>JAUEDM010000007.1:0-1200000 GCA_033439685.1 Apodospora peruviana
CACCATGCAGTCAAGAAAATCGATAATTAGGTCACCTACCTACCTTACCTATTTAGTAAATGGCAAGCGAAACCAGCAGGGCAATACGCGTAAAGTTTCATCCCTGGTAATCTCAAGATAGATAAAAAGAATGATCGCCGGGTTCATACTCACCACGGTGACAACCAACCCAGGACGAGCCACGATATGTGCCCTTTTTCGGTTCAATCTGTAATTGTACAACGATACCATCGTCCAGTGACGCATTTGCTCCTTGCATGGCGATTTACTCCGATTTCTGTTACACAGGCTGTAGAATTTGTGAGCACATCTCATGAGATTATTATTCGACAGATGGCCGGGTTGAGAGTGATTCCATGTATGTTAGGTGCTCGTGTGGCAAGGTAGTGGCACGGAGGCGATAAATTGCCCACGGCAGGCCGGAACGCCGGCTATCTCCGTATGGGATGCAAGACATATGGCAAGGAGGGTGACTAGTAGTACAGGTATTTGCAATTGTCGACACGAATTATTGGCTGGGTTCGTCTGTGCCACCTGCGACCTAACCTTTGTGGCAGTCATTGTAATTATTGCGGAGAAATAGGTCAGTAAGTGCGTGGTAATTATTATTGGTTTTGGTCAAGTCGTAGAGCCGGCAACCGACCAATCTTGATTTGAACGTCCAGGAGGGGGGACGTTGAGGTAACACACGGTGTGTAGGTATTTGGGGGCTGTAGCCTACTTACCTAGTTTTTTAGCTGGTATTCCGCTCAGTGTTCGTACCATTCCCCTTCCTCACAAGGTGGACGTTGGAAGTGAGGCAGGGATCAGAGCCATCCCAAACATTCAGATTTGACAATATGAAGTCTATCGAGGCAGTAGTATACGAGTATATGTGGGCGGAAGCCCATACAAGAAATCCAGCAGCCAGCAGCCAAAGCTGCCACCCTTTTGCTGGTTACACACATTTTGCATTAGCTTGTTCAAAAATTGATATGCATGTCTCCCTTTTGGTCAATCCCCGGGCCCACTCACTTCCACCAACCAAAGGACCATGACTGGCCACGAGCCCATCCCTCCATCAAGCATCAATCTTCGCATATGTCTTCTCATACTTTGAGGGTAATAAGCTTCGAACTGAAGTAGTTCTGACACTCTCCACCTTTGCAAAGTCATGATCGTCCCCCCCAGCGACGGTACTTCCCGTTGAGGTGCTAGTAATAGTAGCGGATGTTACCTTGCTCATGGCCTCCTTCTTCTTCGTGCCCCAGTTGTCATCGTCGTTAAAGTCGACCGTCATCAGACCCGAGGGCACGGTAGGGAGGCCATGCATGGCAAGCGTTTCGGCCTCGCTCCCAGACCACCCCTCGAGGGTCTTGCATGTGTCCAGCACGCTGTCTTGTACTTGGCGGAGCTTGTAGCGCCAGCCGTTGCGTATGGCGCTACGGTAGGCCGCCTCACGCCACTGCCTCTCATCGTGCGCGGCGCTTGACTTCGCGGCCCGCTGCACAAAGAGCGTACGGAAAGACACGACGCAGGCGATGACAAAGGCCACGGAGAACTCGACGTGGAACCAGAACCAGGTGAAGGTCAGGCTCTGCATCCTCACTGGGTCTGTACCTTCTTCACCGTACTGGTTGTGGGATATCGAGCCGCGCACAATGGTGACGGCAATGGTCAGGAATACGAGGCCAAAGACAAAGGTGAGTATCATCTTTTTGCGAAGGTTGATACCGCTTCCCCAGAGAATGATGGTGGGAAACAGGATGACTAGGGACACATATGTTGATCAGCTAAAGTTCGACACACCCAAGAAAATGAACGACTTACTGAGAACATCCGAGGCGGCATCGACTGTCGCCGAAAATACAGTGTTGAAAAACAGCCGCTTCAGGGCGTCTGGGTTGGTGCAGCTCGGGCCAAGGATGTAGTCAATACTGCCAAAAAGGCACGGGAACGGCTCCATACCAATCTGCGCGGCGGTGCCCGCAACCGTAAAGACTGTCACGGCCCACCACGCGATGTTGAAGCGCCGAAAGCTGGCACCGAGGCGGCGAAAGAAGAGCAAGAAGTTGAGCTTAATGATCAGGACGCCGACCAGGGTGCAGTTGAGGCCCACCCCGAGGGCGATGAGGCCCTCTCTGATATGCGTGAAGGTGTCCGGGCCGAAGCTGGAAAAGTCGCCCCGGTCGAGGGCCTCGGCCTCGTACAGGTAGTGGACGAACAGGTGGATCAAGATGGCCTCGGCGCTGTGGAGAAGGAGCGCGACCATCATGAGGTAGTCTTCGAATACTAGACGACGGAAGCAGGCCCACCGGATCGAGACTCTGGCTGTGATGGCGATGATGCACAGGCCAAAGAAGAACCAGTTGACAATCTGTCATGATGTTAGTTTTATTTGTTATTCCTTCCCCCTCTTCAAGAAGCCAGGGAGGAGATGACTGAAGACATACGCGAAAGGCCTGTTCAGGGACAGTATCATTCCCAACGGGAACAAAGACCGCTGGCAGTTGGCCACCATTGCCGCCTGAGGGAATTGAAGCCGAGGCGTTGGAGGTCATGATGAGACACTGATAGCTATTGCTAATTACTTTGGTAGGTACAGGCAGGCAAGTAATTAGACATAAAATGGCGCGATGGCGGGGGGGGGGGGGGGTTTGATTTGCTGACTTGTGAGGATGACAAGACTTGGTAGCCCACGAACTGGACAACATATCCAGAGTCTCGATATCAAGGAAGGCCATTAATCTTATTATTTCTTACCTACGTATTTAGGTAGGTATCTAGGTAGGTAGGTGGGTAGCTTAAGTTGCCCGCAGATTTGGCGGCAGGCATCGTGGGGGCTGGGCGTAAGTCGTGCCATGACAATACATTACGTATCTATCCACTGAAGGGATGGTGTGCAGCCTGCAGAGGAGTGGTTGTCGTGCGACACGAGAGAGTTTTATCTTTGATTTGTTTCCCCCTCTTTTGTTCTGTAACGTAAAGCTCTTTTGTTCTGGTAACGTGAAGCTACCTACCTCCTAATACCTCACCCTTTTCTCTTGCCCCGGTGTAGTGTGCGGAGTTATTCGTACGGTGTACACAATTAGAATGCCGCCTGGTACTGGATGGGTACTTCCAGCCAGGCATGCACTTATTTCCCAAACATAGGTAAACAACCTACTGCTTTTCCATTTGGCGCGTATTTCCGGAATTCGAATTTTCAATTTCAACCTGAATGGCACTTGCATAATTTTGTACTTCTATGGCTTGTCAACCTCCTTTTTGGCTCGCTTCATGTACCTTCTAGGTTCTGGATGCAAGCTACACTATTGGACTACGTAGTACGTCTGTTATTCTTCTGAATTCCTTACTAAATAGGTAGGTACCCATCGTCCTAAATCTTGGAATCCCAGACTTGCCACACGCACGAGGCCCAGGTAACTACAGAGGTACCATTCTAGAAACACCCCATTACTATAACAAAAAATGGGGATTTTCTTTTCGTGTAATGTAACAAGCAACCATATGGAGATTAATAGTTACTAATTGAAGTAAGGTTGTACCATCTTTATGTTAAAATATGTATAAAAGACAACAATTCGATTTTGGAAAATACGTACCGGTAGGTCGAAAATGAACATGTACCTGGAAAATGGGCTGTTACAGAAGCGGTTATTTACAGTCCCAACAGCACCCCCCTTCATTGATTATCCGTTGGGTCAGCGTCACATTGATTCATAGCGCGTAATTCGCCCACCAGTTTCTTCTCTTCTGTTCATTCTCTTCGTCCTCTTCTGAGCCACTTCCATCAACCCAACCTAGACCGCAGCTCAACTCCACTGCATTCAACATGGCAAGCACATTCTCAGTCGTAGTTGGGTGTCTCGCCGCGACTTACCTCTTCCTTCCCGTCTTGCTTCACATGACTCAAGATGCGCGAGAGCCGCCGGCAATCCTCACCGGTGTCCCCTTCATCGGTCCCATCTTCAGCATGACTCGGGAGAAATTCCGCTTCTGCGTGCGCCTGCGAGACCAGTACCGGCTCCCAATCTACACCTTGCGCCTGCCAATTTCGCGCATCTATGTCGTCAAGGCCACTGAGGCTATCCCCGTAGTCTAGAAACAATGGCGGCCCATCAGCTTTGCCGCCATTACAGCGAGTACCGGAAGTCTAGTCGGAATCAGCAAAGAGAAACTCGACATCATGCAAAAAGATCTGATGAGCGAGGATGGCTTCAGGGTGAGCTGGCCCAAGCACATTATGCCTGCCATGAGCCCGGGCGCCGACCTCGACCATATTAACCGGAAGTCTGTCCAAATATATGTGAATGAGATGGAGAGGTTGCAGGCCAGCAATGGTACTACCCGGGTCGGTCTTGCCGAATGGGCGCGGGAGATGATGGTTACGTCGACAGGTGAAGCTATTTGGGGGCCCCAGAACCCGCTCAGGGATCCCAAAGTACGGGATGCCCGGAAACTGTTCGAGTTTAGATTTCTCACCCTGTCTCTCTCTCCGCTGCCGTGGCTGTTCTTGCCCAGGCTGTACCTCGCATGAGAAATGGTTGCCGCCGCGTGGATCAAGTACACCAAGACTGGCGGCTACAAGACAGCATCGGGCCTCGTGCGCAAGCGTTGGGAACACCATCACGACCTTTTTGTTTTCAACGAAGAGGATTTTGGGCGTGGCGAGATAGGGAACGCATTCGCCGTGCTGGGTAACACCACTGCCACCACCTTTTGGGTCACATACCACATCTACAAGGACGACCAAATCCTGGCAGACGTCCGCCGTGAGCTCTCGGCGCTTGTGCGTGAAGGGGAGGAGGACGGCGTCAAAACAAGCACCATCGACCTGGCCGTTATCAAGGACGGATGTTGCCCTATTCTCATGAGCACATTCCAGGAGGTCCTTCGTTACCGCGCCGTCAGCAACAGTGTACGGCTTCTCTTGGAAGACGTGCTGCTCGACAACCGCTGTCTGCTTCGCAAAAGGGAGTACCCTGATGATGCCCGGACCCGTCCAACACTCCGAGACCTCGGACTGGGGCGAAGACGCCGTCCAGTTCGACTATCTGCGCTTCATCCGCAAGCGGGAGCCGGGCAAGAAGCGGTTCAACCGCGTGGCCTTTCGTTCGTTTGGGGGCGGCCACACGCTGTGCCCCGGCCGCAACTTTGCTACCACCGAGATTGTGTCGCTTGCTGCGCTCCTGGTGCTTCAGTTTGACGTCACCCCCGTTGGGGGTAAATGGGTTGATCCGACATTTGAGAACTCGCCCATTGCGGCGGGGTTCCCGCATCCTGACAAGGATATTGATGTCGACTTGAAACCGAGAGACCCGATGAGGAGGTAGAAGGTGTTGTTCTCTGGTGACAAGGCTATGAATATTGTGGCTGAGGATATTGCGGCTGCGGAGTAGAGACCGTTGAAGTGGGTTAGGAGCAACAAGGATATATTTTGCTATTCTTTTCTGATTACCTGGTAATAGGTACTAGTCTGGTCTTGCCAGATACAAGCATATTTGTATAGCAAGCGAAGCACAAATCCAAAACTTGTATCCAGATCTACCGCTTCTTTCTCCAAACCCAAATCATTCACATAACCACCGCACCCAAGGTAGGCTGGTAGGTAGATAAAGTATTCTGACATGAAAGTTACCAATACCCATAGTTCAGCCAGAGCAAAACGGTTACGTCCAGGGACTTCCTGAACGTGCCAGAAGATTGAAAAAACAACCAACATTCTGCCCCCATCGTTTTGAATCCTGCATTCGTGAGCCTTTTCACGCCACAGTACCTACATGTACGACGGTAACCTCCCCCTTTCATCATCCACAAGACACATCCAAGCCCTCGGATCAAGCCCCCAACTCCCTGCATTACTAGGCATGGACTTTTCTCAACGCATCATTGCTGTATTGGCATATCTTCCGGAGATGGGACCATCTCCGACGATCGGCCGGTATGGAATGCTTGGAGCAACCGGCGGATAAGACCGTGCTTCTAGAAAAGGCCGGGCAGAGGATTTCTTTAGTAGAGGCGTACCCGCATCGCGGGAACGTCCTGCGGGACCTGTCGCTATATAAATACTTGGCGATTGTGAAGCTAAAGCGGAAGCGCAGCGGCGCGGCAGCGTAGGGGGAGGTGGACTTCAGCAGCGCATGGCCTCCCTCAGAGATGCGGGTACAGTATTTGCAAAGGCCGGGTAAGCAAGCTGTCGTCTACCTGGATGGTTATTTGAGTATGAACTTCAACGAAGAAGACGAAACGCATTACAGGAGGTACATATTTCATCACGCTCTGTCGGGGGAAGGGGGGACAAGATAGAAATAGTTAGTGAACTGACAGCTGTTGATACAGAGCGGCTGTACAGCACCTTGCTATGTTCGTACCATGGGGAGTCTTTTCTGAACGAATCGCAAGGGGATATTTACGACATCTGGCAGGGAAAAAGCAGGCCTTGTCATTGAGAGTATCAAACTACATTGATAACATTCAGCTGCTCCGGCGGTCTGCAGAGGACGTGCAACGTGACGCGAGGCAATGGGCTGCCCTGTCCGGAGACAACAACCCACCGTCTGGCATGGTCGAATTCGGCTTAGGTGAAGAAGAGGAGGACCAGGAGACAAGGTACCGGTCTGACAATGTCGGTACCGCCACGCGACTTATTGACGTTCTGAGAAACGCGATAGGGGGGTCAGAGGTCACTGCCAGCTCGACAAAGATCACGGAGATAGTGCGCCAACTCCTACAGTTCCAGCAGGTGGCGATGGGGTCTTCAAACAAGTTGCGAGCCACGGCAGTGTTAGAGACAGTGCCGGGTGCTCCATGCGCTCAGTCATCGGGGGCGGCGGTTCCTGACCAGGGACTTCTCAGGTCCATCAAGTCACAGCAGGCGAGCGCTTCACGGGAGCGAGAAAGGATGATCCAGGGCATACAGAGCGGGCAGGAATCCCACGAAGAGGTATCGGGCCACGCTGCAGCTGTATACAGTGTCCTGAGTGGCTTCGGCGAGCAAGATGTCGAGATGACAGAGGCCGATTCTGAACATTCGAAGCGGCGTGCGGCACCGTCGACAAGCATCAGATTTGGGCCGACCATGTCGTTCTCGGAGACGGGAAGACGGCTTATGGAGTCTTTCACTCTCAATCGGGAACAAGGCATCGCCTTGGGCCTGATATGTCGCCAGCTGGATCGGTTACGTCGTGACGAACGTGGGACGGCACAACTGTGCATGTTTGTTGGTGGAGAGGGCGGAACGGGAAAGTCCCGCGTCATCGAGGCCGTTACCGAGCTGTTTTCCAACAGGGACATCTCGCACCGTCTATTAGTAACCGCAACGTCGGGGACGGCTGCGGCACGTATCAACGGAGTGACAATCCACTCAGCCTGCGGTGTCTTTAAAGATGCGCCACGAGCTGGCGGATCCAGCAAGAAGGTCGAGGGCCTCCAGAACTCGAGCGCGGCGGGACTCTATGTGGACGGCCAAGTTCGGATGGATTGGCAGCAGAAATACGTGCTCATCATCGACGAAGTCAGCATGCTTGGCGCGCAGACGCTGCATGTGGTGAACGAACAGCTTTGCAAGCTCCGTGGGTGTGCGGAAGACTTTGGCGGCATACCCATCGTCCACTTCTGTGGGGATTTTCGTCAGTTCCCGCCCTGTGCAGGAGCGGTCGATTCTCCTCCCCAGTGCGGCCATCTCGTGGGACGACGACAAGTCCTTCAAGGCAGAGCAGAGACGGCAGCACGACAAGGCCCATGCTCTATGGAACAGGTTCACGACCCTGGTCATCCTGACGGAGCAGCTCCGCGCGGCTGGGGATCCGATGCTGAGGAGGCTGCTGACACGCGTCCGGAAAGGCATTCAGGACAAGTCCGACGTAGACCTCCTCAACAGCAGGTGTTACCATGAAGGTCAGCGGATTCCGTGGGAATTGGGTATCACGGTGGTGACTCCGCTCAACAGGAATCGCTGGAATCTGAATACCGAGGCGGTCTTGTCCTTCCAGAGACAGCGGCAGGGTCGTCGAGTTCCTACGAGACGAGAATGTCTGGGCCGAAATAAAGGCTTGGATCAACGCAGACCCTTATCTTGGACTCTTCAAGACCTGCATCATGATGGCCAAGAGCTTTGGACCATCCGACGTTGTCCACACCAGAGTCAGCCCGGTATGGGAAAGCATGCACACAGGTATGCGATATGCACAACTGGCAGAGCAACATGGTCGACCTTTCGCCGCCAAGTACTTGGATGCATTTGACAGGATATTCTGCGGCCACTGGGACGGGGCTCAAGAATGTTACCAACACTTTAGGTACGAATCTGTGACCTCGAAGCATTGGTTTAGATTGTTTTTCCGCAAACGGAATCACATCCTTTACGACGAAGCCTATCTAGACCATTTTGAGGAGCTTGGAGACGGAGATGACTCCTTCAGGTATCTTCTCGTCTCCCGAGCCGGAGTGCCTTGAGCTGATCAATGCGACAGAGAATTTGTGCTTTTCCCGAGCGGCAATTATTTACGGTCTTGGATACTTCTTATGGGTCAGACTAATGACAAGTACGGCGCAAGAGCTTAAAGAATTGCTTGCTTTCTGGCTCGATTTGCACCAATCTTTCTTTGCTCTGCGTCTGAACCAGCCCGGTACAACAAGCTTGAGCTTCTATCTCCTCGACGCGGGATTAAAAGGTCTGGACAAACAAGATGCGGAGGATGCTTTCACGTTATGGAGTATTTTCTTAACTGAGCTCTGCTCGAGCAGGAACTTGGCAAATTTCAACAAAGAGTAAGCCGGAGACTTTGCCAACTTGGCAGGCCAATTCCCACAGCTTCATCTGGGGAACAAGCCTTGGACGCCAGAGACGGAGAGGTACGGAAAGCTCCTGGCTCCTCTCAAGCCAGTATTTGAGGCTCAACGAGTTCCAGAGTTCGGGGAGTTATTTAACCAACTGGGCCAAGCGGTCGTTGTGCAAGAGGAAAGGTCGAGGTCTATCAGTATGGCTAATTCCAAATACACAACGCCAAGGACAAGTGCCGTATCATCATCCTCGTCGTCCACAAGTTCTGTTGGTTCCAGCACAACTTCCACGCACGCCACCGTTATCACCAGTACTATGGAAGGTGACATATTCTCGCCCAACAACGAATTACCTCCTGGGACTGCTGAACCGGAGAAAAGGAGAACCCGCCATCTGTCGCAAATGTTGAAGAATGCGAGAAAGAAACTGGGACTTCCGCAGGCCGGGTGGCGGGCGCAGTGGCGCCAGTGGGAAGTTGAGGACTCACTTGATAGGATATCGGACGACGAAGAGGGCCACTGAGCACCTGGCGCGGATTTCAAGTATTGGTTTTATTGATTGGTTTTGTTGGAACAATCTGTTCATGCGATGGACCCCTAAGCAGATCCTAGACAGTTGGAGCGAATTAACAGAATGTTGATGAGCAAAGGGTTGCCGGTACTGGAAATCATGGACATTCTTTCGGGCGGCGTCGAAGGATAGTTCATGATACAAAGATTGCCCGATCCATGTTTAACTTGATGTAAAGATCTCGCCCCTGTACCGCAACCACGACATTGATATAGAGCACGTGTCCATCTCGCAGCAGAGCCTCGTCGACGCATCTGACCTCATGGAAAGGTCAGGTGGTTGCTGCCAACTTGTTCTGAAGAAGCCGGGATGCTCAAATTTGGGAGGGTCATTGTCATGCGCGACAGGTTCGCCCTGGCGATGAGGGCGAGTTTTGACTCTGAGGGTGCCGGACCTGCAGGCTCTTACGGACGGCCACATTCAGAGCGCGATAACACTGTTAAACAGCGCAATGCCGCCGATGAACGAGATAGGTAGTGCTGATACCTGTAAGGGATGTGAATGCACTCCATTTGAAGACGCGCATATTATTGCAAGGATCAAGTGCCAGACGCGAACAACGGGCAGGCAGCCTGAAGCCGTGGTTGCACAGCTGAGACCAAAAGTTTCAAAAAGGGGAGAGTTATGCCGATTGAGGCCTGACCAACAAGTGCAAGGCAGAATGCAAGGCATGGAGTAAGACAAGAGCAAATAAAGCTTGAAGCAAGGTGCGAAGCCACGCGTGATGTGCGGCGCAGTTTTTCACGAGCCGCCCACGCGCCTGGTACAACCTCTTGGCCAGCTTATTCTCCTAATCGGGGATAGCGTGTGTATTACCTTACTCACACCATGAACAGGTCTTCAATTCTTTTAAAGAGGACTCAGAGACAAGCTGTTCCGGAAGAAAGCATGGTTAACACAATCAAATCGCTAAGCAAAGGTCGACCTCCTTTTAGAGTGCAATATTCCTGACCGAGCTGCCGTACTTTGACGCACTCAGACACTTGCTCCAACGCTTTCACTTACACCAACACCTGGACTTTCACTTGCACTCACTTACACCCATCGCCATGGCAAGTTCCAAAGACCATAACCCGGCTGTCCCCGAAGATCGCCATGACAATTCCTTTGACACGGCTCTGACCGAATATGGCACCCAAAGCTCGGCCCCGGGATCCTCGCCGTACAAGCGCCTCCCCCTCTCCTTCAACATCTATTACAAGCAATGGTTCTCGTCCATGTACCAGATCGGCGAGCATGAGAACAGGCCGCTGTTCACGATCCAGCGGCATGGAGCCTGGGGCCACGATAAGCCCATGATCGTGCTCCACGAAGGCGACGACCCCAAAGGCCCCGTTGTAGGCACCGTGACCAAAGAGGGACTGATGAAACACGACACCGTCATCGAGCTGCCAATGAGTCCGCGACCAGGTTCCGAAGGCGGGACCATCCGCGAGCCCTTAGTCAGCGACGTGTCCATGACTCTCAATAACTCCCGCTTCACATTCACTTTCGACGTGGGGCGACCTGGAAAAGAGACGCGCCGCGAGACCTTCGAGTGGCGCATCTCCAAAGCCATCGAGGTGCGCACCCTGGACAGCATGGCGTTTGGGTGGAAGCTGGTGCGCCTCGGGCCGGACCAACCCACGGTCACGGGTCGGGGAGGCCCTCGGAGAGCCAGGGATTCGGGTGAAGCCAGTGATGGCAAGGAGGTTGTGGCGGCGTGGTCCGAGAACTCCGGCATGACCCTCTCTAAGATCATCAAGTTCCATTTCCTTGGGGCGGGCGCCACGGGCGAGCTTGGGGACGATTGGGCCTTGATGGCCGCGCTGTCCGCCTTCAGGCTCTGGAAGTTCACCAGTGGGTCGATTTCTGTTCGCCCTTGATGCATTTTGTAGTTTACCATCTTATATATATCGACAGGGGGAGACAGTGGCACGAGTGCACCAGATTTGTGGGGTGCCTGCTTAATAATTATCGTATATAATCACTGTTTTGGACACCGGACAATACGATTAAGCGTCCATTTTTTAGGTAAAGTAAGGTGTGCTTAATCCTGTCTCGCCGGATCCAGCTCAACTCCACCAACTATCCCATCAATCTCAGCCATAATCTCGGGCGTTAACTTGTCGAGCGATTTCAAAGCCTTGACGTTCTCAACAATCTGTTCCGGCCTGGACGCACCCGTGATGACAGACGATACGTTGGGATTCTTCAGACACCAGGCCAGAGCCAGCTCTGACTGCGGGATGCCAACTTTGTCCGCAACAACCTGAACATTATCAGCACCTCTACTAGACACATCAAATGAATCTAGCATTCTTACCTTAAGCTTGCGGCACTTGTCAACATCATCCCGCCACGCTTTGTTGCCATAATTATCCCTCATATAACTAACAAACTTATCATCCCCTTTGGCAAACCGACTCCCCAGGGGTGGCGCTTCAGGGGAGTCATTATACTTGCCGCTCAGCAAGCCAAACTTGAGCGGACTAAACGTCGTCAGACCCAGCCCGAGGCGACTATACAGTCTTTGAAACTCTGCCTCCACCTTTTTTCGGGACAAAAGATTGTAGAACGGCTGCTCGACGACCGGACCGATGAGGCCAAGCTGTTTGGCGATGCCGCACGCTTCGGCGATCTCGTCGGCGCTCCACTCGGATGTGCCCCAGTACAGCGCCCACCCTTTGATCTCGATGACATGATTAAAGGCGCGCACGACCTCCTCCATCGGTGTGAGTCTGTCGGGCCGGTGCGCGTAGACGATGTCGACGTATTCTAGGTCGAGACGTTTGAGGGAAGCGCGGAGGCCCTCGATGATGTGTTTTCTAGAGAGGCCGTGGTTGTTGACCAGCACTTCACCGTTGTGGCCGCCCCAGTTTAACTTTGTGCTGATAACTATGTCGTTGCGGTTCCATTTCAGTGTTTTGATGGTCTGTCCCATCACCATCTCGGATTGGCCGCCTGCATAGCTGTGGTCGTTCGTTTGTCAATGGATCGAGCTGGTATTGTGGACGGATGTGTTAGGGGGGTACATACCTCTCAGCTGTGTCAAAGAAGTTGATGCCGCAGTCGTATGCCTGCTTCATGCAAGCCAGCGCCGTATCTTGTCGTGGAGGCCATCAGTGTCATTCTCTGTTATGATGAAGTAAATGCCTACCGTTCTCGACCTGGCCACCAAAGGTGAGCCAGCCACCCAGACCCAGGGCTGACACGTGCAGGCCCGAGTTGCCAAGGCGGCGGTACACCATGCCTGTTTTCCGTGGTTCCTCCCACGCCATCTTGGATGTCGTATATATGGATAGTGGTGTCGTGATTTGGTTAGGTAGGTCTTGACGACAAAAGGCAAACTGATTGTAGAGGTCTGGAAGGGGGGGGGGGATGAATGGAAATTTGGGACGCGGAGAATATTTCGGAGACGCCACTTAGCAGTCAAACCACATCGGAGGCCACCGCAGTCCAAAGAGGAGACAAATGAGGGGCCGATCACTCAACTCCGCTGCTGGACCCGCCGTGTCAAGTTAAGCTATTATTATGGAGTACATAAGGCATACTATCTAATCTAGCGCAAAGACGTGCTCACGATATTATATGGACCACGAACCGTATCCCCGGAGGAGCGAAGACGCTACCAGATGTATAATTTGATGTCTGGTCTCTTTTTAGCCAGGAGGACTGGGACTGCCAAGCCCCAGGAGCCAGTTCTGGTTGGTGAGCATCATAGTATCGCCCAGTGTAGTATCGCCCGGCGACGGTGTTTCGTCCGCCGAGAACAGTTGACAAGCTCTCGAACTACCACTATCCATGTTGTACAGCTGGCCCAGGAGACCCATTGGTTGAGTGTACCAGTTCGATACAGGTCTGATATTGCCAAGTCCTGTTACAGGTGCAGCCGAAGTACCACTTGGGTCAGTTCCATATGGCAGCGGTGTTGATATCGACTGTTGCTCAACCTCGGCCGCTGCAACAAGAGAAAGCCACGGTGAATATGATGATTGGAGTGGTCGGCTTTGCGGAGAGTCTCCTAACTGCCCCGAGTTCAAGTTCAAGCTGCTACTCCATGCATATTCTGCAACTTCGTCGTCCTCCTCGATCACCTCGACAATCGTTGGTTGCTCGGTGGGACCCGGGATCAAGCCTGTCGTCATGTACGAAGGCGGCACCTTCAACTGGGCGATGCGTGTGGTCAACCGACCCAAAAGACTGCTGTTGCCCCCGCGTGAAGTTGCCAGGATCCGTTGGAGTCTAATAAGAATGTCGCTTGGTTGCACGTTCACCGGCATCGACAAGCTCGAAGTGGTGGTGTTCAAGCGTCCAGTGACGGAGTCGGCAACTGCGCTCGCAATCTCATAGACCTTGAACTCGATGGCCGGACCGTGTGCTTCCAGGGCAGCGCTGGGAAGGAGTGAAATGAAGTCGAGGAACTCTTGGGCAATCTGAAGCGGCGCGGCCACCAGAGAAACAGATGACGAAGAGTCACGGTGGTGCGGCGTGCTGTCAGCAGCCCAGTTGCTCAACGCCGCTCGCCAGATAAGGACCTGCATCCACTGTCGGGTAACACAGATGTCTGCTTTCTGAATGTCGTTGCTCCCGTTCTCCATCTCGAGGAAGGGCGCGTGTTGAAGTCGTGTTCTCAGATCGTTGAACGTCTCGTGGTTGAACGACCGAGCTGTAACCTGAATATTGTCCGTAGCATCCTGGAGGATCTCAAAAGCACGAGACTGGTCAAAAGTTCGAAACAAGTCCACGAGCTTCCTGAACGCCGGTAAGATATTGTGGGCTTCGTCGCCTGACCCGCTGCCATCCAGAGGTGGTAGCTTCTCGGCTGATGTTAGGACGATAGGGAGCTTGTGCAGCATGGCGACCCCGCGCTCCGTGACGAACAGCAGCCACAGAATACGCCGCCGGAGACGGTCCTCCCCTGCGTCTTTCAATGTCAGGTACGACGACGCTCGATGCAGTCCGAGTATCTGAGCGAGGGTGATGGCCTCGCGCAGATAGAGAAGCGATTTGGGCCCGCCTGGTTCCTGATTCTCGTGGTATATGTGCAGAAAGAAGGACGTCCTGAGCTTGTTGAGGTTGGCTGGTCCGCTGTCAAGGCTCTGTGTCCTCCTGATGCGCTGGCATTCGGCTTCAAGGCAAGCTGCCGAGGCCTTATCATCAAAGCCGCCCGTGTTGTCGTCGTCGAAGCGCTGGCCAAGTTTCAGCTGCGCCATGGTCGCCGCACCCACTGCCACGGCCAGAGCGAACGTCTCAACATCATGCGCGTCTCTTTGTAACGCCGCGATGACCTCCTCTACGGCAAGGATGGGCCACACCGGAAACAAGCGGAGCCGGTAGATGCACAGCCGGAGGACCAGGGACTCGACTGTGATTTCTGGCCTGTTGTTGCTCGGGGTTGCTTCTGGTATCTTTGTAGGGGCAGACGAATCTGTGGGTTGTTTTTGTTGAACCTCTTGGATCTGCTGCAGTGTTTTGGCCCGCAAGCTCCGCGGTCCTCGTGTTGAAGGGGTCTTGTTGAAGGTACATGCGATGCCAATGGCTTGACACCGCTCACACGGCGGCACTTCTGTGCATTTGACCTTTCGGATCTTGCATGCGTCGCAACTTCTCGAGCCGATCTTTCTTTGCTTCTGTCTCGGCTGTGGTGCCGGTGGACGAGGCATGGTGATCCTGTAAGCAGACGGGAGAGGACGGAGTTGGGAGAATGGAGTCGACCATCTTGGCAACATCCACTGGGAAAGGGTAGCCGATGTCCCCTGTAAGGCCAGGTCAAGCCCCGCTATGGCGTGATTGGGGGAAGCTCACGAGAAGGACCCTGGAACCCCTGAAGCGAGCTCCGAAGACCTAACTGACTTTGGCAGCTGCTGTGGTCATCCTGGAAAGCTTGCTTGGAGTTGTCTTACACGTAACAGGCTAGATGTAGACCAAGGGTACATACAACGAGAGACGCAAGACTGTTAATGCTTCATGGAGATGGATAGTCATAGTCCATAGGGACATTGATTGAACAATAAAGGTTCTAAATACATATTCCCCCCTGGGTTCAATCTCACAGCACCTCTCAATATTCGAATCTGAAATCCAATCGCTTATTTCCGTCCTCTTCACGAGCCGCCACATCATTCTGGTAAGCAAACTTCTCGTCGGACGACATCTGATCCCACTTCTCCGCCTTCTTCTTGTTCAGGTACACCAGCGTCTGCCGCTGAACGACAAAGACGACCAGCGACAGAGCACATATCGAGATAAGAACCTTGTTGCCCTGCTTGTAGTACGGCTTGTCATAGGCGCGATAGATCTGGCTGCCGATGAGACTGCCGACCTGGACAATGACGTTGTACGTCGCCGCCGCAACGGCGCGCTTCTTGACATCAAACGAGTTCTCCGAGATCCACGACGACACGATGGGGTGGAAATAGGGATACCCTGAAATCAGAGTGATCATGGTGAAGCGCGACCACTCGCGTCCGCCATCGGGCAGGGTGAGAAGCGCGATCAAGAGCGGCATGATCCAGAGCTCGCCGAATATGCAGTGGAACGTGCGCTCATTGAAGAAGTCGCTGCTCCAGGCCAGGACCAGCATTGTGATGATCTGCAGCACGGCAGACGGGATCGTCAACATGTTGGAGTCAAAGGTCGAGAATCCGATGCGCTTGAGAGTGAGACTGAGGTAGGCCTGCACCGGGGTTGCTGGGATGTAGGCCACCAGGCCGATGAAGAAGAGACCCCACAAAGAAGGATCACGCAAGGTGTTCTTAATGTCCTTGACAGTGATGGGTTGCTTGAGAGCTGTGAGGCCCTTTGCTGGGTCGTCGCGGAGGATGCGGTTGACCATGATGGTCTCTTGACGCTCCGTGTACCACGGCTTGCGGAAGATAACGCCAGTTGTGTTGGTGGGCGACGCTGGGAGGTACAGATATGACTATGGCGGAACAATATCATGTTAGCAGTTGGACCCGACGGTGCACTACGGCCTTGAACTTACAATAGCTCCCAGAACGACGGTGAGGAGACCTTCCAGAAGAAAGAGCCAGAACCAGCCAGTGTGTCCACCAATTCCGCGCATCTTGAGAATGCCAGCGGCAAGGAGAGCCGAGATGACACGGGCAACGTTCAGCGTGGACCAAAACACGGCAAGGCGGACCGATAGCTCCTTGGACGTGTAGAAATAAGTGGCGTAGAGAATGGCTCCGGGGATGAAGCCACCTTCGCAGGCGCCGATGAGGGCACGAGTGACGTAGAAGCCAGCTCGGTTGTACATCCACGCCTGCGCCCAGGAGACGGTTCCCCAGGCCAGCATCATGAGCGGCAGAACCCTGCGGAAACCGAAACGCTTGGTGAGGAGCTGAACCGGGAACTCGGCCGTCATGAAGGCCAGCAGCTGGATTGTGGTTCCGTTGTTGTAGTCGTCGCTGGTCAGCTTGAGGTCGTCAAGTAAGTCATCGGTGAGGGCGTTGGACAAGTTGCCGCGATCGAGCTGCAGGCCAAAGAACATGACACAGAGCCAGGAAAGGAGATAGAGATCAGTCATACGGACGACTGCCTTCTCCTCTTCCGGTGTCCATGTTGCCTCTGCATCCCAGCGGTGTTTTCCTTCATATTTGTCGTCTGGTGGGAGGGCAGCACTCAGGTTCTCTCGTCCCAAAACCACACCCTTGAGGGAGGCATTGTCGTCTTTGCCTCCGTCAGACTGTGTTGGAGCTGACTTGGCGTGAAACTCGATGTCATTACGGGTACCCATTTTGGAACGTTGCTACCCAAGGCAGGATGGGTAAAAACGGAGAGACAAGCACAAGGACTCAAATGGTGGCCTTCACGGGAAAGAACTTCACGGTGAGCTGCCTTTAAGAAAACATGAAGATTAGTATCCATCAGCGGCAGGTGAAGAGTAGTTAATGTATTAAAGATATCGAGCTCAAGAACCTTGGATGCCGCTGCCACATGCTACCACATGCTGCCGACCCACCATCACCAATAACGCAACGGAGAAAGACACGGAGAAGGTTTACCAAGCACGTCTAGTGTAGGATCGCGACATCGCCACCCTTGGTTGTAGTTGGACGCTATTGAGAAGTGCCGGGACTGTCAGCAATATCTACCTTAGCTTTCCGGAGGAAACCGTTCGACATCTAACGATGCATCATTGCATTCCCGGCCGGTCAGGACCCATTGGATCTTCACCGTGGAGGCTGCGGAGGCGGAGACCGTTTTGGTCTCGGGAGCGGGGTCGAGAAAGGATTGGCGCCGGGATTCCTCATCTTTGGTGCGCGTGACGCCATTCCTATTCTCCGATATTTTCTCCGTGAGGAGGGGATTCCGGGGAGGCGGAACCATCCGACCATGCGATGCTGACAGCAAGATAGTTTCATGTTAATTATAACAACAATTGCGCCATCTGAACCCTGTGGTAGTTGCATTCGGTCTTGGAGATTAACCGATTAAGAACTCGAACCCATATCACCAGACTTAACTGGAGCCCTCCCAATCCTGTGCTTCATCTCAGGCTGCATTGTCAACTTGTGTCCCGGAAATTGTACTTATACCATATCTATTATGCCTTCTGCCATCCCTACATCACAGACCTCGTCCACTATTGTTGGTGGCCACGATGTTGCAAGACCGGGGACCAATAAGATCACGTACTCAGGTTCTCTGGAGAAGTTCAAGTACAATGACCTGACGCCAGCCATTGGACGGGAATTTGAGGGTCTCCAAGTAGCGGACCTTGTCACGGCAGATGATCAAATCATCAGAGACCTAGCCGCAATAAGTGAGTTGGACCACTACCTATCCTAGATCAAGTGCTGATATCGAGGGTATTGACTTGACCCTGCCACAGTTTCCCAAAGAGGTGTTGTTTTTTTGCGTGATCAGGATGTGACACCAAACCAAATGAAAGATTTCATGCTTCGGTTAACTGAGCTGGCCGGCTGTGTAAGCGGGACCCTTTACAGAATAGATATCACTCTCCGAGTCCCAAGGCCATCTCTAACCAAGTTGCTATCTAGCCCGAGTCGTCCGGTCTGCATGTGCATCCCTTGACGGAAGAAGGCAGCGAGCTAGGCGACCAAATCAGCGTCATAAGTTCCGAGAAGCAGAAGAAGGGCGGCGGCCTCACACACCAACTGGCCGATGTCAGTCGGTTCGCAAGCAATGGGTGGCACAGCGATATCACCTTCGAGCCGGTACCATCAGACTATGCGATGCTGAAGATCCACACCCTACCGACAACGGGTGGTGACACGCTCTGGGCCAGTGGCTACGAGATTTACGACAGGCTGTCGCCGGCCATGCAGAAGATGCTCGAGGGCCTGACCGCGACACATGACGCCAAATTCTTCCTCGACGAAGCCAAGAATCTCGGGAACCCGATCAGGGAGGGCAAGAGAGGCTCGCCTCTCAATTATGGGTCGGAACTCGCAGCAGTTCACCCCGTAATTAGGACAAACCGTATGTCTCTTAATCCCAGTTTCAGTTGGAAATAATGATGGCTAACAGTTTTGTGCAGCTGTGACGGGCTGGAAGTCGGTTTACGTCAACAAGGGGTTCACCAAGCGTATTAATGGCGTGACCAAGGACGAGTCCGACATATTGCTATCGTATCTGTTCAATCTCGTCACGCAGAATCACGATGCACAGGTCCGGTTCCGGTGGAGGAAGAATGACCTTGCCATTTGGGATAACCGCAGCACCTGGCATTGTGCTACATATGATTACGCCCAAGCTCGGGCAGGAGACCGGGTCTGCTCGTTGGGGGAGGCGCCATACCTCGATCTGTCGAGCACGGGGAGAAAGGAGGCACTTGGTTTGTAAAGGTGTAATGAAAGAAGAAAGGACCCAACAGGACTGGTAATATGGCATGATTATCTAATTACATGAAAAATAGAACGTGAGTTGGGTGACCGCGACAATCATGCCTTGCTTCCATTTCCATCGCAGATATCAGGGCTGACTTGTGACCCCTTTCTTGTTTGTTGCATTGTTCTGAATTCGTGGTGCCACTGACAGCCTCTAGCGGTGGCAGTGGATGTCGGCCCGGCGCCGGTGCTTAAATACGGCTTAGGGTTTTGCGGAGAGCTCCGATGTCGGATGGTTCCAGAAGGTTCGTGCTCTCTGATCAAAATGCTGCAATCGCCTGTCTTGGCAATTAGGTACGAAGAGATGCGACCGTGATTGCTAATTCCACCAGCACCTGACACATCGCGACAACGCCTCCGCTGCGCCGGCAGTCTTTATCTTCAACACCTTCGACTCTCCTGTGAACCTGCAAGCTTGTGAAGACCTCACCTCTCCTCGAACCCCATTGCCACGACACGATAAAGACCCGAGATACCTCATTTGCAAACCGACAAGCTTATCCCTCAAGAATCCGCCGCACGATCACAATGGCAGACTCTGTCAAGCACATCAACTCGGCCAAAGAGTTCGCGGAGCTGCTCTCATCGACACAATACGTCGTGGCCGACTTTTATGCCGACTGGTGTGGTCCCTGCAAGGCGATCGCACCCATGTACGCCGCGGTCGCGAAGCAGCTCTCGATCCCCAACTTCCTCGCCTTTGCCAAGATCAATGTCGATACGGTGCAACCAGTTGCGCAGCAGTACCGCGTCACCGCCATGCCGACCTTCCTCTTCTTTAAGAACAGCAAGCAGGTTGCTGTCAACGGCAACGCCATGATCCAAGGCGCCGACTGGAACACACTGAAGTTGGCGGCCGACAAGCTGGGCAGGTTGGCCAAGGAGAAGAAGGCAGCTGCTGATGCCGCGGCCGACTCCAAATGATTCACGCAAGGCAGCATTAAGAGGAGGATACCCATACAATAAGGAAGGGCCGGACAAACCCGCGCAGCTCACGGGACAGCGGCCCGACACTGGGAAGGCTCAGATTGACACAGCGGTGGCCGGATACCCTTTGATCTCTTGCTTAACGACCATTTGTCCGTGTCCGTACGTGTAGCATTTGTGCTGGTTCATTGACATCGTGGGTGCCCTGGGATCCGGCAGACGTCGACTCCTTGAGCTGTGGACAGGGGAGAAATTGGCGAACGAGAAGGATCATGCACAACCGGCGAGGACGCAGTCCTCGAAGTCTTTGCCACACAACTGCATGATCGAGGACCTGTTGAACTGGTTAGAATTCCACGCTGAGGTCCCAAACACTGCGCGGTCGCTGGGGCCACTGGCAGTGCAAAGCGCGTCGCGGGTCCGCCATCAAGGTGCTGGACGGGGTTATCTTCTATGATGTCATTTTAACGATCACTGCCTGGCGTTCATAAACTATCATTCTCCCAATCGCGAAAGAAGTCTTAAGATCAAGCTTCTCGCAACCAAGTCTTTCAGTGTACATAAATTTCACGAATCATACCAGACTAGATCATTTGTTAGCAGTACTACCTTGTATCGCAGTTATCATACCTTGTGTCCTCTCCACTCCAGACAACAAACTTTCCAAGGCACCCGACATTCAGTGCACCGAGCGCCCGCACCCCGGCGGACTGAAAGATCAAAGTCATGGATCATCCAAGTAGACTTGACATTCGAACCAATGAGAATCGAGTGCAAACCGTAGAGCAGTCTCCAGACTCTCCCCCGACGACATCAACAAATACGTCTGTCGCTGCCGCGCCCAGCGATCATGGCGCCCAGGTTACACGGAGGGCGCCAGCCGGTCACCAAGAGATAGCTCAGAGGCAGAAGTACGGCCCAGGATCGACTGGACAGGTCGTCTTCCAAACAGATTCGTCAAACGATCGTGGAGGTGCTCCGGCAGTCAGACTCGATATGGATCTAGACCTTGATGTACAGTTAAAAGGAAAGATACAAGGCGATGTTACGTTGGCCATACTGTGAGTCTATGCGCAATCCAGCAAGGCCTTCGTTTCTCAACCTGACATACAGAACTAATTATGGGGTTACAGTGACGGTGACAACAAGTAGAGAACACCCACCTCATACATTCACGGCTAATGTTTCCATCCTCTCTGGAGCAGTGTCAATCGAATATTTTTCAGTGTTCGCTCATTTCTCCAATCTGTTGTCTTTGGCATGTGCCACGCTGCATGTGAAGTCTGTTGCCGGGAATGTCTCAAGAGACGGCATCACGCGACTCGACCGGCCAACCCAACCAACACCGCAACTTACAGTCACACCCCACGCGCTCTGCTCATACTGGCACTAAATCACGGGTACGGTTTACTGTGATGAATCTCTATTAAGTACAACAATCTGCCAGCATTTCTTAATTTCTTGACCCTCACGGACTCTGCACTCGTCAAGATCAACTTCCAACCAAGAAACACAACTCAAAAGCCACCTTCCAGGACGTGAACCAAAACAAAATGCCCAGCAGCCGCTCTCGCCACCGAGAAAAGTCATCAAACGAGGAGCAAACCACCGAGCCGGAAATCTTACACCAGGTCGGCCGCGCCGTGCTGGCATACTCACTGAAGCACCTTGGCGGCCAGGACTCATCCACTCGAGACCATGATCAAGACAAACCTCGCACACGTTCTGATTCAGGAAAAGATGGTACCCACGATACTGCACATACAAGCAGCCGCAGCCGTGGATCAGGGTCGAGAAGCGATAGCAGTGATTTACATCACATAATGAGCCAGCTGGCCGTCGGTATCTTTGGATTCGGTATCCGGCAGTACCTGCATCACCGACGACAGGCCAAGAAGAACTCTGCGGCGGCCGGTTCGGGAAAGGGCGGACGGAAAAGAAGTACTAACGACAATGAGGAAGATGCAAGGAGGCCGATGGACCCCGAGCTTGTCGCAGCTCTCGAATCGCTTACCGCAGAGCTCAGAGGAACGTCGCAGTCCATTAGCACTATTGCCAACAGTGCCCCGTCTCATAAGAACTGCGAGGTGAAAAGTCGGCTTGAGGCGGAGGCGGATACTATCCAGGGCGAGATTGCAAATATCCAGATGGGCATCAACAACATGAAAAATTTACACGGAGGTATGGAACGAGATGCTGGGGTTTCCCAGAGGAGGAGGCGGCGCGAGCGATCGACGGGTACGAGGAGGACACTGGCAGGGGATGTGGATGCCAGATCAAGAAGAGAGACTGAACCACGGCACTATCGCCCCTCACGAATGGAGAGACAAGATCGAGACTCACGACCTGAACGGAGTCAAAGGGCTCCGAGATGAGATGGGGTGTGATTAGGGCTGTCAGATAGAGATATGCTTTGGTAGTCGACTACCTACAATCTCGGGGTTTTCATAATATAGTACCTTATTTTCTGCTATTAATACCATAAGTAGGATTATAATGGATCATATTTGCTGTGAGAGGCCGTTCCTCATTCTTATTGCTGCAGGAACGCATGAAACTATATTCTTTGTTCCTCTTGTCGAGTACCGTTGATAAGACCCTGAGGCTAAATCCCACTTTTGCACCACTATCCAACAGTAACATCTAGCCAAACCAAGCTACATAGTAATTATATACACGAACTGTAAAGATAGACTAGTCAACAAAAAAAAAGAGAAGACATTGTGCTGAAAACCTGGTGCAACTCTTCACGGCCCAGGCTGTGATGATCCACTGCCCGACGAACTTTGAGAACCCTTTGAACTGCCATATCTCGAACTCCGGTGACTGGGCCTCCTCTTCTTGCTGAATTGTATGGAATTCCGATATCTGTGGAGGAAGTAGAACAGGCCAGCAAAGAACACTGCTAGCACGACTCCCACGACAACACCGATCGTGATGTTTTGGTCTTGTAAAGCGTCTCTTTTGCGTAGATCAGACACAGAGTCTGGAGTTGAGCTGGAACCAGTGCGCCATGACGAGGATAGATATGCGGCGAGGTGTTTTAGGATGGTCGAGGCGTGTTGTTGAGAGGCCACTGGGCCAAACGTGGCGGATAAGTGTTGTGAAGCGCATCCATCTATGGAGCTGGCATCGAGGCGAGGGGGAGGTGAACCGGCAGGGAGATCTGGTTTTGGTGATGAAGCTGGGATTGGGAGGTACATTTAAGGGGTGAGGCAATTTGCAATGCGCAACAGAGTGTTCTCGTCAGGTTCTGGTCTTGGTGCTTTGCGGCGCGATATATGCAAACCAAGGTAGTGGGAATGCAGGAGCCGGCACGATCGTTGGTGTGTGTGCGCGTATGCAAAACTCTTATGGAGGAGCCCGCTCTTTCACCATCGCGGACTTTAAGGCTGATAATAGTTTGCAGTAGTGAGAATTGGGAAAGGATTGGACAGGAAGGACCGAGGGAGAGTCTTCTCGCGGGTGCCGCCAGATATTATCCAACAGACCTCTCGAAGCAATTAGCTATACTTCCCGCCCTTTTGGGAAGCCTGCGGAAGCTTTGATCCAGCCTGTAAGGTAGTTCACTATGGTGAAGCGGGTTGGCCCAACAGGCGCGGAACACAATGGAACACTGCATTCTTCCGGCGCAGGGAAAAGCTTCTCGGTGGATAGCTCTGCCTGAGGTTACTGGTCACCCACGGAGACGAGTGCATTACCCCAAGTCGGATTCGGACTCTTGCAGTGTCACTTAGCCAATGTTTGGCCGAAGGGAACTTCGCAGACTGAATTGATGCCTCCTCATTCTTTTGCAAAGCCAATGGCAGCGTGGGGATGCTGCTAGGATGTGGTCAAGATGAGGCTTTCACCAAACATTGGCGCAGATTACTACCTTCGCCTTCGCCATCGAAGTACCGAGACACTTGTGCAAGCCTTCCTTTTAAAGGCAAATTTCAGCAGTCTGGTAACACTGCCAACTGGCGCCATACTCATACAGCGCGGTCGTGATACCCTCAACTGGTATTACACATGTGCATCTCGATCACGTTCATGTGTTGCTGGCGATGGCATCGACATGCACTTCAGTTCCTATTGTAGAACCCCGTTACAATAGAGGCATGTCTCACGACAAAGCCGAGCGACTAAAAGATGGAATATTGTTCCATTGGATCCACCCAGTCTTGCACAGCCTTCAGCTTTCCATGTTTCTCGAGTCGCGTACTTGACGTTGGTCGGGTTGGGTTAACATCTGGAAGCAATACCAAGTACAAACAAGCATTTGTTCCTCTCCCAAAACTGGCTGTTCTTAGTTGCGGGGTTCGCGATGTCCCGACAAATGGAGGAGCACATGGTTCGACATGCTACCTAGGTGGTAAGCTGCATATGCATTCTGCAATCACAAACTGACAACTCAGCGAGAGTTTCTTGCCATTAAAAACCCCACAATTGCTGACATGAGTTCGCAAGCCCTGGTCACAGCAACTGTACCATGTTACTGACAATGACACAGGATTCGATCTGACAAATGAGATCTCCTTACTAATGTACTCCTGTCTGTCTGGACACATGCACCTCGAGGTTCCTAGGTGAAAACAAACACCAGGGTTCAACCCCACGCAGCAAAGTCATTTCAGTCCTCATCCACCCTGACAAAACAGAACAAAACGCACCCAAATGACCATGATCCCACCCATCATCTCCCGCCCTCTTCCCAACGCAGTAACCTACGACCTCACCCTTAAAAACCTCGTAACCATCACCCTCCCCTCCGGCTCCCAATGGACCAGCGGCCTCCATTTCCACCAAACCCACATCGAATACCTGCGCGTACTGAAGGGTTCAGTCCGCATCAGGCTCGGCGACGAAAACTTTGTCGTCACCGCAACACCCGGATCCTCTCAGCCGTTAGAAATCCGAGTCGGAAAGCATGCGTGGCACGAATGGGGTCGTGCAGACCCGAATGACGAGACAGAAGTCGTGGTGGTGGAGAGGACTGACCCAGAAGATGGCGAGAAGGCCGTCTTCTTCTGGAATCTTAATGGCGTTATTCTTCATGCTCAGAGGATGGTGAAGCCGAGGCTCGTTCCTGGTTGGATGTTTGGTGTTTTTATGGAGGTGTGGGTTTCGCTTCAACTTTTTGCGATTTTTGGAGTGTTGGATAATTTCCCTGTTGTTTTTGATGTGAGAGGCGTGTCGGGTCTCGTGCCGGGCTCGAGGAGGGATAAGTTTTTGCACTGGGTTGAGCAACTATTCGCTCGGGTTGTTGTTGGTGCGGTGGCCATGATCGCGAAGGTGCTGGGAATATCGGCTGTACGCAAGGAATTCACGCCTGAGGCGGAGTATGGGAGTGGATGTTTCGAACAGGGAGGTGATGGCTTAGATGGGAGAGACCACATGGACAACAAAAAATAGAGAGTTTGCACTGCGCACAGATGTCCATGTCATGGCTTCCGGTAAGGTGTATGCTATACAATCAAGGCACTGTTCGCCAAGCTTTTCAACTCCTGCAGCCAGTTCATTTCCCTCGCCGTTTCCGCCACTCTATCCTTGGAAGCCCATATATCCTGCAACATCTCGATGGCGGTGTATATATAGCCCCACGGACACATCCACGCATTCGTGTTTAGTATGGCGTGGAGGCGGTCAAGACACAACGACCTCAGCAATGGGTCATCTGTTTGTGCCCCAACGAGAAAGGTCGGCCACACTGTACCTTTCAGTAACACGTGGTCGATGGGAATCTGTGACAAGTGATTGAATATCTCCAGAACCACATCGTCGGGCTGTGTCCACGTATCTGGTAGTTTGGAGTCTCCTCTGGAAACAGCGAGCAGGATATACAAGCAGCAGGCTGCGCGATGGGCGGATGCTAACTGTACGCGGACTGGTAGGTCGTCCTCTTCTGACAGACCACGAATGCCATAAACCCACCTTTCGATGTCAAACGTCCTAGCTTGGGCCAACAAGGATTCTGCCACAGACATCCGAGTTTTATCGTCTTGTTCAATGAACTCCGGGTCGAACATCCGACTTGCTGCCATGGTGGTCTGCAGAATGAATGGAGGACAGCAGTGGTAGCTATGTGCCTCTGCACTCTGAAGAACCGACAAGACGTTGATGTGTTCCGACACAGAACCCGGGACGGGATCAAGCCGGCCTATGGTGGAGCCAAAGATACGGTAGGTGAGGCAGTCGGCTGCTATCGCGTCTGCCAGGGGCTGTAATGACGAGTCGAGCTGTCGCTGGGCCCGTTGCAGGGACGATATAAGTGTCCCGGCAGCTTGGATGTGTGCTTTCCATCCTCCCCTCCCGGAGTCGATGAGATCGAGATTGATGAAGAAGACGATGGCTGCCAAGAGTACCGCCTCATCAGTCGACGGCGCATCGGTCAGAGCAGCCCGCAGCAGAGAAATGGCTTTCGCCTTGGCCGAGAGCGCATACACCAGGTCAGATTGGGACGGTCTGCCTTGGTGTCGGTGCAGCACCGTCAGATGCATCGATGCCGTGGCAAGCACGATGGCTTTCAAGTAGTCATATTTCTCGACCAGGAGGATCAATCGTCGGAAAGGGTTCCGTTCAAGTTGATCGACGGACACCAAATCCGGACAGACAACATTGGCGACTAGAATAGTCAGTAACTGGACCTAGATCTACAAAGAGGCAGAAGTGTAATCAAGTAGAGAGCAAGCACACGTACAGTGGTGTATATAAAATCTCGGGCGTTCGCTCATGCCGCTGAGTAAAGGGTCAATAAGAGAAGGCTGAACATTGTGAACAAGGGCTGTGTCTTGACAGGTGGCGACAGTATCGGCTGTGGTCTGTCTGCCTCCACCACCCGACTGGGCGTTGCTTTCTCCCCTGACTAGTGGTTGAGGAGCAGGTCGAGCCCTAGTTGCAGGGGTCACGTTGGCCCAGCGCAGGAGCTGGCCATATCCAAGACACACCTCGCCGTCCCTGGAACATTTGTGACAAGTGGGTTGCGATCGATCACAGCGCCGGCGCCGACGTCGACAGTTGTGGCATGCCTTTGCGGGGAAACCCGCCCAGGATGATGGGTTTGTAACTATCATTGGAGACGACGCACGGGTCGGGATGATGTTCATGTGGTAGTCTTGGCTTCCGGACAGGTTATCAGATTCGGGAGAGATAACATCTCGTTACCTCTGGTCGATGCCACTGATTCCGGTCCCCGACATTCGGGGCAGTGGAGAGCCGGGAGCCCAGAACTTTGTTGCAGATTCCGTTTGTCATCTCCAACACTTCGGGTCCGCTGCCGAGGCCGCTCCGGCGCAAGAGTTGTTTGGGCTAACCCAAAGTGGCAGCAAACTAGCACCTCTTGCATTAGTCGGGAGTTTCCATCCCGGGTGGCAACTAACAACCAACCATCTTTCACGCCGCGACGTCAATATGGAGACTTTCAGGCGAAAGCCTTGGTCTTGGTGGAGTAGGTAGAAAAATGTCGAATTCTTTCCAACAGCTTCATGAAGAAGTCTGTGAAGGATAAAGGATGAATAGGCAGGATCTCAGAAACCATGTATCTGCAAAGCCAAACAGGTACCTAGCCAAGGAACGCATCTCGCATCCAACCACGCGTCCGTGGGAGATCTTGAAACCTTGGGGCACGCTAGAGTACAACAGGTCCTAGGTATGCAACAGGTGCATAGCTCTTTCTCCGTTGGTAATCAACAGAGCCTCCGACATCAAAGACTGTTAGTCATCGCCTGCTTTGCTGGTACTTGAGTTTCACCTTCGCCTGCTCTCTATATTAAAACAAACCAACCAACCCTATCTACCTGAGGTACCTACGAAGCATCAACATCACACGCAAAACCTATCTTGAAATGCACAAAGTCGACGACCCGGAGCCCGGAGGCCCTCCAGCAACAGTCAACAATGCAGCCGAGATCCAAGAGCGTGACCTCGAGCGGCTCGGCCGTGAGAGGCCTGCGGCTTTCCACGGTGCACTTCAAGAGGTCCTATTCTGCAGTTCTCTCCTGATATCAATGTTCATGGCAGTAAGTGCAGACATGATAAGATTGCTGTCCCACCTGCTAATTTGGCACAACTGACAGGAATACTTCATATCCGGCTTCAACATCATCCTGCCTGAACTATCCAGGGCCTTGGAGATACCACCGGCCTCACAAACATGGCCAGCGAGCGTATTCGCCCTCGTGACCGGCGCCTTTCTGCTGCCCTTTGGCCGCCTAGGAGACATGTACGGGGCGTACGTCGTCTTCAATTTCGGACTCGTCTGGTTCTCGCTCTGGTGTCTCGTGGGCGGATTCAGCCGCAATTATGAGATGCTGATCGCAACTCGAGCACTGGCTGGATTTGGGCCAGCGGCCTTCCTACCCACCGGCGTCATGCTGATCGGCAAGACCTATCGGCCGGGACCACGAAAGAATCTCGTCTTCAGCCTGTACAGCGCCTTTGCGCCCATCGGCTTCTTCATCGGTATTATTACTGGTGGTCTCACGGGCCAGTACCTGTCATGGCGCTGGTGGTTCTGGATCGGCGCCATCGTGCTGTTCCTCGTCTGCGTGGCGTCCTTCCTCACTATCCCGAACGATTACTTCAACTCATCACAGCGCAACAACAACACGCAAGGCAAAGCGGCGGTGCAGATGGACTACTGGGGGCTGGCTACCATCGTCCCGGCACTGGTGCTGATCACATTTGCAATCACTGCCGGGACCCATGCTCCCCACGGATGGAAAACACCGTATATCCTCGTTACTTTTATCCTGGGCATCTTGTTGCTTGGTGCTGCCGTCTATGTTGAAGGTTGGGTTGCTCAACAACCGCTTTTGCCCTTTGATCTCTTCGGGCCAAAATACATGGGGAGACTTGTCATTGCGTTGTTTTTCTCGTATGGCGTGTTTGGTATATATCTGTTCTACGCGAGCGCCGAGTAAGTTCCAAATCTTGCCCTTTTATTCACAACAAACACGAAACTAACATTTGGTCACATCACAGGATTGCAAATGTTCAAGGTGCCTCCGTGCTGATGACAGCTGTGTGGTTTGCGCCCATGGCAGGCGGGGGCATCGTGCTCGCCACGGTCGGCGGCTTCACGTTGCATCTGCTTCCTGGTCGGGTGGTGATCCTGATATCCGGAGCGGGAAGCCTTGTCTCCGTCTTGCTGTTTGCTCTCATCCCGCCGGACGCCAACTACTGGGCGTACGTGTTTCCGTCCATGATTGGCGCGACGGTGGGAGTCGATATCACGTTTCTGGTTGCCAACATCTTCATCACGACCAACACGCCCAGTCACAGACAAGGTCTTGCGGGGGGTCTCATCTACAGCGTGCTGTTTTTAGGGATCAGCTTTTTTCTCGGGCTTGCCGACTTGGCGGTTGCTGAGAACAACGAAAAGAGAGGCCATGATGGCAACCATTACAAGGTGGCCTTTTGGCTTGCCACAGCATGTGCGGGCGTCACGTTCCTTATATTTGCCACCATCAAGCTTGGTAAAGCGGAGAGCGAGCTGACGGTGGAAGAAAAGGCACAACTGGAACTAGAGGGGGCGAGTAGACCAAATTAGTAGCCTACCAACGCCCAGAGAAGTAGTTAGACATAGAATTAATACTAGACTGTGAATGCATTAAATTTCAAGACAGGTCACCTTATCTTCACAACTCGTCTTTATCTCTCACGATCCCTTGCTCCATTTCCCTTCTAGCTTTAAGTCGCTCTTCTTTCTGCATTCTCCGGTCATTTCGCTTGACGGCCCTGTGCATCTTTTCCCACATCAACCTCGAGTACTTGCCCTCGGCCGTCTCGGTCACCGCCATGGCCTCAATCTTGAACGTGATATCCCTCTTGCCCAGATTTCGGTCAGGCTTCGTGTGATCAGTCACCCAAGCTATCACGCAATGGTCGATAGCTGACGGCTTAAACTTTTCAAGGTTGCTGAACTCACCTGTTTTGGTCAAGTCAGAAAAGTGCGCGATCAATCAGAGAGCGACAATGACTTACGTTTACATTTGCTCCCCTCAGCTAGCCAAAGCGGCATAATCTCGTAAACGGCTCCTCCGGGAAAGACAACAATCTTATCCTTGTCAGGAACAACACGAACCTTTTCTATCTCTCCTCCTCCGTGATGATCGGCATCGGCGGCTGGTGAAGCCGTCGGTTTCGGCTTCACAGTTCCATGAATCTTATCCCCTTCCTTCTGCGGCTTCTCAAAGATACCAAAAAGCCACTTATTCTGGTTCGAGTCCCGCGTGTCTTGCTGCTGCTCCTCGATCCAGTTCCGCACGGGCACCGGCACGTCGACGTAGTCCATGACGACGATCTCGCGGTCCTGGCCTTTATGGTCGACACCGTCCCATGTTCCCACGTAGTCTCGTTGGCCCAGGAAATCCTCGATCGCATCGTGCCAAGGTGCGAGGTCATGCGGCAGGTCGCTGAGTTTGTACATCTTGGCGTGGAATTCTTTCTCGTCTTTGCAGTTCACGTGGAAGCCGCCTGGGTCGGTGCCGTCGTCGGGAAATGGCCGCGACCATTTGAAGCTGTCGACAACGCCGTATTCGAACACATCCCAGTTTATTTTGCCCAGAACACTGGGAATGATCAACGAGAGGGGGAGGAGAGAAAGAGGGGTCTTCATTGTGAACAACTTCAGTTGACAAGGGTTACTTGCAGGTTTCTCACAGCGTTTGAGATGATTCCTTCTCCAGAGGAGTGATTGAGGGTTTCTGTTTTCCTGTCAAGATGCTTGGTATTTAATTGCGTCAGGGCTGATATGTGTCGTCAATTTTAGCTGGTGACGACCTGTCGCGACAATATAGCCTATTTACCGGAACAAGCATAACTGCCATTTGTCAACTCCCGCGACTGCCGTCCAATATCCAATTTATTATCGAAATGGACCCAAGTTCCACGTGTCCGGACTGGAAGGTTCTCTAACCCTCCTTCCGTCGCAAAGACGCCCAAGTAGTGGGCCTTGGAAGCTACCTGTAAGTGCAGCGGCATTTTGATATCGGCCGATTATTATCGCTTCTCCTATACGTATGTTTTGATGCAGCTCGGTAAAACATCGTCTTCAACCTCCGTGCCGGCTACCTGTAGCGATGCTCATCTTGGACTGGATGAATCCTATTGAAGCTTTGGTGGTTACCAGCTCTCGAGAGAATCAATGACTGTCTTGTTATTAATGCCAAGACAATATTCGCAGATTGATCCCTTCGAACAAAAATAAATGTAAGTCGCTTATTTTACGTGACTATAAGAACACGAACGTATAGAGGCTGACCGCGTTACCGATATGGGAATTTACCTTGTTTGATCCACTGGAGGAAAGAGAGAAAATGATAGCAGATAGCAAACACATATGATAGATAGCTGCGTTCCACAGGATCGGGTTCCAATGGCAAGTGAAGAACGACGAAAATCATGATCATTATATTCCTACAACCATAGAGAGCACTTGCTCCTACTGTCACTCATCCTAGACAGATTGGAATGAAGAAAAAAGAGGGCAAAGCCCGTAGTTTATAATCTCCTCTACTCCACGTCCTTCTCGGGAGAAGATACCGTCTTCTTATTGGGGGAACAGAGAGCCATATAATGTTGGTTAACCTCCGTAGGTCCAAGGTTTCGGGATTCGAGGCGAAGAAGGTCTTGGAGCAGGCCGGCATAATTGCTGATCAGAACTCGATAGCCGGTGATACCGGTCTGCGATTCAGCGGTCTGCGGTGAGCAGCATCTCCCATGGTGATCAGGGGTATGAAGGCTAAAGATTTCGTTTCCGTGGCTGACCTGGTCCATCGCGGCATCGGTCTTGCTAAGGAGCATAGTGAGGAATTCAAATGCGTACACTCCTAGTACAGTCGTAGGAGATTTGTAGTCTGGATGCAGAAAAGGTCCCAGAGCAGGAGTACCATCAACCTTGCAGGTGATGTTAAGAAACTCGCCAGAAACTACCCTGTGCCAGATTATCTGTTTCGGGACTTAAGATGACACGGCACTGGGAACATTGGGGAATGAATGTCAAGGCGTCATAACAATCTCCGGGGGTAGTGTAGTCTGAACAGGTTGCTGAGAAGTCGGCAGAATGTACATCCAACGCCTTCAATCCTGACTATTTCGAGTATTAACGGGGGGAAGACAGTGGCTGATGACGCGGTAATGGTTGATGGGATGCCGTCGGGAACGAACAGCGGGACGTGCTTAGCACCCATCCTATTAAAAACACTCCTCCATGCCCGCTCCTTGCCGAGGCGAGCTTCAGTCTTATCTTAGGTTGTCAAAATCAGGACTGTCTTTCCCGTATATCCGAAATTTGAGGTCATTCCGCTATCAATATTTCGTCTCTTGTTCAAATCCGAATGTCGGGCCATTCGACTCATTTCGTAAAGGACCCGCCAGTCGAACCAGTTCCCAATCGGCACTTGGTCAGATCAAGTTTCTCGACTGGAGGGTCAAGGCTGATGCGTCATTGATCAATGCCCTGTCCACACAACCCGCGATATATTTATTGTATTTACTCTTCACCTGTTCAACTTTAAGGAGGGACATGTCCTCGTCACTCCACCCATTAGACTAGTTTATCTTCTAAGAGCACTCTTATCTACCTTTTCACCATAGAGTCCGCCTCCTATAATGCCGTTGATGTCCCGCCATGGGCAGAGTTGACACATGCCGTTTCTAAGGTTGTCTAGAGACGTCTCTAGCTGCGACTTGTCCCTTCAGACTTCCTTGACCTAGCTAGGTACCGAGGTAAGAGGCATGCCCCAGCAGCCCAATCTGTATTTACATTCGGAAGCTAACGTTTCCTCATAGATATAAGACTTGCAGACCACTTTTGCTAAGACTGATTATATGATGGGGAAGCTGGCTGCCAGGTCAGAGCATGGCATCGAATCCTTCCTCATGGCCTTGACAAGACTTAAAGGCCTTGCTTTCGCTCCGGTCTAAGCCCTGCACACCGTCTTGCAGAAGCACCTGGAATTAACACAGCACAGCCCATTGCTTGGGTTTCGAACATATCTAGCTCCCTATTCCTTATGTACTTCGGTGTAAGCCTTCCACTGCCATTACGTACCTCTACCCCTTAAGTTCTCATATGCAATGCTAGCGATAGATAGAGGTGTTTGCCTTGATCTCGATATAGGTTAAAACAAAGTCCCGCTGGCTTCTAACTTGAAAACCTAACAAATAGGTAAAGGACCTACCTACCTCTATACCTCGATAACAGAAGCTGTTTTACCTAAAATGTAATTTACATGATATTTTCTTTAGATTCGTTTAAGCAGAATAAATGCAACCTCGGGAGATATAGATGTACAGTGCTCGTGAGGAAGAACCCCCGTTTACTGGGCTGCCCAAAAACACCCCGATTACCGGGATGTCCAGACATTAGTAACCACAGCGGCGCCGTTTACATCGCAAATGCCAGGGTCAGATGTCTCTGCATCTGGCTGCCGAGAGCGAGCATTTACGGTCTCGAGATAATCTTAGAAGCTGCTATAGCAACCTACGGAGTTCCCAATCCTGATAGATGTAACTCGAATATGGCAGAGATTTCCTTATCCGAGGAAAATAAGGACGAGGAGCGGAATTTAAAGCAGTAGCACGCTGCTTAACGTGCCCTGGATTTATAAATACCTTGAATAGATCAACTACAAGGACCGGACGGCGGTTCATTTTGCTGCAAGGACTAACAATGCCGCACATGTCAGGACCCTCCTCGCCCGTGGCGCCAGTCCTAACCATCCTGATTTCAGGACTCCGTTGTTGATCGCCTTGTATTAGGATCATAAAGAAGTTGTCAGCATCCTCCTTGAAGGTGGAGCACAGCTTGATATGGTGACGACTACAAGATGACGGTGCTGCACTACGCTGCGAGATACAGCACGTTATCTACCCTGCTTCTCCTCGGATACGAGGATATGGCTGGTATCAGTTCACACTGCCGGGACTCGCAGGGTTATACGCCGTTAGAAGCTTTTTCTGAATGTACGCCCGTTAATGGTCGATGAAATGTAATTCAAGAATTTGATTATGAGAACGATCTTTGAGGATAGAACTCGGGAGATAATGCATTAATTCGGGGGCAGATTACGGTTTCAAAATGCGAGCTCTCCCCGACTAGTGTCGGAATTGCATGCATCCTCATACTACCTCGGGTGGGTGCCTAAATCATGTGTGGTGCCGTGAGCAGAGAGCATGACGCGGCGCAGTCCTGCCAATACGTGACCGTTCAAGGGACCTCACTTCTGTTAGTTGCGCATTCTAGTGCAACCATCTTCTTCACCGTCCTTCATCGCCATTATCCCTTGACCTCTTTCATCACAGTCAATCGACAACAAAGTCAATTTGAATCCTCGTCAGAATGGAAGATGCACCCTACTGTCAATATTTCCTATTATCGCCACTCCGCACAGCAATTGAACCGTGAGTCTTCCTCTCTGTCACTCAACATACCTGATTAACCTCTGGCATGCAGTTTGATAATCCCAGCTCTCGTCCTCGCTTACTTGCCACAATACGTTCGGTTCACCAAACATGGCACGGCGGGATTTACCTCAGCTTGGGTCCTCTGGTTCTGCATCGCCAGCAATATGCAGCTGGTCAATCTCGTTGCCAACCTTGCCGGGCAGGAAGGGTTCCGGTGCGCTGTTTATCAACACGGGATAGACAATGGAGCGCAACTCTTCGGTATTCTGCTTGCCTATTTTGAAGTCATGGCGCAATGGATGACAGCAATGATCCTGTAATTATCTTCTCTCCACCACGGCATCACATCATCACTTGACCCAACTGACGCGCAGTAATAATAGGCTTCACCTCTTCATCAAACACCGAGTTGACTGGCATACCCAGGCAGCAGGTAATGACTCCGACGACACTCGGCCTCTGCTAGGGCTGCGATCCGCATCTTCCGGGCCTGTGATCATGGAGAGATCATCTCGTCAACTCGGATTGACAATCACCGCTCATGCGGCGAGCTGTTTTGCCATCGCCATCATCACGCTTTTGCCGGCCAGCGAAGACCTCGGCGTCGGTTACTTGCAGATGTACGGGATACTTGTTTGTCACTGGATTGCCAGTGTTCTGTCGCTTCTCTGTGTTTTGCGACTTGCCTATGTCCAGATACGGGATGCCGTTCACTTTGCTACCAACTCGAAGGGTGTTAGTCTCGTCTCTCTTGCGCTGCAAGCACTGGTCCTTGTCATCCTTGCCGTGCTCCAGGCGACTCGACCGCGCCTTGCAGGCGAAACCATCACCCCCAGTCCTGCGTTTTTGTGGTACGTTGCCCATCTCAACGTCGGGGTTAACTATGGTATCATGGGCGTCACGAATGGGATTTCTCTCGGTATCCGCCTGTACTATTTGCGTCCTCACGAACGCTGAAAGAACTTGGATAAACATATCTGGCTTGTCTTTGAAAACAGTTCTGTTAATATAACTGGTACAAAATTGCAAAATCACATTGCTCTTCTCAAGTACGGACAGACCTATCCGTCCATCTCGATAACATTAGACTTCTTTGGACTTCCAATCGCATCATCATCTGCTTCGCCACCCGAAACAGCTGCGTCTTGCCCCTTGCCTACCCTAGGAGCTTCTACATCTGTTATTACTCGACTGCGACTTCCCAAAGTATCTAACGCTTCCCGAATCTTTTTGGCATGATGCGCGTCATTGCCATAGTCCAAAACAAAATCCACCGCGTCCCTGAAGTCATGCACCTGACAGTCTTGGTATGAACCAGGGTCCACCATAAACCCCGTGGATCGCGTCATGAAGAGCACCAAGACCGGTCCTTTCCACTCATAAAAGGGGCCGCTATCCTGCGGCTGCTTGGTGGTGCCAGCGGCAGCGAGCGCCGAGATGCACAGATTTTCTCCTCCCTGCGATGCAGATGCAGATGCAGACTTATTGGCATGCCACACCTCCAGCATACTTTTGGTGTCGCGGTTCCTCGTCCTGTTTCTCTCCGAGTGTATAGACTCAAGCGTCACATTATCGCCGGGGAAAAGTGGCGTGATTTCTGGTTCCTGGAAGGAGATTCCGGATTCCTCGTCGGCAAATCCGCCGATGCGCACCCAGACTAGGGTCGGGTTGGCGGAAGTCTCGGGAAATAAGACGCCCAGGACGTGTTTGCCATCTTCCTCAGTCGGCGGGTCCGAGGAGGGTGGTGGCGTGGTCGATGCCGGAAGACAGCAGATGAATTTGTGGATGGGTGCATCGTCGGCTTGGCAGGCTACCGAGCAGTAAAGCATTTCCTGGCAGCCAGAACATGCCATTGTAGGAGCATTGTTGCAAAGAACACAGACAACTGTTGCTTTATTCATAATCTCGACGAGGGGTGGTGGAAGAGAAGAATTGATGTTGATGGGATTGGACGAGATTGGGCGGAGATGGGCGTTTTTGGGCCCTTTTTCTCTTCTTTTCTTTTATCTAGCCTGGCTCTGTGGACTGAGTGATTGATCAGCGACTGGTGTCTTTCACTATGAGATGGATGGGGGCCAATGTAGCCGAAAGGGACCTCGTAGCGATATTTGTTTTAGGTGCGACGTTCGAGCTGATGAAAGCTGAGTCCATGTCCCTCGAGGAGAATTTCACCGCGGATGCGGACTTCGGAATTCAAGCTCGCTTTGTTCGGTCACGTGCCCTCACCTGCTCCTCTTTTTACACTACCGACTTGATAAACCCTTGGCGAGCTCGGATCAATTTCAACTGGTCCCTATTGGAGTTTGTTAATTCCTGAGCGGTCATTGATGCGTTAATGTTCTGTCTGTTGGGTGAAATATGAGTTGACAGTAATCCTGGATACACGAAAACCACACGTAAAAAAATATCACAATGTCGTACCAAGCCCAGGTGGCGTTCCAGGCAGTACTGTGTGATCACATGAGGGATGGCTCCGGTCAGGCAGCAAGCTGAAAATATCCGATGAAACCAAAGACAGTTGGCTCGACTTTTTATTTCCTACTAGTTGGTACATATTGTCCACACAACATTTTGTGTAAAACTTCATTCGTTCTCTGCTCAAAATACAGATCTGAAGACAGGGGATGTCCTACAAGCAATATAAAAGAAGACCCAGAGAAGGCGCTCACTGAGCCTATTAGTATTACCGTCAGCTCGACTGAACCTAGCCCCGCTCCGGACGAAAGCCAACTTGCACAAGATGTTCCCAGTTATCGCCCAGCGGGTTCGCAAATGCCACCCTTCCGCCTGAGTACTGTAAGGTTCCCCTTCTTCCTTTGTCTTTTCTAACAGAGGTATGAGAGCCTGGCTAGATCGCGGGATTAATAAGGCCGACGGGGTGTCTCACTCTCATAGCAAACACGCTTCGCGACTACGTCTTTCTGCGAACCGAGGGCGAGTCCCTCTTCTCAACAGGCAATGTGATGAACGAGTTGGCGCTAGAGATAGCTACTATCGAAGACGCAAGGGCAAAGCTCAAGGACATGGAGGCTGACTCGGACGAAGCCAAGAGCCTTTTGAGTACAATTGATAGATTGACCGAGGCTGCGAGCAAAAGGCTGCTTAAGGCGATGAACGAGACCACATCGGGAATCACAAAAGCAAAGGAAGTCAAGGAGAGACAGGCTTTGTGGGCCCGTATTTTTATGGCGCTTGGTGGAGGCCTGAGCCTGGTCGGCCCCATGCTCATCATGGTCTTGCATCCCACGAAACTGACTGCGCTGACCACGACGTCGTGCTTTGTTACTGGGATTGCCGTTGTGCTGGCAGTGTTTATGCGCGATTCACAGCCAAAAGATGTTGTTGCCTGCACGGCGGCGTACGCTGCAGTACTGGTGGTTTTCGTCAGGATTGGTGGTGGTTCTTCTGGGTGAGCCTTATCTCAGTATTATATGAATCTCTTCCTTCTGTTCATGGGATAATGATACATTGGGGCATGAAGTTGGTCTATCCGGTATATTGGAACTGGATACCTGCTTGCTACGTTGTGAAGCACTTGATGCCGCATTCCACGCAATTAAGTCCATTTTAATGTTGTGCAAAGTCGAGGCACAGACTCCACCGTCCCTCACCTTACAGATTTACACCATCGAAGCGGCATGTTTGTCTTGTCTTCCTAGCTCCCAAATTTTATCACATTAAGGGAAGGCCAAACCCATGCAGGAAATCCAACATCACCGACGAGTAGGACCATTGACCTGGTAGCGGTTTAACCAGTCAATTCAGGTACTTAAAATGAACATAAGGGTATATATTGGTAGACGTGCTCTTATGCAAGCTTTCAAAAGATTTGATGACATGAAATTTGGTCCAACCCAGATGCAACAAGCAGCCAGCTCGTTTTCACAAGTCCATGGCAGCCAGATGGAGACCCAGTCCCAACAAAACACCCAGAGTTGGCAGCGGGTTGCCAGCATTGGCAGCGGCAGTTGACGATGATGGACGACTCGCACCGCCCGCTGTTCCGGTCGCTTGAGGGGCGCCAGTGCTGGCGGCGTCAAGTCCTGTCGTGATGGCTGGCCTGGACAGATAATGATGATTAGTATCTTTGGGGTAAACATCCCATGACCGGATCTGAAAGTCACAAACTTACTCTGTAGGGCCACTACCAGAACCGCTCTCTTCCGGATTGCCATTGCCTCCCCCCGATCCTGCGTCACCTCCGGAGACGCTCTCGCCCGACGGAGAACCTCCAGACCCCGAATCGCCGCCGGCGGCTGAACCGGTGTCTGGATTGACCTGCGTGACGGTGCCGTCCTCAGCCACGGTAACGCCGCCGCATCGAGCGGGATCCTCGTAGAGCTCCGGCGTTACATGTTCCTTCGCCGCGGGACACAGCTGCTTGTAGAACATGATGCAGTACGTGTACCAGCCCGAGGCGACGCTCTCGTCCCACGTCAGACCCAGGTTCTGGTCAGGAACCCCACAAATCGATGTACAAGTGACCATATTGGTGGCCCCGTCACCCGCGCACATGCATTGGGCATAGGGCTCGGTCATGTAGTCTCCTGGACATGAATCGAAGGTCTGATCGAGGCAGGAGTCGCAGTCCGGGTGCGAAGGAAAGGCGCCCCAGATCAAATTGGCTGCGAAGCCGGTCGAGACGAAGAACGGCGAGAGGCCGACGACTGATAGTTTCATGATGCGCATCGTGTCTTATGGCGTCTTTGTGGGGATTGTGGGAAAAAATACCGTAGGTACCTAGGGGAGAGGGGATGCTGGAGAGGAAGGAGGAGCACATTGAGCAAATACGTTCAGGTAGCTTGCTTTTTGATGCCCGACGAAAGCAATACAGCACAAAGTCGATTATTCCTTGGCAATCCCCTTTTCATTTCCTGTTCCGTGTGCGCTATCGACGATTCAAGCCGAGCCAAGACTTCGAGACCCTTTGGAGGCTCTTCCTGATCTGCCCTTTTGGCGTTTTTCCTTGGTGGTGATAGGGTAGAAGCGTGTCAGCCGCAAACTGCTAGCTGATTGAAGATTGATGCTCAGGTCTCTTTCCGCTCCAGGAGTAAGGCATCTGATTGTCTGGACTCTTGAAAGCAGGGGTCCACGGACCTCTCGCAATGCACACCTGCTTCCGGGCAAGAGATGGGGAAACTGAAACAATCAAGAGACAAAGACGGGGAAACCAATACTAACATACGGCAGAACCTCCACCGAAACAGCAGACTTGTGCGCTCTAGGCCCCTTGTTTAGGCATTTGTCAGATTGACAGTGCAGCGGTGTCGGTGATAGGATGGACTGACTTGGTCTCTGTGAGGGCCAGAATTGCAGTTTTAAAAATACAATCCTTTACCACACTTTCCCATCGTAATGATGATGCACTGATGCATTGTCGCCACTCCGAACTTCTATATACATTGTTTCCGTGACTGTGGGGCATCCATGGCCTTCTTCAGGAGGGCTAAAAGCAAAGTTCACATACGGGCGGCAAGAGCCTCTGTTTCTTACTGGCTTACTCCCTATGCTCCCCCGGTGGTTTGGTGACGTTGTTGATGGCCTTTCTGGAGGCTAAAAATGCAGTGCTTGGCTGTAGTAACAGCACAGCGCAACCCAACGTCGCCCTAATAACCCGCTTACACAGCAGACCGCAAGGATGAATGAAGCATTGTGTGGCCCTTGCCGCTCCTTTTTGAGGGAAACGTTGTGCCGACCTGGCTGGATGACTCACTACAAAAACTCGCTCGAGACCTGCGTGACTGTGAATTAACCCGGTGCCTCCTCTGCGCAGCCATGTGGAACCAGATGCCAAGGACAACCCAGGAGACGTGGCTTAAGATCGATAACGTCTGGTGAGTCTCTTTCAGGGGCGATGCTTCTTGGCTTGATTTTGCAGGAAGCGGGACAGTCAACAACCATGTCCTTCCAGAGGGTCGGCATCTTCGACCTTCGCGTCTTTGACGAAGACAGCGCTGAGTTCCAGGGTTTGGAGGGAAAGGGGTGGCAGGGGTGGCTCGACAGATGCATCGAGGTTTGTCTTGAACTTAAACTTGTCTCGCCGAGCCGATTTGACGACCAGCCTGAACAGAGCTCGGCAAAAGCTCACGACAACTGGGAAAAAGAAGTGGCCCACCAAACTATATATCTCGAGTAAGGTGGTCTAGAAGGTGGGAATTTCACTATTCCAGAGGAGTAGCTGGATCGGCAGGTATGTCCCGATGCATGGGTCGAGCGAGCGCCATTTGTGGAGAACTCCAGGTTGGGCTTTGTACATAGTATAATCATATCATAATTATTTCCACCTAGCTACTAGTTTTCCAATTCTTCGTTAACCACATAAGCTCTTGAGCTATCTCAAGCAGTGCGCCAATTCGGCCTCATCCTTGGCATATGCAAAGACGAAAAAGTATGGACGGGCGATGACGAATCTGGCTGACCGGCCTACACGATCCAGGTACGAGGTGCTGTTGTAGCCGGGTGCCAAAGGAACTGTGATTTCCGAGATCGGGACTGGCGAGAAGACATCTGGAGTAGTGGAAACAGATTTTCCATAATCTCGGCCAGTTGTAACATCGTCATGTGGGTTGTACACATGCATGACAATCGAGCTCATGGAAGACATGATGGGCGGGCCCACGGCAGCGGCGGTGATGGCTGCTTCGGCCTGCTGCCGCATACAGGTGGGCCGTTGTGTTGTCGACGTTCATGTTGCTGCTGATGACGAGTAGAGTGAAGATGGCTCCTTGTCGTGGCTGAAGCAGAGAGTCAGACAAGACTGGAGGCGAAGAGGAAGACCGGACATGGATCTGCGCCAAACGCGCCGCCCTTGCAATGGTTGAGAAACAAGCCTCCCCTAACGTTGCGAAAGCCACTGCGATCCGTCATGGCAATCGGGTCCGAGTATCCGCGGAGAAAAGGCATCGACTGAACAAGTCCCAGCAGAACCTTGGTCACGGCCATGAGCCAAAACGCCGGCTCGTTGTTTCAAACGGTCCCCGAGGCTTTGGACATCAGAGCTGCGTCATCCACGCTGCGTCTGCGCTCCAGAGACCACTAGTCGAGGATGATACCCGGCCGGTTTCCACTCTTGAGCGGGAGGAGGGCGAGCCGCCAAGCGAGCTGATGGGCATCGCGCGTACGCCGCTGGCGACTCCCTGACCGGCAAATGGCGGGAAGACGTATGCCGCGTCCCCGATGAGGAATGTTTGTTTGTCGTGCCATCGGTTCACATTATCGAAACCCCTGTGGGACCGTCGGTCGTTTTTCACTGGCAACCGTTGAAGCACAAGGGCCTTCTGGATAAAACGACACTAGATTAAAATAGATCATCAGACGTGTGACAAAAGAAATTTGTTCTGAACATTGATATTCAGATAAATGATCCGAGGCGGGCTCGATCCGCCGACCTTCAGTGTGTTAGACTGACGTGATAACCAACTACACCATCGGACCTGTGATTGTTGTTTTTTTCCTCTTTTTTAGCTCCATTATATCCACCCAACGATCCACCGACAATACGGTATCCAGGGATGTCTCATTCCAACCATCAGCCTTGTGATAACTGATGATTTAGTACCCGTACTTGACCATGTGGCATTGCAGAGTTTTTTTCCGTGTCGTATATCCTGCCATGTTCTGATATTGTCACATTTCCCGGGATGCATGTCTGGCTCACCGTCGTTCCTGAATTGGCGTCGTACCTGCAGGTTCCGACCAAGTTCCTGGCAGGTTCCTGACAGCACACCGTGCAAATACCTCCGGTATTGCTCCGACGAATCGGCACCATGTCCGGCCGAGAAAAGCCATTGAAAGCCGGATTGACTGGTGAAGTGCACCGCGGGGGCAGACGTCCGGCTTGCCGGTCGTAGGGTCCATTCCGTTAACGGAACATGGGTCTGCCTCTTGGCGGACAACTTATATCCAATAATATCACGGCGCTGCATGCTTCACCGCAGCGTCCTGTCCTCGAGAAACCGAGGGGCAAACGGGAACCACGGTCGACGACATGCGTTGGCCGTGAAACTCGCAACCATGGCCGTCATACACCAGAGACGGGTTCTGACATTGAGAAAAGGAGACAAATCGAGCCACTTTCCCCTTTGCAGCTGCCAACGGCCGCCTCAACGGCACAGCTGCTCATGTACATCTGCTGCTGTCAAACTACCAGCCATGCCATGTTGGTCTCGTCCTACCGATCAGGCGAGTCGCTCCATGTGCAGAGTGCAGGAACCCAAGCTAACCTTCCGGGCCTTACTGCATTCGTCGCTAGCCCTGTGACACTTCACACCTCTCAACCAAGTGGGCCGCTGCATGAGTGATGCATACTCACTCTCTTTGCTTTTTTTCGCTAAATATTTGCCATGCATCTCATCCTGCTGTGCGTACGGCCATCATTTCTTACCATCCGTTCGCTCTCTGACCTCCGAGCCAGTGATGACGTGTGTAGAACGACCGTACGGAATAGAATCTGACCAAATATGCACCATAAATCTTTTGTCATTACTCGAATCCTGCCTGCTTGCCTGCTGGGTCCCGCCAGTTCCGGTACGGGTTTCACCGCTTTCGTCAAGTCCGGATTCTGGCAGGCACAACATGGCTAGGTACCTCTAAGGGTCATGTTCCTCGATGGGTGCCAGCAAGCAAGCGGTGATCGGACGACGGCCGGGTCCGCAGGCTTGGGATGAGCAAAAAGCAATCACAAGTGTCCTGTCTAGCGTATATAAAGGAGCGGTCAAGGCCATCCATTGTTGGTCGAGATTTCAAGTCCCTCCAGTTCCAGTTCCCAGATCAACTTCATACCACACGCATCTTCCTACACTACTTCAAAACGGAGGTGAACATCACTTGACCTTGACACAATGACATCCCCGTTGGACCCTCACTCCAAAACCTACTCCCATGTAAACGGCCCAGTCTCCGAACTCCTAAACCGCCTTGCCGTCTCGGAGCTCTGCAAAGGATGGCCCGTCTACCGTGACGCATCAGAGTGGAAGAACTACCGCTCGCTGTTCACAGAAGACGCAACAGTCTGGACAAGTAACGTCCCACCATTCCCGTCTCTTCCTTCCTCGTCGGATCTAACCCCTCTCATCAAAATAGCATGGTCAGGCCCTCAGCACGTAGACGATTTCATCGCCATCTCCAAAGCCGGCAAAGAAAACGGCGTCTTCATCATGCACAGGGAGTGCGGCACCTTGGCTGAACTTTCTCAGGATGGAAAGCGTGCCATCGGCAAAATGAAGGCCACCATCACGCACCGCTTCTCCCCGCCGAAGGGTGAGGGCGCATACGACGTGGACTGCGACTGTCGCTTCATTTTCTTTTGTGAGAGGACGGAAGATGGGGATTGGAAGGCCAAGTACGTTAAGCTGTTTTACGACAAGGACAAGGTCGTGCCTGTTGATGGGTATACTTGTCCCAGGTTTGACGAGAAGACTGAGTTGAGTCGGTATCCGGAGGGGTATCGATATTTGGGCGCTGCGCAGGCGAGGTTGGGGTACGAGATTGATTTGAAGTTGCCCACTCCGCGGGATAATGAGCTCTGGGTGAGGATGTATGGGGAGATGGAGAAGTGGTTGGATGGGAAGAGTGTTGATTTGTTTTGGGAGTTGCAGAACTAGATTCAGGATATAGGTCTTGAGATTTGTTTGGTGATGATTTATGAATATGGTTTGATGTTCACGGTTTGGTACCTATTATAGAGTTTTACGTTGAGCCGGTTTTGGTAGAATAGCAAGGCGTATGGCTAGATTTAGTTATGTTATGCCTTTTATTTATGAATCCCTGAAGCCCCCTTTTGACTCGTATCGATGAAAGCCAGTGCCGTATATGGCAAGGGCTACGTCCGCGGCGTCGCCATGGCAGTAGCCGTCTTTGCCTGTCTCATTCACGAAGCCTCCGGAAGAGGTGGTATCTGGCTTAATAACCTGCTCGCGCTCGTCAAAGTTGGAATCATCCTCCGCCATTGGGGCAAAAGGAAGGGCATCGTGGTTGTAAACGGCGTGGCATTCAGTTCAACGCTTCAAGACATCTCGGATGCAATTGACTTGGCTAATGTACCGCCGTCGCCAAAACCATTCCGAACTTGCGTCCTCGAAAGCAGTGTAAAGTGTAAATCGGCACTGGTGCTTGGTTCTGCATAAGCAAGAACTTGGTTGTCGGGTCAGCGATACTGGGTTTCTTGAGCATCACCTCCTCAGGCTTCTTCGATTTGTGTAATTGCTGGGGAAGACGGCTTTTCGAGGGAGGCAGTGCGATGGTCCGTCGGGCTGAATGGTGATGACAGATATCTCGAGCACAACAGCCGCGAGTTTCCCGAGTGCCGTGGTGAGATTCCAGTTGCTTTTCAGCGCTGTGGTCCTTACGGCGGAATATCTAGAAGGCTGTGGGTGTCTCGGTAGTCTGAGAGAAGGAGGTGGTAGACGTGGAACGGATCCAGGTTAGCTTTGACGTAGGTCGTTTCGATACATGCACGGAATGAGACGATGGAGCTTTTTACATCAAATTGTCTTTCAATTTTACAGTATTTACATGCATCACTCCTGTCCCCACTGGAATGACCCTGAACTCCTCTGGTCCCATTGGCATACCCATCCATGTCCACGATACAGAGCGAGATCCTGCGGAGCAGCTGTCCGCTTGTAAGAGCGTTCAGTCAACGCCTCTTTGCTCGCGAAGACAGGTAGCCGAACTTGAAAATGCAAGGCCATTTCAAGTGCCTGCAGGTACGCAGGACAGACCTCCTCTGCCGATATGGAAGATCGGCACATGACGCTTTGTCACTTTAATAAGGCTCTTCAGATACTAAGACAATTTGTAGACGGCCGAACTAACAAGCCACAGTTGATGATTAACCTTTGCAGATCAAAGTCCTTTGTCGCCTTTATCTTGTAGACGTTGTGGCGCATCTGCAAGCATGTCAGCTGTTGTACTCTAACAAGCAACCGGGGAGAGCTGAAAGGACTTACCTCCACACTATAATCCTGGTCGGAACCAACTGCATTTCTGAGCTCAATGAGAAGCTTCTTAGGACTAGGTACAAGCTTGGCGTTGAGACTTCTTTCAACCTGCATGTTCTGGGTGGCGGGTGGCGATGGAGTGGTGCGAGCTGTCACGGTGATGGTGGTGGTGGTTGTTGACATTGTTGGTTGGAGTTGAGTGTGATGTTTGGACTGCCCCTGACTGATCTTGCTACAGGCTCTGGGAAATGGAGACAATGACGTGGTATAACGTGAGTCTGTGGGGTAAGATTGCCAAGTAAGACGAGCTGACTTGAAGTTCTTACGCAGATGGTTGTTCTTTGGGAAGATAAGGAGGAGCAATGAACACGGTTACCGAGTTCGGGGAGATCCGTCGTCACATTTAATCACCAGCTCCTTCGGAGTCCTTCAGGCAACCCAGGCCCTGTGCCGCGTCGGAATAGGCCATTGTTGACCAGCCTGCGAGGCAGTGTGTCCGGCTGATTTCAGCACCCGCCCAGTTGTTTAGGAGTTACGGCGCATCACACCACATATCAGGTCAATGAGAAAGTAAGGCCCTGGGGGAAATATCCAAAATCGCCCTACTCAAGTCGAAACTGTCTCTCCTTAACAGCAGGTCAACGCGGGACCGGGCAAGCGGCTAAAACGCATTTATTGTGTCAGGCTATCGGTGATAGTGCATCAATTCCACTCAAATTCGGTGAGCTGCAGGACTTGTGGCTTGATATTCGGCCACCTTCAGGTCGCATGTGGCCTGATAAGCCCCGCGTTTCCAAGCTGTTCAGCTCGCTTCCAGGAGGGTGTGCACTGCCACCACACAGTTGTGTCGGCATGCAGAGGCACCGAGGCTGAATTGGGGGCTGCCTCTTCAGTTTTCGGCGCTTCGTATTTGTCGATCTCTGAATTCCATTGAGAAGGTCCTTTCGAGGCTCTGTGAGCCTGTTGGATCTGATCGTGTTCAACGCCGCAACTAGAGTCGCGTCGAGGTCTGTCTTCAGTTTGGCGCTGACTCGATGAGTAATGGCTGCATTTGGTGAGGTAAGGACACCGATGGCTCTGCACAAAGTTTATCGTTCGGCTTCACATCCAGACTGTCCCAAGTGTTCCGAGTGACATGAATCAGCCGAGATATGTTTCCATACTCAACTTCAACACCTTCCATCCCGATCTGGAGAAGGAGGAGCTGACAGCAGCTGGCAGACACTTCAGGTTGGGGACGGCCGCCCCTTATTATAGTGTTGTACAGATATACTAATTCTAGTAAAGGCATGAAATCAACCTGGCAAGGTTCATTTTATCTTGGTTCCACGGGAGGTGGCCAATGGGGGCAGAATCGGGAGTCTCAGGGGCTTGATCTCGGCCCCCTTCAGGTTGTTCGCACGGACGCCACCCGCCTGCACACCATCAAGAGATTGACCCAGAACTGCAAGGATAAGCGCGCGTCGCGAATATTCAATATTCAGCACACCATCTTTGCAAACCTCCATATCCAAAAAGCAGCTGCCCGGCTTTTGGTGGTTGAATCGCTTCTACAATGGAGAATCGTTCGAGTCGTTCGAGTCGTTCGATGTCTCCTCATCCAACACCCACTGCTTAGGTCGTCCTCTAATAACAACCGACTTCATCTCGTTCAAGGTCGTGAGACGCTGATCTTTGAGCTTTCTTAAGCGCCCCTCAATTGCGCTATTTAGCATCACCGAGTTCGAAGATGGCGGTACGTATAATCGACCGGATGGCGAGCAATCAGAAATTTTGAGCTGATGACTGTAAAGACCGGCAGTTGTGAATCCAAGGAGGATTCCGAGAGGGAATCCACTGTGGACAACGAGGTGAAGGAGTCAGATTCTGAACGGCGGTCATCTACTACTAATAACGACGTAAGCATCGCAACCCATCTAGTCCATGACATGATAGCTAATTCTACTGTGATACAGCAGACAGGGGTTGTACTTCCATGGAACCCGTCACTTGAACTGCAGGCTCAGACAGGCGATGGACGCTTGTACGCAGGAAACGGAAATCTGCCAATTCCGAGGTCGGAAGCAGAGGGGAGCGGCAGTATCAACGACCTCGGTGAGGCGAAAAGGCTTGAACACGATCAAGAGCACGACCAACGACGCGAGGTCATCCGCTGGACATCCGACTCATCCAACATCAGCATCTTATTGAACCGAACCGGGACGCAATTCTCCGACTCGTCTGGTCAACTCAGCAACGGGGACTCTTCCCACCCGGACGATCTTGAACCTGCCACAGATTCTGCGGGCAAGAGACCTCGGAGGGCCCCCAGTCCCGCCATATCACCACTGGGTCGCAAGCTGAGGTCCGAGTTTAACGTTTCGCTCGCCGGAAAAGAGGGCAGGAAGTTCTTGCCGCGCGATAAATTCGAGGAGATTCTAACACCCGCCGCCGTGCGTGAAGAACTAAAGACTGCTTTCCCCAAGATCGAGCCGGGGGAGCTGCAAAGACTCACCAAGAAAGTCCACGAAGCTAGTGGCGTCAACCCCGACAAACCCCAGAAATCCCTAACGCATCGCCGTAAGTTGTTTGCACTGCTCGCACTGTCAGAACAGGTACGCTCCGTAAAAGAGTTTGTCGACTGTGGTATCCATGACAGTGACCTCCCTTTTATTATGGAGGAGAGCAAGTCAGCTACTGGACCATTCTATTTGCTTTACAAGTGGCATGATCTCAGGAAATCAGACGGCGCCGACAGCAGAAAACCGATTTCCTGCTTCTTCTCCTGGCAGGACAGCAAACTCGAAAACTTTGAGAGGAACCAATGGCAGCTCTTGGCTCCATATTTCGAACTGGTGGGAAGGGGGTACTCCAAGGTCGAGCACTACAACTTTGCAGACAAGATCATTCTGCCCTTCATCGAGGACAGCAGCGACTCCAGCACCGAAGGCGGTTTCTCCAACGTTTGGCGGGTCAAGATCCACCGCGCCCATCATAATCAATGTCCTTCTGTAAGGTTTTCCAGGAGCTACAACTGTGTCAAGACAAACAAGAGCTGATAAACAAGTTAGAAAAACCCCACAGATAATCCCTCCTACGCCATCAAGAGACTTCAAAAGAATGACGAAAAGGCGTTCAAGGATGAGGTACAGGCGCTCAAACGCTTCTCCGACAAGCACCACTACCACCTGATCAATCTTCTCATGACCTACCATTACCGAGGCCAGTACCACCTTGTCTTCCCCTGGGCAGACGGCAACCTCCTAGACTTCTGGAAGAAGTACCCCCACCACGACTTTCCGCCGCGGGACTGGAATTTCGCCCAGTGGGTAGCCCGCCAGTGGCTAGCGGTCGTCGAAGGGTTACAGGCCATCCACAAAGCGCCGACCTCGTCCTCGTCCCTGCCGCGAAGCGAGACCTACGACCCAAACGATCCCCGATCCCACGGACGCCACGGCGACATGAAACCAGAAAACATCCTGTGGTTTAAGTCGGGACACCAGTACCTCCAGGATCCCGACGATCTCGGGCTGTTCGTGATATCTGATTTTGGCCTGACGCGGTTCCATCGCTCCAAGACGGTGGACCAAGTCAGCCCGACACATCTGGCGCGGACCCCGACGTACCGGCCGCCGGAATGTGATGTCTCCAAAACGATATCGCAGAGCTACGACATCTGGACGCTCGGCTGCGTCTTGCTCGAGTTCGCCATCTGGTATCTGCATGGGTGGGAGGAGGTCGACAAGGCTTCGGAACGACGGGCTGCGGCTGAGAGGCAGGCCATTGCTGAGATGAGGGCGGCTGCTGCGTTCGCCGATGGCCGCGAAGACGTGATTCCTGGTGACAAGTTCTTTGAGCTCACCGAGAACTCTGTTGTCGAAGATGATGCGACCATCGAAAAGGTTGCCAGGTTGAAGCAATGCGTCAAGGACGTGAGTCGCCTGTCTCTTCTCTTTTGCACACAATGCCCCTATTTTTAGGTACGGTACTAACTGAATCATATCAGGAGTTCAAATCCCTGCGCCAACGGGGAACAACACGCTTCTTTCACGAAATGCTGGACTACGTGGAGGACCATCTTCTGCGGATGCGACCCGACATGAGAGCTAAATGCGACGATATCGTGCACAAGTTCACCCAGATGCACGACCGCTGTTTGATCGACGAGTCTTATTGCACCGCGGAAATCCCGCGGCCTGACCGTGCCGACACCAAACTCTCGGAACTGCGGTCTTCCTACAAAGGCATGCCCATCATCCGCGAGAATTCGGCCGAAGATAAGAAAGAACCCGAACTACCGACCACATCAGCAGCATCTGGTGTACAGCAGGGAGATAACAAGGACCAAGGTCCGCCCTCCCCCAAGGAAGACAAGCCTTTGGGACTAGAACTCCGTAAAATTTCAAGTCTGTCAAAGGGGAAGAGTAGACAAGGGAGCCCTGCGCCAGTCTCAGATGGTAGCCGCCCTTCCTCGTTAAGAGACAAGGGGAGAACAGATTCCAATGGCACGGCCGAGAGCAGCTCACCCAGCAAGAGGGTATCGTTTGCAGAGAAGCCCGACGTTATAAGTGACTCGGAACAACAACAACAACAACAACAACAACAACAACAACAACAACAACAACAACAACAAGCTGCGGCGGCTAAATCTCCGACATCTCAACAACACGATTTCTCTGATCAGGGAGGGGACATCCTGATGCAGAGCCCACGTCAATCCATATTCTCGGTTGAGCAGCTGAGACCGGCACCTGCAGAGGCGCAGAGGTTGCTTCAGCTGCAGAATCATCAGTCATCACCCAAGGATGATGATAGTGACAAAGAGGAGCACACACTACCTCAACAGCACAATCAGAATCGGAATCAGCCGCCGCTCAATGATGAGGACACTTCTTCCAAAGATTTGCCGAGCGAGGATGCACAGCCTGCAGCGGCTGAGCCTGCGCAGGTTCGGTCTGAACATTCATCGGGTGAGAGTCCGGAAGACAAAGTGAGGCCGCCTGTGCCTGTGGATGATTCCCGTGCGAGGGAAAGGGAAATGGGGGAAAAGAAAAGGCACAAAGATCAATCGGCCTTGACGCTGGTCAATTTGCTCTGTAAGAAGATTTGGTGTTGTTGAATCTTTTTTTTTTTTTTTTTTTTTCTTTTTTCGGTTTGTGCGATGGTTGTATTGGCGCCCAAGCAGAGAGGCGCAGCTGGTCTGGTTCTGGCTTGTGTTGATAGTTTGTTGTGAGGAGATAGCTGCTCGATATCCCCATTTATTTCCTGCCGTTTGGTTAGCTGGACTCTTGTTATGACCGTTCTACACTCGCGTCACTCACTCATTTGATGCACATGTAATGCTCCGCCACTTTGCCGGGCCGTACTTCACCTGCCGTCTGAGTATGGCAGATACCTCCAGTAGCTGAACTATAGTTAAAGTCTGAACCGCCAAAGAAATGTGCCTCTGCTAACCACCAATTCACCATGGTCTTTTGGAAAGAAAACCCTTTCAGAGGTGTAGTATCCTTCAAGGTGTTGCCCCTTATCACATCTCGCCTGTCATCTGCATGTCATATTTACACTTGAATAGTCTTGGACATTTATTCTTATCTGAGACATTGGGGCTGTTAGTTAAAGCTCCGATCGACTGGTGCCAATATTGGTGCCCAACAACACATAAGCCAGGGTTCATCCTGCCTAACTCTCCAATAGGGGCGGTTCCGGAAGTAGTTCCCGATCCAAGCTTTACCAGTAGCTTTGAGCAAATGCGCCCGGCAGCTGAGTGTCACTCGCAACCACAACACTACATTGTAACTGAGCTGAGTTGCACAGGGTAGCGTACCGCGGCTGTGTCCTTCTCTCGTGGTTGGAAGCAGATCATGACTTTCCGGACCGGATGCTACCCTTGTGTAATAAATCTCTATCCATCTTTCGTGGTGGTCCAAATTAGGATAATGGTGTCATTTTGGGCTTCGATAATTCTGCCTTGGGCTGGGTGTGATGGTTCAACGACAGGTTACCTGGGCAGAGTCCGAGTAGCTCAGACGAGAAAGCCATGGAAGATGAGATGAAATGTTGAATACTGCTATGTACCAAGGTTTAAAGAGACAAATTCTGATCTAAGATAATGATGACAATATCTGAACTCTAACAAAATGTATCTAGATCATAGCTTCCCGGCTAAGCTATTCTTCTATAGAACATAACTCTCTACTGTAGTGGGCCCAAATGTTCTCTTTTAAGGGCCTTCACTCGTCACACAGAAGCTTCTGCAAACACATTAGCTGCTGCATTGATGGACTGCCGCGGTGGGATGCAAGACTTACGAGATCCAGCTCCGGTCCATGGAACCGAGCTACCGAGTAGACGTTGTGACGCATCTGCAGGTTGACTGTTAGTTCCAAGTATGTTACATCGCAGTAGTAGCCGTTGATTGAAGGTGGCGTACCTCGACATAGAAGCCATCATCTCCATACATCCACTTCAGCAATCGCAGGAGGTTCTTGGGGCTCGAAACAAGCCTGGAATGGATCCGTTGGATCTCTGCTCTTCGGACATCTTTGTGAGCGACGGGGGTAATTGCGGAAGAAGTTGCCATTCTGAAAATAAGAAGTGTTAGTTATAGTTAGGGTAAGGATGTTTTGGGGATGCTCGAGAGACAAGATAAGGTATCGGACCTTTTCGTGTAGCTTATGTAGGTTAGTCGATAGGTATGCAGGGTGCAGTTTACGTCCGGTGGCCATATCAAGTATATTAAATCAAAGCCCTGATGTTTATCCTGCCTCCTTGCCGGGTATCCATGCAGTGGCCGCTGTTATGGCCGCTGTTATGGGCTGGGTAGCGCAGATCAAAGTGATAGGCTCGAGGTGACGGATTTCCGACCCGAAGGGCAAGCCCGGTGGTGCCTGATCATCTTGCGCGCAAAATATTTCTAGAATATTTTGACAGGCTTTCCAGGTGACTAAATGTAGCCCAAGTTGGACAAAGGTGTGAACGCTGAAGTAAAATACGTACTACTCAAAAAGCTCTTGGGTCTAACATTTTCTCTCGTCGTTGGATTACACTGTATTATTATTGGTGTGCTATATAGGTACCTACCAATTTCGATCACTCGCTTCCTGTTTGAGATTGCCACCAGTTTCAAGGTTGTGATGACTGCACTTGGAGATAGCGCCAGGCATTGCAGCAGCTTATTGGCTCTTCTCTTTTTGGACAGTCTTGACAGGCACCAGTTGGCGTGTTAATTAGTTTCCTACGTCAGGGTTTTTTGATATCACGGGATGAAGTGATTGCGCGTCGTTGCACGTGCAAAATACGGATCACCGGCCAGGCAGTCACTTCGAACATCATGATAACCGTTGTTCGTGCAGCTGTAAATTCAACAGCACAACAACACAACAAAGCAAATCCACACAATGGGAGACGTTTATTGTCCGTTCTGCGGCCTCGTCTTTCGACCCATCTATTCTGCCAGAACGCCGCGGTCAGCCGAATTTCGCGAACTTGTACAATGTCCGGACTACAACGTCCGCAGTGATAATAGGTTTGAAGAGAACGACGACATGTATGATCAGGATCTCGTGACTTCCGAGACTACGGATTGGATGCTTCGCCCCTATCTCATTTGGTTGGATCCCTCGACCCGAGAGTAAGTCCAGTCTCTATATATCTTTCTCCTGTGGTGAAATCATTCCCACTCCTGCCTACTAACCCTCTACCTTAATCGCAGGGCATTTCTCCATGGGCCTTTTACCCTAACACAGCACGGCGTCTTTGAGTTTGACGGCGGCCTCCTCAATGTTCCAAACCTCCCGGGCGGCATCCAGCACCTCCGTGGCTACGATTATTGCAAGTTATGGGGCGCAAATACACTTCCCGTCCTTCCGTTCCACTGGAGTTGTTATCAGCTATTCGCAACAGTCATGTACGGGTTTCCGAACGCAACCGACCGAATTGACAAGTACACTTTGTACAAAATTGTGCGATGGCTCATTGCCCCCGGCTGGTCGTTTCAATGTTATCTGCCGAGATTAGACTACGGAGACCCAAACCCGGTTGACGACGAGGACTCGTCTTTTACGGGTGGCGCATCTCTGCGTACCTGGGCAGGGGAAGAGTTTCTGGTTTACGACCCGGCGCCGACGTCGATACCCGAGGTCAAGGAGCTTATCCGCCAGCAGATTCGGTCACCCGCCTTCAGTCTTGCACTAGGACCGAGGGCAAAAAGACGGACATTGGAGAGAAAAAGGCGGAAGGATCACAATAGCAGCCGCGACATATTTGAAACACTCCCATACGATATAATCTACAGGATCACAGGGTTCCTCCCTCACAGATCTGTCCTCGCCCTGGCCTGTGCCTCGCGATCGGTAAACACCCTCCTGGATAGCGGCACCAGTTTCTGGCGACAGAGGCTGTACGCATCCATGCCGTGGCTCGTCGAGCTACGAGAACTGATGCACGAGGATCGAAGCCTCTTCTTGAATGTAAACAACAAGAAGCTGCTGCTCTGGCTGGACAAGGCCACCACCGGCAAGCCGTTCCTGACAGGCCCGTTGATGGCCGTTGCAAATCGCAGGCGGGTCTGGGCGGCCTGTGAAGAGCTTGCCGGGCTGTGGCCAGGTTCTGACTCTAGCAGGTTTCTGACCAAACGGCTAACCGAGGTACGGATCGTGGCTGACTCGATACATAACCATCGGAACCGTGTCCCGTCTCGCTTGGGGTCCTGTCTGTCAACACATCGCTTTTGGCTGAAATCGTGGGACGATATTGCTGCTGGACCTGCCGGTGGAAAGAACTTCGAGACGTACTGGGATGATGAGGGACGCCTGCGTGGCATGACGATGGTGGTCCGCGGAGAGCGCCGAGATGTGTTCTACACGTGCAAATTCCGCAGTCCAAATAAAGGTGCAAAGTTTCGGGTGGAAATTGTCGAGTTAGGTGCCGGAGAGTGGATCGCTGGCTTCGTGTTCCATCTACCACCAGTCGACCCTGGTGGCGTCAAGTACGGCAACCGGCAGGTCATGGCTTGGCCCAAAGGAATCACGGTACCGACTTTCTCATTTTTTTTTTTGCTGCTGCCGGTGAAGTACTAACAGAATCTCTCCCTTAATAGCTGATTATCACGTCTGGCAGGCGCATAGATATCGGAGATACTATAACTGCTGGGCAAACGAAGCGAGCCTACATAGCACCACGTGGTTGGTACACCACCGGAGTCTTTTATATTTCTCTGGTAAGCACCGAAGAGAGCACTGCATGATTTATCAGATAACCAACCACACACACACGAGTGTTTGGCACTGGCATATCCATCCGCTCATCCATTCCTTATGTATTAGAACCGGACTCGATACGGCTGGGCCACCGACCGATGGCGCGGTTTCGGTCTCCTCCTGTCTCAGCAACCACCCTCTGACCACCAGACTACAGAACAAGACCCCTTAAGCACAGCCGAGGTATTTGTCGACCCAGACGGACCCTACCCTCACCGCAAGTTGCTGGAGAAGTTCCCATGGAAAGGCAACACCGACCTGGGCGGCATGCCGATGTGGTCCTACCCAACTCTCGAGGTTGTTGGGGACGGACTGGGGAAGTGGCGATCGACGAGGTACATGGAGCAGTACGCGTATATCACTCGGGACGTGCAGCCCCTCGAAGGAGCGCTAATATGGGCCAACAACGCCCACGAGCTGAGCCAGATTGTGCGGATCTCGGCCTACATTGTTCGGTCGGACCCGGTCACGTACGCCGGTAGGACGCGTAGTACGACGTACTGGATGGACTCGTTCGAAATTGTTGGGTTTAGGGTTGAGTACGCGCCTGAGGCGAGGATCTCGCCCCGGACGATTGGGTGGCCGTCCGGCAAGGAGATGACAGATAAGATGGACTGGACGGGGAAGTATATCAGGGGGTTTGATATCGATGGCCGAGGCGGGGAGCGGATTGTTGAGTTGCTGGTTCCGAAGGAGGTAAATGGGAACGGGATCAAGGTACGTTTGTCTGGCCTATCTCTATCAACTAGTCCAGTCCATGGATTCAAGACCTCGGGCTCACAAACTTGACAAATACCTAAGCTGCGGACAAACTGGGGCCGAGAAGCCAGTTGGTGCGGCAACCAAGGTTCAACGGACGACTGGAAACGCTTCGTGGTTCCAGAGGGCAAGTCGCTAGTTGGATTGGTTCCGGCTTTTGATACGGTTTACAATACGGATCATAACTTGCACAATGTGAGTTTTGCTGTCCTTCATCGCGAATTCTTTCCTGGTGTGAGTGTAAATCCTTCATCGCGATTTTCCTGGTGTGCAGTGTCAAAGAGTGAGTGGCTGACGCTTGTCCGTACTTGCCTTACCTGACAAAGTTGGCAACTTTGAGCGGATTGGTTGGGCTGGCAATAGAGATTGATAAACTGCAGGGCGGTGGAGAGGTGGGTGGTACTTTGGTGGATTAGTTGGCATCATTGTTGTTTATGGGCGGAGTCATGGTGAGGTGGCATCTCTTACGTGGCAGGGTGTCGTCAGCCAAATTCGTCTTCCGGTGTAATACTCAGATCTGAGGAGCTTATAGGATCATTTTTAGGCCATGTGTCAAGCTGAGAAGTCCGTCAACTTGGAGGCCTCCCGGTCTTTTGTGTTTTGAGCTTTAAATATGGTTGTGCACGATTGTTCATCTTTCTTCAACTCAAGTCTTTCATTTCTATACGTAGGTTGACGATCTTGAGTCCGTCCCCGCTGGGGCCAAGCTTCATACAGCTCTCCAAGATGAACACAAATAAAACACTGCCTAATAACAACCAAAATGATGTGATCAAAAAGAAAAGTACTGATATAGTCGTGAATGATCCGATATTGCGCCATGTTAGCCATCACCCCCCAAAATATCCACCCATGCCTATCCCAAAGAACTCCAGATTCAATGAACCATAGGGGTACCCAACCGGCTATATATTAGATGAAAGAAAAGTATCTAGCTGTCGAGCAGAGTTGTTGTTCATTGTAAGGTGTTAACAGTCTCTTATCTCATCCTTGTAAAGATGTTAGTCTATCACTAGCAGAACCATTGTACATTGGCGGGGAAGGAGTCATACCTGTGAGAGCTTCGTCCTATTGCTCGATATCGTAACCGTATAAACATTATGTCTCATCTCGACATTATACCCGTCCTTGCCATATTTCGTCTCCAACACTTCCAACAGTCTCTGCGGAGACCTAACGTTCCGGCATGGGATGGATTGTGTGCTCGTGAATCGCCGTGATGTTGCCGACGGAACCAAGATGATGCGTTTGTCTTTTCTCGAGTCGGGCTGCTCAGAGACGTTGTTCAGGGTGACCGCCTCCTCCGGCTCCTCCGGGGAACCGTCAGCAGGCCGCCGTGGGTTGCCATCTTCGGTTCCTGCGTCGTTCATACCAAGTCCCCGGGGGAGAAAAAGAGTGTGTGTGTATGGGTAAGCCGGGACAAAAGAAGGAATTCGGTGAAGAGGAAGGAGGGTATTTAAGGGGATTCTGGTATTCACTCTAGGTAGTTGCCGGGACGTGTATGTGGACTTATGCTGCCTGCGGTCAGAGTGAGTGGCCTGGCCACCTAAGGCAAATATTACGTACGGAATTACGTTTGAGACACTACCTGGAAAGCCGGTCATGGGACCTTAAATCCTAACTACATTATCATTTTTTTTTTTTTTTTTGGAGGCTGGTTGTACAGTTTTGCGAATCGAATTGGTTACCTCAATTAACCGGCTGACTTGGAACTTTTCTTGCTTTATATCGCCACAACACGAGCCGGAGGAAGATCCCAAAACAATCCATCAGGCCGGTAGTGGTCCGGTTAACCCGGAAAAGTGGGGACCCGGCCCGGGCCTTCGGGCACCTAACTGGATCTGACACGATGGCAGATCAGATCTGAGCGGGCAGTAACCATAAATATGACCCATATCGACCCAGCTCTGCGGGCCATCTTCTACATGTTTTTGTTTGTATTCGTTTTACTCGGATTTTCAACTCCTCTGGTTTCGCGGAACTTGCTGTGCACATATCGGAATTTCCTGTGCAATAGCCATCTCATCGCTGACTTTCGTGTTAGTGGCCCCAGGCCACCAGGAACACAAAAACAGGGTGGCGGAACCGGTCGCCTTCCCGTCCACTGCCCTTTTCACCTTTCTAGTGGCTTCGGAGCCTACTAGGCTGTACTGTACCGTCTCTGCCGCTTGAGTCATGGAGAGATTCCAGTCACCGGCAAACCTTTTCCAATGATCTTTGCGCCTTAAATTGACATGGCTGGTCGAATGAACAAAAGAGTACGTTTGGATGCGATGTCAAAATCGGTCGAAAATCACTGAAAGAGTTTGTTCGGAAAGGTTGCTGGTCCTAGAATCCCGGCACCAGGTCTCGTGGTGCGGGTGTCTGGCAGAAAGATCTCCAGGCACAGCCCCCCCCCCCCCCCCCCGGGAGAGGCAGCAGGGTTGCACTGCCTCAACGTCTCTCTGCTTCACTGGTTGCGACCCGTCCCCCACGCGGCTTCGCCACCACCGACCTCCGATCGTTTCTACCGCTGCGAGGTATCTGTTGAGGAACGGAGGGTAAGGTATGTTGGCTCATCCGGAGAGCCAAGCTCTCTCTTGAGTCTGCACCTTCAAGATTTCTGCTTTGTCAGAGACAATTCCAAACTCCGAGTTCTCGTGCAGGCGATTTCAGGCTGTGGCCATATGCAGCGACGAGCTGCTGTGATGCAGCATGGCTGATGGCGTGCCTGCGGCAGTGGATTACCAATCTGACGATATGAACTCCGTGGAACAGCCTAACTTCAGAACACTTGGCTATAGGCACGTGCCAGTACGTATGAGAGTCAATCGCAGTAAGAAGCTCATGTGGGAAGATCCACATCCGGATGATGGACAAACTCGGCTCTAATTGCTAAACTGAACGGATTTTGTTGATGTTCTGGTTTCACCGGGGACAGACAAATAAGAGCAAGAGCAAACATCCATGATCTGTGCCACGAAGCCGTCTTTCCCTGGGGACATGTTCGGACCATACTCAAATGTCCCGGTTGGCACACACGACGGAGTGGTTTAGAGCCGCTGGGAATATCATCAGTGTGTTGAGCCCGAAGCCGGCTCTCTTCCTCAAGCTCCTGACCGGTTCCGCCGGGGAACTTGACAAACCCCGAAATCCAGACACACACACCTCTTCACATATTGAGGCTCTTCGGCTTGATCTGCGGGGTCGCTCAGCGCCTCTTTGCTGAGAGGCTCCTGAAACCGTGCCTTCAAAGTGATTGATGATGCAGTTTTGCAAGGGTTTTCCGCCAATCAGCGCAAGCAACGGCACACCATCCGTAACCCCCAATCGATGCAGGATTGCGGTTGACCGCTACGGGAGTGGCCCGTTGCGGTTCATGTTTGGTGCCGTTGTTCATCGGCTTTGATACCGCACATTTATAGCCAGAATTTTTGTGGCTCTAAAATAGACCCGATGAGATCGGTGTCTCCCTTCCAGGTCTCTCAGGATCCCAACGATTGTTCTCCTTCCCTCCTTTAAGTCGATATGAGTCTCGCTGGTCTTCTAGGCAGATAGATACCTTAATAATGGCACCATCATCAAACTCCCCCCAAGATCACCCTCGAAATCAGGACGCTCCTCCGCAGATCGTGATCCGAGCTGCTACAATCCTGGCAAATGCCTCGGCGGATCAGCAACAAAGCTCGCCAGCAATACATGCTGTTGACGTCCAGACCGGCGGACATGGAGACGATGATTCCGATGATGCGACCACATCTGACTCCCAGCAAGCGCTAGACCGTCGACCATCAGATTCACCGTCGCGGCAGCTCACGGCATGCCTGAGGGATGCGGAGGATCTGCCTATAATTGAGGATACGGGTATCAAACTGACGAGCTTATTGAGAGAACACCAGATCAAGTGCCCGTCCAGCGAGACTAGTGTTACGGGCTTCTGGACCGTGAAGCTGCTTCGTCGAATATTCTCCCGAGAGCGTCTCAGATCCCAACTAGAGGAAGACTACAAAAAGCGCAAACCGAGTAAGAGCATCGACAACTTGATAGATGCCATTCGGCCGGAACAAGAGCCGCACCCAGGTTCCCCCGAAGACAGAAGTCAGTACCTTCGCATCTATGCCTTGCTTCTCCTCTGCGAAAAGAGCCACGAGATCGATCGTTTCGTGCGAAATGGGCAGTCCGACAGCATCCTTCCCATCGAGGTCTTGTCCAGAAATGGCGAGCTTATCGTGGTAAACGGAGGCAAGAGGACCCAAGAGTTGTCCTGCTTCCGAAGGTGGACCGACCTACCGAAAGACTACATCAAAACATATCAGTGGCGGATGCTCACCCCTTACTTCAAGCTCGGCGAAGGCAACAGAGCAATACACCGGGTATTTCCCGATGACACCATTCTGCCGTGGTGTCATCGGGATGATAGGAACATGACGTCGACGGAAGCATCGGTGAGGGAAGGGGGCTTTGCTTTTGTAAGCAAGGTCAGGATTCACCCTACCAGCCACGGTTTCGGCGAGGTTTTGAAAGCTATCCAACTCACCAACGAACTATTCGCCCTTAAGCAGCTCAGGGTGAGCGCCGCGAAAAGCAACCAAAAGGATTTCGACAACGAATACGCCAACCTCCAACGCTTCAACGGTCTAGTGCACGACCACCTGGTCACCCTGCTCGCAACGTTCACCTTCAAAAGCCAATACCACTTCCTCTTTCCGTGCGCCGAGTGCGCCCTAGACATCTACTGGGAAGATCATTTCCCAACCCCAAACTTTGACTTGATCACCGTACGGTGGGTCTCGAAACAAATGGCCGGCATAATGGCCGCAATCGACATCATCCACGAGCCCAATCACCTGTCCACTCTAGAAGTCAAGCGGTACGGCCGCCACGGCGACATCAAGCCGGACAACATCCTGTGGTTCCGGTCCGCCAAGGACCGGAACGGAATTCTGGTCGTGTCCGACATGGGCCTGACCTCGTTCAACCGCGACGTGAGCAGGTCCAACATCCCCGGAAATAAAATCCCGGGGGCGCCGGGGTATCGGCCACCCGAGTGCGAAGTCAAAGGCGGCAAGGTCTCGCGGGCGTTCGATATCTGGACGCTCGGGTGTTTGTTTCTGGAGCTGACGACCTGGCTTCTGGGCGGCTGGGCGTTGTTGGAAGAATTCGAGAGGGCGCGCAAGACGCCTTATATCAACGGGATCAGGACGAATATCTTTTTTACGCTGAAGGTGGCCAACGGGAATACGGTGCATGTCGCGCAGGTTAAGGAGGAGGTTACCAAGGTACGTTTTTTTTTTTTTTTTTCATGAAAAATCTGAATTTTGTGTCAAGCAGGATAGCACCAACTAATCTTCTGTGTGAAGTGGTTCATCAAGCTGCACGCTCACGAGCGTTGTACCGACTTTATCCACGATGTGCTCGATATCATCGAAAACAAGATGCTTCTCGTGCTGTCGCAGGGCAAGGTGCGCGCTAAATCTGAAGTGTTGCGAAGAGACTTCAATGATATCCACGCAAGATGCATGGACGAGAGACGCTTGAACTACGCCATGACGCCGACTCCGGCGACTCGTCCGTTCCGGAGACAAACCGCTGTAGAAGCCGAGCTCGACAAAGTGGCTCTGGAAACAATTGGCATGTCGGGCGTTGGGCTGGCGGCATACGAGGGCAACACGAGGAAGTCGCTTCTGCCAGAGGAATTTCAGATGATGGATGAGCCGGGGGCGATTGGTGGATAATGTGTTTTTATCAAGGTAATAGCGTAAATAGCAGTTAAGTTGCGGGTGTGTGTCTGTGTTTCCGCGCAGTCGAGATGATAGGAGATAGGTATTAACTTGAACTGCACCACATTTCATCGGCAGAAATTCCATTCCACCATAAACCCTATTAGTAATTCATAACTCACAATGTCTTGTACTTGCCTTCAACCTTAGGTGACCAACTTGAAATAATGCTGGCAGCACCCGTGTCCCACTCGCTCATTACCTGAGGTGCCTGCTTCGATCTGACCAACTACAAGACTGCACCAATGCGTGTTATTCCCTTCCCGAACAAATCCTAGCATACTAAATCCAAAGATTTTAGCCTTCAATCATTCTCACATAACGATCCCTAATAAGGTCACCGGTACAATGTTAAGTGAACCAACAGCCTTCAAATCTTAAGGGATCTCATTCTTAAACGGCTTGATAATGGTAGATGTGAACAGAGTTTTCCATGTTGGCAATTTCGAGCTATCCAAATTCAGTCAGGGTTTGCGAAGCAGGAAAGGAGTTTTGGCCATACCTGAGTCAAAGGCCGAGGAATCGTGCACTGGAACCGGCCGCGCTTCCAAACGACATCGACCGCGCCGCGGCCAAAGAGCCCAACGAAGTACGCGGCGAGGGCATTCTCGTCCGTGTACGTTGCCCGGACAAAAGCGACGGCCATTATCTGTTTCGCCGGGAAAGATGTAAACGTGTTTCGACAAACTGCTGGTTGAAGACTGACGAGGAACGTTGTTGGTTCGAGTCCCCTTAACTACCAGACAGGTAAGATCTCGAAGTGGGGAGGGGGAATTGAGATTTTGAGACCAAAAAAAGTGTGCAACCGCATTGCCGCCAGCTTATATGCTGCAAAAGTCCCAAGATCTCCTCCTCGCGCCACTGTCAGCGAACTGCCGACCGCCCAATCGGCACAGCAGCTCAGCGGTGAACACGACAGGCGGTCTCAGCATGCAGCCGAAATTTCTAGGAGAGCAAGGCAAACTTCGAGGCGCTCTTTGCCCCGCAGAGTGCGCAGCGAGGGCAAGTACTGGCATGACCATGCCGTAATTGGGTGCTGGAAGATGGGCTGTGCAAACTGCAAAGGTGCCACCGGCAAACGCCCAATGAGGGGTTTTGTTGGTGCTCTAACATGAGGACCTCTAACATGAGGACTTCGCGGTATGAGGTGGAATCAAGCATCAATCACTTTGTTGAACCACCACCGAGATAGAGGGCAGGCCGGGTCACTGAACCACCTGAAAGAAAATGTCAACTGATGATCACCTTCACCCTCTGGGGGCCTTTTTGGGGAGTTTTTCACGGTCAGGCTCTGAAGACGGATGGGTGATAGATTGACAACCGAATGTCCAGGGGAGCTTCATGAGGCGCCCGGCTCTGCCAATAGGGAAGCTGGTCGACGCCCAACATGACCCGGTCTCCAGTGAAAGGTGGCTGAGCCCCAACAGTTGCATGTCTCCAATCATTCGCCAGACTTCCATTTCTACTGCTTGTTTCGGCGACTGCATCGTCAGCGCCATGATCATCGCTGCGTGTTCATCTGAAACGACATCACAGCAATAAATACACCATCAGAAATGGACTGGACACGTGATAATGCAGGTGTCAACGACAAAGACATGGACACAGTCTTCAAATATCAGGAGAAGTTCACCACCGTCGTGCGCATTCTCGAAAGCGACGCGGTAAGCAACTCACCTGCAGATCATCGTATCGTCACAGAGCAGCGCTGACAATCGAAACAAAGAAACCGTTGATATGGACTCTCGAGACGGAAGAAGACTGGAATGACTGGATGGATCTTGTAAGAAAGCACATGATTTCTGTCATCGGCGGCGTGACAGGTATGGCTGACACTTGGCAGGAGTGTCCACGGATCGACGATTCTCCTTCAGGTCTGACACTCATGTAAGCGCTATCTGATGATCTGGCTACCTTGCAACTGTCAAGTCTACAAACAAATGCTAACAATATTCACCCAAGTCTTGCCCGACGTGCAGGGGAGCCCTCGTTCGGCGGTTTGAAGAAAGCAAGGACAGACGAATGGTTAGAACGGATAGCAACAACGTTACCAGGGCGGACTCGACCTGAGAGGGCCATGACATTTGCTTCGCTGAACGAGAAAGACGAAACCGCGCCCTTGCCAGCCGTGACTGGCGGCGGCGGCCGACGCAGTCTCCGGACGCTGCCTTTCTCGAAGCCGACTTTTCGACTGATCACCGAGAGGTTCTGTACCCACGGCTCCATTGCCCGTGCAGTGAGTCGCGCCAACATACCGGTCTTCTCGAGCGCAGAGGTCCAGATGGGCGAGTTTCCGGCATATGGTGACCAACCAACTTCCCATATCCAACTTTGCAGGACTCTGTGCTGATTTTGCAACCAACCGTAGTCACCAACTGCCGGACCACTGACGCGTGGCAGATGGACCTGGCTCTGACGTGCACATATTTCCCACACTCCGGTCTCACGTTTGCCATCGCGTTCGGATGTAGTCTGGCCGTCGAGGAAGAGATTCTCAAACGGCTGCAGTTTGCGACGCGAGAGGCAGCCCATCCGCTGCTGATGCCGGGGATAATTGCTGAACTTGAAAGAGCGAGACATGTACATGTCGTCGAGCATACGATAGATGAGCTCGAGACGCGCATCTTCGAAATCGATTTCAAGGTATCCGATATGGATGGCATCGCGGACAGCGAGACGGAAAGACGCAACTATGAGAAAAGAAACTCGTGGCTTGATACCGCGTACTTGCGCAACCAGCTTATTAGTTGGAATACACAGCTCGCCAAGATGGCGGCCCAGTCGGATGAGCTGAAGGACCGGCTGTTTGTCAAGCAACCTGAGGGAGAGGGAAAGGATGTTGATGACGATGATGATAAAAGTGACACGTCGAGACGACCGAGGTCCATCGGCGGGATGGCATCGGTTGAGCGGAACAGGGAGCAAGACAACAGCAGACAGTTTCTCGCGGTTGGCAATCCCGTGGAGATGGAAGAACGGAAACGACAACGTGCAAGGTCGAGAGAGCGAGTCGACAGCAAGCGTGTCGAGCTCGCCACGGGTCCGCTCGCTGAATCAAGACATGAGAGGTCAAGTTCGATTAGTGTACCCTACCCGAAAGTTGAGTTCGCCAAACCAGGGGCGGATGGGGAGAAGCAACCAACACCGACAGAAACACGGCCTTCCTTCAAAGACAATCCCGAGGACTTCAAAAGCCACATGCGGCGCGTTGGGGAGAAGATAAAGGACCGCGTGCAGTCCATCGTCGATGAGTACGACGACAAGATCAGGGACTGCACGATGCGCGTTGACGGGATGGCTATGGCCACGCAATGGGTACCTACCTAATTAATCCCCCCTCCCAGCCCACCCAACAATATGGAACTGACGTGCCGCAGGCTGATGGCGAATCGAACGTGCAAATCGCATTGGAAATGAGGCGCGACTCACGCCACATGAGATCGATCGCGCTGGTCACGATGGTCTTTCTGCCAGGAACATTCTTTGCCGTGAGTCACATAGTCAACCTCTCCCCCGTTCTACAGTAGTCGCTGCTGACATGTTTCAGTCAATCTTCTCCATGACATTCTTTAACTGGTCCCCCGGTGGCGGCGCAAGCGACGGACCCAACAACACCTCCGATGATGTGGTCTCGTCCTGGCTGTGGATATACGTCCTGTTCACAGTCTGCGCCACCGCCGCGACGGTCTTTTCGTGGTGGTATTTTGTCGTGTATCGGCATTCAAGGGTGTGGAAGCTGAAGAAGGGGAAGGGTAGTACTGATAACGGCGAGGAGTCGATACCGCTTGTATGATACATGAGGTACCGATAGTATTCAATAGCTATTTCTGGATGAAAGTAAACACATACGACCATAGGCACTGGGAACTCGGGATCCCGTCCGCTCTCCCCTAGATAATAAAACCAGTGATGACCGCCAGACTAGTAGCTGGGTCGGTGACGACCAGCGAATCCCTGGTGTTGTATGTATTTTGGCTTTTCATTCATATATTTTGCTCCGCATTCGGAGTGTATACACCAAACACCATATCCATCAGATTCTGACTAGCCAATATTACTGAATAACTTCGACGGCAACTCTAATACAAACATACCTCACAATAATTAAACATTCTGTAAAGGTGACCGTTCCAACATGCTAGCAACTATGCGGCGACATGAGGGCCACCGGTGATAGCTGGTACCAGGACCGTGGCCCGAGAATCATGACCTGGATCATTCCGATTGTTCTGATGCTGTTAAGCCTATACCTAGAGCTCAGTCCGCTCGACAAGCACCGACTCTATGCTTTTGTGCATGCTGTAGGAAATCCAATCGATATGCTTTCGTCGTTAATGCATAGGTAAGCTCTAAACCTGGACGATGTTATATGACTTCGCGGCGCGGTAGTCCGCAGATAGGGTCATAGGTAAAGCTCTGGCAAGGGCGGTGGCAGTTTATAGCGCCTAGCTAACATACTCGTACATAGCAAAAACGAGGAAGAGAATATACAACAAAAGACATTCCGCCCTGACGATCAATTTCAGTCTACACATTGGTACTCCAATCTTCCCTCTTTGCACCATCCCAAGAAAGTTCCCCGAGATATTTCCTACATTCATCAGAGCTTGTGATTCAGAGGCTTGAGTTCCTCTTGAACTTCCGTTCCCTGCGCAATGCCAGTGGCAGCCTGTTCCGTCTCTCCTTTTTCCGGCTGACATGTAAGGTCGAGTTGTGGTGTCTCGACGCGTCTCGGTGTTGCGCTCAGGGCGGCCTGCTGCTTCTCGGGGGTTTCTTCAGTGTTGCGAGGCGTCTTTGCGTTGTGGCAGTTCCAGAGCAAGTCTTTCTACTCGTTCCGTCAGTCTATCGTGAGGTTTATGTCGGGGAAGGGGGGAGGAGGCGTACGATGTCGAAGTCTGCGGATGACCTGATGTTGTAGACGTTGTGGCGCATCTAGATCAAGCAAACGACAGTTTAGTGTTCTCGATCAGTCCAAACATACAAAGGAGTCTTACCTCCACCCTCCACTGAGCTGTCCCTAGCAGCTTCGCGAGCTCCTGTCGAAGCCTCTGTGGGGTTGCATGTCGAGTGTGCAACTCCTGCCTGCACGTGAAGTAGCCATCGTCGACACCAATATAGTTCATGAGAACGGTAGGTTGGGCAACCGGATGGTAAATTTGGTATATAAGTCGTGATAATGCTGGGTGGTCTTGGCGTGGTGGTTTTGGTTTGAAAACTCGGAATGTAGATCGGGGCTGTTTAGGAGTGGAATGAGCCAAATCCTACCAACGATACCAGACCACAGTTGATATTCCTTCTCAGAGACAAAGCAGTGGACTGATCACCGACAGCCTTGTCATTCTATTCTGGCATGGGCTCAATGTGTCAACAGACAGAAACTGGTGATGTCTATGGCTGCTAGGCAGACGAGGGTAAACAAGGTGACAGAGGCCAACCAGGCTGTGCCCGGTGACTGCAAGGTGTCGGTATCCCGCTTCACCTGTTCAATGCACGCAAATAAACTATTGGCTAAAATGGTGGGCACACTGGAACCTAGACAGGTGGATTTTCTAATAAAGTGCGCCATGTCCGCCTTGGTTTCTGCCAGTCTGCCTCGTCTTCCCAAACAAAGACAGACGGCTTACTTGTTGGAGGTCATACAAACACTCTAATGGGCCTGGTGATTTTTTTGGCGATGGGTAACCAATGGGAGGAGTTCAAACTCCAGTGATTCATGTATAAAGCGGCAGCTCCCTTCCTCACGGCGACACAAACTCGGAACTCCTATGACGTGCATGTTGTGCCTCACCTCAAATGGAACTTAATACGGTCCTTCGGTGAAGGCTCCAACGTCTTCCATACAGTTTGGAAACCCTCCGGTTCGTTTTCGTCTTACTTTCAGGACGTGCCATTGGCCTTTAGTGTCTGCTAACTATGATAAGCCATGGCTGGTCTTCAGGAATTCCTGCATTCGGAAATTGTGTTAAAAATGGGAGTGTTGAACCAGCGGTTGGAGCCGTTGAACTAGTTCCTGGCCTGTGAATCTCTTCCGTGTCGAGCTGGTTCGCCCTGGTGGCGGCTCTGTTGGTGTTACTCAAACAAACGCGGTCAGGAGAACCAATTCATCGGCACATTCGGGGAAAGAGGTAAATATAGTGATGAGAGGCAGCCCATGGTGGCCCATCAACTGGGCTGTCGCCCAGCGTCTGGGTCGGTTCAGCCCCAGGACTTCTCCAGAGACGCAGCCAGGGAGCCCCCCAACAACAGAGGCCTAAATGTCGGCCGCGGGGTCACCAGTTTGACCCCCTGACTGGGCGAACCATCCATGCAGGTTCTAGCGCGATCTCCAACGTTGTCGGGGTGCATCAGGTGGTGTTCCTGCGCATATGGGACACACCAGAGCACGTCACTGTCGGCCGCCCTAGGCCGTTACACAGACTGGAAGTCCTTGCGAGGGAATTCTACCCCCTTGACACTGCCAAACCCACCATCTTACAGTGCAAGAAATAGCTCACTGGCAGTGTAATATGATGAAGAGAAATGTGCGTTATTAGAAAAAGTCTATCGTAATGCATCAACGTTGCCGTTTTTTCTGATCTTGGTCCACCCCAAGCCACCTTATGCCAACCCACAAATTCGTACAAAACACCCAAACGTACAGCGAGGAGTGCAACAATGTGCAAACGGCAGAATAAATGATACAGCTAGACTCTTAAGTCGTAAAACGTATGGATAGGTGGACTGCGACTGTCCATGTTCAGTAGTAGGACTGTCGGATTTCGTCCTGCGTGCCGTTAGTTGTGATTCTCCATCATGTTGTTGCCACGGCTTGCAAGACGTACATCCGTCAACTCTGATCGTGCGCGGACAAGAAACCTGTTATGGCGCATCTGGAAGACCTTTCAGCATTCTGCCTTCAACACATCATTGTCGACTCTGTAGCAAATGGACACACCTCCACCTCGTATGCGCCTTTTCCAAACTTTTGCTCAAGCAACGCAGAAAGTTTGATGGGATCCACGATGCGACCGTCAATGGACTGGGGCTTGACGCGACGAGGTGTTCGTGGAGGGACGGCCCGTCGCCCGTCAGGGGCCTGGGCACTAAAATTGGAGAATCGACGTCAGCGCAAAGTGCAAAAGAAGATCTGGATAAGAGTGACGACTTACTTCTTTTGGGGATCCATAAGGTACCTTAACAGCTACCGACAACGATTTGCTGTAGGCCAGGCCTTCAAGAACAAAACTCCCTAAAGAACATAATCGTGTGCAGTGGAAGATGGGGAGCAATGGTGCATTTCTGGGGGAGAAGGGGTCCTTGACTTTCCCAAGGGGGAGCGACGGGACACCTGTCGCCTTGGCGAATCAGCTGGACCAAAAATGGGAAACCACGCCCCGGCGGCTTGGCCGGAATGATGCCGTCCCCCGGTCACATACCGAGGAAAGCACGACTTGTCTGACGGTTATTACCGTCTCGGGACCCCAAACAGATGCAGCAAAGTGCAGTGCACAACCTTCTCGGCAGAAGCAGCTCAGCATCAGTGTCTTCACTGCAGCACCCCGAAGGCATTGCGACCGCTGCCAACCGCCAGAGGACATCAAACCTGTTTGACGCCTGTGCGCTCAGCAGCTCATTGGGCAATTCCCCAATAATATCATCGCCACCGACCGCAAACCACAGACGTCAAGAGGGGTTAATGGGTGGTAGGACTTCGAGGAGCTGAAAGTGCAATGACAGAAATACTCCAAGGGTCGCTCTCTGGTGTGACACACCTGCACCAAACTGGACACGAAAAGCGAGCAAACACGGGCTTCAGGTCTCGCGGGGTGCGCCGATAAATCAGCCTGGCACCGCTGTGGCTTGAAAATGACAATGGACATGATGGCAGATGGTTGCTTCATGCACAACAACAGGCGCTGTGGCGCCCTGTGCCTCTCCCAGCGCGCGAGTCCAGAGCCTGGCTGCGCCGCCGGCCACTGCAACCTCCTGATGCTTCTGTCGCGAGGCTCAGAGGCGCCGATCTTCTTCTCCTGAAGTCCAGATTGCGCATTGTTCTTTATAAACATTCGACATCCCGACAATTGGCTGGATTTGGCGATCTCGCGATGCAGTCTTAAACCTGCTTCGGTTCTTCAGATCGCCACCAAACTCGTAACCCTTTCTGCCGCAGCAGTCGATCGATGGACGCCGATTCACCCGTAAGACCAGGTACAAACAGGGAGGACGGACAAGCACACATCAGCGCCGCTGTACAGTCATCCGCAGCACCTGACGAATCGGGGGCCACTTCGACGACTCCAGCATCCGGCTTCGGCGTATGCCTCTTTTCATCAACACCAGACCCTCCAGCTGCCAGCCAGCTTCGCAGAGAAGACGATTTCGACGGCCAGCTGACATTTTCTTCATATGACTAGATCCCGCGTCCTGAGAAGCGCCGTTCGTTCATCGACACGGCTGTGCCATGGGACCCCGCCGACATCGTACCCGGGGAGCGAGCAACCCCAGACCACGATCATGACCACCTCGACCCTTCCAACAGGGCAACGCCAAGGTCCAAGGCCGGTAGCTCCAACGGAGGGTCGCGCAGCACCGTTCACGACCTTGGCATCGGCGACCTTTACGAGGGCAGCGAAGCTATCAACCCGCCTGCCACCCCGACCCGTGGCAGTCATCATGCGAGAACGCCCAGCGAATCCCGACGGTCGACAGCAGAGCTGGTCGCACAAATCGGAGCAGCATGGCCACCAGGGATAGGGGCAAACAATGGCGGTCGACCACAGCCGACACTGGGCGACTCCGATATCGCTCCTCCTGACCAGACGCACAGTCTCAGGTTCGAGACGGCTATCCGGGCGGCGTTTGTCGAGTCGGCTAGCAAGGACAAGAAGCAATTTCTTCCCAGGGACGCCTTCAGTCGCATCGTGTCCAAGGACCGTGTTCGTCGGGAGCTTACCAACCTGCGACCGGGTATCATCCCTCCTGAAAAGTTGGAGTGGTACATTGACGAAGTGTGGCACACGACGCGATCCGGGTCCAGAGGCAAGCCCACCACGAGAAGGACAATCTTCGCCATCCTCGCGCTCATAGAGAAGGTCGATGCCATTGTCGATTTTGTCGACCAGAATATCCACGACAGCGACCTGCCCTTTGTCATATCGAATGGTTCAAGCCCGGGCACCCGCCAGCTGAACCGCAAAGGTCGCGACGGTCAACTCACTGAGATCTCGATCGTCTCGTCCTGGCCGACCTTTGTGCTGGAAGCGTTCAACGAATACCAGTGGAGGCTGCTTGCCCCGTACTTCACTCTCAGCACCAAGGCGAAGCCGCAGATCCTCCATTATCGCCTGGATGACGGCATCATCCTGCCATTCATCGAAGATGACGAGATTTCGTCCGGCGACAAAGGTGGCTATGGCGAGGTGTGGAAGGTCAAGATTCACCCGGCCCACCACAACTGCTTCCAAGATGGGGTTAGTGTACACCCCCTTTCACTTTCATCCTTCTCAAGGCTAACAACATCAGGCATCGGACGATGACAACCCTCCATACGCCGTTAAGCGCCTCCGGCACAGCAACCCAGTCGCCTTCAAAGCCGAAGTGTCGAACCTGAAAAGGTTCAGCACAAAAGACCACCTCCACCTCATCAAGCTCCTCGTCACTTTCGAATGGCGCAGCCAATACTACCTGCTCTTTCCCTTTGCAGACGGCAACCTCCTCGACTTCTGGAAACGCTACCCCACAAGCGAAGACCTGCCGCGCAACTACGGACTAGCACGATGGTTCTCGTCACAGTGCCTCGGTCTCGCTCAGGGTCTGCGAATGATCCACACAGTCGAATTCAAACAGGACGAGTTCCTCGATATCCACCCAAAGGAGCAAGAAAAGATCCACGGTCGGCATGGTGACCTCAAGCCCGAAAACATTCTCTGGTTTCGCGCAATTGGAGCGTATCTGCCGGACCACAACGATCATGATGAGGGCTGCGCGATGGGACTGCTCAAGATCTCCGATTTTGGGCTTACGCGATTCCACCGGACGGCATCCATTTTCTCTAAAGTCGAGGGCGGGAGTACGCCCGTGTCGCCGACTTATCGGGCTCCCGAGTACGACATTGCCCGCTTCGTTGACCAAAGCTACGATATCTGGACGCTCGGGTGCGTGCTGCTCGAGTTTGTAGCGTGGTACCTGCTTGGCTGGGAGGAGGTCGACAGGTTTTCCAAAGAACGAACAGTCGACGACAAGAAGCAGATTAAGGAGGATGTCTTCTTCAACAACGTCGACATTCTGGAAGGTGATAAACCGGCCCAGACCGGTGCGCAAGCCAAACGTTCTGTCGCCAATGTAAGCCCCCATCCTCCCTTTTAACTTCTCACTCACCACTAACAACCGTGATAGGAATTCCAAACCTTGTACCAACACGAAGCCTGCACAGACTTCGTAATCGACCTCCTCGAGTTCATTGAGACCAGACTGATGCGGATGGGTCCCGAAAAGCGCGCCAATTGCGAAGAGATTGTCCAGAAGTTCACCGAGCTGAACGACATGTGCAAGACCGATCGTGCCTACTGCACCAGCCGCGTCAAGACACCACCCACCCGCGCCAGGACCGACCTGTCATTACTCACCGCTTCTGCACTCAACTACTCAGAAGAGCAGCAGAAGCGTATCCATCGCAACGTCGTGCCTGCGGTAAGGCAGGACTCGCTGGAGGATACCGGCAGCAGGAGAAAGAGCATCACCGCGCAGCTTGACCCGTCACCGTTTGCGAGGTCGCTGCAGGATAAGACGCCTGTGCCGTTCGGTGAGCGGATGATGGATTATCTTGGGTCGCAGGTGGGCATCAGCGGTCCGTCCGGACCGCCGCCACAGGACGACGATCCGAACTGGAAGGGCAAAGAGACTGCTGTTGTTCCCCGACCCAGACCGGTAATGCAAGGACCGCTTCCTACTGTCACTGTAACATCATTTCTGCACGGTCCGACAGATTCGCTGATTCAATCACCCACTTTGGATCTGGGTCCATTGACGATGCCGGTCCTCAGCAGGATCCAGCAGCAACAGCAGCGGCCCGAGTCGTCAGGATCAAACACGTCGATGACAGCGCAAGCGGACCAACAGGACCCCTTTGTTGACACCCCTTTTCAGGCTCTGCCGGGTATAGCAGATCTGCCACCGCCGCCGAACGTGCCCAGCACACCGGAGCGTGATACTAGTACGCAATACGATAATTTTGGAAGCAGTGGTACCGCTAGAACAAGAGCGGTCGGAGCGGATGACGGGTCGTCCATTGGCACGTTCAACAGCGCCCATCATCCCCTCTTGGGGTCATCTGGCAACTTGAGGAAGTTGGCTGGGGGGTTTAATGGCTACGGCACCACCGGAAATGACAGAGCACCTGACGAACAGAGGATCAGTAAGTTGTGGGGGGTGGTGAGGTGCGTTTGGCCTTTGAGTCTTTGTTTTCCACAGGAAGATCGTGAAGTCCGCGAGGAGTGATCATTTGTGTTTCTTTACATCATAGCATTGTCTTAATTAGCATTGGTCGGCGTCATAGCATTGGGACGGCGTTTGGGACAGCAACCTCTGGACTTATGGCGGTTTTGCATGGCATTTGGTCTAGGGCTACCAGTCTTGGAAAGGAAAAGGATTGGATACGGTACTAATGGCATTGATATCAAAGGCAGCGATTGGCAATTCCTGTCCAGGGCCGGGATTGGGAAAGGTTAGGATAGGAAAGGAAAGGGAAAACTAAGGCTAATGGCAAGACTATCAAAGGCGGTAGCCCGGAATCATGGAACTATGGAGTTTGTTGTCACATTCAAGCAATAAGAGATCTAATAAGTAGTACCATCCAGCGGTTGTTGGAACAGAGGTAGCAGAGACTCGTGCCAGCATGCAGTTGCACGGGATAATCATGACGTGAATAGACTAAGAAATTCAGCTACGCCATAGTCTGGACGGACATTGCGACATCTACAGTGGTCCACTCACCCGCCACGAAAGGAGTATCTCCACGGCTTTGCTAGGTTGTCATGACCGGACGTCGTTATTCAAGTAGTGATATACGCCGCCATCAAAAAAACAACCCCCAATATTGATACTGAAGTTGGGAATGACTAAGGCTATTTCACGTGTCATGGCCTGGCTGTGCCTCCGACCTAAAATAAGGCATCAGTCAGCACATCCAGCTTGCCGTTGGTTATGGGTTGCCTGCTGTGCACCACACCACTTCAGCGGTTCTTTCTTTGCAAATGGCGCAAAATCTCCAAGCCTATTACAACCGTTTACTTGTTATTGTGACACTGCTTATCCTACCTAATCCAAGTTTAACTCTCAAGCCTACCTCCTGAGCCCATCTACACCATATGATCTTGCCGATGCTCACCCTGCGCCGTATCTGAAAACACGCCGATCACTTGGCTCCTGGCAGACGGACCGCTAATATGGACTCGATATATCTCGATGCCGTATCCTCACTCGGCACCCAGCCAGAAGTAGCATAGCTTACGTAGAAGTCAACCCAAATAGGTGCCTCATCCGGTGTATCTGGAGAGAAGATTCAAATAAAAGTCACCGAGTCTCGCTCGTCACTGGCCATAGCTGTATGCCCAATGCCCATAGCGCAGAACAACATGGCCGCCCCGCAGGTCGTCCTTACTTCTCATTGGACCCATCACAACATCCAGCTGGCTGCACATTGCCGAGCATTACTTGATATGGCGTAATGAAAGTTCGGCATTCCCATGCGGCGTACCTCTTGACGATCGACGGAATGCGTGCCGGTCCGCGATTAGTGACTAGCTGACCCAGAGCTTGACCGTAGACTAATCGCTACTTATCGCAATGCTATATGCGCGCATCTCCCAAAGCAGGCCCAAGGCAAAGTGGTACCAAACTCTGATATCAACACTCTATTATTTCAGATAATACCGACGACGACAGCCCCGCACGCAGGGGAACCCATTAGACGGGTGAACCAAGATCACGGTGCTGGTGAACCAAGATCTGTTGAATAGAATTTGTGCATCTCATATCGCGGTTATGCCCAGTAAAGGAAACCGTAGTAGAAGATAGCTGCAAGAAATCCGGGAATATGTCCAGAACTGATGCATCAAGTGTGTGGGTGACTAAGGGGCGGGCGACGCCACATAGACTGGCTTGCTGCCGGCCATCCAGGCAGTTCTTTTCAAGTCGACCACTGCCACACCATGACCTGCAACCTCCACACAACCATGATGGATGATACTAGATGATGATTCTTCCATTACCAAAATTTCACTAGAGCATGTCTCAGATTTGGTCACACCGCAGCGATTTCGCCGGCACTAGCCCTGAACGCATACCGGAAAAGTGGTCTTTCGTCTGGTGGTGGTTGCGCAACCATGATGGGTGGCTTGGGTTAGCCTAGGCACCTGTTTAGTTATGCAGGAATAGCTTCACTTGTCGTCGGCCTATGGGGATGCCCATTCACCGCTCGTCACCGGACGTCTATCGAATCTGATCAGTCACAGAACAACACCCAGGCTAACAGAACCTCCTTTCTTCGGCGGACTCGGACGCCAGTCATCTAATGACCGGATCAGGAAGCTTTGCCGCATTCCAAGCAGCATCTAGTAGCCTCAGATATACTGAAACGCCGTATCTCTTTCTTTTTCTGGTCCGTTGGGCCTGCAGGCTGGAGGCCCTAAGTGCTGGGCTGGGCTGGGCATCAAGTGATGATAATCAGTATGTTCGATATATACCTACGGGGCACCCACCAAACCTGAGCAACTTTTGCAGTCCATTCTCCTCCATGGACATTCTTGTTGCATCTAGTTGATCTCCGCTGTAGGCTCGTCACAATGTTGGGATTCACAGCTGTGTTGGTGGGCGATTCAAGTCCCGTCTATGTTGTCGTCGTTGGCGTCTCTTTGGTAAGCATCGTTCTCAAGTCCTGCAACAAACCATCTGAGTGGCACTACCTGCCCTGGCCGTGCACACATGCTGCTCACTCTCAGTTTCTCTCGCATCTACAGTCTCACGCATATCAATCATCTTCTACCCAGGCTCCAAAGCTAACGGCATCAACAGATCGCTGTTCTTCTCTTCTCGGCCAACTTCATCTACAACATCTACTTCCATCCTCTAGCCTCTTTCCCTGGCCCACTTCACTATCGCGGATCAGAAATTCCACACCTGATTCAAGAATGGCGCGGCAACACTGTTCACAAATGGACCGAACTGCACAGTACATACGGTGACGTGGTACGCATCGCTCCCAACCAGCTCTCCTACATCAGCGTGAACGCCTGGCGCGACATCTACGGTTGCCGTGGCACCCCATCCATCGGATCTAATCCAGCGGCCTTCACCCACGCCGGAGCCGGTCCGAAAGGAACAGCCCAGATGCTAAAAGAGGAACTCGTCTTCCCCGGCGACGACTTCGAGTTCTTCGCCCCAGCAAAACCCATGATCTCATGCGACGCAGTCAGCCACGCTCGACACCGCCGAGCCGTCGGCCCAGCCTTCTCAGACAAAGCGGTCCGAAGCTTCGAGCCCGTCATCGTGCAATACGTCGAGGACATGCTCGACAAGCTGCAGGAACAACAACATAACCAACAATTCTTCAACAGCAACGGCGTGGACATCATGGACTGGTTCCACTTTGTCATGTTCGACATCACCTCCGCGCTAGTATTCGGCAAATCCTTCGGCAACATGGCCAACGCAAAATATCACCCCTGGGTAGCGCGTATCTTTCCGGGGATGAAGCTCATCGCTTGGAGCATGGTGATAGCCGCGGTCCCAGGTCTCGGCAGACTGGTATCCTGGCTCCTCCCAAAGAAAATGGTCGACGAAGCTAGATTGCACATGCAGAGCATCGTCGACATGACGGATTCCCGGTTCTCGTCTTCCCAGAAACTTGAGCAGCAACCAGACCTGAAGCCAGACTTCATGACCTACATCCACCCTCAGATCGGCAACCCCAAGAACCAAGATCACTCGAGCCTCTCCACCGAAGAATTGTATCTGAACAGCCAGCTCCTCTGCATCGCCGGATCAGAAACAACCGCCTCCCTTTTGGCGGGCGCAGTCTACTTCCTCTCCCAACCCGCCAACACCCACCACCTTAATCGCCTGCTAGCCGAACTCCAGAGCAACTTCTCCTCAGAAACAGAAATCACACCCTCCGGACTGAACAGCACCAAGACGCCCTTCCTGGCTGCCGTGCTGAACGAGTGTCTCCGCCTCTACCCGCCAGGCGCAATCAACATGCCGCGCACCGTTCCCCCGGGCGGCGCAACCGTCGACGGCCGTTTTGTGCCTGGCGGCAGCATCGTAGGCATTGCCCAATACGCGGCGTACCGCTCACCGACGCACTGGCGGAATCCACTTACGTTTGCGCCCGAGCGGTGGCTTCAGTCTGAAGAGGGGCCGATGAGTGTGTATGCGAACGACAGACGCGAGGTCTTCAAGCCGTTTAGTTACGGTCCGCGGAATTGCGTTGGTCAGAATCTGGCTGTGGCTGAATGTCGACTTATTACTGCACGGCTGTTTTGGAGGTTCGAGGTGGATATGTTCGATGGGCAGGGGGATTGGATTAATGGGCAGAGGACTTTCTTGTCGTGGGAGAAGCCGCCTTTACGGGTTAAGTTGACGGCGAGGAAGCACCTCTGATAGAGTGAGGTTGTTGGTAGTGAACCTGGAGGATGATTTCTTTTGGTGCGATACATATATCGAGATGGTTGAAATAATAATGTCAAATATCCAACATAGGAGAGAAAGAATATAATAAAGATACTTGTTCGGCTGATTGATAATACCACTCGCACTTATGAAGTTATTTTTAAACTCCCCGAGTTGAAGCTCTTTAAGTCCCTCTTCATGTTCCAAAGGAATGTATGCTCTATGATCTTAGTAAGGATCAAATGCACACCTCCAGTCGTTCCTTCTTATTACTTTACAGTGCTAGATGATCATGATACTCGAGTAGGTAGCCATACGGCCATAAAAATTCAAGACCTAGGTGAGTTGGGCGAGAGGAATAAAAGCCCGCTTACCGATAATGATGTTGCAAAGGAGAGTGATTGGGAATGACCGTAAAACATCGAGCTGCGTAGATAGATCTCTCCCTCTCCTAACACAGGCTTACGGCAGCAATGTACCTAAGGATATCATAAAGCCTTGAAAGTTATCTGGATTCCCACACATTGTAATGATACTCTAGCTTGTTGGGAAGGAGATGGGTCGGGCATAATAGTCACACGCCATGAAGCATAAATACCTAGGTCCCTCCTTCTCATAACACGTACAGGCTTACAGCAGCCACAGAGTCTGAGCACACAATAGGTACGCAAGGTGAACTGACAGTTCAACTAGGCACAGTCTAGTTCATGAACTTGCCCGCGAAAGAGCCAGCGGACACAGGATGACTGTGGTTAAAGTCCAGGCTTTGCTGGCCAAGTCAAATATTGACAACTTCACATGACGGGTCTCCGGAGGTCAGATTGCCCATTTGGTTATCCTTAGGTCATTACTTGTAGTAGCTCCTCTCATGATTTGGTTCACTTAGTCCTACGTACTAACTCATTGACGTAGCTTTGAGCAGCAAAATTCTCGCTGGCTAATTAATCATAAACATCTTTAATCTCCTTCCAGAAGGTTCAACTGCCTCTCCTCAACTCGCCAGATCTCTCCCTAAAGATTCCAAAAGACTTTCTTAGGCAGTAAGTAGTCATCTAAAACAGACCTTCACCGTATATGGGCTACGCACCTATGCAAGAATCCCTCCGTCTCATCATGATTAATCGTGAATCGTGAATGATTCAGTTCCCCGAGAGACATGCCGCATGTATCAGGGGCAAAATGATCACAGACAGACGCCAGGTTGGCTAGAATCCGATCCCGCGTGTCATAGAGCTTCCACCTGATTACGATTGTGTAATGCCACATGACTACCGCTTGAGTAGGTAGGTAAACTGACGGCGCCGTGTCAAGTGAGCCAAGTAGCAGCTAACCGAACCAGAAGCGCGCACGACCAGAACCATTTAGATCCAGAGTTTCTCGCGAGACTGAATCGGAATCTAGAGCACGGAACAGCAAGGAGCGGATGAAGAACGCCAATGTCTAGGCAAAAAAAAAAAAAAAAAAAAAAAAAAAAAAAAAAAAAAGCCAATGGTCAAAGTTCCTTGAAATAATTCATGCATGGTATGGCAAGCGTTGGCACGGTGTTGAACTAAGGCATAAGTGCGGTCGGTCACCATCAAGGACTTCTGTGTGTGGCATGGCATTCAGAGACTTCCGGGTCATACTTTCATTATCCTAAAACGAGCATGGTTCACCAGGGTCGAGGTTGCGCGTGTTGCTCAGACCGCAGAGTCAATCTGCGACATGGAATATCTGGCACAGTCCGACAGCACCGGCTCTCGGGTATGCCTCGGATCTGAACCGCCGTTGAGCGGGTCGGGCTCGGGCCGGGCAGCGGCGGTGGCTTGGGCCCGACTGACTTGGAGAACCCTACGCACCGTAATAAGGAGCATCTGACACCTGGCTCTACAAGTACATTGCCCAACCCGTACACATTGCGCATTTTCATGTCATCGATTGCATGAGTTTACTGCCTTGCTCAACAGCACTGGTCGGGTGACATGCCCATTTGATAGATCCATCAGGCTACAAAGCTGGCCGGCTGATCGGCTTGGGATGAGAGATTCGCGGGTCGGGGGCTGCGTTGTGGCGGGCTTTTATCGACTGTTCCGTCAGCACACGCGGCGAAGACGGACAGTCGGCCGACAACCCAAGGACATTCAACCCTTGGTAGGGATTGCGTTCCATGCCGCAGGCCAACCAATAGCAAAACACTGCGCCATGGATCATCGCTCCGCGGCTCAGGGGGGGTTGTCGGAGCTAGAGGAGTTGAATACGGACGGGGAACACCACTACACGTCAAGTCCTTGCAGTCATACCTACTCTTGGTCGGGAGCGGTAAGGGTGTAGTCAACTCTTTCCGGCTCCCCACCTCGTAGAGCATACATCGCTGCAGGCAACATCCGAGTTATTGAACTTGATCATGATGTCCCGTCCGGTGTAGGGCAGCACGTACCGTCTGTGAGGACGTTGCAAGACCACCTCGGGTCTCTCAGGTAGTTGGTGCAGGAGGACATGGTCCAGTGAAACAAAACCCGAGAACGACACCTCAAAACGCCAGAGAGGGGGGTCCCAGGCAGCCTTGTGACTGCCATGTACTGTGTGCACAGGAATCTACAGGGTGTTGGAGGGGGTGCAATGATGTCCCTCTACCGGTAGTGGGGCACCAGAATCTCCTGTTCCAGACCCGACCGCCTTCAGAGAGCTCTGTTGGATTCACAGTAGGACGTGGGCAAAGGAAATTTTGGGCAAAGATGGGGTGAAAATCATGGTGACACAGTGTGAGAGCTGCGATAGTGGGTTGTCCGCTGAAAGCAGGCCTTGTGGGCTTCAAAAAGTGTTGGCTGGCCGGATCCTCGGTGGACAACAAGTGTCGGAAGTTCTTGGTGACTGGTCCCGCCGGGCACAGAGGTGACTTCGAGATTCAGCACCGCAGCACATCCGTCGCAGAACCAAAACTGGTCGATATCGCGAAACGGATCGCTTTCGTGACTGGATGCCAACAGATGGCGGCCGGAAGACGATGTGGAATGCCATGCACGACATTGGTGCTCTATGACAACTCTGATGACACCGCCGAGTGGTAGTTTCCCGCGTCCTTTGGCTCAAACATGAACGACGAATCGTGCGATCAAACGTCGTGATAAATGGAGTCTGGCGTCAATCGATCGCCCAAGTGCTGAGCATGGACATCGGTTTCCAGATGCACGATTTCTGCACGGCGGCTCGGCTGGACTCATTGCTGTGCAAATACTATCAAGTCGTCAGCCGATTCAGTTCGGCTACCAAACAGAACACCTCTTTGTTTGACAAAGCTGCCGAGAGGAAAGATGCAATCTGGCCAATCTCCATGTACATGTCGGGAGCTGTTTGTGAATGGGCCAGGCTGCGGTGAAAAGCCGCGCACTAGGTTCCGTACAAATATGTGTACAATGGGCTGTTGTAACCCCGTTGGGTGTTTGGACAAGTCTTCTAACAACCGAATCCGGATCCGTCGCTTTTGTCACTGCCCGCGTCAGGGCCGAGGCAGACGAAAGCTGGCGATTCGTTCGCGGGCCATTCCATGAGGCACCGATAATGACACCTTCTGGTTTGTGCAAAGCTGCATCCAGCCTCCACAGGGACGGCGTGATGGTTTTTGCCATGGTCTCAGCAACTCCGACCTCAATGACCCGGAGCGGCTGGCAAAACTCCAGACAACTGATGAAAGGAAGGATGTGTGGATGACTTTATGGCCCTCGGAAAGCGGCAGGGCCAGAACAATGCAGGAAACTATCACACCAAAGAGGCGGTTCAGGCGGACGAAGACGGCTCCTGGGTCCGAATTGCCAGAATATGGTTTGTGCGATGCAGGTATCAAAGCCTAAAACAACTCGGCCACATTAGGTGAAAATACATAGCAGGCTTACACTCGTCCGCCAACTTTTGCAAAATCGGTTGCGGCTTGTTCTCTTTCAGCTCGAGCGTATTCTGTATATACTTAGGCTTATAGTCGAGTACATGTGTGTTGACTGCTGAAGTTTGTCTCGCCATATCGCTCCTTGAATGAAACAGCCGCCGGTGAGAAGGCCTCGCATGGATGAATCAGATCACTGGACGCCGATGGACGGACCTTCAGTGTACAGCATTGGTATCTCCCGTTCGATGGCAGCAACAACATAGAAACACCGGTAACTGCGCAATCTGTCGATCATATCGACGCTGCAAAAAGAGTCTATCTCCATTTTGCTATGCAACCAACGGCTTATAGTCCCAAGAACACGGACAGGGATAGTTCAAAGGTTGCTCCGAATGACACCAAAGCGCGTTTGTGGATGCAGCAAGACATGACTCGGCGTCGATAGTGAGGATCATGAACAGAAGTTGACCGCCTTCGGCCGGCCCGTAGGATGAACTGGATGTGTGTTTTGAGGCGCTTTCTGATGGCTCCCACTGCGGGGCTTCAGGTCGAGAAGGGCAGGAAAGGGACCCTGCCGACAAGAGACGTCGCGACACGGCTGCATTGCTCAGCCAGTGATTCGGGACCAAAACAGGACTGGTCAACAGAAGACCACGGCGGTTGGGAGGACATGCAAGGCCCTGACTTTGGTTCTGTTCATGATGGTTATGGACAAAGAGATACGTCGAACGACCAATTGGACAAGGCAAGCAGGCGTCGTTCTCCAAGGCTTTTTGCAGGTGCAGCAGTCGAGATCCGTGATTACAACTTACTTCATGCACGCCCATTCGCGGGCTGGCTGGTTGGCCTCAAAGGTCGGAGGACGCCATCATCTGCGAAAACGGATTTGATGACCGACTCGGCACACGCGGGCGTCAGGTTGCGCGTGGTTGAGGTGAGGTGGGCGTCTGACGCCGAGACAGAGTAACGTTAGTGGGGTGTGAGAGAATCACATCGACCTTCAAATGGTGATCACGGAGCGAATCATTGACGATGCAGTGAGTGTCAGCTCTTTGGCCGTGCATTTCGACCTTGCCAACCTCGGAGTCAGTGTCCCACTGCGCTAGTGGAGGACAAGGACGGGGGCTTGACGGAGACGAGGTTGAGATGGGCCGGATTTCTGCCTTCTTTAGTTGCTTTGGCGGAATAGAGAAGAAGCTTTGCGAAGGTCGAAATGGAGTTCCTTTTTCGTGCTTCATGTTGCTGCTCGACGGAAGTGAACCCCGCACCGTGTGAGACCACCACCTATCGTTGGCTGGGTTTTTGTCCTGTGCCTCCTTGATGGAATGGTTTGAAGGTTTGATGATGTGCGCAAACAGAACAGGTCTGTATCCGTGCAGATGCAACGGCAAACCCACCGAAAGGGCGGTGGGTGCGTTCAGCAGCCGTGTTTCAGTGGAATTTGGCTTTTGATACCTCCTTGTCCGCCGATGAGAGGAAAGAAACGGCTTTCATGATGAATGGGCAAACCCCTGTTCCCGCTTTGGGACCAGCTTTTGTCTTTTGGACAACTCGACTGCCGAGACTTTCGCTCCTGTCTCCCTGCCCATGTTCCAGCATGGACAATATGGCGCTGATAGTCGGTCTCGTTGTTGAATGAAACCACTCCAGCATCACACGAAAATGATTCACCCACATATCCTTGCCCTGATCCATGGTCGATATGTCGATTTGCCGTCGATTGCTTGGCCCAGAGGACGACTTCCTCTCATCTCCATACTTGCCCTGACTCTTGACTCCGCGGCTGGCTGGTGGGCAGTGGGCTCGAGACGGGCAGAGCTGACGCCGTGCTCCACGTCCTTCGGCTGCAAGGTTCAGAGGTCTATCAAAATCGCAGGCGAGACGGCGCGCTTGGGTATTGGGATACGGATACGACAATGGGCACCAGCAGACCATCGTGACAATGAAATGACCTTGGTGCATCTCCGACCAGGCCCGGCTGCTGACGTTGATGCATCCATTGGATCTTCAAGTGAACCGAATTGTCAGGTTGCCAGCCTTTGCACGGCGTCATGAACTTGGAGATGACGGGAGGTGGCAACTGTTGCAAGACGCGGCCCAGTGCGTAGGCGTGGCTCCCACAAACTCCAAAAAAGATTGCCAATGTGGGTGAATGACTGACGGCACCGCACTTCAGACGCCTGCCACCCGTATCGCAGCTGCCTCCAAAGGGAGTGACTGCACGTAAAATCTCAATCCTCTCCACCTTCCCTTGGAAACAAGAACGTCCACAGTGCGCGGCCGGCAGCAGAATGGTAAAGGTGGCTCGACCCCACTTTGGGGTGCAAAGCACCAATCAACTGCCAAGTTGGAACTCCGACATGCAAGAGGCGCCCCCTTCCATTCTTTTCACCCTGTCGCGCCAAGTGAGTCGCGCTTTCTCGAAAATCAATTAACGAGGCACCGCGGACACGCACAACCACCAAAGCGGGCAGGCGGGGCAGCGACCAGGTCTGAGGCTGGGCGCAGGACCAAGTGGGTGGGTGGGCAAGACCAGGCGGTCGGCGTGGCAGTGGCACACAACTCTCAGTGCACAATGGCCCAGCACCTTCCATTCATTTCAAATTCACTGTTCACCAATATCATCCATGAAAAGACCAACCTACGTGTTCCGTACAGCACCTTCAGTTCCTCGGCTGCAAGCTCCTTCCATTCCCAATGCGTGTGATTGACGCCAAAATGCAAAATGTCCATGACATGGCAGGCAGATACCCTCGGACATGACCACCGCATCCAAGCAACCAAGGAGACATGCTCGCTGATTCAATGCAACGGTCAATTGGCAGGCAACTTTTCATGTCCATCCCATCTGATTCCCATTCAATGCCAATGCATGTCCCGCCAGCCCAGCTAAGGTGGGCGCGTTTCTTTACGTTGCACATAGTGGAGGCGATATCAGATATCGGCTCCGGGCAGCTGATTTATTTCACCTCTTTCACGACCGACGAAACCAGCCTTTCAGCCAGGCAGTCACCTGCACAACCATGAGGCGCTGCGTTGCGTTTCCGTCCCACGATCGCTATATCCGTCCGTATTGCCTTGGATTCGCGAGACAGAATTCGGTGGATGATGACGCAGCTCAAACTCCTCGCCTGTCTCATCGATTGAGTGCCTCGCCATGATGCCCCGTCTGGGTAAGGAGGACCAGTCAGCCCGCCCAACGAAGAGGAGATGATCCGTTTGTCGAAGCAGAGGATTCCGAGCCAAGCAGTTGCCCAAGCCAAACCGAATTGACCTTCGGTGGTTTTGATATTCAACACGACTGGCCAAGCCAACATTGGACAAGCCACCTTTCGTCCCTTCAGCGCATCCCGGGTATGGTGGCTGCCGCGCCGGCCGTTTACCACGCCGGTACGGATCCAGGTGCTGGGCATGGCGCGGCGGCTCATCCATCATCTTACCCGACAGCGGTCAACTTTTTTCCAGCAATATGAAAGAAAATCACGTCGTTTCCACTACACTAAAAACGGGGTTCTGCCTCGTCACACTTGACGAAGAAAAAGGGGCACATTCATCGCTAGGTAGTCAAATGTCATAGCCCAATCCCTGATCCATCATCAGGCCCCCTGAACCCTTCCCCGCACCTTGCCGGGCTGTGGCATGCTGTCAAGCCACATACCAACGCAACCAGAAGTTGTGCAGGCACTGCATGGACATGATACAGGTTGGCCGTGGCTCCCTTGCTCCAGCACCTCGCTAACTTCTCCTTACAAGTTACATCGACAACTTGTGGTTCCGAAGTCAATCTTTCCAAGTTCCTCAATATCCCAGCCACTGGCTGCGAAGCTATAGGCAGACCCATACTGTCATATCTGCCGGTTTGTTTGTTACCAAGAGACACATGATCAACATCAAGCCCCCTCTCTAAGTTTGTGCATGAGACACATCTAGATATCTTGATATAGATGGTTCTATCCAGTTAGCTCGGAACTCAACAAAGCTAACCATCGGCTAAGTTGATGACACTTGCCCACAGCTCACACAGAGGGCGGCTTATCACCAGCTCGCCTCGCAATGAAGCAACTTACGGGTTACAAGGCGGGCCATCCCCAGTTGCCAAAGGTCCGATCTTACACCAATCATGGGCAGCGCATGCGGTCGCTTTTTGTTCTCCGCCCCCTGCAAGCGCGACAATTTCCAAAGAAGTCACCTCTGGGAGACCACCGACCGCCGTGCTGTGCCGAGTCCTCCGGAGACTGCGCCACGCCGTGAGCAACTTTCGACGAGATTTATCCGCTGATTCAACTCGAGGGCCGCGCACCGTTGGCCGCGCACTGTCCCAGTCCCGGCGCGGTGCACCGCTTCGGTTTACAAGAATGCTCTCACACACTCTTCTCTCTCCTTGGTCTTGTCGTATTGCCTCCTGCCGATACCTATACTAAAGCCACATAAAAGTGGGCTGCAATGTAAACGGCAGAGCTGACATCGCACGGCGGCACGCTAACAATTTACCATGATCAAACAAATGGGTGATCTCATTGCACCCCCACCCGAGCACTCACCGAAACAATCACTCCAGACGACTTCATATAAGGGCTGATCATGACTCTACCGCTAGGCAAAGTACAGTCAGTACCTCCAGGCATCAAACGAAACGGGATCCGGGCCCCTTCCATCATTCCATTTAGTTATGCTGAGTCTTGGGAGGTCAAGGTAGTGCTGGCTACCAGTAAATAACTTGAACCTCGGCGGCATTGTCCATGCTCCCGGGCCTAGAGACTAACACCTAACTATCTTTATCTGGGACCCATTTAGGGCCTATATTTAGTGCTCGAGCTCCCAAGGATGGCAACTCGCTGTGGAGGGTGGTGTTGTGTCGTGTCCACCAGCGCTGTATTCCTGCAGGTCATTGCAGCCTTGACTGATATCCGTACAGATTACGGATTGCAAATTACAGGCCGGTTGCCCTCACTTATCGGATTGGATCAGATTGCCGTTAATAAGAGGCTCCCACCCTTGCTCATGCTGGGATTTCGTCAGTCTTTTCTCGGGCCTTGCAACACTTTCTCGGCCAACAAAACCACTTTTGCTGACGGCCGTGAATAGTTTTACATTATTAGATGATGAGCCGGCCGTGGCAATGAACGAGCCACTTTTGAAATATACTTCACCGTCCCCATTCCGGCGACCAATGTATCCGTAGCGGACATTCATTGTTTTCGTGGCATTTCCCGTCTGCACAGTCAGCGGTTGTCTCTGTTGGCCCTGGAAAAGCTTTGATCCCAAAATGGTAAAACCCCAAACCTAACCGCAAACCCGCCCCATCCTCAAAGATGCTCAAGTCACGTCGGCCGAGGTGAATGATGGGCAAGGATCAACGCATGCGGTTGAGTGGTCCCAATAAATAATCACAGGAGACGGAACTGAGAGGCACGGAGTAAAGACTTGGATAAGAAAGAAAATATCAAATGTCTTTGTTGGCAACAGTGTGCAATTCCTTGCTGGGTGGGTGCAACTCGGACGCGTTTTGAGTTGTTCGAAATCCGATACGACTTTGATCCAGAAGGAAAAGGATATCTGTTAAACATAAAGCGCCGCCACAACCACGAATGGACGAGACGGGAACCCCCCAACAACAAAAAGGACCGGAATACCTGGAAATACGGGAACATTTGTGCAAAGGTCCAACTTTCGAGAGACACCCCACTAGCAACAAAGTCTGGAAAAAACTTTGACAGAGATTTGTCTCGTCGATGAGAATCCTCATCAATTTGCATCTCGGCGGACTTGGTCCTCCCGGTCGTCGCAGTCAACCGTTTGCTGGGGAATGGAAAAGGGGGGCAAAGATTTGACAAATGAGAGGCTCGTTCGGTTTTCGGTCTCTTTATCGAAACAGTAGAGATTGCCTGTCCTTGCTGCACCTAGCTGGGATGGGCGTCGAGGCACTGAATGAATACAATATATTTGCATGGTCACATCAGGCCATCAGCAACAAGCTCCTTGCCCTGCGTTTCGCCGGGTGCCACGGCCGAGCAAAAGTCAAGCAACCACGCAACGAAATGGAACGCAACAAGCAGCAGGAGCCGGAGCGATTGAGACGCTGCTGGCATGGATGGACAGATTTGGGAACAAAAACGGCAAGCACTGTGTCAGGTCCCAGACGGGGAAAGTCCCCCCAAAAAGTTCAAGCCGTGCGGGAGACAAATTGCACTGTCGTTTGTGTTGTGCCTTTCCTGTGTCTGTCGGGTGTTTCCAGAGCCTTGGACTCGCTTTCTGGCTGGGGGGCAGGGCCGCCTGCCGCAAGGAGGAACTTGAAGTGGAAGCCCCCTTCGAAGCCCCTTTCCTCAAAGGCGACAAGCTGTGTTCCCTCAGCCCTCATTTGGTGGCAAGCACCGACCCAAGCCCAGCCGGTCGAAGGGGGGGGGAAGTAGTGCAAGGCAATGCGAGTAACAATCAGACTAAAAATCCTTCCAAAGGGGGAAAGGCAAAATGACCACCGGATTTCGATTGACAGAGCCCACGGAATGCAGATTGAATCAAAGATTTTTAAAAAGCGCAGGGAGAGAGCTAAACCGAAGGTGAGAGAGACAGAAACGACCCGTCCCTGACGACCGACGCCCCGCCGGGGTTACTTGTACCTCAGCGATCTAGTGCGAGTACGGCTAGCCGGATTGAAGCGAAAATTGGTCTGATCGGATTGGCCACAAAGAAGCTTGTGGAGCTGTTTTGTGCATGTGGGCAACGGCAACCCAACTCTGTCCCAGAGAGAGAGCAGGTACCAGCCGTGGGTACCTAGCACAGTACGGATTACGCACGGCCTAGCTTCCAGTCCGTACCCCCGTAATCGTGCCTTCCACCACCGACTTGCCCCCATTTGAAGCCGCCATGTGCGGTCATGGTCCATGGATGATGGGCAGTGACCCAGTGTGGACTGTGGACAAGGGCTCGTGGGGAGGGAAGCTGCCAAGCTGGACAGGCCTCTCCTCTTGCACAGCACAAGGAGGGACTCCGTACCGTGGCGCGGCACAGCACAGCAGGCCCGTCAACGCACGCACACAGCTTCCATTCCCAGCAGAGGCACATCTCAAGGTTGGCTGGACCAGCCGGTGGACATTGGCAAATGGACCAAGGTACTTGCACCCGCGCTTGCGCATGCGCACTTGCACCGGTACCCAGAACGACCGACCGACCGGCCGCTGTCGACAGACATCCACCAGGGACAAAGCAAATTAGCAGCATTTGCGGCGACCAGGACTAATACGCAACAACTGCAACTCGCAACCACCTCACATGGATGTGTGAAGTGGAAGGTATGGATGTTCTCGCTCCACGGGGATCTTTCTCCTCTCATCCCCCCTTTCCTTCTCGAGTTGTTTTTCCTCTTGACCGTCTGCTTCTTTGGTCCAAGTCGAGACTTCATCACCAGCACCAAATTGACTTCGAGCGTTGCTTGGCCGCCCCTTCCACCACCACCTCCGCGTCCGACCTCCTCCGAGTCCGTCCTCACTCGCCAGCAACCCCTTCCTCCCTGCGTTGGTCTATGATCAACAGGGAAGAGCGGACCGAACCGGCTAGAGCTTCCCCTGCCTTCTCCAAAGTTGAAGACAGCAGCAGCAGCAACAGCAGCTCTGGCAAGCTGGCTCTTGCTCGGTTGTAGCTTGTTCTCCTGTCTGTATTACCGTTGCCGGACCACCGACACGAACCTACAACGAAACTCGATCAGCCGTTGCATCTGAGCTAGGACTCGTCAAATCGACCCTCCTGCGTTTTTTGACTTTGTGGATATCTGTCACGGGCCTTCAACTCTCTATCTGGCACTAGAGAATTTGTTCGCAGCCTAGCAGGTTGTTCTGACTTGAGTTCGGCAACCTGCCATACTCAAGGTAACCACTTATCGCTTGGATTGCAAGGAAATGTGGACTTGTGTAGGAACGAGCACCAAAGCAACATCAGACCATTGACTAAATAGAGGGTCGGCTGCCGAATTCTAATTCTGCTGGTGGACGGGATCGATTGGATCGAAGGGAAGAACCACCCCGTAACCTCGGGAAACGTCGATTTTTGGTCACAAACTCTGGGGAAGGCTCGGCCGACTGGCTCGACTGGACATCGCATCATTCACCCGATCGACGACGACGACCCACCGACCTCTCTTGCTCAGTCTCGCTCAGATTCACCTCACCGTCCGAGTCACTTGTGGCACCCACGAAGTCGAGCATCGCTCTGGCCCTGCACCCGCCGGCGCTCCCATTCCATCCCAACAAATGCAGTCCGTCGTCTACGATTACGATTCCACATCCGCTCATGTATTCGACCGCAATTTTCTCCAACTCCTCATCTCACGCACCTACCTCTCCATTGCTGTCCAGTCGCCAGAGACAGCGGCCACAAGCGAACAAGGCAGCTTTTCTCACGGCGAGTGGCCTTCGAACGCCCCCGGACGACGAGAAGATGGGGACCGCATACCAAGTGCCGAACATGGCAGCATATGAGAACCACCACCTCCAGCACCACTCCGCCTACGCTTCCGCAGCGGCCTCTTCCGACCGCACGCGCGCCGCCTTGAACGAGCGCTCAGTTCCGAATGAGCAGCTTTTCAACCCGTCAGTACGATGTCCCTCGCAGACACAACAGCAACAGCAGATGCAGACGCAGGTGCAGCAACACGGTCTACCACAACCTAGAACCCTCTCCTATTCCACCGCTACCTCTTCAGTAAGCTCGACGATACCTGTTCCGACACAGTCCTCCACGTCACGGCAGTCGACTCGGGCATCGACGCCATCTTCCGCAGTGATACTGGCAGGCGGCGACCCGCGGAATTGGGCCGGAGACTCCGTGATGACAACCCACAGCCTTGAGATTCCGACTTGCATTAGTCCTGATGGAGGAAACCTGGCCGATTTCGTCGCCGAGCTCACTCTCTTCTTTTGGTTCGAATCGGTCATGGTCCTCCAAGCTGCGGGAAATGGCAAAGACCTGGCACCCAGTGCCGCAAGCCTGAGGAAACCAAAGAGCGCCATAGTTGACCATCATTTTCGCAAGTGGGTGCAATCGGTGCTCTCGACTACGCAGGTGACACAAAACGTCATTTTGCTCGCCTTGATGTTCATCTACCGACTCAGGCTGGCGAACCCGAAGATGAAGGGCCAACCGGGGAGCGAATATCGACTGCTCACGGTCGCTTTGATGCTCGGAAACAAGTTTTTGGACGACAACACGTACACAAACAAGACTTGGGCGGACGTCTCTTGCATCTCAGTGCGCGATATCCACGTCATGGAGGTGGAGTTTTTGGGCAACATGCGGTACAGCCTCCTGGCGTCTAGAGATCAGTGGGAGGAGTGGTTGGTGAAACTGGGGAGATTCTGGGACCACTTGGAGCGGGCGCGGCAATCGACCTCTCCCTCGCCTCTGATGATCCCGTCCCCCACCGCCCGGGCCTTCGTCTCGCCGTCTCCCTCTCCGACGGCGACGCTGCAATCGTCAACACTGACCCTAAGTCCAACTCCGCAGTCCGTCAATACGTACTCACCCACTGCGAATGGGAACGGGTACGCTACCAATGGCGGAAGCCAGACTTGGTCGATGCCGTCATATTCGAGCAACAATTATACTCCGAACAACAATAATTCCATCTCGCCCTTAGCACAGAGGCCAGTTGTCCAACCACCTCGAGCACGTAAAAGGAGTTTCCCCGAGGATGACCCGACCGAACCCCCTGCGAAGCGCATGAGTACCGCGATGCCTCTGCAGCCCCAGCACCCGTCCCATCAATTGCCTTCGCAGCAGCCGAGACAGCAACAGCCGATTTCCCAGTACCAGCAACACCACCAGTTGGCCCATCCCGCCCAGTCACGCAATGCACACAATGCAGCGCATGATCAAGCCCGCCTGTCAGTACCAAGCTTGACTCTGAACACAGCGCAGGCATCCTCCATGCCCTTGCAATCATCCTACCTTGGTGTGGGCTACGCACCACCACAAGCATCGCCGCTTTCTCTGCCGCCGATTATGCCCGGTATCCGGGCAATGTCGACAGTTTTCACACCCATCACGACCACCTACGCCTCCCAGCAACCGGTCTCTGCCATCAGTGGCCCAGGAATTCCGTCGATTGCGCCTGTGACGACACCGGTCACGTCTTACCCCCCGGTGAACTACGGCACCCCGAGCAGGCGGATGTCTCCTCAGAATGCCCTGACTCCGACTGGGCAATACCCCAATTCTTCCCCCCTCAGCGAATCATTTTCCCGGCACTCGTTGGCTTCCATTGGGAATATGGGCGGCTCTAGCGGCGTTCACACCCCGATCTCGCACTCTCCATCCCATTATCTCCAGCAGAGGAATAGCCCGTACAGACCGGTTCGCCAACCTCACACCCTGCTGTACCCTCTCCCGCCGTCAGCTTTCCTCCAGCAGTACCATTTTGCCAATACTGTCCCTCCGAACCAGATGCACTATCAACCCATCGGACGACGCAACGAGGTTCGCACTGGCATAGTACCGGAATTCGCCATGGGAGGTGGGCATGTTCACGCGGTTACGCCTCAACCTGCTCCGTACTACATCGCGCCCCAGGTGTTGCCGAACCCCCAACAGACCACCATGCAACACCAGCATCCAGCAGCAACTGGCCATCAGCAACAACAACAATATCCACCTGGAACTGGTCAACATACCCTGGGATACAGTCAACACAATTGAAGGTAATTAATTCACTCTAGCATGGAACTCAAACCTTTCTAGCCGACATGGAGATGACGTTTTGGTCGTCTACAATAACTTTGTATTGTTAATATTTTCTCCATTATCATGGACTCTTTTTTAAAACATTTTGCTCCGGTGCATCAACAGCATGGTTTGGCGTTTGGCATTGGGAAATATCAAAACTTGCACGTCATGGCAAACCGTCATTGACACGGGAAGGAGTGTTATGAGGGCGTTTGGGACAGTGACGGACACTGCAATGTTTTTGTTACTTTTGGGCAAAGGGCCCCGGTCATTTCTAGCAATTACACCCCGTCATAACGACGGAAGTTTTTGTGCATTGGTCTGGAATTTTTGGCCCTCTATTTTAGTAGTTCCGGTGGAATGAACTCGTCGCCTTTGAGGCTGGGAGTCCTGTGGTGGTGAGCGACCCTGTGACGCTGCAGCGGTGGCGGGATTGGCTTGGTCGTTTATAGTTCAGAACGAGCATGACAACAGCCAGAGGCTTCACCAATCGAGGTGACTTATCAAATAACAATACCATTGCCAGTCGTTTGGGTTTTATTCACTTCCCGCTCCGCATGTCCCTTGTCAACGCCCACGAAAAGAGCAGATCACGGCCGCCCCAGCGGGAGGACCTTTTCGCATATGTACTTTCTGGGTATCTATGTTTTTGGAACTGGCTAAGGTCTCTTTAAGATGAGGTGTTTGTTAAGATAGGAGCGTATAGCAAAGAGTTAAACAGTCAGCAATGACATCAAGATGAGCTCAGGAGTTTGAGGTATGAACGAAACTATGTATAAATAATTTGTGCAGTTTATGATCACGTTTTTTGAGTTGTTCCGGTTTCTGTTAATTGTGAATGTAATGTCTTTGTTTACGAGATAGCCTGAGATGATTGTTTCTCGGTTGTTATTAATGCGGTTGTAACTGGGGTGAGTACACGTAGGCGAGTGGGCGATGTGATAAACTGAACTGAGCTGAATTTGAAGTTCATATATTGCATGCATAGGTGTTCTGCCATTCTCAAAGTTTTGGAGATCTTGATTTTCTTAAGTCTGTTTATTGCTGGGGCGTTGGAAGATTAAGTAGGTGTTGATAAGAAAGTGATTTTGGTTATTCCCAGTATCCTGGCGGTTATTATATTGAGTGGTTTTGTTCTTCTTTCGAGCGTATCTATCCTCGTCGGGAGTTGGACAGACACGATCAGCTGGAATGGATACGACGACGGCAATTGACGGCATACGAGAATCTCTTGAGTTGAGACTTGGAAGGTTGAGAGACGGATGAATTCTTAACCGGATGTTATTAGACAAGCAAGGATATTTAGTATCCCGTCACGGCATCAAGTCAGGGGTTCAGGGGTTTTGTTTACTTGAATCTGTGTGGCGAAATTTTTATTCAATGGACGTATCAGCGACCCCCCTTCTCTTCATTCGAGTGAATTCTGACAGCCAACCAGAGTTATTGTCTCTGAGTCCCGACCGTTGAACACCTTCCGCTTTCTGTTTCCGACGCCTTCCGGTCGGTCATCGACCACGACTACGGATGGTCATCGGCCCGAGCAACGGAATCAGTATTATCACAGACTCTCATACTCGGCAAAACCATAACGCTCGGGACTTTACTTGGCTTTTCTATATCAACGGTACGTGTATCATATTTACAACCCACACCCGATATCGCTGTAATTCATCACGAATCACAGCCCTGCATGCTACCGAAAACCATTTGAACAAACAACCGGCCAGATTGCCGCTGATGCTCCGTACCGGATCTGAGAGGGAGATATTCGCCACCGCGGAGTCAGAGGTATACACCAACCGAGAAAACACGTAGACAAATAAGAAATGTTTAGTTGTTCAACTGCGCCGCCGGGAAGACCGAGAGAGCAACTCTCAGTTGAGCCATGTCAACATACTGCACACAACGCAGAGTAGGTGATTTAAATAACGCAGCGGACCGAGGCCGCAGATCGGCAAGTTTCTTTGGTGCTGCTCTCTCCCGTGCGGAAAGTGATGGCGTGTTATACGGATTTTTTCATCGACGCAGGAGGAGGGTCCCTCAAACGCACTTCGACTGCCCTGCCGGAGCGAGCGTGGCTATGAGGAAGGTCGGGAAGGGGATTGACTGGCAATATCACGACTGCCTGCCTGGTGCCACGATTACCAACACTTTGCAGATTTGTTTTCTTTGACCCGCATATTTTAATATGGCACGCCGCCCCTGATCTGATTCTGGCGCGAGATCTGGCGCGAGAAAAAAAATCCGGGGTCCGCATCGGCCAGGTGGGAGCTTGCAGCAGGACCTAGTGGATGAGGGCAGCAAAGAGTTGCTGCAAACAACTGGTTAATCGGACATGGGTCGGAGGGAGGGTCTTAGGTAGACATGGAATTATGGCTCAAAGAGGATCTCTGCAGGAGGAATTGTGGGCTGGAAAGTACACATGGTCAAAGGCAACACCAGTAGCTGCCTGAGCGAGGCAGTCACTATGTCTACCTAGGCTGAACCCAACAGCGGCGGCATATGCGATCCTTCCCGTTCTCCCCTACATGGCTTAGGCTAATGGTTGGATATCCTCTAAACCAACAAACACATGACAACGTAAAGGGAGCTAGCTGAGCTGGAGTTCACCTGAAAGTGTGAGGGCGGCCTCAAGGTGAGTGAGGCTCTCATCGACGTCGTAGAAATCAAGCTCAGGCCGCAACACCAGTCACATCACCACAACTGAACAACCGGAAAATGCAAGCCAACCGCAGCAGCCGGTCCTTTTCCCAATGTAACCAACCTCCATAATAGTACCCAAATTTGAAATCTGTTCCTGGCCCGCACTCCGCACATCCCAACGCGTGGTGGACGTTTCAAGCCTTCAAGACAAGTCTAGACCAGGGCCAGGGCTGTTCCCCAGGTGTGGTAACTCCAACGACGTGGAATTTCACGCAAGACAACATGGAGTGATCTCCTCCGTCGATCTGGAGGGACTGGACCAAACAGCTGTCCAGGACGATGAAAGCAGAGCCAGCCATTGGGCCAGTTGGGCATCCAATGCATCGCCAAATTACTACGGGCGAAAGTGGGTCTGCCTTAGGTTGCAAAAGTGAAGAAACATGGACTTCCATGGACTTCTCTGGATGCTTCGGAATTCCATCGTGTGCTCGCACAAGCAGCTTCTCCATGGCTGAATTAATGACTGCTTTGGCCTTGATGTCCCGTGTCCATGCAGCACTAACGAGACCAAAAATCGTCAGAGAGAGGCGGGTGAGAGACAAAAGGCGCAAATGGGGCCTGTCCACGTCGGATAGCGTGTTAGTGTTGTGGCCCAACGATGCCCAAAGCAATCAAAAATTTCCCATTCGGGCGATATGATTGGTCAACCGAGTGGTCCTCTTGCAGCAATGCCCAGCTCCCAGCTCCTGACGGAGCCGCTGACGTCTATTCCGAGTTCTTTCTTTGTCTCTTCTGCCCTGTTTCTACCATATTCTGAACCAAGTATGTACCTTACGTAGCCATGCAGCCAGCGGCGTCCAAAGTCCCGGTTCCAAAGGTGCACCTCCCGTTGTTGACTCGCGAACCGTCCTTGGCGCTAACGCAGCCGCCATGCCATCATCCTTGTTCCCCTTTTACACACCCCTGAAGGAATTCGGGCATCCGCGTCCACACAAAAGCAAGCTGTAAACCGCATAGCCAGCTCGTCCTCCCCAACGAGAAACAACATGCCTAAGACAGAGACGCGGATTTGCTGGCATCTGACGAGTAACGGGCTTGGATGTGGTGATTTGGCAATCGATGCCCGGCGTTGACGGTGGCGAGCAACAATATTAGCAGTGTATCACTCGGAGACAGGACAGGGCGAGAAAGATCAGCGGTCATCTGGAGACACACTCCGTCTCTGCCCGACCACTCCCATTCCGCTTCGTTTCTGCCCTGGCACTCCTTCAACCCCGATTCGAGGCCGTCACCTTGTTTGCGGGTGTGTCTATGCCCAATACCGACCTTTTATAAATTCCAAGCGGCTCAAGGGCACACTTGCCATATCCGGGGGTCGGAACAAGGGGCTGTCTAGCCACATTTGGGGTGAGTCATGTTATTTCTTTTATTTTCTTTGGCCAGTTTCTTGTTCCGCGTCGGTGAGATCACACAAATCAGATGAAGAAAGGGGAGGCTGTGTTTGCACAGAAGCCGCCGTCAAAACCAGCCCGCCACGCACATGTGGGCTGGCAACCCCCCCCCCTTTTGGTTTCTCTCTCACACACATACATCCCTCAATTCAATACTCATTGTCGTCAAGTCCATCTAGTAGTGCTGCTCCTCTGCATATCCAAAACGTGATTCTCATCTAAAAAAAGTGTGAGGGTTTCTACACGCAATGCTCTTCCGGGATAGGATAAGTCTAACAAGTTCAGACCATTATCGAGACTCGACGCTTTCTTTTTGAGCAAAACTTAAACTGCAGCCATCCCTAAAGAGGACTACCCAGCAACATCGACACACTCGGGAGAGACTTAACATCTTTCTACCTAACACGTATACCAAACGTGCTGCACACACAAACACCACCATGGAACGAGATCGACAATATCTTCGACCGAGGATGAGTGGAGCGGGGACGATGGTCTCAGAGGATAGTAGATATGGCAGCAGCAGAACATCGGCGGCGGCGTCGGCGTCCGAGTGGCCTGAGATGGACCGGGAAAGCCAGAGGAGTAGTCAGCAGCCGATCAAGTCCATCTTGAGGAAGCCACCGACAAAGCCACAGGCAAGGCCTCGGAGAAATTCCGACGGTTCAGTAACATCAAACCTACCCGCCGTGGGCAGTGACTCGGAGATGGCGGGCCCGTCGGCGTCTCCCCCAGCAGCAACAACATCAGCAAGCAGCACCCTCCCCCGCAAGGTTCTCAAGGCAAAGTTCCCAGGAGTGCCGGAGGAGAGGCGGGGAGTCGTCAACCTGCGGTCATCACGGGCATCGTCGGCCAGCATGGCCCCATCCGGAGGCTACCACGTGCCTCCCGTGCGGACGGTTCTCACAACACCCCCATTCGTGCCGGACAGCAGACAGCAGCTGGACCGCCACGACCGCCGCGTGTCTCGCGACCGCAACGAACGCCACGGTTACCTCGACGAGACGGAGTCCATCTCGGAATCATCCGAGCTGTCGACCACCACGCAAGCAACAACCGTTGCCTCGGCTCTCTCAGATGACAACTTCGACGGCATGAGCGACGTCACCCCAACAGAAGCGCCAACGAGGTCCTCGGTGCGCTTCACACCCAGCGTTATTGGGTCTGGCTCCTCAAGCATCGTCAGCGCGTCACCACCACCAAGCCGCAAAGTCAAGCCGCGTCTCGGCACGCGAGTGAGGCCTCCATCAGAGGCGGAGCGGTCCGTCCTGGCGGCCAAGAACATCTACGCCAAACAACAACAGCAATATCAACAGCAACAACAAGCAGCAGCACCGCCTCCACAAATCAAGCTCCTCCCGCCCAGCCCAGCCCAGAGCCGCGAGTCCGTCACGGCGTCAACCTCAAAACTCCCGCGGGGGTACGACAAGATCATGATGATGCCGCCCAACAACAAGAACTCGGCCGAACGGTCGCTAGTGCACAAGATCGAGCAGCTCGAGGCCGAGACCCGCGACCTCCGCGAAAGCCAAGCCCGCCTCGAAAAAGAGCTCGAGGACACCTCCTCCGTCATTTCCTCATCCGGAAAAGAAAAGGAGGTGGCCATGAAGGAGCGTGACCGCGAGCGGAACAGCAAGACCGAGCTGTTGGCCATGCTGCAGGAGCAGACTACCATCCTGGATGAGTACCGCAGCAATTTGGATCTGCAAAAGGGCATGCTCGAGCAGACCGAAAAGGAGCGCGAGGCGGAGCGTGCGGCGAAAGAAGAGTTGCTGAAAAAGCTTGACGAGAACAAGAAACTGCTTGAGGAATTCAGTTGTACCTTTGAGCTGCAAAAGGTTTTACTTAAAGAAGCGGAGAAGGAACATGATGAGAATCTGAAGGCTTCTGAGGCGAAATATGCGAAATTGGAGGAGGAGTTGAAGCAATTTCGTGAAGATCGGAAGATACAGGAGGACTCGTTTATTCAGCAGGTTGTTGCGCTTGAGATTAATAAGGAGGCGCTGCAGCTGGAGCGGGATAATCGCGACAAAGACATTGTTGAGTTGTCTTCTGAGCGCGATCAACTTAAGGAGGAGGTGGCGGCTTTGTCCGGGCAGGTTGCTACTCTTGGTGACGAGAAGAAGGCTTTGGAGGAGGAGCAGGTTAAGATCAAAAGTGCTGCGGAGGAGGAACAGATGGCCCTTCAGAAGCAGATTGAGGATCTGAACAAGGAAAAGGAGGATTTGCAGGCTGCAAAGGCTGCACTGGAGGAGGAGAGGACGGAGCTGCAGGCCAAGCTTGAGACCGCGCAAGGGGAGATCACCACACTCAGTTCGCGTGTGGAGGAGCTTGAGACTACTGCAACAGAATCGGACACCAAGATCGCCGGTCTGGAGGAGGAAGTCACAGCTCTGAAGACCGAGACAGATGACCTGCTGTCCCAGCTCGACAGCCTAGACTCCGACAAAGCCGACCTCCAGAAACAGGTTGACGACCTGAAGGCGTCAATCGCGGACAAGGACGCCGATCTCGGCAAGCTCAACACCGATCTGGCAGGCGCCAAGGCAGCCGCAGTCTCGCTTGCATCTCAAAAACTGGATCTGTCAGACGACATCGCCAAGCTCCAAGAGTCTCTCGACACCGCAAAGACCGAGATCGAGACCCTCACGGGTGACAAGACAACCCTCCAAGCTGAAGCAGACAAAGTCTCTGGTCTTGAAACAGCCAAATCCGAGCTCGAAACCACCAAATCGGAACTAGAAGGTAAAATCACCGAGCTAGAAGCCAAGATCGCAGACCTCCAGTCACAAGCAGACAAACTCCCCGGTCTATCAACGGAAAACGACGACCTCGGCACCCAACTTGCGTCCTTGCAATCCAAAACCACAGAATTAGAAGCACAGATCGCCACCCTCCAACCGGAAGCAGACAAAGTCCCGAACCTCACAGAGCAAATCACTGCCCTCACAGCAAAAGCAGCATCCCTGCAAGCCGACCTCGACAGAGACCCAGACACCGTCGCCGCAGCCCTGCGCGCAGAGATCGATGCCAACAAAGCAGAAATCGCTCGCCGAGTGGAGGAGATCGCGTCCCTTACCGAAGGTAACTCGGCTCTCGCGACGCAGCTGGGCGCAACGCAGCAGCAATTGAGCGCGGTGAAGGCTTCGCTTGACAGCGTCACTGCAAGTTATGGGTCTGCCACGGAGCAGGTGGTTGAGTTGCAGCAACGAGTCGAACAGTTGTCCCAAGTGCCGGGACTAAGAAGTCGACGCGGGTCTAGGTCGAGGAACAGCAGCCCGCAGAAGAAGGAACGGGAGAAGAAGGATAAGCAGCTTGTTGCTGTGAGGAATCCTGGAGACAGGGGGGCGGTGGCGGTTATGTTGCAGATTGTGGGGGGGATCTAAGACATGAGTTGAGCTAGTTGGTAATGGCCATGTTGGCTTGGGTTAAGGCAGCAACATCGACAGGAGGTGGGCGGCGGCTGTGTTGCAAAAGTTTTTTTTTCTTCTTGGTATTGGTATGGTACGATAGACGATGGATATATCAGGGCGGGACAAATATTGCGTTGCTTTTTATTTTCTGTTTTGTGTTTAGTTTTTCTTTGGATGGGACTTGTTTATTTAGGATACCTTCTTCCCTTTTGTTTATGTTGCGATCATGTCTGTTACATATCTTCATCATTCCTCTTCATCATCCCTTCTCCCTTGGCCTTGCACTTCGTTAATCCTTGCTCTTGACCATCCCTAACATACCTCAACACTGGTTATATTCACTCCTTCCCACGGAAGATTCCATTTGTCTTCTCCATTACAGCATTTCCCTCGACTTCCATATCTCGTCTGCATGTCTGGTCTGGTTCATACATACATAAAAGGCTTTGCATTATACCAACACCATCACACATACACATAGGTAGATAGATTGGCTGGGTTCATCATGCTATGGTCTATTTCTCCGCATCACTGCACAAAAAGAGTGGAATGGGAGGACTGGGAAAATATAATGTACACGACACGATACCCACACCACATCATGTAACTTCATTTGTTTTCTTTATTTCTTGTTAGATACGACATGGCATGTATGGTAGATAATGATCGCTCTTCGAACTCATGAAGGGAAATAAAAGGGGAATGAGGAACCCCCCTTCCCCGGCGAAGTAGTAACTAGGTACTATTGCAATCTAGCCTCTTCCTAGGCTCTCTAGCTTTGAATCTGATTACAAGGGATATCAGGCATGGATAAAAGGCTCTAGTAGGTCTTGTTAAAGTACTAGCCTAAGCGGACTCTGCTAGAGTTTGTCCAGCCCTCTATAGAGGCTAGGAGGGAGATGGAATCGTGTTTACGTCTAGGAGTTTTGGGGGTTCGAGACGGGGTAGCTAAGGTATGTTATCCAAGCCAACGGCCAATCAGCGAGTCAACCGCGAATTCCTCAGGCCAACTCCCGATGGCCTCCATCGGCAGATATTCGCACCAGTCTGCCAGGTTGCCTCGTACGTCAACCATTGACATGGCCCTAACGAATTCCCAGTACTCTGGATACCATCCGCCCAGCTCCCAGTCGATAAGAGACGTTACTCTAAGAACATGTTGTTGCCGATCGTTCCCGTTTTCCTCTTCTTCCTCCCACTTGACCATGATATTTCGAGGGTGTAAATCGCCGTGCGTCCTTACCAGACGGTGGTTTTCCTTCATAAAAGACCGAACCATCCTGATCCAGGGAGTGACGGTTCGCCTGGGGGCTGCATCGTAGCAGAGGAAGTCATTGAACTCGGCTTCGCTCCAGGCAGGACCCGCTGCATCGCGTATCCGCAGCGACCTTCTCATGTCTTTACAAGCACGGGACACAAAGCTGCCAATCCAACCCTGGTCACATTGCTGCTGCTGCTGCGAGTCGTGGTCCGGAATGGTCTTGTCATCATGATCATCTCGAAGCAGGCGAAAAATGGAGTTCAGCTGCTGCTGGACCGACGACTTGTGTGCCGCCGACAGCTGCGGCCATACCGACTCGAGTGTCACGCCCTCGGCCCTGGACATGAAGACGTAGGTCCTTTTTCCCGATAGCAGTGACCCTAGGCATGATGGTGCTGGGACTTGAGGGGCGTGGGTGTTGATGTACTGCAGGTTGGTGATGCCGTCAGGATCCAGGCCGGTGCCGATCTTGACCACTGCCTCAGACCCGATGGTGCGTACCGAAGTACCGTGAAGCGACCATAGGACCTTGCCTTCGTTAATGGCTTGATTGAGCACATCAACGAGGCCAAGGTCTGCGAACGAAGATGAGTCGACGAGTGCCCGGACCGCCCCTGTAAGCGGGCTGGTGATCTCGGAAACCTGGTCAATCAGAGGTACATGAGTCTCTGCGTCCGACTCGCCATCGACAGTTTCCTTGGACGGATTAGCCCGTCGACGGGCAGCCTGGCCAAGACTGTTGCGGAGCCGGGGATACGTAGCCGCTTGCTGCTGCAAGAGCGGTGCCAGGTCGGCGGCTGGATCGCGTTCGATTGCCGACGTAAAGCGCTTCAGGGTCATGGTGTTGGCGAGCCTGTGGGCATTGTGAAGTCCATCTTGCTCCTCCTGTTTTTGCTCATTCTGCGGCGATTGGTTCATTGTGGTTGAGAATTTAGACTGTGAGGTGTCGGGTGGTTGGGGAGTGAGAAGCTGGAACAAAACCTGATGCAGGCAGTTGCACACAGATGGCCTCGGATGTAGCCGGCGGGCCCACTGTATTTATTCCAGACCAGGTCCGCGACGCTCAATCAAGCCCCTGAAGACGGGAATCTCCGTGAAGCCAAGGCAGCGTGGCGCGGCGTGTCCAATAAGTTAACCCTTAACTAACCGCCTATCCAACGGGCCAACAGCAAGTGACTACCAGGTAGCACGGTAGGTACCGCAGCGGGAGTCGCGGTGGGCTGACCACCTACCCAGCACCCAAACCTCTACACCATAAATAGATACTGGATTTGGGGCTTGCGCGTCATCTTGAGTCGCGCATGGAGGCCCGGCTGGAGTCGCTATTCCGTCAAGGCGAATCAGATCGAATGAACAAAGCCTGCGTGATCTCTGTAAAACTGGCCCAGTTTTGAACTGGTAGTACTAGGAACCAAGAACGGCCAAGTCCACAACGGTTATTTGGCCTAAGTTTCAGCCAACTGGCCAGCTCAACCTGGCTCAGCTTTTTATAGAGATCACGCCTTAGGGCGCGTGAGTCAAATTACTCCTCGCGCCGATACGGGGCACAGAGATGTCCACTGTTGGTTTTAGCATTCATTTCCTAAGTAGCTACGAGGCGAGGACCCTAATGCGTTGTTTCAAGGAACCACATGCATACCAAAATGCAAGACTACTTCGCACATTACAAAGGGGAGTGTTGAACGCAGGCATTGCATGGGCCCAAGGCACCCGGGCACATACCACTAGAATGACTGGACCCGCCATCTACCAGTGGGCTATCACTATCATTAACAGGTCGCTCGTGACGGAAATCAAGATCGATTATTCCATCAACACCAGTGCGCCAAGAGTACCGTCAAGCCGGCAGGCTTGTTGTGTTACTAGTAAAATGTTGGTCTCAGGTGTGATTGAACACTTCCACTGCATAAACGATAGGTTGACTGGATCTACATGCCTCTTCTTGAAACTTTGTGGCGCGGAGCGGATTTGTGACCTCGAAATAGACTAACTGGGCTTCCCTAGGCGGGCAGCCTCAGAGGCTCGGTGCCTATTTCAACATGGGCTACAAGACGTGAATAGTTATATAGACGTCAAAACTGGCCGTCTTCCGGATGCATTCCTCATCGCAATCTCTGTTCATCAAGCCATTCATGCCGATCAAGTTCCCAACTACTCTCATCAGCTTCTTAACTTTAACGCCTTTCTAACCTCATTATCCGCACCAAGTTCGCGTGATTAATTGCCCAACATGTCGACCACCGTGTATATCGCTATCTACAAACCCGCCGATGACCGAGATCCAAGCCACTGGGCCATTTTCTTGTGTAACGGCCAATTGGGAGACGTGATTCTCCAGGTTGGCGATGACAAAGGTGGTGTTGGCTACTTCGTTGATGAGCCCGTGTACGACAAGCAACCTCAGCGCTCTATCCGGCACGACAAGTCGATCATGGTTGGCTCCATTGCCTCTGTTGACCAAGATGCGGCCATTGCTGCCATCCAGGCCACGCCTGTGGACAATGTCAGTACCACTTGGAACTGCCAGGCTTGGGCCGTGGAGGCTCTCGATGGTCTTGAAGAAGTGGGCCTCTTCACGTGGGACAAGAAGGGAAAGGAGGCGGCTCTGAAAAAGAGACAGCGTTGGCAGTAAGAATCGTCGTCTCATTGGACCGGCCTGGAGTCGTTTGTTATTTGAGTGTTGGAGAGGGTCAGAGGGCCGAGAAGGACAACGGAGCACGGGACTAAGGTCATCTTGGATATGCCATTTTTGATCTCAACTTTTTAAAGTCTAGCAGCTCTACTGTACGGATGGAGGTACTTTATTTAGGATACTTAAATAGTGGTTCGGTCTCACGCAAATGTTTCAGTTAGATACATGTATCCTACTTGCAAGATTTACATCATGATCGTCGCCAAGAAGTTTGCAATGTCATCCACTTCCTCGGGCACTTTCAGCCAGTGGCCCTCTTGCTCTGAACCTGAATATTCCTTCCACTCCACCGTTAGTCCGATGCGAGACAGCACGTCTTTAGCTTGCCGTCCAAGCTCGATATCAACATACGCATCATCTGAACCATGACCCAAAAATACTGGCGTAGAGAGGAACTCGTCGTAGCCATCTGGATGAGCAAGCGCGTCCTTCAGTGGTCCTAGCAAGCTGTTCACAAACATGTCCACCTCGTTGCTTTTTGAGCCGTCTTTGCTGTCGATTGCATCCTTGTCGAATAAATGCTGGATATTCGCGCCGAATGGAAGCCAAGTGCTTGCTCCCACAAATGCTCCCAGCCGTCGGCTCAAAGAACTGCCTGTAGCACCGCTACGGAGAAGCGTCCACATGCCAACTGCGGATCCCTGACTGATACCACCTAAAACCACTTTCTCTGAAATGCCTCCGAGCCTCTCGATTTCGTCGTTCAATACGGTATCCAAATACCTGACAGACGCCGCAATACCTGGCATCTGCAGGTCTTGCCGGGCGGTGACATCTGTCAAAGAGTGCGCCTCGAACCAAGCCGGCATGTCTTCCTCGAAGGCTGTGCTCCATAGCTCGGGGGATGACGGGAACACCCACCTCCAGCCTGGCAGCTTTTCAGGTAGAGTTTTCTGGTCGGACAACTTGGAGTCAAGGAGCTCTTGGGCAAATTCTTCGCCATCGCTTCCACGTCCGTGCAACAAGATTGCTGTGTACGAATGTTGGGCTTTGGGCTCTATGATGTGAATGGGTCCAAATGAGTTGGTTGCCTCACTAGAGGTGGCAGATTTTGCCTCCATTTTCGACGGGGCGGAGTTGGTAAGAGGAAGGCGGGAAACCTGAAAGTGTAAAGAAAAAAAAAGTATATACTTTTTTCCTCGGGCTGAAACTGTTGTTGAAGGCAAGCGGTCTATGCAGGCAGTTCGGTGGCTTGTCGAGCGGGGTAGAGGACTGTACGGAATACAGGTGCACAGAATAAGCACAGCCACATGAGAAACATTCACAATATTTGGGTTGTGGGATTTGCAAGTGCTCGAACTCGACGTGACAATCGGAGGCCAACATGGCGGCGACGCAGGGCGAAATCATGGTCAACACGTCCGACCAGCTAACGCCGCCCCGACGACCAATGCGCAACGCGAAACCGAGCGCGAAAGTACGCGAAGCCATGCAATCGCTCGAAGACGCGACAACTATATGAACAAGAAATAGCAGCGACACCATACGGCCCGCGACATCGAAGACAACACGTATACTGGGAGGCGGGAACGGAACGAACAACGTGGCAGAAGCTCCTGGAGGCCATCAATGAACAACGAGACGAGATGCGCGATATAGTTAAAGGGCAAGGAAATACAATCCGCGAACTTTGCGCAGTGGTGACCAGACAGCAAAACATGATTGAAGAACTGAACCGTCAGCTACGCCAGGTAGAAAACGCGCTGGCAGACACCAAGGCCCAGCTGTCGGAGGAATTACGACACGTCCAAGACCAGATGGAGGCCCTCGCTCGCAACCCGGCCGTTTCTACTTCAGCCGAAACGAGCCCCATGGCATCGTACGCCGGTGTTGCTCAGACGCCACCGGCGAGCCAACCTAGCGGGTTACGCACTCTTTCTCTATCGAATACAATGCCTACAACCGTTACGAACAACCTGTTCTGTACTGTCGATATATCCAGAGTGGAGGAAAGCGAAAAGGGAAAGGTCTAGGTGGCAGAGATCAGGAAGGCAATAGAGACAGAAATCCAAACTTGTGAGAATCAGGGAAACTGGCGCTGTGCAGCAGTAGTGAGGGAAGCCCGGAACCCGGATCGGGTTAAAATAATCTGCAGAGACGAAAATGAGATGCAGATTGTCAAGAACGCAGCACAGAAGATTCCGGTCCCTGGAGTGCGGGTACTCAGAGACCAACTGTATCCGATCAGGGTCGACAACGCCAACCGAACTGCAGTCCTCGATGCGGACGGGAATATCCTCCCGGGAGCAACAGAAGCGCTAGGAGCAGAGAACGAAGTCAATATCGCAAAGATTGCCTGGCTTAGCAGAAAGGACGTAGGCAAAGCATATGGTTCGATGGTCGTGTATGTCACGAAGGGCAGCGATGCCAGACGGCTCTTAGACAGCCATTACTTCCACCTAGCGGGAGAATCTGCTTATACATCCGTGTTTACTCCCCAAGTTGGCCCAACCCAGTGCTACAACTGTCAGGAGATAGGCCATAAGGCCTTCGCCTGTAAGAAGCCGCAGACATACGGCAGGTGTGCAGCACGGGGGCATCACCACAAGACCTGTCAAAGCGCGGTGTTGAAATGCGTGTTGTGCAAAGGACCGCACGAGTCCTTCAGCAAGAACTGTCGAGTGCGCTGGCTACACAATGGAACCCAGAACGCTCGAGATCCTTCAGCTTAATGTTCACAAACGGAGCGACGTGCAGCAGAGTCTGCTGAACGATGAGAGGCTCAAGCGATATGCAGCGTTAGTAATCGCTGAACCATATGCAAGACTGATTGACGACTCAGTAGTGACGGTCCCGATGGGCTACCACAATTGGACGAAGCTGATCCCAACGACGAGACGAGACTTTATTTGGCCAATTCGAAGCATGCTATGGATACGAAGCGATATGGAAGCCGAGCAGATTCCAGTGCCTTCGGCAGACCTTACTGCAGCACGGATCCAGCTGCAAGACCGGGCAGTATTGGTAGTCTCAGTCTACGTGGAGGGTGGTAATAATGAAGCATTAGAAGCAGCGGTGAGAGAACTCGACCAGATAATTAGGAGGTTTCGAAATGGAGGAGGCACTAGAACGGACGTCATCCTAGCAGGGGATTTCAACCGCCACGACCAGCTCTGGGGAGGGGACGATGTTTCACCATTAAGACAAGGGGAAGGAGATCTTATCAACCTTATGGACGAGTATTCCCTCTGCAGCCTCCTCCCAAGAGGAACGAAGACATGGCAGTCAGGTAACACAGAAAGTACGATCGACCTGGTGCTAACCTTGGCAGAACTTGCAGACCAGCTACTCAGTTGCTCAATCCATCCTTGTGACCATGGTTCAGACCACCGAGCGATCGAGACGGCATTCGACATCGCAGTAGAAGATCGACCAGTGGAGACTAGGTTCCTCTTCAAAAATGCCCCGTAGGAGGACATCAGAACCAGGGTGGCATCCAACCTTGAACATGTCCCCTGGGGCGGCAGCGTTCAACAGTAGACAGACCAACTAATGGCAGTGGTGAACGAGGCAGTCTTTAGCCTAACGCCAAAAGCCAAGCCTTCACCGTACGCCAAGAGGTGGTGGACGGCAGACCTGACACGGCTCCGTCAAATATACACGTTCTGGAGAAACCAGGCTAGGGCTCGACGTAGGAAGGGCCAAACAGCACCAGATCTGGAACAACGAGCAAAGACTGCCGCGAAAGAGTATCACAATGCAATCTGCAAACAGAAGAGCTCACATTGGAACGACTTCCTAGCTGACGATGCTAACATCTGGCAAGCAACGAGATATCTGCAAACTGGCAGTAGCGTAATGGGCGACAAAATACCCCTGCTGACACAAAATGACGGCACTGTTACAGAGAGCAAAGCAGCTCAAGCACAGGAGCTCCTAGCTCCGTTCTTCCCACCTTTGCCAGCAAGAATCGAAGACGAGGGACAACTACCTCTGCGGACGCCAGTGCCAATGCCAGACCTGACGATGGAAGAGGTGGAAGCAAAGGTCCTGTCTGCCAAACCATGGAAGGCTCCGGGGGAAGATGGCCTACCAGCAATAGTGTGGAAACAGCTCTGGCCAGCAGTGAAGGACAGAGTGCTCTACTTGTTCCAGACCTCGATTCAAGATGGCGACATTCCTAGCCAGTGGAGGAACGCCAAGATTATTCCACTGAAAAAGCCGGAGAAGAGTGACTATACTCTGGCCAAATCGTGGAGACCCATCTCCTTGCTCTCTACGCTAGGCAAGGTGCTGGAGGCAGTCGTTGCGGAACGTATATCATACGCCGTGGAGACTTTTGGTCTTCTACCTGCTAACCACTTTGGGGCTAAAAAGAGACATTCAACCGAACAGGCCCTCCTCCTGTTGCAAGAACAGATCTACAAAGCATGGAGGTGTAGGAAAGTACTCAGCCTGATTAGTTTTGACATTAAAGGGGCATATAACAGGGTCTTCAAGGACAGACTCCTCCAGAGACTTCGATCAAGAGGTATACCAGAAATCCTGGTTAGGTGGATTGATGCCTTCTGTTCCAGGCGTACAGCGACCGTTGTCGTAAACGGATTTACGTCTGAAAGGCAAGAGTTACCTCAGGCAGGTCTCCCGCAAGGATCGCCGTTATCTCCAATATTGTTCCTCTTCTTCAACGCAGATCTAGTTCAACACAAGATTGACGCGAATGGAGGGGCAATAGCCTTTGTTGACGACTACACAGCCTGGGTGACAGGTCCTTCAGCAGAATCCAACCGCGCAGGCATCCAAGCTATTATAGAAAGAGCCCTAGATTGGGAACGTCGGAGTGGCGCCCAGTTCGAAGGCGAAAAGTCAGCCATCATACACTTCACAAGGACCAAGACGCGATCTTCGGAGGCTCCGTATACGATCAAAGGAGAGATAGTCAAACCCAAAGATAGTGTAAAGATCCTGGGTGTTATTATGGACTGCGAACTCCGCTATAAGCAGCATATGGCCAGGACAGCAGCCAAGGGTCTTACAGCGGCCTTAGCTTTGAAGAGATTGAAGATGCTCTCTCCACGGACAGCGAGACAGCTATTCACAACGACGATCGCCCCTGTCATGGACTACGCTGCAAACGTCTGGATGCACGCGTGCGGGGAAAAGGCGCTGAGTTGGCTGAACAGGGCACAGAAGATCGGGGCTCTGGCTATCACAGGGGCTTTTCGAACAGTAGTAACGGTTGTGGCAGAAGCGGAAGCCAGCATTCCCTCGATACGAGAACGTCATGCCCAGGGGGCAGCTAGATTATGGATTAATACCCATACACTGCCTGGAACATATCCGTTCGCATTGAAGAAAATCCGAACAACCGTGCGATTCGTCTCCCCACTTCAGAGAATCACCCAATTAATGGAAGGAGTATGTGTCGATCGGATGGAGACTATCAGAGAGTATGCCATCCCGCCTTGGGAGCCACGTCTACAGATAAGATATGAACAAGACCGGAAGAAGGCAGCCGAAGCAGTGAGCAAAGCAACAGGCATTGTGATCGCTACTGGCGTGTCTGTAAAGAGAGGCATGGTTGGTATGGGCAGCAGTGTACGGGACACCCTCTTCCATAGGACGGATGAAGCAGCGACAAAACAAGCGGTAACCATTGGAACAAGGGAAGAGCAGAATCCGTATACCGCAGAGTTACTGGCTATAGCACCGGCCTTGCAGAACGTGTCACCGACCGTCTGTCACAGACATCACAATTTTCACAAGGAACCAATCGGCGCTGAGAGCAATTGGTCAACCGCAGCAGCAGTCAGGTCAAGCCACGATACGACACATATATGAGTCGACCAAACTGCTGAACCAAAGAGGTAACTCGGTGGTCTTCCAGTGGGTACCAACAGACAGTGACTTTCCACTGGGATCTGAAGCAAAAGCAGCAGCATAAAGGGCAACGAAGCGAGGGCATGTACCATACCACCACGTACAGCAGGCCAAGTCAACTGTGATTAGACTAGCAACGGCTAGGCAAAAGCGGACAAAGCTCCCGGAAGGGTTGGGCAAGTTCTCAAAGCCCATCGATGTGGCGCTCCCGGGCAGACACACGCACGACCTATACGACAAGCTGAAGCGAAAAGAGGCCTATATACTGGCACAACTCCTGACAGGTATGGCGAGATTGAACGGATTTTTACACAAAATCAGGGCAGCTGAATCCGACCTATGCGATTGCGGTCACGGGAGGGAAACTGTGGATCACTTCCTGCTACGATGCGTAAGGTGGACGGCTCTACGAGAAGGTATGCTGCAATGTACGACAACAAGACGGGGGAGTCTCTCGTTCTATCTGGGAGGAAAAGCGCCATCGGACCCCAAGAAACGGTCGCCAGACATGAAGGCAGTTCGGGTAACAATCAAGTATGCCATGTCAATGGGAAGACTGGATTTGGACGCACAGAGAATAGATGCATCGTAGTAAGAGAACTTGACTAAGGGGCCCGCGTAGCCTCAACCAGCAGATCCTGCTTTAGCTGCTGAAGATGGGACGCTGAACACTTGGAGAATATAAACTCCCAGGCGATCTGCTAATAATACGACAAGAGGCGTTGGGTGGTCTAAATGTGAAAAAGTAGAGGGCTTGGACGAGATAATGGCGGAATTGGATGAACCGAATGTAGTTAGCGTGCATAGGCCTTTAGGCTTAGTGCCTCCATCCATCCAGCTGAGGCAGGCAACTGCAGCCACAAAGCACGTCGCCCGCCAAGCTCGCGTCGCTGTCGCCTTCTCTCTCCGTTATGGTCGCCTCAACTCTCATGCAGTATTCTGCCCATGCGGACTACGGGTAGTACAACAGCATCACAGACGTGATGACGACTTCCAGCGTGCCGTTGAGGATCCTCTCGCTCGGTAAGCGGTACCTCCCAGCCTCGCTACCCCGCTGACACCTTGCAGATGGAGGCAGCATCCGCGGCATATCGAGCCTTCTCATCTTAGAGGCCATTATGGAGAAGATCCGCGATGTGCAGGGATTGGACCACGTGCCGCGACCCTGCGAGTACTTTGACTTTATCGGCGGCACTAGCACGGAGGGCAAGACTGCTCTTTGTCCAGCTGGAACGCGTACTGACATGGCTTAAAGTATTATCGCCATCATGCTCGGAAGGTTAGGCATGAGTGTCGACGAGTCTATCCGAGCATACAAAAAGGTGGCGCAGCAGGCCTTCACGCCCAAGAAAACGAGAACCTTCCCCGCGTCGCCGTCCGGCGCCTTCTCCGCCAAAGCCCTCGAGGCCGCGATCAAACAGACGGTCAGAGAATTCTGTATTCAACCGGATTGTGTTGCCCGACGCAAGCACAACCCTACAACGGCCGCGACATGCCCACATGAAGAGATGGCATTCTGTAAGGGGTCGTGCACCAAGACGTACGTCTAGCTGAAGTAGTAACATCAAATGCATATCGCGGACTTAGCACGTAGCTGACTTCTCTTTAGTGCCGTCCTCGCGATTACGAAGGACAATGCCGATGCGCGACCGACCCTCTTCACGACATATGACACATCTGCCGCTCTGCATAGCTGCACAATCTGGGAGGTGGCACGGGGGACGTCGGCGGCAACAACCTTCTTCAAGCCCATTAGGGCCGGCCGAGACGGCCTCGAGTTTGTCGACGCGGGGTTCGGATACAACAATCCATGCGAAGTTCTGGTCGAGGAGGCGCAGCGGCAGGTTTCCGGGCATCGGTCCCTACGGGTTCTCAGTATCGGCACCGGCCTTGGAGACGTCGTCGCAATTGGTAATACATGGCTGTCGATCATCACTACGCTGAAGAAGATGGCTACATCTTCCAAGAAGGTGGCGGTGAGTCTCGATGGTCGATTCGGCGGGACTGGCCAGTACTACCGATTCAACGTCGACCAGGGTTTAACAGGATATCACACTGTGACTAGGAGAAGGCTAGCAAGATCTCTGCACACACGCGCAACTACCTGAGCGATAATCAAAGGGCGGTTAAGGACTTTGTCGATAAATTCATCGGGGTAGTCCGTGTGGGAGGTAACGGAGAGAGTTCGCAGGCGGTAGTACCGTCCGCCGAGCTCAGCGCCGCGCGGAACAGTTAGTATATGAGAGATGGACTGCGCGCTATGACGGCTACTAATATGGATACAGATAGCATCGCTAGGCCGTGGTATCATCTTCCCTTTCCGAGGAACACACGCTTTGTCGGACGAGACGAGATACTCGGCACACTCAGAGACAAGCTATTCGTCCGGAAGAGCCCGCGGGTGGCGCTTGTCGGACTTGGTGGCGTCGGCAAGACGCAGATGGGCCCTCGCGCTCGCATTGTGGACGAAGGAGAATGTAGCCGACTGCTCTGTCTTCTGGGTGCTGGCGCTAAGCTCGGCCACTTTCGAGCAGGCCTATACGCAGATCGCAAGACAGCTCGACATCAGACGTGGTCACAATCAAGATGTCAAAGAGGCTGTACGGCAGTATCTGAGCTCGGAGGCGGCCGGGCGATGGCTGCTTGTCGCAGACAATGCGGACAATATCAAACTCGTTTGTGGGAGTCCTAATATGCCAGAAGGCCTAGACAGCTATCTCCCGCAGAGCGAAAACGGAAGGATTATGTTCACGACGCGTTCCTGAGATGTTGCCACAAGGGTTGCCGAGGACACGATTAAGTTAGATGAGTTCAGTTTGTCTGAGGCAAAGGAGCTATTGGGGAAGTTGGTAACGCGGAAAGATCTGATTCACGACGATGCCTCGGTGATTGAACTACTACACGAACTCACCTACCTTCCGCTGGCAATTACGCAGGCAGCGGCCTATCTAGAGCGAAACGAGGTGTCGATTGCAGAGTATCTGGGGCTACTGCGCAATACCGAGAAGGACATGGTTGATCTGCTCAGCGAGGAGCTCCCAGATAGGACGTGGCATCAAGAGTCGAAGAACGTGGTGGCGACGATGTGGGTGGTGAGCTTCCAAAAGATCCGCGAACAGGACGGCAAGGCAGCGGATCTTCTCTCGTTCATGTCACAGATTGAACCAAACTTGATCCCATAATCGCTCCTGCCTAAGCTCGGCTCAAGAGCGCAGACGGTCAGCGCGATTGGCACGTTGTGCGGATACGCGTTTGTGTCCAAGCGGGACGATATGCTAGACATGCACAGCCTGGTGCATTTGGCAACGCGGATATGGCTGAGCAGAGAAGGTCTCGAGACGCAGACCATAGAGACAGTGATGCGGCGTTTGGCAGGAAAGTTCCCGACTGACGAGTACGAAAACCGGCACACTTGGAGAGCGTCTCTGCCGCATGCACTGCGGATACTTCAACGGGCTGATGCGGATGATATGGAAGAGAGATATGAATTGTACTTCTGGGTTGGACGGTGTTTGCAGGTAGAGGGGCAGATTAGGGAGGCTGTGCGTTGTTTCGAAGAATGCTGGCGGTGGAGTGGGCAGTTTGCGGAGGAACACCCTTTACGACTGGTGTCGCAGCACGAGCTCGCTGGAGCATATCAATCTGACGGACAGATCAAGAAGGCGGTGGGGCTGCCCGAGCAGGTAGTGGCAGTTCGAGAGAGGACGCTTGCGGAGGAACACCCTGGCCGACTGGCGTCGCAGTACAACCTTGTGATGGCGTACCGGGCTGACGGGCAAATATCGCAAGCACTAGAGTTGATCAAGCAACTAGTGGCGGTGGAATCGAGGACGCTACAAGAAGACCACCCTGACCGGCTAGCATCTTTATCGGCCTTTGAGAATTTATTAGAAGTGGCTAGTCAATAGGTTTATAGCTAAAAGTATAGTAAAAGAGAGAAGACGATTGCTGAGATGACATGTACTGTACTTCTCAGTGATTTGACGTATAAAAGCGTGGCTCTTACGTGGGTTTGAGACGCAAATGCAATAATGCAATTAAGCTGGATATAGTTGGCAAAACTATGCAATTAAAAACTATATGTCAGCTTCAGTACAGGATGCAGGGGATTAGCATAGTGTATGGAATATGTAGAGCTGAATTGGCGTACGGTGTCGGAACCGCAATTGGCCGCAAAGTCCGTGCGTTTAGAAACAAGCGATATGTGTAAGGCGGAAGCCGTTTTCGCTAGCGACTGTAGCGACTTGTAGCGACTTGTAGCGATAGAATTGACTGTGGTGGCGATAGGAGGGTGGAAATGAGTGGTTGTTGTAAAAAGAATCGTGAATTAGTTTCAGAAAATAAAACTATTGGCGTCAATGCTAAGGTGTAGTGAGGCAAAAGGCAAAAGGCAACAGAGATACGGATTCGTACGTGGCTGGATCGGGTAAGTTTGATGTTGTTAAAAGACGCCTTGGAGGCGCGCAAATTCGGAGGGAAATTTCCCAAGAAACGATATTACGGGACATAGAAACCTAGATAAACAGGACAGGTAGATAATAGAACCCTTCAAAGGCCCTATAGATGTGATGCAGGTCCAATCTCCTTCCATCTCAAGTCATTGACCCTTAATCATTCCCGCCACACCCACCGGTAAACCCCCCAGCAGCCCTCTGCACCTTGTTATTGTTAAAACACCTCTGCCTGACCCATATAGGCGTATTAAAGTCCGCCTGCCACTCCATGCCATTCTCGTCGGGCTCATCAAAGTACTTGAACCGCCACAGCGTCACACCACCACCGATACACCCGGTAGTCTTCTTGAGATCCGACAACAGCGTCTGCTGGCCGTGATCGTGGCCCGCCCAGCCGTATCCCCACATGACATAGCTAGACCACCAACCATGCCACCAACCTTTACAGGCACCACCAGTCTCCTTCGGCACAGGCCAATGGCGCTTCTTCTTTTGCGGGGAGACGGTATAAGTATAATCACCGTGCACGAACTCGCCGCCAAACTTGAAGTTCAGTGGGTTCTGAGGGTCATTGCCGTCGCAGTTGTTGATGACGGCCCACATCTTGTCGTTGCATTCCTTGCGATCGAAATTGGTGCTCGGCGCCGCGACTTTAACGGTAAACTCGGTCTCGTCCGGCGTGCCCTCGTGGTATTTGTGCGAAAACTTCCACCCGTCTGTGGCGCCAGTCGGCCGCTTGACCTGCTTATCACAAAAGTCCTTGTAGTCCTCGTTCAGCTGCTTCGCCGCGGCGTACTGTTTGGATCCGGTCGTCTGCCAGCACGTGAACTTGTCGGCGATCTCGCAGGACGGCGGTTCCATGTCCAGCACGGCGGCGCGCGTGTCGACGAGGGTCTGCAATGCAAAAGACGCGATGGTGTAATGCCCCAGCTCGTTGGGGTGGAAGTTCTTGCCGACCCAGTCGGGCAACCCGATGCTCTTGGGCTGGATGTCGTCGTCTGTGTCGCCGGGGCACTTTGGCGGCGACGGCATGCCACGGCGGTCGAGACGGTGCTTGACTTCGGCGCGCGGGTTGACCGAGTTGAAGAGCAGGGAATTGTATAATTCGGTTTCCAGGTTGCGGCGCTCGACATCGGCGATGGCCGCGCGGCGCTTCTCGGCCAGCGGCCCGTACTCTTCCCACCGCCGCTTGGGGTCTGCGTCGGCGTCATCACCGGAAACCTGCGTGTCGGGCTTGAAGAACTGCAGGTCGGGCTGGTCTTTGTCGGGGTAGTCGCCCGTGCCGTCCGGGTCGCACATCTGGCCCTGCACGCCGTCGTAGACCCACGGGTCCCAGTTAGAGTAGCCGATCTTCCACTTGTAGGCGGTGTTGGCGGCGGTTTCCTCGACCACAGACCGGATGATGTTGTTGATCTGCACGACAAAATCGTTGAAGATCTGGCGCCGGCTGATGGTCAACCCCGAGTTGCCGGGCCACAGCGTCGCGTAGGTCCAGGCCTGGTTGGCGCAGGCCTCGGACTCGGTGTTGAAGAACTGCGCGTAGCCGTTGTAGATGACGATGCCATCGTCGTTCATCTTCTCGTCGAGCGCCGCCATCAGCTGCTTCATGTTGTCCTTGAGGATAGATTCCATGTTGGCCTGGGCGGTCTTGATGACGTTGTCGCACGACGAGTCGCCCGACGGCACGAGCACGCACTTCTCGATGAGCTTGGCCAGACACAAATCGTTGCCGCCAGCCGTCATCATGACCAGGTCCAGGTCGCCCTCGAGCGCCTTGATCTGGTTGTAGATGCCGCCCGTGCGGTCGCCGCTGCAGCCCACAAAGTAGAAATCCTCGACGCTGCTGCCCAGCGCGTCGTTGACGATCACCGGCCACGCCGTGTCGTAGCGCGAGCAGTACCAGTTGGTGTTCTCGGGCGTGTCCATGATCGGGTTGCCCAGCGGTTTTCCCGAACCGATGCCCGCCGTGTAGCTGTCGCCCACGGCCGCCCAGCGCTTGACCCAGCTGAAGTCGCTGGGGTCGTCGTCACGCTTGCCGACGCTGCGCTTCTTCTGCCTATTTTGCGAAGTGAGGCCGCCGGCAGATGCATTGCCCGCGTGCGAGTATGGCATGACATAGGCCTCTACCGCCGCCAGCCCGACGGCCTGGACAGCTACGAGGTGTGCTATCCTCATGGCGGTGTAGAATGCCGTCCTTTCGGCACCGTTGTGAACAATGAGTGATGGACTAGGCAGTCAAGCCTTTGTAACGAAGGTGGGGAGGATAAGGAATGTCTTGTTGTGAAGAAGAAGAAGAAGAAGAAGAAGAAGAAGAAGAAGAAGAGGAAGTGGAAGAGAATGAGAGTAAGACCGCGGCGACACAAGCTGGAAGATCTGGTGTCTCGACAAGTCGGTCACCTCGGGAGCAAGAGGCGAGGACGTGGACTCGGAGGCGCCAAGTGTCTGACCTCTTGGGACGGAACAGCCTGTTTGGGTGCAGCAAAGAGCGTAATGAACCTCAGGTAACAGTATCTAGGTTGTGTAATGGTATCATCGAGCGGGCCCGCACAGGGTGTTGAAATCTACGGGCCTGAATGACCGGACTTGAGGGGAATGTGATGACTTGCATATTAATCTGGTTGGTAGCTGCAAAGAAGGAGTGGGGTTTAGTCTCGTCCGATGATTCCATCTTGCCCGGGACGAATCTTATCCCCATGCCGCCAGCCAGCGTGAGGAAATCAGTCAGGCTTGGCAGGGGCAGAAGGCCAGGATTCTATTGATCAAGTTACACAAGCTAGACTAGTATATTGTCGGCGTTGCTACCGTACGTAGGTAGCTGTGGGGACTCTACCCTGGAAAGAAAAAAGATCTGGAATGGGTATCTGCAAGATCTCTCCATCGGTGCCAATCTTATGAACCCCTACTTCACTTCCGCAAACCAGCCCTAAATTAGTAGGTGCCCGGTGTATTGAGGATACCACGGCTGGGGTCCACGTTCCGACCAGCGGGCCGCAGCGGCGCAACGGTTTACTTGGAGTTAAGGTAGGTGGGTTCATCACTCACCAGGATCCATCAGACAGAAGGCCAGATGGATATAAGCCCGAATGCCGGATTGCCGATTGCCATTGAAACCCACCAGTTCTTGGCGCCCTCACATCGGCCCCGAAACATCAACTAACCAGGGGTTCGGCCCAACGGTCAACCCTTGCTGCTGTTATGGAGATCTCGGGGTTTGTGGAGTGCAATGGGGACAGGGGATAGGGTAGTAGCAGTGTCTATCCAGTACTTCCCGTTTCACCCAATCCAAAACCCAGGTACCGATACAAAGAAGAGCCTCCTTGGTACCTGGACTGCGTGACCTCAGCCTCGGCTTCATCCAAACATGGATTATGGGATATGGGGATGGAAGCGAACAGGTCTCTCGCTCAACTGCCCCTTGCTGCGTGCATGCAGGAGCTGACTTGAGAGGGAATGTCCGGAATCAAATTATGATTTTTTTTTTCTGAGGCGTGATTTTATTATGGGTTCTTTACTTCATTGTAATTACCTAGCTTTTTGCGCATCACAGTGACGAAGGTACTCCGTAGTCGGTCCGGAGATGCAAACCCGTAGATTCTGGTAGGTAGGAGACTCATCCCTCTTCTCAATCTCAGCTTTGGTATTGACTCTCACTCATTTCCAACCTCCTTTTCTTTTTGGGGCTTCCAGCATAGTAACCACGTTCTTTCAACTTTTCTACCTTTGTCATTCATCTTAAGTGCAAACTACCTAGTAGTACCGTTGATGACCATGGGCTCGCTTCGGTGCTTCCTGCTGGCGTGTCTGGCCTTGTCGCCGGCAGTCGTCGGTCACCTAGGCCACAGCCACCTACACCACAAAAAACACATGCACTCGCGCCACCATGCAGAGGAGCATACCGCCACCATGGCCAGCCAGGCACACTTCCAGCGGACGGGCCGACTCGCCAGGAGACAGGATGAGCCCGACGACAGCGACGACTTCGCGTGCACGGCAAGCAAGGGGTGCAAGATTGGATGCTGCGGACCCTTGTGAGTTTCCATCAATGTTTTCCTGCTGGTTTTTTGATGTAAAAGACTGACGGTGGTATTTCAGAGACGACGCCGGCAACGGCGTCTGCGGCCTGGGCCCAAACTTCTGCGGCGAAGGGTGCACATCATCGTGCCACTACAAATCGGAATGCGATCCAGGCTGGGGCGCCAAGTGGTCCAACGCGACAGACTGCCCCCTGAACGTCTGCTGCAGCGCCTTCGGATTCTGCGGCACGACGGCCGGCTTCTGCGGCGGCGCCGTCACCTCATCGCCGGAATGCGCCATCAGCGCCGGCACCTCCAACAAGCGCACAATCGGCTACTATGAGGGCTGGAACTCGCAGCGCGACTGCGGACACATGACACCCGACGAGATCCCCAAGGGCTACTACACCCACCTGTTCTTCAGCTTCTCGCTGATCAACCCAAAGACTTTCCGCCTCGAGCCGATGGACGACATCACCGGCACTCTCTACGGCAGCCTGTCGGCCCTGAAAAAAACCCAGCCAGAACTACAAGTCTGGCTGGCCATCGGCGGCTGGGCGATGAACGACCCAGGCGCGTGGCGAACAACGTTTTCCGACCTCGCGGCCGACGAAAACGCGCAAGACGCATTCTTCGAAAGTCTGGTGACTTTCATGGCGCGCCACAACTACGACGGCGTCGACATCGACTGGGAGTACCCGGTGGCCGAGGACCGCGGCGGCAAACCCGAGGATTTTGACAACTTTGTCAACTTCATGCGCCGGCTGCGGGAGCGGCTCAACGCCACCGGCACTCCAAAGGGCCTGTCGTTGACCCTGCCGGCGTCGTACTGGTACCTCAAGGGCTTCGACATCGTCAACCTCGAGCCGCACATCGATTTCTTCAACGTCATGACCTACGACATCCACGGCGTGTGGGACAAGACGATTTCTGTGTTGGGCCCGTACGCGCACGCGCACACCAACCTGACGGAAATCGAGGACGCGCTGAAGCTCCTGTGGCGGAATAACATCAATCCGGAGAGGGTGAATCTCGGGCTTGGGTTTTATGGGCGGTCGTTCACCATGAAGGATCCCGGGTGTATGAGCGCCGGGTGCGAGTTCACCGAGGGCGGGAATGGGGGCGCCTGCACGGGTACCGCTGGCGTGCTGTCCGCGCACGAGATCAGCCAGATCATTGCAGGTGGTGCGACCATGACGCTGGATCCTGTCGCCGGCGTGCAGATTGTTACCTGGGACGAGAACCAGTGGGTGTCGTGGGACGATACCACGACGCTCAAGATGAAGGTTGATTATGCTAATCAGAGATGTCTTGGCGGCGTCATGGTCTGGGCTGTGGACTTGGACGACGGGACGCTCATCAAGAGTTTGGCCGAGACCGGGAGGGCGACGACTATTATTTTGGACAAGGAACCCGACATCATTCCGTGCTTTGGATCTGATAATTGGCAGGGGTTGGGTGATAATAATTCTACAAGTAGCTAGCTAGCTAGCTAGGTAGGTAGGTAGGTAGGTAGGTAGTTGAGTGTGTCCGAGGGATAGATACCTAGGTAGCTGCTGTATGTGCATGTGGTTGATGGAATCACGGGCGAGATCATTTACTTAAATATAATATTACAACTGTGGTTTATGCCGTTTCCATCCATCCCTCAAGTCAGTCAATACCGCATGACCATCCGCTTGAGTTGTCAAGATGGCAACAAAGTGAAGATCAGATGGATGTACTGTTTTAATGCTGGGGTGAGAATTGAGTGTCCAAGTGCTTGTCAATTAACTACCGTACGTATACTAATTACTGCTACATGTAGCCATAAGGGAGGAGGAGAAGAAGAAGAAGGTTTCGGTATATGTCCACAGAGAAGCCTTCCAGGGATTGACCAGGAGGAGTCCATGCATCATCACAAACAGCCAGAACCGCCCGAAGGCCCCGAGTTACTAGATTTGTACACCTTCTTGAAGTTGGAGATCGTATTAAGCAAATCCAGCTTGGTCCCGCCGACGCTGGCGTACATGGCCTCCAGGGCCGCGATGTCGAGGTCGCTTGGGAACAGGTTGATGGGGATCCGACTCCCATCAGGCTTCTGGAGGATGCGCTCGCGGTGGTCGTTGTCGGCCGTGATGGGACCGGATTCGGTCGCGATGGCTCCGGCGCCCGAGGGGTAGATCATGATGGACCTCCAGTCGACATTGTTCGTGCCGTGGCCGGCCGAGTGCGCGGTGCCGACGTTGGGCATGGGCAGGTAGTCGGCCGCGCTGAATCGGTTCGCCGCCGCCATGGCCCAGTTCGTGCACAGGCTCTGCTGGTTGATCTGCCGCATGCCGCCGTTGCCCGTCTGCACAACCAGGCCCGTGACCTGGCGGGCGTAGTCCTTCAGGTAGTGGCAGTTCCACCCGCCCGGGTTGTTGGGGCCCCAGACCTCGCCCCCGTCGGACCCGGCCACTCCCTCCCCCCAGAACTTGGGATTCTGGTGCTCGTGATACAAACCCCAGGCGTGGCCGAGCTCGTGGGCAAAGTTGGCGACCACATCCAGCAGGCCCATGTTGCTGCGGTCCGTGAGCGTCATGGTCGGCCCTTGGTTCGCGAGCATGACGACCCCCTTCCCCGGGAAGCCGACGTAAGTGGCCATGCCCGAGCTCTCGCTGTCGCCCGAGTAGACAACCAGCAGGATGTCATTGCGCTCGTCGACGCACACCTTGTCGTTGACCTCCTCAATGCGGAAGTTGCTGTTTAGTCCTTTGGAGATCCACAGCTTGCGCGCGTCCTTGAGGTATTTTTTGAGACGCGACTTGGCCGCCTGTGTGGCGTCGTCTGACGAAAAGCAGTAGCGAATCACGCGCTTGTCCCACGCGATGCGGTCCGTCGCCATCGTGTCCTTGTTGACGTAGTAGTATCGCGGATCGAGCTTCTGATCATGGTCTCGCGGCTTGAGGGCTGGCTGCCAGATGGCGCTGCCGGCCCAGACCTGGCCGCTGAACAGCAGCCAAACGAGCGACAGAAAGAGGGTGAAGGACGTCATTATTTGGTGCCGGTGATGCTTGAAGTTGGATCAAGGAAAACCGTGTGAGGCAGACAGGAAAGAAGAAGGAGAAGATTGTGTAAAAGATGGACGGTCGCTCGCCCCCTTGGAAAGCTGTCTGTTGACTGTGTCTCTGTTGACTGCCGTCAAGGCGAACATCAATCACAGACCAAGAGGTGCTATCCTTGATCAGTTGCCCAACTGAATATGGTAGTACCAAGGATATCGATTTAGTTGCCGCTCGTTTCGGAGAGACTGGTCATGACGAAGTGGCTCACAGTCACAAGCTAATGGATTGCATATTGTATGTAGCATATAGGGGTTTCTTCAAGATTCATGCTGTCACATCATGACCAAAGGAATCCGTCTCTAATCCACCTACAAGACCCCTACTAGGTACATGTAGACTTATATCCACTTGTGAAACTTTGCCATTTACATGTGGAGGCTAGAACTATGGATACATATTCGGATATTAGTAAACCGCCGTGGGCGGAGACATAAAAATTAGTTGAGGGTACCCGCCAGCGCCTGCCCTAAGATTAAACTGTTCCTTGAGATCGGCAGCAAACCAGCACTCCGCTCCCTGTCTTGTACCGGTACCGACGGTACAATCCCCGCTTTAAGATTAAGCAACCCCCTCTTGCTCATAACCCTGCATGGAACTAAGTCTAGCATCGGAGGTTACATCTCTAGTAATGGAACCTGGCTAGGATGTCATTATCGCTGCGGTCCACCACTGTCTCCGGCCTACACGGCATCATGGACTTCACGAGCTTCGTGCACTCAGTCGAGAGACAAACTCAGGGGAAGACATTGGCCCCAGAACGACAGGCCCTGTCAATTCCTTGAACGTCTTGGACTTGTCCGACCGGATACCTTGGCCCTCCCCGTTCCGTTCAGTCCTGACCAGCATCTCGCACTGGTCTCGGTTCTCACGTGAAGCTAAAGAGAGAGAGGGACACACACACACACACAGAGAGAGTGAGTTATACATTGCTTTTCTTCGATTCAACCAAGGTTCAGTGTGTTGAACTACTTGTCACTCTTTTAGCCCACCATTGCCCAGGGCATTCAAGATGGCCTCACGACGTTCATCACGACATTCAGGCCCTCGCCGCTCCGCGCTCAGAGCAGCGGCAGCAACAGCTCTCTCCATGATGCTCGGATATGCGCAGGCCCAAGAGCCATCGCCGGCGGGGCCCGTCATGGACGGCATCGCCTGGGACTGCAGCGGCTGGCACACCGTGGTCTCGGGCGACCTGTGCTGGCAGATCTGGCAGACATACGGTATCACCGAGGCCCAGTTTCTGACATGGAATCCGGCCGTGACGAGTGGCTGCGCCAGCAATTTCTGGCCCGACTACAGCTACTGTGTCCGCGTTAGCCAGGCTGGCATCCCGAGCAACTGCGACACGTGGCATAGGGTCGGCTCGGGCGACACGTGCTGGCAGATCTGGCAGACGTATGGCATCACGGAAACAGAGTTCCTGGAATGGAATCCCGCCGTGACGAGCGGCTGTGGCTCCGGTTTCTGGCCAGACTACAGCTACTGCGTGGGCGTCGACGAGAATCAGCCCTCGAGGCCGAGTAGCAGCAGCAGCAGCAGCAGCTCATTCGCGGTATCTTCTACGTCAAGCAGAAGCAGCAGCAGCAGCAGGATCAGTTCAACCCCGACGAGCGTCAACACCACCACGACGCCTTATTCCACTCGGTACCCCGTCACCTCGTACAATCTCACAAAGCCATACACAGCTACTGCTCTGCCTCCGCAGCGGACCCTGGGTGGCCAGCCGACATACTGCAATGCCTGGCACCAGGTCGGCGCAGGCCAAACCTGTGACGACGTGGTCAACACTTACAGCAACAGGCTAACCTTCCCACAGCTGTAAGTTGCTGCCCACATACAAACCCCTTACTCATACATGTAAACAAACACTTACCTCCTGCCCTCAAAAAGACTGGAATACAACCCCACAATCGGAGAAGACTGCGGCGGGTTATACATAGGCTGGTACATCTGCGTGGGCATACAATCCCAAAGCTCGTCAAGAATCGAGTGGTACACGCAACAAACCAACTTCACATCGCCCATCGCGACCCCGTACCCAGGCTACGTCGCCACCGTAGTCGCCAACTTCACCGCTTTGCCACAACAGACGGGCATCCCAGCGGCCTGCCAGAACTACCACCAGGCCGCCGACGGCGACACCTGCCGCTCCGTGCTGGCCGTGTACGACTACATCACCGAATCCCAGTTCTTCGCCTGGAACCCGGCGCTCAACAAAAACTGCGACGGCCTCTGGGTGGGCTACTACTACTGCGTCGCGGCCTTTGCGTCGCCAGAGGACCTGCCCATGCCGCCCACACTGACGACACCCGGATCTCCATCAGGAACAGGCACAATAAGCACCTGCCAGAAATGGTATCTCACCAAAAACGCAAACGACGATTGCCAGTCGATCGCGCTCTGGTTCGGCACGTTTTCCGTGGACGAATTTATATCATGGAACCCCAGCGTCAGGTCGACGTGCGCAAACATCAAGCCGGACACGTATTACTGCGTCGGCGTCCCAGGCACGCCGACGACCCGGTCGGTGGCAATAACGCCAACTCTGGCGCCCACCTTCCCGACACAAACCGGTTTGGCGGCAAACTGCACCCAGTTCTGGCTGGTCTCGCCGGATGACACCTGCGCGACTATTATCCGGGACAGCGGTTCTACCTCGACAAACTTCTACGCCTGGAACCCTGCCATCGGCACAGACTGCGCTGGCTTGCTCGCAGACTATTTTGTGTGTGTTAGTACGGATGAGAAGGAAGAAATTCCTCCCGTGAGCACGGTTACCATTTCCGACGGACAAACCATCATACCAAGGAGCAGTAGCACAGCTTCTGTGAGTTCGTCAACAACAGCACCAGCTAGTACGCCGGTGACGACGCCCACGCCGTATATGCCGGGCATGGTTGACGACTGTGTGCGCTTCTATTTCCGCGGCGAGAGCGATCTATTTTGCTACGACATTGCGCAGTACGCGGGCATCGAGCTGAGCGAGTTTGTTGCCTGGAATCCGCAGGTCGGTAGCGATTGTGGCGGTCTGTGGGCGGATACCTGGTACTGTATTGGTCTGGCGGGAGCAACGCCGACGACGATTTCTTTTGGGGTGCCTACGCCTGCTTGAAGGGTGACCGGCGTGAACTGAGAGTGTGTGTAATATTAGTTGGTTTAGGCAGTTGGGTAAAAAGAGCTTGACGGTTTTCTTTCTGGTTTTCTTTCTGGTACATCATTTACTTATGTAATGATTTTCATGTGTTTTTTTTTTTGGTGTGTTTTGCCGCCGAGAGAAGTAATGTAAATACCTTGCTCATCTGGGTCAGGCGGGTTGGACTTGTGTTCAGTTCGTCCGTTTATATTGTTTTTCTCCTTGTAAAAAGCTGGTATGGTTTCCAAGGACTGGAGTCACATAACCAAACCCACTCCCTCTCCCCCATTCCTCAAAAGACGTCGTTATTCCCACTCATCCATTTACCCCCCCAGTTGGTCATATTCCAGTAATCGTTCCCCAGGCCTCTCATATCGTCCCACCCGCCGCAAATCCAGTACCCGAACTCACCGCCATCATCATCATCATCATCATCCCTCCCAACGGTCTGACCAAGCGGCTTCCAGAACCGACCCCGCGCCAGCTCATCGGCCGACTCGACTCTCAGTTTGGCGCCGCCCAGCAACTGGTGGTACTTGGCCAGCAGGACGCGCCACGCGCCACTCTGGATCGCCACGTTGAGTTCAAGCGGCGCATCCTGCCTTACCTGGTAATAGTAGGTCCGCAACATGTCCTCCACGGGCCCGAGAAAGATAGTCTCAACCTCCGAGATGATATCCACGTCCGCCCCTGGTCTCAGAAATGAGCCAGGATGCAGGTGACACTGAAACGAGATGTAGAGACGGCCGAGGTGTGGGAACGTCTGGGAAATCAAGCCGCAGAGGACGTGCAGTGCCGAGTCTCGTCGGCTGGGATCGGCCCAAAGGGGCCTGACGTGGTCCTCCTTCCCTGTTGGAAGATGGGATGATCCGTGAAAAGCTTTAAAGGTATCTAGTTTCCACAGGAGCTCGAGAGATCGAATCCCGGCCAGATGATGGGAGGGCACGAGGCGTGGGAGGTTGAGCTGCAGATCCAGGCTGGAGATGTGAAAGGTGTTTGTGCCGTAGAGGACTTGGATGCCCTCGGCGTAGCTGTGCGTTCATTATTAGTTTCGGTCTTTCACGGATGGGGCGTAAACTCACGCCTGCCGACAAGTCAAAAGCCAGCCCATAACTCCTACGAAACACGCAGCAGCAGCAGCAGCAGCAGCACCATCCCCTTCAGAGCAGCTGCACATCGACTCGGATCCCAAAAGGCAACCGTCATCGCAAGGCTCTATCGTCTGCGATATCTCCATTTCGGCGTATCGCTTCAGTGTTTCGGCCTGCGAGTAGCCGGCGCGCCGGTGACAGACGCAGCTGAACCATTGCGGTCCCCGACCGGAGGTATCGAATACCAGTTCCGAGCCGATGTCGCAGTGTCGATGCGTCGTCTTCGTCGTCGGTCCCGATTCAGAACGGTACGACGGGTACGTTAAATCCATGTGCAACGTCCGCCCGCCAAACGCTTCCGTCAGGATTTGGCGGCGGATTTCGGGCGGCGCACGGCTGAATAGTCCGTAGTTTTGCAACAATGTCGCTTTCCCATCTTCTTGCGATGATTCTGAAGATGGTTGTTGCAATGGTGGCGTTAATGGTCTTGGGCGCGTGGCGGGAAGATAAGGGGGGAGCGAGTTCTGTTGCTGCTGCTGCTGCCGCTGCCGCTGCCGCTGCCGCTGCTCTCCGCTTCCCTTGACCTGCTGTTGTCGTAGTTTGGCTTTGCTAGTACCACCGCCCAACTTGGTTCGGACCCATTTCCTGAAGCCCGCCATTTTGACTTCAAACACCGCGGGTGTGATTCGAAGACGGGAATATTATTAGGGTTGGGGGAAAGAAATAAAAGTCATGTTTCTCATGGCAATTAACCCTACCCCACTGAGTGTTTCTTACCCCAGCAGTACAGTCAGGGGTTCAGGGGTCAAAAGTTCTCCGCGCGCACTCCCGTCCTCGATTTCACACCAAAAAAAAAAAAAAAACGGATAAAACCCACTGTGTTTTCAACCTGCATAAAAGCATATGCCCAGGAACTCAGCAGCCAGGCCGAGTAATTCCCACTCTCATGATTTGTGGTTGAGAGAACTTGAGACGAGTGTCTGGTACGGTCAGTTAGCCTTGGAATCACGGGTGGCCTCTCAAGTGTATGCCTGCAAGAATGTAGGCTTGCGCGCGAAGGTAATTACCATACGTGGAGGGCATTTGACATACTAGAGTTACAGGCCCAGGTGGAACAGCGCGTCTGGAATTGTGTGAGGAGTGACGCTCCGAGATACTGGTTAGCAGCGGCGGGAATTGGGCTAGTTTGCTAGCTTTGGAATGGACAGCCCGGAGGACTTGGGATAGAGATTGTTCAACGATAGCAAGCGTATAACTCAACTGTTGGCTGAGCGTGGAGAACATAAAGTGAGTGCTCTTGTAAGCCGAGGACCGATATACAATCCATTGACACAGATCAACTTGGAAAGAGTGGTGGACTTAGGCTAGGAAAACTTTGCTGAGTTGAATTGAAAGCTCTAATCATGATCTTCTAACGCTGGCTAGGTAGGTTCAAGTTCATAAGCGACACCAAATGTTGTCAATTGATGACCCAATGCTCTCATCATCTTCAAGACCCTTGATCCTTGAGACCCGGGCGCTAACGGAAACATCCAACGAGCCGTAATGAGGCTAGCAGCAAACTTGTCGATAGGATCTCGCTTTCCGTAAAGCTGGAGAGCGATGCAGAACTTTCCGAACCACGTGTCCCTGCCGCATAGCCTCCCGAGCTATCATGTCATTAGTTGCGTCCGTGAACAACTCGCCGAGGCACTCTAACTGATTCATCGCGATTTGAGGTCGAAGTCGTCCTGTATTCCCTCGGCTCCCTTCAGGCACACCAGGAGAATGTGATAGAAGAAGCGAGATGACAAAAGAATGTCACCCTTTCTCAGCTGCTCGTCTGAGGCTGGTATTGGCAATGATGGGAGTGTGGTTGATCATTTCCTCATTTGACGCGATCCTCTCCGCGGAGGAGGAAACACAGACCACGCATCGATCTGCAGCGCAACTCGCTAGCATGGTGGAATGCGGTGCCGGGCTTGCAAGCCTTGCACTCGCAAGAGAACATCATATACACGTATATGTAACGTCCGGCACTTCCATTTTATCTCACCGTTGTGATGGTAGCAGATGGTGATCTCCTCGCCTGCCGCAATGTCCTTGGTAGCATACATCTCGTACCACGTTCTATTCTCCTCTGCTACGATGCTCCCATCGGGCATCAATGAGCGCGCCACAGGCGGGTACTTGTGATTTGGAATGCAGGAATGGTTGAAGCGTGACATCAGCGGAAAAGCACCGGGTGTTTCATCACTCGGCTCAACTGTCGGCACGCGAAACGAGTTCTGAAGGAAGCATGCCAGTGGAGTTGAAAATGGGGCTTGTCCGTTATCTCGTTGGCTGTTGAACTGTCGACGTTGCGAGGGGTTCAACTTCGCAAGAGCGGTCTGGACATCGTGATTAGTAATAAACTCTGGCAAACCCTTAAATGCGAAGAGTGGATGTCCTTTGAGGATGAGTTCGCCGCGCTTGATCGGTCGGACAGCAAAAGCACCCTAGCCTCTGTTGCCTGTTGATGGCTTCAGCTCGAACGGCGCGTCGGTGGGCAACTCGAGGCTGCGATAGGCTGAGAGGAGCAAAACTATCATTAGAGACAGTCATGGCAGTGGTTTATTAAGTATATGTAGGGATACTTACGATACTGATCCATGATTGCACGGCAGGAAGGGACGGGCTGAGAACAAGGTGACCCGAGTTGGGAGGTCGAAGAGATAAAGCTGAGATTTTGACGGCAGGTACTCGCCGAGATGCGTAGCGCGGTTCTTGCTGAGCAAGGCGCGTGGGCACTACTGCTGTCAAGACGAGTCGTCCTTGCTTGGATTGGCGAAGCAGGCAGACAGGAGCGGCCAGCTCCTGCTGAGAGGTGGGAGGGATGTAAGAAGGAGCGAAGGTTGACGAAGGAGAGAAAGAAAGTTTTAAGAGGAAACGACGGAGGGGTAGAACTACTTGTCGCCAGTGGGAGGAAGGTGCTCGAAGACCAAATCACTCCCTGCGGGATCTTATCGGAAGGAGTTCCACCCAAGATTGAAGACCAAACATCGGATGACCGAGTCCACAGTATTTGACTGCGGAAGGCACTCGAAGAGACGAACCACCCCGCTCGGAGTCACACCTATCAAACATTGGATGATCAAGTCCAGATTAGCTCCTGATTCAAGAGGAAGGAGCTTGAACGAACGAATCACTTCGGGTCCTCAGTCGAGTCACAAGGTTGCATCGCGACATCCAATTCTGGCCAGAATACTAACAGCCTGTTAACATAGTAAGTTCTGTGATGCTGTGCTAAATACAGTCTGCCGACGCTACTCTTTAAATATGTTCCCCGGCTTGATAAGCCGAATTGCCCGTTGACCAAGAAGCCCTGGACTCTCAATATGCAGGACATTGACCAGTTTCAAGCCGGTATCTGGATCATTATAGGTACTTGTGTTGCGTGGCTGGGCGTGATACATCTCAGGTTGTAGTGTTATAAATAGAGCCAGTTTGCTACAATCGATATTTGAATGAAATGAGACCGGATCTCCAGTAAAGGAACGACGAAATACAATGCCTGGGAGTAGTTTCCCGAAACCCACAAGCCTAGCCTCGAGGACACCAGTGGAACAACGACCCCCCAATCCTGTCCAAGACCAAAAGCTGTCTTAAAGTCGATATAATTGAATCACCACAGCCAAAGCCAAGTGAGGTAAGTCTGTTAAGGACTCTAGTTTTTACGGACGTCTCTCAGGGTGAGTGACATTCGTCCCAAATAAAACCAAGGAATACTGAGATCATCCATTCACAACTTTCTAACTTTGCCAAAAGGGTGAGGTAATTGCTTGTTGGGCCTCTGAGGTTCACTTGGCAACACTTGTTTGACCAGGTGATCATGTCCCAATGGAAGGCCTATCATCTGGTCATGACACGTGAGGCAACATATCCGCAACAATCCATCCAGCATCGGGCAGTCAGGGTGTCCCGCGTCGTGATATCGCATCATGGCAGGGTTTGATGGACAAAACTACAGCCGCCTAAGCTCGAAATCACGGCGCGGCGTGCTCTAGAACCGTGTATTAGCAGACTTGGGCGTCCGACACTTGAAGGCTTTCGAGCTGGGTTATCTGGATGAGGCTTGCTTGCCCCTGGATGATACAGACGACATTGATCCTTGCCAGGGCTGAGTCTAGTTTGGTTGTGCTTCGATGTTACCTCGATGGAACTATTGAAGAGTTTAGTCACTTGGCGGGCGCAATACGCATGACATGGGTTGTCTGATACGTGCAATCCGTGCCTTGATACGCGCTTGGGATACGCATGGCATGCGAATACCAGCGACGCTACCAGGTAGTACTTGTAATTACCCAACCGCGAACCAATTACTCAAGCACTCGAGCTAGCCCAACATTCGAGGCATCCCGGCTAACCTCCTCCGACTATAGTACTCTGGATATCCATCTAGTTGCATTCCAAGACATTTTGTGCTTACTCTACGATTAGATGCAAGCGTATCTGCGTCGGTTCGGTTCGGCTATCCCATTAGAGACACCTTTCTAGTGCTTATAGTTCATCGGTGGCACAGCAAATACTATTACTTGACGCAAAAGCCAAGGCTATGGCTGGGCCGACAACTCAAGATGCGGTGGTCGGCGCACACACCGACGGAACAATGAGTCAAGCACTCTCCATGTCGAAAACAATGTTCAGGGTTGAACTGATAATTCCGGATTCGTATTGCGACCGAGAAGGATTCGATAATTAGCTTTGCTGAACCAAGTTGGCTCTGTAGTCCGACGGAAGAGTGCGTGGGCCATATCAACCAAGCAAAGCTCAGGGGTTCAAGTTGGATGAACAATATATAACGAGGATGGTTCAGTCAAGCAATCCTTGATTCGACATCTGTCACGAAGTCGCATGCCCACCGGACTTGAGAAGTATTTACAGTACGGATTTTACTGTCACGACACCTATTGCCTCATCCTGCTTCACTGTGGCTTGTTGTCTTTGACTGTCATACTTTGAATCATGAGGGTGTCACTCCTTCCCTCGCTTGGGAGCTTACTTCTGACGGCCCATGGGACCGCTGGGGCAGCTCTCCTCCGTGGGACGGTTCGAGAAGTGACCGCCAACGGGTCCCATCCTTTCGCTGACTTTCTCACCTCCGAACCGGACCATGACCACGAGGTCTGGCGTCGGCAGAGCAAAGTACCCTTGCGGATCTTGTCTCTGGGGGCTTCCATCGTCCATGGCATCGGTTCCAGCGATGATAACGGGTATGTTGTTCTGGACAACTGTGCCTTTCAAAACTACTGGCTGACATATCTTGACCATTCCTCAATAGCTTTCGCAAACCCATGAGAGACGCTCTGCGCTTCGATGGTTGGGAAGTGAACATGGTCGGTAGCCAGGACGCCGGCAACATGCAGGACTGGGTAAGTATACAACCCGGCATGCTGCTGCAGTGGGGGCGGGGGGGACTCATATCTAACGGCTCTTTTCTTTTTACAGAATCATGAAGGTAACCCCGGTTTCATCATCTCTCAGGTCAGCGGCGACGGTGGCTCCTTCGCAGATTCGGCCGGCTACAAGGCCAACGTCGTCCTCATCAATCTCGGAACCAACGACGCCAACGGCAGAGTCGACATCCCAAACGCGGGCGCGCGCATGAAGACGCTCCTGAACCAGATCTGGAGCACCGACGGCATGTCCAGCACCTGCATTATGCTCTCGACCCTGATCCCCAGCAAGAAGGATGCCGGGCGCCAGAACAACCCCATCATCAACCGGCAGTACCGCCAGCTCGTCCAGGATCTCCAAGGCTCCAAGTGCATCTACCTGGCCGACATGGACCCAGAGAGCGGTCCGGCCGCCGGCTGGCTCTACAACGACATTGACGAGATTGACAAAATTCATCCCAACGACCTGGGCCACCGCAAGATGGCCTACATATTCTGGCAGGCGGTGACCCGGGCCGCCAAGGACGGCAAGTTGGTGCCGGCACCACCACTGGTCTTGGGCGATTCCAACAGCGCCTGCGACAAGAAGCCCGGCGACGGCCAGTACGCCGGTGCCCTGACGCAGCTGGGCTATGGCCCGGACGACGGCGCATATCGCCACGACTCGCAGGGCATGGGCCCCGTTCTCGAGGTGCACTCGGCCTGGGACCGCAACCAGTGGCGCTTTGCTCGCCTATACGGCCGGAAGTACGACGACTTTGTCGGTTGGTTCGAGAAATCGCCGACTGAGCATGCGTTTGGTGTTTGGAAGAACTTTGGCAATGGCAACTTTAAGAAGATTGCGGACCTTGATCCTGACTTGTTCTGCAAGCCTGCCGGTGTGCACTTTATCGATATGAATGGTAAGTTCCGCCAAGGTGTTTGTGTGTAATTATGAATCCTTCTGGCTGACCATGCTTTAATTAGCGGACGGCTACGACGATATCGTTTGTATTGACGGCGACGGCAACGCATATCTTTCCATCAATCAAAAGGACGGCACAGACACCAAGCCTCCCACCTTCAAGAGGGTCAGCGACACACCCTCAGCCTTGGTCAAAGAAACAGAAGGTTACCCGCAGGACAAAGTCTTCCTAGCTGACATTGACGGCGATGGGCGCGGCGACTACTGCATCATGGACGCCGGAGGCAACATCCGCTGCTGGCGCAACGGCTGGGCCGAGACTGCGGGCCGGTACTGGCAACCTCTCGGTCAGCGCTTCGACGCCAAGGGCAAGGGCGACTATCGCGGGGTCCGCTTCGTCGACATGAACGGTGACGGCCGCGACGACTGGATCTGGGTCAGCGATGTCGGCGAGGTCGAGACGTGGACAAACTCACGGAGCTGCCAGGCGGGTTCCATCGGCGACGGGCTCAACGTTGCTTGGCGGCAGGGCTTCCACAAGGGCCAGTCGTCCGGATACACGCACTACGGCCTGGCCGACGAACCAGCGGCCAAGAACCGGACGACGCTGCGAGATCGCATCATGTTTGGCCGCGTCTACGGAGTACCCGAAAGCACAGGGCTCCTGGGCAGGCTCGACTACGTCTACCTGGAGCACACCAAGACGGCCGACGATGACCACAAGTTCACCATGCGGGTGTGGAAGAACACGGGCGCCGGCGGCACCAAACTGAAAGCCGACGGCGACAAGTACTGCAACATGCTCGGCCACCCCGACGGCCGCGAGGACTACGTCTGGACTCTTTCGAGCGGCCAGATGACGCTCTTTCCCAACATCGGCCGCAAGCACCTGACACAAGGCCAATCGTTCTGGGGCCCCAGCGCCGTGATCTGGGACCCGGTGAAGCTGATCAGCAAGGAGCTCGACCGGCGCGACCTGCACCTGATGGACTGGAACGGCGACGGCGCGTGCGACATCGTCTGGGTCAACCCGGACAACCAGAACCGGCCGTCGGTCTGGCTGAACCACTACAACGCCACCAAGAACTGGGACGCCGCGGCAACGTGGGAGTACTACGCCGACCCGCCCAGCGCCCGGGCGGCCGACGTGCACTGCGCCGAAACGCGGGGACTGGACCTGCACGACCTGGCCGTGCGGTTCGGCGACCTCGACGGCAACAAGCGCGACGACTTTCTTTGCATCCGGCCCGACGGTAGGGTCACGGCCTACGTGCACAACGACGACAACAGCTGGAGGAGCATCGGCCAGGTCAAGGTCGAGGACGGCATGGACCGCGCCAATTTAAGGTGGGCTGACGTCAACGGCGACGGCCGGGACGACATGATCTGGGTCGACAAGTTCGACGGCAAAGGGGTGCCGTTCTACAACCGCGGCTACGCCGCCGACCCTGCCGCCAACAAGGGGTCGGCCATCAGCTGGCCCCGGGCCAAGGAGGCCGCGTACGTGACGGTCAAGCGGGCCGGGACGTGCATCTACTTCCCCGACCTCACCGGCAACGGACGCGCCGACTTGCACGCCATCCAGGGAACCTTCACCAACAAGGCCGAGACGTGGTTCAACCCGAGCTGCGGCTTGACCGACCGGGAGGGCGATGACCCGGGCTGCTGCGCCGATCCCCAGCTGCCCGTGCAACCGGGCACGACTCCTATCGGCGGCGGCGGCGGCGGCGGTGGTGGTGGTGGTGGTAGCGACTGTGTTTCTGGACATGGCCCCGGCGACTTCAACAACCTGTGCAAGTTCGCCTGCCACCACGGCTTCTGCCCAGACCCGTGCGTGTGCGACGGGCACGGAACGCCCGAGGCGGCAGCACCGACGGCGGTGCTGGGCGCCGGATATCCCAACTTCGACAAGGGCAGGGAGTACGCCGAGCTCTGCTCGTGGGCATGCGGCCGGGGCACCTGTCCCTCGGAGGCGTGCACGCTCACCCCCGGTGGCGTTTTCATCCAGCAGCCCATCGGCGACGACGACAACGACCCGGACACGACCGTGACGACAAAGTGCGTCCCGTACCCCAAGGTCTACCTCCACGGCTGCAACGTCGATTCGTGGCCCAAACGGAAAGAGTTTGACCCCTTTGCCCCCCCGTTCGACTGCGACAAGCTCGACCACGACAGCACGTGGGCCTGGATGTGCCACTGCAACGACTGCAGTCACGAGGGAGCGAACGCAGCTTCTTATACCTTGCTGGAGCGCTGGAACCACCTCGATGCGCAGACGGCCCTGCTGGATTTGACGTTTTGGTATAACCAGGTCAGCAATTCGATTTCGCCGACGCCGCAGCTCGGTAAGGGCGACCGCTCGCTTCCGTTCGCCATCGGAAAGTATTTTGGTGGGCTGAAGAGCGAAGACAATGGTTGCCAGTGGAGGATCGGCGACCGTTGGTACTGTGATTTGATCGGGGAAAACTCTTGGTACGTTTGTTGTCCCATTGTGTGATCACATGAACAGACCCCCTGATGATTCCGTTACTGAACATTGCCCCATTTAGCTCACCGCGGGCGTGCGGCAGCAGCCAATACGCTGCTCTCGATCTGGTTCTCAAGTCCATCTACAACGTCTGGAACGTCCATAATAAGATGTACGACTCCCTCAACGGTGTTGAGACCAAACTCAAGACCCGGGTGGAAAAGGTGAGTAGTTAGTCCCATTTGTGTTTGTTCTACCCGACGTGTGAGGGAGAACGGGAGTTATTAACCAGGCATAAATAAAACGCAGCTTATTGCCAAGTTTCACATAAAGGAAGGGAAATCGGACCTCGAAATTCTTCAGCAGTCCTTGGCAGTGCTCGATATCGTTGCCGCCGTTGCGGGTGCCGGTGTCTGGTCCAAGGTAAGCAACCTGGTGAAGTAACCAGAGTGTAATTAATAACCCCCAGCTAGCCGACAGCCCGCTGATGATGCGTTATATACAGTTTGTGAAGGCCGGCGCGTTCGCAGCATTCAGCAAGGTGGGCGCGAAAGCGCCAGAAGTGAGTGATTCGCTCAGCACGGCGCTCAATATTTACAAATTTGCCGCAGGCGAGATGGCAACAGAGTAAGTGCAGAAAAAAAAAAAAAAAAAAACCAATAAAAACGTCCCACCACACACACACACACACACACACACACACACACACACACACACGCATTATTATTATTCATACACCGCTATGCGCTTAGGCGTGTCGGACCCTCAAACTATTTACTGTACAGGAAAACACGCTGCTCCTTCCGGGCAGGTCATGTGGCCTCTCACCCCCCGGAGAAAGAAAGCACGAGATTTCTAATAACCCTCGTCCATTAGGAAGGAAAAAGAAATGGCGACTCTGAAAGAGATTGAAGCAGCAGCCGCGCTTTTCGTCACCGCGGCTCGGGAGTTCATCAAAAATTTCATGCGACACATATACAGCGGCAGCGACTTCGGCACCAGGAGCCTGCAGGCCTTGCTAAGCAACGGCGTCTTCCTCGAGGACCTGAGCACGTACACCAACGAAACAGGCGACGGAACTCCCGAGATAGCCAACTACTACATCGACGCCGCCACGCAGCAGCTGATCTTCCTGGGGTGGACGCTCGGCCAGAACCAAGCGCCCATGGTCATCTACGATAAGCCCGACACGGACAACCCGCTCGCGGCAATCTTCAACGACCCCAACGGAAAGTTCTACAAGGAGGAGAGGGACGTGTCGCGCATCCCGGGCAACTATAGGGCCAGCAACGGGAAAGAGTACTCCGTCTGGCTGGTGAGGTTCAATAATTACGAGGACGACGGGTCGCACACGACAAACCCCGTCTTCAAGGCTCTCAAGGGGGTTGAGCAGCTCCATGGTAAGAATACGAACGATTGGGGCGGTGTTAGGTTCACCGACTATGCCGAGAGCGCGTTTGAGGGTTTCCTGCAGGCGGGCAAGAAGTTGCCGTACGATCTGGCACCACCGCCAGAGGGAGGCAACAACGACAACTACTACTCCCAGCTGAAGAAGGGCGGTGCGTCACCGGGCTTGTTCAAGTTGCCTGTTTGTACTGCGGGCTTGGTGGTCGAGAACATTGCTTACGTCGAGTATGCCACTGTTGAGCCGTGCAAGGACCTGTTCCCTTGCTGCCCCATCGCCTGGAGCCTTAAGTTGGGGGATGTCTGCCAAGGGAAGGGTGCGCTCTGCGAGGAGGAGGGTCTCTAATCATCATCAAATTGGACCACTTGTCTGGTACTTACACTGAGTAGAACGATGCTCTTCATTTGTTGAGCTAATTAGGGAAGTAGGGGAGTTGTTATGGATAGACAGGTAGTAGTTCAATGAATGAATATTCTCATTTCGTCGCTGCTGCACCATGCATGCTATCTGAGGTATAATAAGCTCTAGAAACATACAGCACATTAGCTATGTTTCCGCAACAGTGGTGCAAAATAGTATGATCGAAAAAACCATAACCATGACTCGTGCGAGGAAAACCCATAACATCATCCACCAACTGCAACATACCTAAGGTCGACAAGTATATTCCGCCACCACACCCCTTCTCTATGTCCTATGACCTCCACTCTTTTTTTGGTGCAACCCGAACGACTCAAATACCTACCAGGTAGCTAGCTCAGTACCTCCGACAAGCAGTCCACGTTGCCCTGACCCAGGTGGGACAGACCATGTCCGGCGTGCACTGGACATCCGCGTGCAAGATATCGTTCATCATGACCATCCCGCAGTGATCGGTATGTTTCCACTCGGTCAGATAACTATCGATGGGCGAGTGCTCGACCATGGCCTTGTGCATCTTCTTCATCATATACTGCCCATGATTTGTTTAGCAACCCACCCACCCATCCAAATTGAACCAAAAGGAGAGAGAAAACGTACAAAGCAGTGAACGGTGTGGTAGTCCTTCTGCGTGAAAAGCTTGGGATGTTCACCACTCAAGATGATAAACTCAGCACGGGTCTGCCATGTTCGTAGCTAACTGTTTGTCTGTCTAGGCCGCTATGTCCTCATCGCCAAAGACGAAGCTGTCGCGACGTGGGGCGAAGATGATATAGATCAGTACTGGGACCAACAACGAGGCGGATATGTTGCAGGGTGAATGCAGTCTTAACTATCCAGTCCAGGAAAGACAAAACAAGAGAAACTGGCTAATATGATGACATGGAGATCAGGTTCGACATGTTCCACACGCTTCATTGTCTGGTATTGACCGTTCTCTGGCCTCTTCATTACCTCGTTAACAATTTGGAACTCTAACACCTGCAATAAATAGAACAATCTTCGCAAAGCGCTGAATCCGGGATACTACGGACCAGCGGTGGAACACATGCATGGAAGCCACGGCGGGAGTCACGTCTCTCGGGCCAGCAGCGGTTCGCCTCCTCCCATACACCAAGACCATTGCATCGAGCAGATTCGGCAGTACATCATGTGCGCCGGCGACATGACGCCGATAGGAACTAGGTACTACCCGGGCCTCGGACGGAACTACGTGGTCTCGGACGTGCGGCATACGTGTTGGAACTTTGACCTGCTTCGTGCTTGGATGGTGGACAGATATGACGGCGCCAGTGCGGTGCAGCCTGTGTATATAGATACCTTGGTAGCCATTGGCGGGGACGGGTTTTTGTAAAAGATTATCAAGGTGCTGTCTACCTATGGTTGTCATGGTCTCTTATAACTGTTTTTAACTATTCATAGGTAAACTTGCTGTGTGGTTATATATATATGTGTGTGTGTGTATTCAGCTGAGCAGGAGTGCACATGAGGCAAATACTACATGTTGGTAGTTGTTTCCTTTCAACTTGCAACGAAGATGAAACCATGAAGAGTACGTATGAATGTGGTTTAAAAATGTAAAAGCTTTCTTGCTATTGTTATGTATATGTATCTATAAGAACATGAAGGTACGAGACACCATTTTTGTAAGCTACAGATAAGTATCAAGGGTGAGCAGCAGCAGCAGCAGCAGCGTGAAAGGCCTCCAGCCGGAGCTGATACTCCTCCTGCGGAAAATGGCGGTCCGGATCCAGCATCACATCGGTGAGCTTGTCAAAATCCCGGCACACGTGAGTTGTGTGGGCGTCCGGAAACTCGGCCTGGACTCGCTCGTGGAACTTCCAGGGGATTGTGCTGATGTCCGAGTAGCACATGATGGTTTGCCGGAGGTTGTCGATGCAGTGTTCTGGTTCAAATCAACATTTTATGTTAACTTAGGTGAAGGCAAAGTGATTATTATCCCGGAATGTTGGCTCACCTACCTAGGTGGATCCAGTATATCTTCTTCTTGGCTGGGCTCATCCCCTTGTCGCCTCCATATCGGTCGGGATACATGCTCTTGCGGATCAGATCCTACCAAATGGTCTCGAGTTAGCCGTTGACTGTGTATGTCAGCAGACAGGGTCTGCGGTTACATACCAAGCGGTGCAACTGGTGATACACCTCCAGACCTGTGATGTATCCGTCCTCTTCCCCCGGGATAGGAAGTGTAGAATTCGGGAGCCTCTCGGCATCAACCTTGGGAATCTTGATGACGCCGATACCAACGTAAATGTCTCTCCAGGCCTTGTCAACCTCGTCATCGGGTGGTCCCTGCCACGGGGTGCGATCCTCGCGAAAGTTGTTGTGGAACACCACTTCCTTGTACTCGATCGCCTCTAGCGCAGGGGAGAAGACTTCGGGTGCTCTGCCATAGACGAACTCGATGTTGTCTTTTGCGTAGCCTGTCGCGGCTTTGTCAGTAATCCCTGTCATAACGCTCTCACTGCACTGCTCATAAAGGGAATGAAGCTCACTGTGAACACGGGTTCTAATGGACATCTCCCGTGCCGTCCAAGTCAGCGACACAAATGTTAGCAGAGTGGCAAGAGCTGCCGTCGATACCCTCAATCTGAGGCGTATCTTTCCCAGCTCCCGGCAAAGGCCCTCAGCTATCTCATAGCTATTGTCTTGAGCGGGCCTGGGAAGCAGCTTTTCGTTTGAGTCCGACGATGTCCTCACGGTTTCGTAAACCTACAGCACCGCCATCTCTTGCAAGTATCATAGTCTTGAGCTGCTTGAATGTCGTTGCTAGTTTGTCTATTGTTGTCGGTCTTCTTGCCCGGTACAATCAATCAAGCTGAACTGATCAAGAAGTGGATGGGGATTGATGAAAGACACAGAGGATGCACACTTGTTCGCGATCAAATGGTGGAAACGTCAAGATACCCATCACATATCGCTATACACCTGCAAGCTCGCTCTTACATCTCACCCTGGAGCTGTGCGTTAATTACTGTGGAGTGGCAGGGGTCTATATACCGTTTTCTCTTCCGTTTTAGATAGTACATGAACCTGAATCAGCTTGTCAGATCTTACTCTCTATTCATGTCCGTACCCGGGTAGTTTTGTGGATCGAGTAAAGCGTGTAATAGCCCCTTATCGCATGGATGTATTTACCTGAGATTAGAGTACCCATGTTGAGGAATCTTGAGCGGAAACTTTGGCTATTAACCATGCCTGATCTTGCATCTCTACCAGGTTTGGTTTTGCGAATTTAAGTCCTGTAAAGCCCCGTTATTGGATGGATCGGTTGCAGTTGATAATACTAGGGACCCAAAGTGAGGATGACGCATCCCATCTTGGTACTTTTACCTTTCCTAGGTTGATATCAAGTGTTCGAGGACCTTCTTGGGTTCCACCCGTATTGCATAAAATCTTCTGGCCACCTTACCTTCCTGGCTCAGACAGCCTGCCTTCAACTGGATTACCTGCCGTGGTTGAGTGATAAGATCGGTAGCCAGTTACAGATGCTTTGATGAGAAAGGAGAGTGAGAGTGTGTCTTGATCTTATCAGAGCTGGCGGCCGACCGTGACGTAATGTTGGACAAGGTTGTCTCCTGTCCCCATTCCAGTCCCCGTTGAGCTGCATCCTGTGTTGAACGACAACACGATGACTCTGCCATCGTACAGCAAGTTCTTCCCCGAGCCAGCCCATGACAACAACCCTCCAACAGAGGAAGGGAATGTACACGATGGGAACACCAAGAAAGCCTCATATTGCCTATCCAGGAAGACCATAAATATTTGCGTTTCCATCATCATCTTCACGGCCACCGCGTTCCTCCTTCTTCTCACCCAACTGCACACGAAGAATAATGATGATGGGACACGAGGCAACCGGGAGGAGTGCGGCTCCTCCCCTTCGGAGGAACGACCGTGCGGCTGTGTCTTCGACGCCCTCATAATGGGCTGGGTGCCATGGCGATGCTATGACAAGAAATCTCGCCGGCGAGTTTCTGTCGCGAAAAGACTGGGCCTTCCAGGGCGACCCCGACAGGAACCAGACCAGCCCAAGGATGCCCGTCCATCAAGTCCTGGCCGGAGAGTGGGAGAACATCTACGTCCCGGCGGCGTTCCACATCTACCAATGTACCTACGCGTGGAGGAAGACATGGCGTGCGGCCATGAACGGCGCCGTGCTGGACGGATATCTGGGCGATGGCCACCATACCAACCACTGTGAGATGTCGATCACCAAGGGCCGGACGTGGAAAAGAGCGTGTACATGAAGTATGCTAGTTGTCCGTGGGTTCACTACGATAGTGGTCGGTTTGGGTGGTATCGAGTTGTCTGTGGGAACAGGATACATAGAGCAGAGGCCTCAGTACATGTTACCTTATTACCTACCTGGTACAGTAAGGTAGATAGCAAATCCAGATTCCGAGTTACTCCCAACATAGTCAACCCACATCTGTCTGTAGTAACCTGTAATATCCATTTGAGAGACAGACGCCAGAGACATAAGCAGACTCCCTACCTTACGCATGAAGTTCTGCGCTCTATGGGTGCCCAAATTAGTATCTCCTTAGATAAAAGAACGGCGGGAGTGCTAATTACCTTACCTCTGGCTTGAGTCACGGTGTAGGAGTGTTTAAGCGCGGCGCTTGCCCGCATCAGCCCAGGTGACGACGCCCTCCGCGGCATCAACGTCTCGCTTGGCAACTGGAGCGGCCAAGACAGCGCCGATGAAGAGAGCGATAAGAGTGAACTTCATGGTGGCGAGTATTAATGATAGAATGGTTGTTGTTGTTGTTGTTGTTGCTGTTGGGTAACTTCTTTCAGGTAAGAAGGAGCTTGGTGATGGAGAAGTGAAATGGAGAGAAGGAAGAACTTGTCAAAAGACTCTACCATACGATGCTGCATGGCGTCTTAAGTCTATTTGTTTGGACGGAAGGCAACCCAAGCATGGGTAGCTGGCGGACTCAACTTGATCCAGGTCCAAGAACAAACCAAGGCGTGAGCATTTCTCCGGGGCACATGGCCCTTTGCTTATGTCGTGAATTAGGAAGCTGCTTACAAGTCGGACTCACTCTAGACAAGGATCGGTATCTTTATCCTTGCCCCGTAAGAAGCACGATGACGTCTTGAAACCCTATGATCACTTTATGCAGCAGGCTTGTTACCTAGGTATGTTCTTCCTTTCTTGCGAGTCTATTAGTTACTGGCTCTTCGGCCACAATTAAACATCATGGGTACAGCCAGTGTGGGGCCACAGGCAAAAAGTAGGGGAAACGGAGAGCGTTAGCAGAAACGGTGTGCAAATAAAGCTAGCAGGTTACGTAGGTAGGTAGGTCGCATCAAACCCCCGGTATTTCTCCTAGATAGGCCCTCTCGTAAACCAGGAATTATAAAGGTTATCCCCCCTCCCCCCAAGCTACGGTTCGATTGGTTGACGCGTATTAGTAGTTGAGATTGTCTGGGGATACTACCTACGAAGTTGAGTCTCTCCCGTGAGCCGAAATGTTTCTATTCACCTTACGTATCACTGAGAAACAAACACGACGTATGTCAGCAGCGCCGGGAGGGGATTTGCAGATCCAAACTTACCTACTACCATGTGTCTACCTTGGCTACTTGGAAAAGTTCATGTTGGACTTCTTCCTATGAACGTCAAGCCCATGTAGAGTCCAACGTAGAGTCTAGTACGAGGTAGCCAATCACAGTTGCTCCTTAAGACTTTTCAACTGATAAGATCCATCCGCTGGAAGAAATACTTATGATCTACGCCATATACGCATACGCGCATACGGATTGCGGAGGGGGTTGGGGGGAGGGGTTAGTTATGACACCTTCTCTTGCTTTGGCCACGCCCCCTTTCTAACCTGAAACACCAGGATGAAAGCAGAGATACAGGAAATAGGCTAAACACTATCAATGGTGCCCCCTCGATGTCCTTCACGTGCAGTGCAAGCATGCGGCACAACCGGGGTATGTACCTAGTGGGACGAACCTGTTTATGTCTTCAAGCATCAGTATCTCTGCATGATCGGATATCACAACCACCATCACCTCACCTCACCTCCTCTCACCTCCTCAAACCCAGATAGGGCATCATGACGGCGATCCAGATGATACTTACGACTTACCACGGCAACTGCCACTGCGGCCGCTTTCGATTTGAGCTCACGGCACCGGAGATTGCAGAGGCTATTATCTGCGCGTGCAAGCTTTGCTCCAAGAAAGGATATCTCTGGCTAAACACGGCTGCTTCCGGCACCACCTACACGGTGACACGGGACGACGATAAATGTCTGACAGAATACGACTCAGCGGCCTTGAAGGACAGGGTAAGACTGTTCATGCCATCACCTTCTATTGCAACTCCCTATTGACCTGCCTGGTAACCGTCCATTATTTGCGCTTTCTGCTAACTGGTAGTTCTGCAGTTCTGCAAGTACTGCGGAACCGGTATCACCGGGTTGCACTCCGCCGGCCCGCTTTGGGGTCAGTTGCTCGTCAATATACGGACCCTACAGGAAGTCAACCCGTTCACACTGAAGTGCGTGATGCCTTTAGTTTCCGTTTTCTTCTTAGGCATGTCTAACCCAAAGTCGACCCCAGTTCATTTGTCCGCGAGCCGGCGCCGCCGGAGGACGTGAGCACCACTCACCGGATCTCAGACGAGGCACAGCATCTCAGCTCCTGTCACTGCGGCAAGGTCCAAGCAGAGTTACTGGTCCCGATCACAGACCTCGAAGTAAAGGAAGATAACTGCAGCTCATGCGTCAGGGTAAGTTTAGCGTCCGTCTCAAACCAGCTCACATAGACCTGTGCTAATAACCCCGACCCAAGAACGCATATATCGGTGTATATCCCACAAAAGACCAAGTCAAAATCCACGGCAGAGAACACACCTTCGAGTATCTCTACGGAAGAAAATTCAACGGCACGGCCCACTGCAAGACATGCGGCGTCGCCGTCTTCAGCAATGTCTACGGACCGCCCCTCAGCGTGTTTGACAGTCTTCCTGCCGAGCGAAAGGAACGCGTCATGGCGGTGTACAGGAAGAACATGGCGTTGCAGCCGCTGAATGTCAGGGCGATTGACGGTCTGGACATCGAGTTGCTTCAGATCAAGAGGACGGATGAAGGCACCGAGGGATATGTCCTGCCTCCTTGATGCAAGGTCAACTTTACAACCATGCCTTATCGAAGCTTCAGGTAGCGAGATAAGGCTTTTCCTGGCCTCCGTGGGGACTACTAAAATTGCAGGGCTCTAGTGGTTGCAATCCAAAAGGGGGCTGAGCACTGCAACGGTATGGGCTTCGGTACCGAAATATTGAAACAAATGAGAAAAGCTCGTTTTGAAACAAATTTCCAATTTGACCCCGCTTTCTCTTTACAACAAGCTTTCTTCGTTGTCCTCTAACACCAAATTTTGACTACAGAAAACAGAAAGGTCGGCAGCACATGGTAATCACATCCTCCCGTGAATCGAGGGAGAGAATACGACTACTGACTTTAAATTGGGTTCGGCAGTGCAGGCCGCCATGGAGAGAGGGCCGAGCTGGTACAGCAGCTCATATCACACAATGCCAGTGATGGGGACTTCACCGACGGTGCCGCACCCGTCTTCATCACAGCCTCGAGGTAAATATTTGGAGGTATTCCGATCTCTGCAGAAGCTTATAGGAGATACTTACGCTAACTGGTGTCTCTTACCTTATATAGCTTCTTGCACGACCCAGCAGAGCGACCGAGACTACCAGGACCATCTGTCAAAGGACCGGCATCGCCTAGGACACAACCAAGATCGGTTCGCTAGATCAACTGGAAAGCGCTAGTATGAATGCCACTGGGTACCTACCTAGATACTATTAAAGCTACTAGGGGGTGGAAGGGGGATGTTGGTTGTTTTGAAAGCGATATATGGGTCCATTGAATCTGTTCCTTCAGATTATATCCGTCTCTGACCTCCTTAACCTATAAAATATCTCACTTTCGTACCTGATTATGATTTCACACCTTGTCCTTTGAAATATGACTCAAACCACCGACCTCTACCGAAATCCAAAAATGTAATACAGGACGAGCTCGTGATCTTCTCCCTCTCCCAGCTGTCGGGCTCTTTCTTCGTCCCGTGCGCGGGCTTCATCTTCCCACAATTGTCCGAAGATCTCTTCTGTTCCATGATCGTCATCATTCCCGACCACCTGTCCCTCTTCGACACGACCTGTTATTTGTTCAAGCGTCGCGGTCATCTGCGGTGTTCTCCCCCAACGAAACCAAGACCTGATTCTCCCCCAAACCCAACCAAACCAAGCCTCAACCTCCATGTCCCCCCAAAACCAACTGACGTGGCGAACCTCCCGACTCAGAACCCACAGCCCGGCCGGCACAAGAATCAAGAGACACAGAAACGGCGCAAGATAAACATTCTTGTACCCCGTGCTCCTGAACTTGAACAGCCCGCCGCCGCACAAATCCCCGGCCTCGTCCGGCGTCAGGTCGACGTACCCCTCGTGGTCACCAGCCTCACCAGTCGGCCTGTCGGCACCGCTCGCGATCGTCCAAGCATCAAACTGGACCCGGGCCAGCGACGTGGCGAACAGCCGCTCCGCTTCCAGCATCCAGTGGGTATCCGCCAGCGGCGCCGATGTGTACTGCGAGATCTTCTCCTGCGCAATCAGAGCGCTTCCCAGCCGGTGGACGATGGAGTCGTACGTGTTCGAGAAGGCGAGTGAGAGCTTCATCAGCCAGTAGCTGGGCGGGAGTTTATTTCGGGTTGTTACTGTGGGGGACCAGCATACCAAACCGTCGGGCGAGCAGAGGTCCTGCCTGTCGAGGCAGGCGAACAGACGGGCCTTGGCGTCCGATTTGCAGTACCACGGCGCTGGGTCGCCGTCGACGTAGCAGGGCTCGTCGGCGCCAAAGACCGGGTCCGAGTTGGGCTTGAGATGGTAAATGTGGAAGGGCGAGATGAAGAGGATGGCAATGGTGCTGTTTGTTGGGGGCGTCAGCTCGGGGATGGGGCGCCAAAAGTCGTATCGTGGGCTTAGCGATGTTGAGTATGTTCTGTTAGGACAGGAGTGAGTTCGTCATCAGTAACGGCTGCTTGCTGCCCATGATATAGACGGTGTGGGACATACCTCACATCATAAGTCGGACTGAGACTATCAAATGGATTTCCCTTGCTGGAAAAAGTGTAATTGGTGTCGTCCGTCTCACCGTATCGGTAAAAGAAAGTCGTCACACCATCCTTGGTTTCGTTGCTCACGAACCGCGAGTCGGTGTTCAGCGGTGCACAAGTCGTCGACCGGCGAAACTTGTACGTCGTCCAGTCGTTGACTCCAATCTGGCTTGCATCGACAAGGCCGGTGTCGAAAATGACCGCGGGAGTTCCAACTACACAGACGCTCTCGTCGACGAACGGACATTGGAACGTCGTGTTCCGCGTGTATGTGATATTTCGCTGATGGAAGAAGTCGCAGTACATGGGCTGCTTGGCCGAAGGGGGCGACTCGTAGCAATATCGAGCATACTCTCCTGCCCTTGACTCCTTCTCGCGGTCGTAGACGTCAGCGCGAGTTGCCGCCCCTTCACCGGCGCCGTCGCTGTCAAACTGCCAGATACCGCAATGCTCCGAGTCCCACGTCGCTGTCCTGTCAGTAACAATGTTCGCAGCAAAGATTCCTGCAATGACTCGCCCAACCCATGCGGCCAGTATAATGATGCCGATCATGAGTGACAGAACGCTATGGCGACTTCCCTTTTGGCGGACGTGTCTGATGGTGCCGACAAGCAATGCCCGGCCACCACCTGGGGCCTGAAGAATATCGATGAACTGTCGAGGATCTCCGCTGTTGGACACTGGTAGCAGTGGTCGACGCGCCGGATCTTGAGACTCTCGTCTTGTCCACCATCGGAAGAACAAAACAAAAAATCGTCTCAAGAGTCTGTCTGCGAAAGGGAGCGAGAGGGCCAGGACGACTGCCAGCAACGTAGAGCAGAACGTCGCCGTGTGTTCTTGCACTAGGTACTGCCATCCTATCAACAAATCAGCATTAATACCAGACAGAATAGTGCGGTACGTCCATATGGGCTCACTTCCGGAGTGGTAGTCAGTCCACAAGCCCCATTTGACAGCTTGGTCAGTCGCGGCAAGACTCGAGGTCATTTTCCCACGGGGATTGGGGCTCTTTCTTTCGTCTTTGGTGTTAGCCGTATTATTGTAGCGAAAAACGCCAATTGAAACAACAGGTATGGTGCTTTCTTTCCTCTGAATCGATTAATTAGCGGTGTGTGGTGAGTCCGTTCGTTGGCCGACGCGTTCCAGGCTCCCACCAGACGCCACGACCACATGCACATCGACGCATCACACCCAGTGGCTGGACATGTCGCACAGCCCCTGATGGCTGAAACTGCAGAATCCATGCCTGAAGAGTGGGAACGTGCACAGCGAAGCAGACCAAGAAGTGTGAATTGGTAATGCTAAGAATGATGAAGAGGGGAAAGATTTCTTCTGGCCCTCGAAAACCACCTTAAATACAGCACTTCGGGTCCGTGCCAGAAACAAACATGCACGACCTCGTGGCCGTTATTAAGCTGCTTTCCGGTTTCCGATGTGTTCTTGCCAAACCCAGAACCTACCAAACATTTCGAACCGGCTCCGAAAGTCATGATGTAATGTGAAATCTCTGCCAAAGTTCTGCCAAACAACGACCCCAACTCTGTCGGACTAGGTAGCTCCTGGTGGGGTTGTTAAGAGCCAGATCCCTTTGAGATAAAACTCCTGTGGGTTGGGAAGTCCTCCAGCTACTACCAGACCATATTACAACCCGTGACTTCGATAGACATTAACCGGAGAGTCTGCAGAAAGAGACGCAATATACTATCACGCAGAGTTTATTCAATACTTGTAATTATCAAGAAAAGCAGCTACTCATCTACTCGAGACTCCATGACCAGAGTCTGATAGACAGCGCCAGCGTAAACAAAGTAGGTACGGTACGGTATGGTATCATTCTCCTTTCTTCCAGTCCCCACAGTCGGCCTATGCAACAGAGCCAGCCCATCAACAACATGAAGAAGCAGACGCCATGTAAGACCAGCCAGACAAAAATAAGCCTCCCAAACATAAACCAAAAATCATGCCATGCCTTGCCATGCCACCATTGAGCCATTATGTTCAGTTCCCTCACTTGCTATGCAGTGTATGATGATTATGCGTTCCTTCGTTTGTGCGTTCATCGTCCACCATCCATTCATATACATCCCCCGTTCTGTTGCGTTTCGTCCGTCCATGTCATTGCACTCGTATACAGCATCTTCCCAGCTAGGCCAGACCGGTTCACCGGCCATGCGGCCCCGTCCGTTGTTAAAATAACCAAAGCTGGTTTCCTTTCGTGAAGCAACCAGACAAAGAAAACGCCAGTCCCCAAACAACGGAATTATGGAGCGATTCATATGCAGGCCGGATTCGATCATGTCTTGTCTTATCATCTCAGCCACGCGGTCTTATTCTCTCCTAGACACGCCAGTCATGTCCAGCCTCAATACAGGTCGTACGATCTCAAGACTCCGGCTGGGCACGAGCCTCCCACCAGGCGTCCTGGGGTTGGGAATGTTCACGCGCCCACGTCGGTGCGGCCTTGCCGGGTCGTCCTCTGCGCTGTCGGAGGACTCGTCGTCATCCGCGGGCACATCCCCTGGAGTCCGCATCATACTGGCGAACGGATCCGAGTTGGTGAAAAAGCTGTCTCCAGCGCTGCCAGTCGCCATTGGAGTGCTCTCTTCGCTGGTTTCGACTCCCCTGTTAATACCCAAGGGATCCTCATAGTCTGCCAGTCGGGCAAAGTAATCCGCTAGACCATCGACACTGGGTGTTCCGACAATCATGTCGTAGTTCGGTGGCGGAGTCATGATATCAAGTGGTAGCGGCGGGGGTGGATCGTCGGCATCGAAAGCAGGTGGGTTGAACGACGGATGTCTGAGCAGGTGGATAGGTCGAGGCTCAACAGGGCTTGGAAGTGTCTGTCCCCGAGCCCTACTTGCGATAGCGTTTGGTCTCCCTGCGCCACCATTGGTTCTCGCCGGACCTTGGAAATGAGCAGCCTGCGGCGCAGTGGGAAGATTCGACGAGTTGACACGGTCAAGGCCCACACGGCTGGCGTTTGCACTGACTACATCTTGCTCAACCAGCGCGAGGTGGCCGGTCGAGCTAGATGGGCTCCTGTCCATAGCTTCAGCGTCCGGGCAGCCACAAGTCATTTGCGGTCGTTGCGCCGGACTGGGTGGGCCTTCCCGACCGCAATACTGTGGCAGCAGAGTGTTGGCTTGGGTGGCGCGGCAGTTGAGAACCGTAAAGGGACTATCGATACTGATCTCAAAATGGCGCCGCCTCTTTCCCGTCGGATCATCGGGGTCAGCCCGGGATATGCGCATCACAATCTGTTCACCATGGTCAGTAACGGGTCAAAATACAACAAACAGAGAATTGTTAACATACCTTGATCCAATGATACACATTGACGTTCTTCCAGCTGCAGTCAGGGTGTAGCCGCAATGACTTATCGCGAGCCATGGTCTCGCAAGTGGGTATCTGAACATTCATTTCAATTTCGGTACTTCCCCAAAAGGACTCAAGGCCCAAGTCGAGATCGCCAAGTATGTTTTCACTCGGTGACGGTAGCGGCTCCGGGGCTCGGTGTGCCCTAGCTGCCTCGACCATTCTTCTTGTCGTCGCAGACTGCCTGGCTTCCTCGCGCTGCTCTGGATTGAGCTCTCCACCACTGAGCACGCGAATTTCGCTTGCAGCGTACTGCCTGTCCAAAGGCTTACCCGCTGTCTTCTCGAGCAACAGGATCTTCCTCCCATTGTCCTTCCTTGTGACACGCCTGTCGTTGGTCCAGTACTCAATGCTCTCAGTCACAAACACTTTAAGTTTGTGTACCTGAACTTTGGCAAGGGGTGTCAGTTTGAAGGCAATGGGAATTTTCGTTCCGATGGGAAAGCTCTTTCCAGATATCATGATGTCGTAATGTAGTTGGTCCTCCCATTGCCGGCTGATGGAAATTGGCTCCGTCATTTCCAACGACATTTGGTCGGGCAGGCGAACGACAGGAACCTCTTTGGTTCCGTGTAGGTTGGGCTTGAAGGCACCTGCCCGTTCCACCGTGGTCTCCAACTCCCAGCGAACCGAACCATACTGCAGCTTTGTCGTCTCCAGCTGATTATGATCGATGGGAAGCTCAAATGAATATTCGTACGTCCCCGGCAAGAAGATTTTGTAGCCTTTTGCCTGAACCTGGTTCGCAAGGGGTGAATCTCCTTTGCCGAAACTCCTGGAGTTGACTGACTGCAGTGACAGACGCTTAAGCTCCTTGGCGGTCAGGGCTGTGGAATTTCGGTTCTTGCTGCTATGAAGTAGAAATGATCCATTGGAGTGGGTGGAGTAAAAGGAGTTCCTGATGTTGCTGTGAGGGGTGTTGCCGGGTTTTAATGTGAATGTGCACTGGCTGCCGTACTCGGTCTCCCACATTCCCTCGTGCATGGCGTGGAAGAAGACGAGGGATTGTGTGCGCAGCGTCTGCTCCTCAAACATGTCCACTTTCAGGGGGGGGATTCCTTCGGGCCACTCTGTCCGCGCCTTGCCAACCAACTTGAGTGTCACAGACTTGATCTTAACATTCTTTGAGACGTTGAGCTGAAGCTTGCCGCGGAGCAAGGCGGAGGAGTTGTGGGACTCATGTCGGCTATGACCGTCGTGATCGAAACCAGTTAGGAAGACATTAGGCTCAGCCAGCAAAATTGAGCACGACAAACCGCTTCCGGAGGCAACCGGCTTCTGAACTTCCGTTACCGAGGAGTTGACGATACTTTTTGAAGATCGCATCGACATGATGCTGTTTCTGTGAGGCACATTTGTCGCAGCAGCGATCATCGGTGCCTGGATAGCGGTCGCCATGGCGGGTTCAACTTGTTGAGTAGGGGATTCGTCAAGCTCTGGTACTTCTGGTTGCTGACTGATGACCGGGGGGTCCTCGGCGAAGCTCGTATCAATACGCGACAAGCGCCGGGCGAAGTGAATGAAGCTCGTGGGCCGAGATTGTGCGCTTTTCCTGGGAGTCGTCGAGACTGTGGGCGTGGGCTTTGGTGTGACGGAGAGGGCAGAGAATATCTTATCCAACACGTCCAACACTCTACCAACCCGTTCCCCTCCTCCTGGAAGCGACCTGATCGACCTCCGCTTTTCGCTCCTTTCGCGCTTCGCCTTCTCTTCGGCTTTCTTCAGGGCTTTCTCGTTCTTCCTGCTCTTCTTTTTCTCGCGCTTGTCTCTCTTTTCCTGCTCTCGCGACGGCTTCCTTGGCGATTCGGGTGAAGGAGTGCGAAGGTCGGGCGGGATGTAGCCGGTAGGGTATGAAACGATGTGGATGGAGTGGGGGCGGCGTTGACGGGGCTGGATCAGCGGCGCCGGGAAACTGGGTCCAGGTGCAGCTCGTCGCCTGCGGTCGGGATGATCACGAGGTGAGTAGTACACCTGACCGTGAGCGGACGAAAAGAACGGCAGTGGTCGTAGTCGGTCGTGTTCCGAACCTGCAGAAGGCATCATGCCCCAGTTAGAGAGGTGCCGCGAAAGGAAGGGCATGCCAAGACATGGGCGCCGCGATGATAATCGCCGGCCAGACTAGCGCAAAACAACACATGGAGGGACAGGCGAGAAGCTCAAGAAATGTAAATGGTCAACACACAGCAGCCGGGCATGAAAGGAATAGAAATATCGGTGGTCGATGGCAGCGAGGGCAACGTGGGTGTGTCATCCACAGCTGCGGTCGAGGTAACGCTATAGGGGGCAAGGGAGTGTAGCGTATGGCCTGCCACTACACGCTGCTGGCGAGAAATAACATCCAATGCTGTGACAGGTGAGGGCGAGGGTGTCCATAGGCCCCGGTGACCATGTGGAGTTGGGTAACGAGACTGTTGATGCAGTGCCATGCTGAGGCGTGACCGGCATGATGGGAGAGGCAGGAGTATGCCTACACAGTACTGGATGCCACAAATGCGACCAGAAGGGAATAGGGATGTTGGGGGAAGGAGATGATGGGATGGAAAAGTGGAGGGATGGAAACTGACACCAGAGACGGGACCGAAAGAGGCACGAGATGGGATAATGGAGACCGGTTGCAGGAAAAAAAGAAGCACGTACCAGCACCTGAATCATAACACCATTGTTATTACTATTGGAGTTGGTGTATGTCTTTGTGTCGCTTGAGGCGAGAGTTCAAGTGGCACCGCAGTACCTCGCGATCCTTGGCTGGATGCGCTGCAAGTTGGATATTCGACGGGCCCGGGAACAGGCAAATTGCAGATTCGATCAGCTGGGCTCGTGTCGTTTGTGGCGCGTTGCTCTGCGCTCAACTATTTCGTTGCGAGACAATGTCTTGTGGAAGGGGCTGCCCGGTGGTTGAATGCGGATAGCGGATGCGGGAAGGTGCGGGTGCGGGCGCGGGCAGTTGCCAATTTCTGTGGTCGTGGATCAATGGGAAAGAAGCATTCGGCTCGATTGCCCCGTGCGGAAACCTGGAAGGATGACCCAGGAAGGAACCGCGGGTTTGCAGTTGATATTTGGGGTCAAGAGGTGCCGTCGAAAGGCGAGGGTCGAGACTGTCTCAAATGGTCACCGGACTGGATAGACACGCGCGGGACCTTGAAGGATGCGGCGACCGATGACAGCGCAGGAACCGAACTGGCTGTGAACGGGCTGTGAAACTGTCAGAAAGCCCAGAACCGATATGTCTTTGGTCTTATCGCCGGGTGAGACGACGCGTGATGCGATGCGGTAGGTACGGTACGGGTGCGGTTGCGAATGCGATAAAGTCGGGAACTGAAATTGAAAGAGGTTGAGTCTGGCACAGCTAGAAGTCAGCTTACAAAGGCAGACAGAGATGTATACGGTCGTTCAGCGTATCCAAGTCAGGCGGTCATGATGCGAACGGAGTCAACGACACAGGTTCCTTGAGTTGGAGACAAGAGAAACCAGAAACCAGCAGAGACCCAGAAACACGCAAATGGGTCGCCATGATCTGCGAAATGCAGGTTTATGATGTATTTGACACGCCGGATCCCTGCACACCAATATCGGGTTTCCTGCATCACAGCCAACCTGGAAGTGCGGGCCAGTTCGAGGTGGCCCCCTCAGTTTGAGTTGGCAAGGGTCCTGCCTGGGCCACGCCCATTCGCGATTCAACATCCAACAGTCACAGCGGTCATCAGCGAAAATAATAACGACCGCCAGACCCCAGAAGAATGATTCAGGATGCACGCGGCTTACTCCTCTGTCAGTTCATCTAGACTCAGCAATACAAAATTTCCACTGTGGTCATGCTCGCGTTGGAAGATATCGCACCGCATGCTGAGTACTCTGAGGTTGAATACCAACAATGACGACGACATTCCGCAACCCCAATCCCAAGTTTGGCGGAATTCGACTTCTGAATGGTGGGGGTGTGTGTGGTGTGGTGCATTGGATCTGGCGATACACGTCGTGTCCCTGGAGCCATGGCACGAAATCTCCAAATCAGGGCAGCTAGCGTGCATCATACCGAAAACGGCCCGTCGTCCTCAGATCTGGGAAAGCCACAGTCAAACCCAACATCAAGACACAAACGACGCCATCTCCTCTGTATGCGCCACGGTTACGCACATGGCACATTTTGGTTTGTTTGCAAGCGTTTCAACTGACGCGCCATGGACTTCCAACGTTTGCGGGTTTTCAGGCGCAGCAATCCGCAATCTGACATTGAATCCAGACTCCAGACCGCCTCGTTTCAATCAACGTCCTTTCGCTGACTGTTGGCCTTCTGGTCACGCCTACACTGCCCAAAATATCTCGCTTTTCCACGCCGGTACCTGGATTGAGTGCGGCGCGGTGTCAGACAAGGGAAAGCCAGATCCGAGATACCATCCCAGCAACCTCCTTGGTTGGTGAGATTCGGTATCCAGACGGTCAGGTTGTCTCGTTTTTCACAGCATGAGCGCTGTTCGCTTGAGCACCCCGCAACACCTCAACCTGCGTTTAGTGCATAAAGTTGATGTGGCTTACCTAGTCCTTCTCTCTGCCAGGCCCAAATTTTCTTACATGACTTGAAGATACGATACCTGAAAATTAGACTCCGATCTCTCGCCGACATGTTCACATTCAGAACCACCGAAAGTGAACTGAACTAGCATCGCGGCCTGAACTCGGCAATCTCGGCAAGCAAGCTCCCCCGCGGCCCCGCAACCAGCGACATTGCAATTTCGACGTCATAGCGGGGTTTGGCTCCGGCAGTCCCGCACTAAAATTTGCAACGATATGAATGGCCGATGGAATCTCGACTCTCTCGATTTCAACTGGAATCTTGGCAACAACCAATCGAAGATGTAAGCGCGTTCTGATCGCGCTTCATCCCCAGAGAAAGCGTACGGCAGTTTGCGGCACACACTCACTCAAGTACATTTTAGTTTTCAGGGTCCAACGGCGTAGTCAGCCTGCAAGTTTCGTCACGGTGGGTAAGACCGCTACGGCGGATTGCGGGGCCTTCTCGGGTGTACCGGCCATGTGGTGGAGAAGTGGGACAGCCTCAGCACGACATCCCTTTGCGTTGGGCTGATCTTTCAACGGCCCGCCATCAGTTCACCATCTTCGGACCTGGAACCTGTCGATCAACCGCCAAGATCGGCGTTTGCGCCACGAGCCGGGCATTCCCGGACGAGTTCACGGAGGTGAATTCATGCGGACTCTCGCCGCTGATTTACTTTCATCTGATGTCGGAGCCGCATTCAGGGACGACTGAAGTCATTCACAAGTCTCTACGTACCTAACAGTGTAGCATCATCCCCACCCTCGAATCCCTTTCATGATATGATGAGCCTGACTCAGCAATGTGCTTTTGGAGTTACATCGACGTTTGAGAGACCCTGAAGATTTCACTGTCAAGTACGGGGCATTCCGTACTCCTGTCCAAAGTTTAATAGGGATAACGAGTCCACAATCTTCCAAGCCGTACACTGAAACAACGGTCTGCAAAATCGCGAGAAGACCGAACATAACGCAGATGAATTCCCAAGTAACTGGTACTTTGTATTGCACTGCCACAAACTGCTCTCCCTACTAGCCTTATACAGTTTGGGATCGCGCCGTATTATCAGGTTCTCCTCGTCGGTTGTCGTGCTTCGTATATACAAGCCGAACTGGCATTGCCACTCACTCCTGGATTCTAGTTCTTTATACTTGTCTGTCCAAACCAACACTTGCATGCGTACCTAAGCAGACAGTTCAACTCAGACCCTAGCCAGCCTCGTCGTCTTTTCGGCCTTGTTCAATCTACGTTTATATAGCGGGAAGAGACTCATCTACCTGCGCGGTATCTCAGCCAGCAGTAGGTAATGTGCGGATAATTTAGCGTTGAACGTGGCCGAACCCAGCGCATGGGAAATATGTGTACCTAACAGCTACGGATTACGCAGAGACGAATTGCTTAGGTACCTACCTGGTACTGTACCTAAGCTACCTGGTTCGGCGAGTAGACTTCCGTGCTTAACCAGGTCCGTCCGTACGTGTGCAGAGAAATACATAATTCTACAAGGGAAATAATTAACCTCTAGTACCTGCAAGACACCACTTGTGTAGACTTATATAAACAACTCATAGGGTTTGAAACTGCCGATACAAGATTCTTTGAGGGCTTTGTTGCATATTTCTCCAGCTTATGTTTGGTCACTGCCTACAATGGTGTATTCGTCGTAGCGAGAGGCCTACTTAGTTGTAGACCAGTTCCACAGCCCGAGCCCGCGTCCGTGACATTGGTAAATCTGGTAGGTCCTCAGTGTTACGGGCTAGCCTCGTGACACTCGGGGCTGTTTTTACAGCCCTTTTTCCTTTCTGGGGGACGGTTTCCTAGCTTGATACTATTTAGGTGCTTGGTGATTTCCCTAAATACCACTTATGTTTGTGAAGTGGTTTGGTGACACCGGGAAGCAGCACTCTCTATAATCATGTTAGAATTTGAATCTCCAGTTATTTTCTCCCGTTTATCGACCAAGACTTTGTGCTTCTTCAGCTCAGTATCATATCACATTTTCAAGTCTTGAAATCAAGGAATCCACGCTTATTATTTAGCAAACTTCATTTGCTGAAAGGTGCCTCGTGTGGTTATGACTTAGGGTAATTACCACGAACCGAATAACAGCCCAGACTTGAAATATGAGCAATATATCAACATAGTACCCTACAATGTAGTACCTGCCTCCGTCTATACTATTATGATTCAGTCATACAGATCCTCGTCTAATATGTCCGGCCGATTCAGCAAGCTCGCATTATCCACAATTATTCCTTCATCAACCTCCTCATCATTATTATCCAAAATCTCTTCCACCTTAGCTTGGTGTTCCAAGTGCGGTGTGCTTTGTTTCTTCTCCTTTTCCTCCTCCTCCTCCTCCTCGGCATCCTTGTGAGGCTCTTCATCCGGCTGTGGCTCCTGAGCCACCGTGTCTTCCGACTCCTTATTTTCCACCTCGGCCTTTTCGTCATCCCCTGGCCATTCATTCTCAGAAACGACATGCGAGGCAGCCTCGATATCTCCAACCGTCTTACCAACCTCCTTTTCAAGCTGGCCATCAGCATTTTCCACCTTCTCCTTCTTATCCTCCCTTTCAGAATCATCTCCTTCGTCCGCTACCAAGGCGCGATCTTCTTTGGCCCTATCCTCCCGATTCTCTTCACTACTCGATCTAGAACGCGATCTCCTTTCCTCCCCATCCGAGTCCGAGTCCAAATCACGTTCCCTTCTCCGCCTCCGCCTCCCCCTCCCCCCATCCATCCTCTCCGCTATAACCACCCGCTCAGACCGACCGTCACCCCTGTGCCTTACAGATCCCCCACTACTACCGCTACTGTCCGAATAATTCCGTCGCCTGACATAGCTTTTTTTCTCCACCACTATTTTCTCCACCAATACATCCTCCCCACCCCTCGCCTCATCGCTGGAGTTAACATCTTCAACTTCTCTAGGCTCAAAGTTGGCTTCGGAATCGCTCTCCATAACGATCTCCCTGAACCTCCTCGTCCTCGATTCCAGCTCCGCACGAAGCTTAGCTCGCGCAGCAGCCTCGGCCTCGGCATAAATCCGAGCCTCTCGCTCCTCCTGCGCCATCTTTTCCTTCCACTTGGCCGCTGCGGCAGCCCTTTCCGCCACCCTTTCCGCCTCAAAGATCGCCCTCGCCTTGGCGGTGGCTTCCGCAGCAATCTTGGCCTCGCGCAGCCTCCTCTCCTCCTCCTCTCGCTTCTCCTTCTCCATCTTCTCCTTGATCTCCAGACGCACTTGCGCCTTTACCCTTTCCATTTCAACCCTTTTCTCTTCCCGCTGTCTTTCCTGCACTAGGCGTTCATATTCCAACTCCGCCTTTTGCTGCGCTCTCGCCCGCTCCTCCTCCTCCTTCTTTTTCGCCTGCTCTAATTCCCGCCTGGCAAGCTCTAGATCTATATTGATGCCGTCGTGGTCATTGACCTTTTGCGCCTCTCTTCTTTCCTTCATAGCTCTGCCGTACTCCTCCTTCAATGCAGCGATCTCCTGTCTGGTCTTTTCGAGTTCCCGCTTCCTTTTCACTCTCCGCTCGTCTTCTCTCCAATTGTCGACAACAGCCGGCGTGAATTGAGGGGATCCGGAAATAGTGAGTTCGTGCCTCCCCGGCACTCGCTCACGGGACCTCTCTCTGGGTGACACCTCGCGATACCGCACTCGCTCACGAGACCTCTCTCTGGGTGACACCTCGCGATAGGGGCCCGTTTCCCAGTTGGCCCGGGACCTCCTTTGTGGCGACGGGGGACGTCGTGGTGGTGGTTCGATACCACCCTGTTTTGGGGAGGTTAGAAAGCCGCGGGGCAGGAACGGGATCATGGCGGCTGCTTGGTCGTTGACGACCTCCGCTTTCGCCTTGTCAACTTGCGGTGACGATGACATGAGCGCATAAAGAACCCTTCGGTAGGCCCATTCCAAAACGGGGTTCATAAAGTTGCGCCAGACGTGCAGCCGAGGATCCAGTTCGAGGAGCTGGCTCTTGAGTTTCTCGCGCGACTCGTCATCGACAGCCACAAGATACCTCATCAGACGGGTTGTCAGGAGCGATAGTGGACTGCCCATGGTTGTGAGCTGAAGATGTTCGAGTTGCGTGATGTAGTCGGTGGGGTCCTTGGAGCCACATGCCAACTCCCTCAAGCACCTGGCTTGGGTCCTATAGTCATCAAGTTCTTGTGCGGTTTTGAGAACAGTCATCAGGAGCGCCTTTGATTCATTCGGCGTCGATTCCGCATCATATGAAATATGCCACCCGGGATTCTCTGTGTCGACCGGGCAATAGATTGGAGCAGGGCCGCACATAATGACCTTCCCAGGAAACACATCGAAGGGGTCAGCAATCGTGGAGGTTTGCGATTTGGTGTTCGGCCGTGCGTTTCTCGCCGCCTTTTCCTCAAAAAGTACCCATCGCAGATACGCGCGTGACTTCATAAGCTCTGGGTGGTGGTTCCTGATGGAACTTGCGACAACTCTCATTTCTTCTTGGCAAACATACTGCTGTGACATTTTTCTTTCCGTGGTTACATCGAAGCTCTCAGATTGTGGGATGTCCGAGAAGCGGCCAAGAATCTGAAGGAGAGCTAGGTCGCTGAGGTCGTCTGTTTCCATCTCCTTCCAGTCGGCAAGCAGCTTTGAAAGCGCACCGGTGATGGATTTGTCGGCGAAGAGATACTGAAACGTGTCCCTTTCTCCCACGGCATTCAGAGATGCTATGATGAAATCGTGGAGATCCCAATAACGGTCCTCGGCCAAGAGAATCCGGTATAGTATCGGCCATCTTCGTCGGGGCTTAAGGCAATGGATGTCCTGGTCCGTCACCAGTCGGGTGTCGCTTTCGATTACGGCGATTAGTTGAAGGTACTGACACAGTATATTGAACTGATTACAATCGCGGTTGACAGACCAGCATGTTAGTTGTCCATATGACGTGTCCATTTGGAAAGGAGGGAGGCTTTGGATCGTGATTCTTACATCTTCCGGGCCAAGCGGCAGTCCTTCTTCGAGGCCGCGTAGCCGCTCTGTCAGGAAACGGACAGCAATCTCCGCCGCAGCAATTGACGAAGGCAGATCCGGGTCGCTTTCGCCACTTGTGAGGTGGGAGATGAGGAGAAAATGGATTGCCGCTGCCCTGGTAGTCTCGTCTGGATCTGTGCAGATCCTGGCGAGTGTGTCGTCATCAACCTGAGACACGGTCTTGGAGAGGTCATTAAAGGCACCTTGCGACAGCAACATGCTTAAGTCTTCCACCAGTTCTGGGGAGCCGATATGGGAAGTGGGTTGAAAGTATTGCTTGGAAAACTGGTTGGCCCGCTTGAAGTCCCCAATCCTCCTTAGGCGCGTGAATACTTGAATGTTGGCTTCCATGTCGTCTTCCACTTCAAGCTCGAGGTGAACGGTCACATCTCGCTCCGACGAAAGACTCCACACTGCGTCAGTCTTGCTCAAGGGGGCAATGGGCTCGTTGGGTGTATTTTTGCCGAAGCTTTGTGGCTGCGCTGAGGTCACTCTGCCGGTAGCAACAGTAGCATGAGCCAGCGACCCAGGACGCTTTGGCTGCTCCAAAAACACACCAGGAGCGGATTGACGGTAGGTTGGATACCTACTACTTGGGCCGGGATTCTGATAGTAAGAAAGAGGCCTGGTCAGATTGGCGTAGGCGGCTGGTGCCAGCTGGTTGCCTCGGTCATGGTAATCGTCGTTGAAGAAGCCATTTTCAAGGTGCCGGTAGTATGGGTCCTCACGACGGCGGTCAGTCTCGGCTGTCCTGCCGAAAGGCCGTGAGGGCTCCGTGCGGGATGGACGATAATATTCCCTATCATTAAACCCAACTCCAACTCTGTCAGGCGAGTACGGGTGTCTCTCTCCTGATGGGTTCGGCGGTTTTGCGCCGGCCGAGGCTTGATTCCGGGGCCCCAGGGCCGCCGTTGCCAGTCCGCGAGGGCGTGTTCCAGGTGTCGGCGATGGTGATCGTCTTCGTGAACGTGACCGTTCGCGGGCCGAGTGCGAAACAACAAGACTTGTCGGCCCAGCGTCAGGCGGCGGTGGCGATGACGGACGAGGGCGTACAGTGACATCAATTGACTCTTCTTCGCTATCGGAGGGATGGTGGCTGTGCACCTGTGGGCTCATCGCTTTAGTTTTGACGGTTGTCCAGAGTCTACTGTCTGTCGATTATTTGATGTTGATTATATGAGACAAGATGGTTGAGAAAACGGAAGGTCAATCAATGATGATGAGATGATGCTGTAAATTTGAAGGGGTGGAAGTTGCGAAGCTGAAGATGAATGTGTCCCGGTCTCCCGGACCACCATCATGTCCAGCTTGAAGCACAGCCCCCAAGCCTGCAGGGTCAGTGGGTGGCAGGAGGGTTGGTCCTTGGAGGGGTCGTATCATGCCTGCAGCATTCTCAGCCTCTCAAGGCAGCAGTGAGCCGCCGAGCACGAAATGGCCGTAGCGCCCCTGCCATGCTTGGCACCTTTGGCTCCGGGTCCGATTCGCTGTCTTATTACTTGGAGAGGAAGGAACGGGAAGCTGACTGAAATAAAACTAAGACGCACCCCGCGTCCTCGTGCAGCTGTGAACTTCCAGGTTCTCAAGTTCATCCTTGGTGCGGAGGCCTCGCCCCTGCGGATTTTATTACAGTCAACTTCGACTTCATGTCCGATTTTGGCCGCCAATTCCAAGTGTGCACACGCTGGTAATACCTTATTCTGAGGCAATTGGAGTTATATCGACAAATCCCCGAGTATTCCTACCTATATACCTGCGCGAAGATCCCGAAATGGATCCTGAATCTGATTACTATGGCCAACCTCCAATCCTGGCCAGTCCACAAGGTCGGCACCACAACGCACCTCCGCCGCGAGTCGCCAGGAAGACGGGAAAAAGTGTCGTCTGGTGGCCCACCGACGAAGGTTCCTTAGCCTCTCGCTCAATTGGCAAGGTCCATATCGACTGCAGGCTCCGTCTTTCCGAGTCCAAATGGGGTCTTCTCGACGGCTCCCAGCCCGCCGGGATCCTCTACGTCGACCTCAGCTTCGACCAGCCTCGCAGTTGCAGACTATCCTCTGCCACAGTGTTGATCTCGCTCGAACAGTACGACGACGCTGAATCCGACAAGAAGAAGCCCAAAGAGAAGGACGAGGTTTCACTCAGCCGCCTTCGCGTGTGCGAGTTCGGCCCAAAGCTGCTCACCGGGGAGCCGACTACGCTGAAGAGGAGGACCGAGTACAACTTCACCCCCGAGGTCAACGCTGGGATCGGTGGTTTCGGCGGACTGGGCGTCAAACGGCATAATTCCATCAGCTACGTCAGCCGATGGGTTCTCAAGGGCAGCACCCTGGCTCCGGCCGACAAGAAGCGCAAGACACCCGGCATCGTCTACCGGACGCTCAAGTGGGAACTGACAGAGAATGAGCTCGCGTTTCAGCCGACAGACCGCAGCGTTGTGCACACCGCCTTTGCTTTTGAGCACGAGTTGAAGCGCTTCTACATCAAGGTGGAAATCAGCGGGAAACTGACCGATGCCCTCGACAGGTTCAAGCATCGCATGTTTCCTCCCAGGATGAAGAGAGATCAGGGGACGTTGTTCACCTTGGTGGACCTGGGAGCCGAGGCCGATGCTCACAAGAACAGTCTGGATCACCTGGCTAGGAAGTTGGAGGCGCAGATGCGTGAGAGAAATCTTATCGCGCTCCCTACCAAGCTTCTCGACCATGCGGATGACCCGCCGCACCAGACACCGAAACCACCTTCACTGGAAGAAGATCCTGGCCTTGTCGATCTGGCGGACTTGGCGAAAGCAGCAGACAAGTTTGCTCCAGCGTCAGAGCCAACACGGACCCTTCAAGCAAACGCACGCATCTCGACGCCGGCACCGTCATTCATTTCCACGGCCGAAACAGTTGTCGCATCAAGCAATGGCGACAAAGACTTGTATCCACCATTGGGGCCGACCAACGTGAAAGACCCTCCAGTGTCAGTGCCCCAGGGTGAAGACGAAAAGCCGAATGCAACGGACATGGCAAGACCGGTAGTGGAAAAGGTGCTCAGGGATATTGCCGAGGTGCAGTTCATCGAGGTGCTGATTGTGCTGAGGGCGTGGGCTTATGCGACATTTTTGGCTATTTTCTTACGGAATCCGAGTGGGCTAACAGTATCACCGAAGAGGAAGGCGGGTCTGTGATATCTGTTCAGGTAGGTACTTATGCAAGTGTTTATCTTCACAAGTGTTTATCTTTAGTTTCATCTGGCGTTGAAATTATTATACATTTATACCCATTCTTACATTAGCTTTTATATGTGATGAAAGGCGTCATTCTACATTTTAAGTATACTAGGCGTTTATCAGCTTGTTAATAGTTGAATGCAATGAAAGACTCGTACAATGCATGCACGCTTCACTCCATCCTCCGTTTCAAATTACACTTCCGCCAGGATTTAAAACGTTATTATAGTTACCGGTTCTTGCCTAGTCCTAGTTCTAATAGAAAAAAAAACTTTTTATCCGCTTCATACCCTCATGCTCATTTACTGAAACATACATCTTGATCTATCTAGGAGTCACGCCAGACATATTGTGTACGTACTACCTAGGTCTTAAATCCCTAGCTTATCCGCCCGAGGAAAACAAATATAGAGTTACGTAGCAGACTCAAGGGGTATTTTTCATTGTCTAGACCACCGCCTGGTAAGTGCCTAGGTAGCCGTACTAACGTTTTAAATGCTCATTCAGACCCCTCGCAGTAGACGACGTGCTTTTCTGGAGGTTCGTACCCGGAAACGCGACTGTCAGGGTGCCAAGGTCTTGCTTCAGTTGTTCTGGTTACCCAGGTTACCGATACCCCAGCCCTTTCCCCTTTTTCTTTGTATCGTCATCACACTCCGATCGTTTTCGTCACCCCCTTCTATTTCAGCCACGGTATCAATGCCGTGCCTGGTCACACTTTGGTGAGCTCTTTTCAGTTGGGAGTAGCTTTAATTAATACTGCCAGACTGTGCGTTTAGAAAGAGAACGCTGCCCGTTGCAAAATATTTGCTGTCGTCGTGCACGACATACATATGACCCCCCGTTGTGGCACGAACGGGGGCTTGGTTGGGTCTCATAGGTAGTCATCAAGTAGTTCCCGGTTTTGAGAGAAAACAGTCATCAGTAGCCAGCCGCCTTTGATTCCTCTTCGGCGTCGATTATTCTGGATCAATATTGTGTAATTTCGTGTGTGTCGGTGCCGGCCGGGGCTTCCGTTTTCTTTTCTTTTCTTCTCCTGCCCGCTTGGCCGCCCTTGCGCCCGACCACTCACCCACCGCTGTCAGGGCCGGCCGCCTGGAATGGGCATGAGGGGAGGGCGTCGTCGAGCTGTCGTCCCACCGGAGACACCCGCCGCCGAGGCTACAGCAGCCGAAGCCAAGCCCTCCAGCGTGAGCTCGACCGAATGGGTAGGGGCGGCGGCGGGGCTTGTTGGCGAGACGCCACACTCCCACGTCATGGCCTTATAGGTTGAGTCCGTCAGAATTGACGGCGGCAGATCGCTCGCTACGAGGGCGAGCTGCCTAGGTAGGTCCTGATGTAGGGCTGCCTGGCTGGCGTAATAACCCGGTCATGTCGACAGGGTTGATCTCCCGTCCACAAGCCTACTCACAAATGCAGGATTTAAAAGTAATTTTTCTATTGCACGTCGTGCCGAGTGTTCTCTGTCGAAACAACACCTATTGCAGGACTCTCCACAGGTAACAAGTCCAGGCTTTAGCCCATAGAAATATACAAAATAAAAGTTTCACGTGGCGTGGGGAGCTCTCGCAATTAGCATACTAACTAAGGAACTGGCCAGGCTGTTACCGGAAAGTCTCGACAGGCGTAAAAGTATAATTACTACGGCTTTGCCGACGCCGCACGGTCAGACGATACCGAAGACTCCCCTGTCGGAGCGCTGCTCACGTCTTTCCGGTTTAGCCGTACCGAGCAAAACGGAGGACACGAGAGTCGCTGAACAAGTAGAATGTGTCTGGCTCGCTTCGTTCTTCAAGTATCTTGAGCCATGTTCATGGTCGCCGCTCCCTGAGTTCAACTGCTAGGTGCCAGGCCCAGGTCAGTAAATCAGCCAAAATACTTTCCCAGGTAAAAACTAACCTGGCTTATTAGCTTTTGCTTGTTTTCTACCAATCATATCTCCAACGACATCATCCTCCAGCTTCTGAGAATCGTCCCGCGAGAGCTCGGGGAGTGGTGATCCCCCTTCTAGCGCTTCGCATTTCCAGCCCATGTATGGATGCTTGTCCCGGAATAATCGCAGCACCTCCATGAATCTCTTTCGGATGTGGGCGGGGATGTTGGTGCCCTCTAGTAGCCTCCGCTGCTGAGACTCAATGATAAGCTCCAAGGCTCGCAGGAGGGCAATCTGCGATGGAGATGGAGGAGCCATCATGTCCTTCATCCGTTCTTAAGTAGCAAGTAGAAGGAAATATGTCGATTACTGCCGCCTAGATACGGGTCTTGCAGGCTCAGCTGATACGATGGAGGGTAGAAACCAGCAACTTCCCAATCGACGACGGCGGCAAGCTTGTATCTCGTATTTTTGTCACCGGGACTTTGACTGGACTGGAGGATCAGATTGCGACGCATGAGATCGTTATGGCAGAATACTGCTTCTTTCGGTGACTGGGTGTTACTGGTGTTCTCCAGCCTTTAGAATGCCGACATCCTACAGATGTGGCTTGATCGAGATAATTATTCGATCTGCAAATGCCGGCGTAGATGTGACGGAGCTTGTCCGCTTGACCTCCCTGCAGGAGTTGATGGTAGGCAGGATAGATGTTTATCGGTGGTATATACCTGGGGTTCTGACGTTCTGTGGTCTCCCGCCCCAACATTTGATGACACTCATACCAGGAACATCTTCGCCGGCATGCCCCGAGCCCGGCATGATATCAAAGTGCCAAGTTCAGTGCCAAGTTCAGTGCCAAGTTCAGTGCCAAGTTCAGTGCCAAGTTCAGTGCCAACCAGCATCCACAGCAATATTGGACTTCTCGATTCAGAATTCAGAGACGCATCTCGACTGGAATTGGGGTATCGGTTTACAGCGGCAGCATCTCAACCAACGATTCACGCTCATCAATCGCTACTCGACCAAATCCTGTGAGGAATGCGGTGCCGACCGGTTTCGACGGTCTATCAGCTCGCACAGCCTCAAAACCTCCTGCAACTGCCATTGGGCTTGGGGTGCATTACCCACAGGACCCTGTGCCACCGCCTCAGGCAGCACGCACCTTTTTCCAACGTCCCAACATTATATCCTCCTGCTTCTTACAACCTCTGACGCCATCGACTGCACTTCATGTGGTGGTTACAAGGCTCTTCGAGAACGAATGTGCAGCACACACCATGGCCGATAACACAACCGACTGCGCCGTTCAGGGCAACGCCGACGTCTACGGCCTCGGTATCCGGATCGACTTCTGCTCACAATGGTACGGCACAATCCTCGCGGACTGGCTGGCCCCCGCGGAAGTGCCCAGCCTACGGAACACTAACGCATTCTTCCTCACGGCCACGCTCATCGCCTTGATCATCCTCAGGAACGATCTCAAAATTCTGGAAGTCTGCATTGTCCTGCTGCTGTTCTTCGGGTCGTCTCTATATACCCTTCTGGTCGTCTACTGGCGGGCCTTCACCTGCCTTTCTGAACGCTTGGACCCGATGGGATTCACAGGTGCAAAGCCACGAGGAAAGATGTCCAGTTGCTCTGGTCTCTACTTTTGCTCGCTGAGCTGACGTTCATGTTCTGGTTCTGGATTGTGCGCATCCCTTCGTCGGACCCTGGGCCATGCATGTACTACCGTTTCATGTTTTCTGGGCTCCCGCTGCATAACAACGGGTTTCGACTCTTCCATATCATCTTTGTGGCTTTGACCACGGCGATAGTGCTGGTGCTTCTTCTGTTTAGCGTCCAGTCTTGGTATGAGGAGAGGAAAGCAAAAAAAGAGTGGTGGACAGGTGAACAAACCACAACCTCAGCCAGAGTATGCCGATTCCTCCCTTTCCTCACCAAAAGCGATGCAACCATTTCATTGACTTCCTCGCCCCACAGGATGTCTATGACCCTTTTCCCCACGGCCACTTCATTCCTAATCGTGATGACCACCTCCTGCGACCAGAGGACGATCGTAGCTCCTCCTCAACAGACGAATACTCATAAACCTGCCCCTCAACAGGCTTCCCAAGAATCTCATTCTTCGTACCCAGCCCTAGATACCCCGGCCTTCCACGAGGTCTATCCCCAGCATCCAAAACACCCCATTCAAGAGGCTGTAGATACCGTGGTCCGTCGGCACTGTTCCTGAACGTAGATACCTGCCTGACCGATACAGGACTCTGAATCTCCCACAAGGACGAGAACCTGAATAGACCACCACCTCCTTCCTTCTCCTTATCCCTCGCTCCTGGTGTCGAAGTCCCAACTGTAGGACTCCTCTGCGACTGCAAGACACGAAGACACTGCCCCGCAATAACAAGCGAATTTGTGCCCACCACAACAGAGCTAGCAGGAAGTCGCCGGTAGGAGATAAGAACAGGCAGCACAAAGAAAACAGCGATAGACACCCCGATGGTAGCGACCAGCGCTTCGACGGAATAGCCGACCACAACGCCGACGTCGGTGATCTTGATTTCTGTCTGGTTGACCTGGTAATCCAGCCTCCCGCGCGGCAACATGAAGATGGCCTGAGTAAATAACCAGCCCAGCATGGTCCGGAGAACCGTGAGCGTCAACCCCCACGCGAGCGGGTACCCAAACACGTAGCCACCCCTTTGCGTTTTCCCGCGAGGGAAGCTGACGCGCAGTCTTTTGGCGCCGAGGGCGAACGATGCCCAGTAGCGGGACTGGAACATGATGGTGTTGAGGGCGTTGAGGAGGAAGTAGATTGGTGTGATCAGCAGCTGGGACAAGTTGGCGAGTAGGGAAATGATGATGACCGACGAGATGTCGGTTACTGAAGGGTCGTAGTCGGAGGTGTAGAAGTTTAGGTAGTGGTTATTCATGTCTTCGCCGAAGGCGTAGTCGTTCCTAGGTTCATGTTAGTTTACGGCTGGTTTTGAAAGGATGGGGGAAGGGGGCTTGCCATTTCAGGTGGAGACGAAGGTGAAGAACGATGATGGTGATGCTCACTCCGAGGACCAAGAGGACACAGGGTGTCATTGTCCATAACCAGACTGCTCTTCGCACCGCCGTGTGCCAGTATTTGGGAGCAGCAACCCACTCGCGTGCTTTGATCGATGTATTACCAGCTGCAAGTGGTGGTAAGGGGGATAACTCCACGAGTCCGCCGTCCTTTGCTTCCATATCCTGACGTAAACCAGTCGTCTTCTCAACCTGAACCGGTACGTCCTGCTCCATAAACAGCTGTACAGCATCCCCAAGCGTCTGAATCGAGTCCAGCCCCCACGCCATATAAAACGCAAAAGCACTAAGAACCACTTTCAGAACAACGACACCCAGCACCATAAGCAGAATCGGATTTGCAAGATAAACCTTGCACCGACTGACAAACGGCTCAGCAAGACAGTACTTGACAGTAACCTGATTAAAATCCAAATTAAACTCCCCGAACGAATCATTCATCGTGGCAGCATCATGCGAAGTCGGCGAGATCCAGGGATACGTCCACGGCTCTGGCGCCGAGCCTGCAGGCGAGCCGCCATCATCCCCATCATCGTACAAATTCAAAACCGCGCCATGGTCGCCATAGTCGTCCGCGCAGTCGTTGAGCAAGCCATTATACAAGATATCAGCCTGGCACAGCGGCTGCATCGACCACACCGAATTCACGAGGGTCGGATCATACCCCGGCAGCTCGGCAATCTCGTCCGCCACCTCGGTCGAACTGTTGGACCAAAGCTGGGCGCCCGTCCAGCCCACCGCGTGAGGGTCGGCGGCATTCTCGACCACCAGTACCAAATGGCGATGGTTCTGCAGACCAGAGGGGTTGTGCAGGTACATATCCCAGCAGTCCGTCGGATCTAGTCGATCCCAGTTCTGCTTGGCTGCCCTAAAATCCTTGGCGAGGGGGGTCGTGTCGTTCAGCACGTCAAAGTAGTAGTCGAAGAGGTACGGATTCGCGACGCCGGGGTACCAGGCCGCTGCACCGTCAAAGTACGACTCCGCGACGAGAATATGCTCGTAGAAGGGGTAGACGCTCACAGCAAACACGGAGGCGTGGGAGAATAGCTGTAAAGGAGCGGACGAGACGACCAACAGGATCCAGGTGAGCGTGCGCCACCTGGAGACGAAGCGCATGTTTCTCAGAGAATGGGTGCCGATGTCGAGCCATTGGTTTTGCGTGTGGGCTTTCGATATGTCATGGGGGGTGGGCGAGATGGCCAGCCGGAGAAAAAAGTCGGTCGAGACGCTGATGATGACGGATATCACTGCCACGGCGAACTGCAGGCCTGCGTTCATGCTCGAGGTTGAGCTACATTTTCCTTGGTAGACGGTTGTGAAGCCGCTTATGCCGGTTAAGTTGGTTGAGATGCCGAGGAAGATGGCGAGGAGGAGAAGAATGGCGAGGGAGAGGAGGAGGAAGAGGAACGCCGTCCTGTGCCAGTTCATTTTGGCGATGGTCACTGCATGTTGGAGAGGGGGATGGTTTTGAAGGTGGTGATGATGGTACGGGGGTGTGACGAGTTATTAGTTCTGCCCTGAAGAATATACGGATAACTGTGCCACGGAAAGCTGAAGTCTGTTTCTTGGTCAGAAGGTTACACGCGTCTGGGGGCGACATGAAGCGGCCGCTTAGCGATACGACCACTTACCGCTCCCCGCCCCCGACTTGCATGCTAAGAGCCAATTCTGGTAATAACATGATTATCGAATGTCCCGCTTCTTCACGAAAACAAGCCGACATGGTGCCGCCATTGGTGAGCGATAAGGCAGGTACCGTGCCTTATGCGGGTGATCGAACAGCCCTGCAAGATTCTACCAAGTTGTCGTACCAGATGATGCCGGGGAGTCTGTGAAGCCCCCCGGAACCCCCGGTATTCTCTGCATTCACAATGGCAAAGGTACTTTGGGTGGCCGGACATAGGGCTTCTTTATGGAGAACTGATAGCAACGATCTCAAGATACCATGAGAAATTCCGGACCAAGAACTATAGGGTAGCAATCACATATTTCTTGGCCACAATGCTACCCACAGCATCTTAGCCTTCAATGTCACACATTTTGGGCGCCATATGTGGTGTGGTACCTTACCAACATTCACAATCGACTAACCAGAGCGTGGAGGGGCGCAGTTTACCACTGCATTGGATGACCAAAAATAGCGATTGTAACACCTACCTACTACAGGTTGCCGTTATGTCCGCTAATGATAATATCAACAGCGATGCCAAGTTTGGTTACTAGTTGCTAACTTTTAGTCTTTGTACACCGTTTCCGAGAACTAAAACCTTAGTGCAGCTACTTGCCATGTCCTAGTCTAGACAAGAAAACATCCTGTATTTTACTCTATAACCTTATAACATTATTCCATTTTACTTAAACGTATATCAAGATCTCGCTCATAGTCACGACTGAGTTGATATAATAAATTTAAAATACCTGGCATGCCCGTCCAGGGAAATTGAAATTGAGTTATTTATTAGAAATCATGGGTATGTTCTTACTCGATCAGGACATCCTGAACAACTTCTCCTCCCCTAACAACCTCACCTTTCATGACGTGATGTACGAAAGCTTCCCCAACCAGACGATAACTGGACCCCTGACTACCAGTCCCAGTCCGAAGAATAAACGGCGTTTTTGCTCCAGCTAGCACCCATATCTCGTCACCTGGTCGAGTACACTCCGGCACTAGACTTAGACCCAAGTCATCATTGCGGGCTATTTTCCTATGAGCCAAGCCAACGTTGATGTATCTCGCCAGCTCCTCGCCGGACACGGTCACCGAAGTATTATTTGTAAGCTCAGCACTACTGGCCGCGTGGTTGTCGTCCAAGGTCCTTGGAATGCCAGTATCCACCGTCATCTCGGCTTGGTTTGTTTCAACAAGCTGCTCAGCCAGTGCCAGGACCAAGTCACGGTCAACTATGACAGGCGACAGCGTGGGCTCCTCGTCGAGCAGCGCCAGCAGTGGCCGGAAGAGCGGCATGGGCTGCCAATTGTCCGAGTTTTCACGGACCTTGCGTTGCCAGTTCCACTGGTCACGGGGTCGAGGCTCGAGCAGTATATCGTCTTCCGCCAGAGTGGACTGGATACAGCAGAGGTGGAGTTGCCAGAGGATATAGCTGATTGTTAAGGAGTGAACTTGTACGGGCGAGAGATTTAAGGAGCAGAATTGATCACGCCAGAGCGTCATCGCTAGCAGTTCCAGGCGGCTGGTAACACTTTGGTCGAACCTATCCTGGGTAAGTAATCCGTTGCAGCAGAGAGCTGCGGTATAGTGGTACTCACCGCGATGTATATGTTGCGGCCATACCAGCAACCAAAGGCGCCGAGCTCGCCCAGAAGTCAACTACTGAAGTGGAGTCCGCCGACAACGAAGAGATGGAACCGATGCATATACCTTGGACTTGCAGTTGATGAGCGCCCAGTGACGGCGGCAAGTGAAACTGTAGCCCTGCGGATGCGTCCCAGTGGTTGATAGAGTCGTCCGAGTCAAGTGACGTGTGGTTATGCGGCGTAGTCCAATCTGGGACCCAGGATGGAAGTCCTTGAACTTTGGTTTGCACTTCTTGCTCTTTGTGTTTGAGAATGGCGAGGTCGTTTGTAGCCTGGATGCTCGACCAAGCAACTTTGAGGTACAGCTCCGGCACCGGAATCGTATAGTCGACATGACGGACGTCTGGGCAAACCTTCAGCTCAGGGGAATCCTTGTCGATGATGCTCAGAATGGAAAAGATCTTGTCTCGGGCATCAGAGCAGAGACTGCTGCGAAACAACCGAAGGCACTCGACCAGGCCGATGGACATCCCGACTTCGGAAAGATAGTGGCGCGCAAACCTGACGACCATGGCGGAATCCTCGATCGAGTGCCTACCTGGGTCCAAGAAGCGGTGGTATCTGTCTGGGATTTCGGCAGGTGAAAGATACGTCAGGATGTAGGACGGCGTGAGGATCTCCAGCCAGCGTGTATTCTGCAAGAAAGAATAAGCTGCGGAGAAGGCATCCCAAGCAAAGACTCTTGGGCCGCAGAGAAAGACTAGCTGCTGCGCCTTGACCACTTCCTGGATGATCCATGCCCGACGGAAGTAGTTTCGTTCCACAAGCGCAATCCAACCCAGCCATTCGTGTAACTGGACCGGCTCTATGCCCAGTTGTTGACTGTAAACGCCAGGATTGCGGATGTCGAGAGGCAGACTGTCGCGCGCAGCCGATACCGTATTCTCGGGTACGGTCGCTAGGGTCTCCAAGATCCTCATCGCGTCGTCCGTGGATGCGTCCTCGGGCCCGACCCAGACGATGACGGTCTCGGCCCGACCGTACACCTCGCCCATCATGGAGACCTGGCTTGCACGTTCGACTAGGTCTTCTTGGTTGATACATATGGCATCAATCCAGATCAACTCCTGTCTGGGAATTCCCAGTTTGCCGGGTGTGGGCGAGGGCGTGCGCAGGGCTCGAAGGGCGCTGGCGAGGTTCGGTTTGACGGTGAGGGGTTTTCCGTGGCACAGCACGTCCTCATCAGCCGTCGACATGGTCAACTCGACCGGCGGAGAGCTGGGATCGCCCCAAGTGTACGAGAGCGCGTCATAAGGCGGTGCGCTCTCGAGTTCGTGGACCTGGATGGAGATGGATAAGAGGTCGGCCTCGGCCCCTTGTTCGAGGTCGATAAGGCGGATATATCGAGGGTTTGGAAGGGGTTGCATTTTGTATTGAAACGAGTGGTTTCCATAGATCATTAGAGCTATCTGCTAGAGTCTCTGCAGTAGCTTGGAAGTAGAGTTGTTAGAAGTTAGAAGGTAGGTTTATATTAAATTATGTTAAGGGGTAAGGGAGAAATATCTGATTTGACCCAAAGCTCAGTTGCAGTGGTACAGTGCCACCTGCGGAGCCAGCTAGGGCTGTAGGCCGTAGAAGAAGCCACCTTCGGTGACCGGAATTAAGAATGATTCACCCGGCTGGCATGCGATAACACCTGTTCTGGAAAACCGCAGTAAGTTACTTTGCAAAGCCCCGTGCTTGTGACGAGCCAGTGCAATGACCCAAATCATTACACCAAACCCCCCTCATTCCCAAAAGGATGCCAGAATACCAAAGGTGTCAGTCAGCCTTTGGAATTCTAATATGTTATATACCGTTGACGGTCGCAATCAATTCAATCAAGGCTCAATCGCACCGACCGTTACACGCCCTGGTAAGCCAACTATTCTATGACGACTTCTTTAATTAATTAGTTGATCGAGAAGCCGGTAACCTAATATATTAATTCCTGCATGACGACTTTTCTAACTACCTAACTAGTTTATCAAGTTAGTTTGCAAGCTTACTATAGTATGATAAACGTTTCCACAGGCTAGTTAGTCCCCCTTTTTGACGGATTCTTTAGGTTTGACATTTCTTAACATTGCCTGACATGTGCACCTATATGTAGAGAGTGTTAGTAATAGCCAACCAAGGAAAACGAGATCTTGTCTAACGTACCTCATGTCACGCTCACCCGCCTCAGACGACCTCGAATATCTGGCCACCATCCTCTTCCGACCCTGACTCCGCAATCAACTCCCCACGCATAACGCCGTGAACATAGGCGTCACCCACCAACCTGTATTGGTGGCCTCTTCCTCCTCCTCCTCTTCCTCCTCCTCCTCCTCCTCCTCCGACTACTGGGCGAAGCACCAAGCAGAGCTCCGCCCCAAAAGCAACAGCAACAGTATCTCCAGTCTTGCGCCAGAAACGGCCCAACGCCCATGCTTCCGTCCTCAAGGACCATGAAGGTCCGGTTCATCAGCGCCGTCTGCGTACTAAACCCATACGGTCGCACGAATTCGGCGTGTCTCTGATGGGCAGGTTGTCCAGGTTTGAAATCGGCCGGGACGGGCTCGTGTCCGAACCAAACGCGTTGCCATCAAACCAAACACGGCCGGTGCAGGGAAGACGGGTGTTACGCCAGTCCAGTCGCCATCCAAGCACAAAGTTCCGCCAGAGGGATTCCTTCTTGGGATCGTCGTAGGGGAGACGTTTGTAAACGGCCTCGACGGAGCGGATAAAGCTCAGCTGGGCGGCGGTGGAATCTGTGTTGACAAGATTTCCGCTGACGGGTTCGAGGTCCTTTTCCGTGACGGGCAACGGACCGATGAGATTGCTGATTTTTCTGATGGAGACGCCACGGACACCTCATCAGAGATAGTCTGACCAGACTAGGCGTCAGGCATCACCAACTTTTTGTTTACATCTCACAACCAAGAACATTTCTATTAAGCTTAGTAGATACTGTTAAGCTGGTTCCCCACCCGCTTCCCTCATCTCACCTGCCTCCCTCGTCCCACCCACCTCCCTCATTTCACCAGTCTCTTACAGCCACTTGTCCGTAACGAAATCCCAGCGTTTGGCACCGTTACAGGGCGGAGATATAGCCGTGCTGGAGCCATCGATACGGTGCGGAAATGTGGCTGTGCTGAAGCCATTGATGAGAATCTCGAGACAGTTGGAAGTCTTATCCTGGTACCACGAGTTACCTTAGATTAGTATCAACTTGAGAGACAAAGTCTTAGATATGTCAGGTACCTTAGTTACCTCTCCAGGTTGGTCGGGAGTCATATATCTCGACCGAAAGCGGTCACGTGTCGAATCAAGAACATTTGACCTCTCGATCCACTGCCACACGGTGGCTGCATTCACCTGTGTAGTCAGGATCTTCATAGCCACTGCCTTGCCAGTCTCATCATTATGGTCCATCATCCTCGCGCCAGCTGCCTTGCATTGGCTCCACAAGTCAGCCGCAGATTGTCGTGGCTTGTCTGTCGGCTACGCCATGCTATCAGGAATTGACACTCCTCGTCGCGGGCTTGGCATGTCGCGGGTGTTTGTAGTGGCGGAAGGCAGTCAGTTGTGTTGTGTTTGTCACGGGGTGGTTGATAAGTGACTTTGTTGGCACAGGACAGCCTTACTGTGTGTAAATGACGGTACGATGGGACACGCTGACACACGTCTAGATCAATGTTAATTTGGGGAACCAACCTTCATTTACTATCTTTAAGCGTCCGTCGGCATAGTGAAGGGTGTCTCTTTTACTCAACACCCCAGCCTAACGGAGCCAAGCAACCAGTAACCACCAACTCACAAAGCTGTCCTCAAACAATCACCACAACTTGCCGGCTTTGGCTACCACAGCAATCACACGCACACGTAACACGCCTAGCCCTCGAGGAGTGTCGAGTCCTGACTCCTGACTCCTGATAGCATAGCGCCACCGACAGACAAGCTACAACCTATGGCTGAGTTATGGAAGTAATGCGAGGCCGCTGGCGCGACAAAGACGGTCCAGAATGATGGTAGTGGTAAGGCCGTGGCAGTTCTTATCAAGAGTCCGACTATATAATAAGTGAATGCATCCAAAGTGTGGCATTGGATTAAGCAGTTAGGTGTTCCCGATTCGACTCGTAATCGCTTCCAGTCAAAGTACATGACCGGGAACCCCAACCAAGGAAAGCTAATGTCATGGCCTGGGCCCATGCTGCCTTGAGCAGGCGCCAGAACAGCTAACTTGAATTACCTGTATACATTCTCTCACTAGGTCCTAGTTAAGATAAAGAAACTGTCATACCCGTGCCCAATTGACCCACAACCAACTGAGCTAGGCTCCCATTCAAAAGGATGCCAGAATTCTAAGTTGTCAGGACTTAGAATCGAGTGGGTTATGTACTGTACTGGTCAACTCGAGCCCGGTGTGCCCATCGCTGTCGCTGCGCGACCTAGTCGGTTCGGGGCATAACAGAAACCACCTAGATATCCTATTATATACCTTTATATTTATCTTACTGAGACGTAATTCTTGCTCTTGGTACTAAGGGTGATGGATTTACCATAATAGATTTAAATATCTACTATGTTCGTCTGGGAGAATAAAAGAGTGAGTTGTGAGGGCATCGCAGAATGACCCACACCACTGAGCTAACCTTCCCATTACAAAAGGATGTCGAATTTCAAGTTGACAAGGCTTAGAATACTGTGGATTATATACTGCATAGCGCCACGCCATGACAATATGTTAGATATTATAAGAGATATTTCATATTTCATATTCAGCATAGTTCTTAGTAATGTAGCTTACTAAACTCTTTGAACCACAGAATGATTGTAAACGAGTGTGCTATTATAAAATACTAGTTATACGTCTTGTCACCATTTTATAAGCCGTTCAAAATGATCTTACCACCCCAAACTCTTCAAACTCTTCCAATTCTCAGCAATCTTGGCCGGTCCATACGTGATCTCATCCCCGCCCCTCACCCCAGGGGCAACTTTAACCCTAACATACTCATCCCCATAAAAGAAATACGCCTGGTTCTCATACCCCTTAGCGCCAGAAACAGACAACACCGCATCAACGGTCTTAAACCCGACCTTGGCAAGCGAAGTCCAGTTCTCCTTAATACTCGCCGGACCGTAGGTGATAGTATCACCCCTATGCACACCAGGATTCACCTTGACGCGAACATACTGATCCCCCTTGAAGACGTACGCCTGCCCCTCATATCCCCCGTTCATGATAGGCAGCACGGCGTCGACAGACTTGAAGCCAGCCTTGTCGAGACTGGCCCACCCGCTGACGATGCTGGTTGGCCCGTTAAGGATCTTCTCGTCAGGAGTTCCCGGGAAAAACTTGATTCGGACGTAGCTGGTGCCGCTGAAGACGTAGATCTGGTTCGCGTGGTCCTTGTCGCGGATGGCGAAGGCTGCGTCGATGGAGGAAAACCCTGCTTGGACGAGGGTCTTCCACTCCGCCGAGATGGCGGTGGGACCGTAGGTGATGGTGTCGTCGTTGGTGGAGGGGGTGTATTTGATGCGGGCGTAGCGCTCGGATTTGAAAAAGTAGGCCTCGTTGATGGAGGGTTCTTCGAAGCAGGTCTTGCCGTTGACCATGATTGCGGAGGCTCAGTGGCGGGTTTGGACTGTCGGTTTTTGTTTCTGTATTCTTTATTTGGAGGAGACTGGGAGTTGGAGGATAAAGGCTGGAGGACTGAGGTTGGCTTCTCTCGCCATTCTTATAGCCGGAGGATTCATATCATCTGAAAAATGACGGTCGGGCTATCTGTATAGGGGTTGTTGTTGGGATACAGCTGAGACAGCCTCACCTTGCTGCGATCGATCGTGGTTTTTCTGGATCGTGTATCGGGAGATCGTTGCTGTACACGTCTCCAAGGTAGGCGTATGGTTAGCATCACGAAAGAGATTCGCCTTCAAAATAAACATGATAGGTCAGGAGGGTCTCAAATCAGAGTAATGCCGGCTGTTGTGTCAACCTCCTCGCGGATTTTGAGACAACTGTTCGGGAAAGAAGGCGGTGAGATCGGGTTACAAGCTCGCGCTCCACGGTACGGTACGGCCCGATTATTTGTGATGCAAAAGGGACATCTTACAAAGCCTCCGGAACGGTGGCAAGTACCAATAAAGCAGTAGTGACCTGAAAGAGTAAATAGATGCAGCTATCGTGAATCCCAGCGCCCAATATCACGGCCTCTTGGATTGGATTGCTACTTATTATGCCCGGAAATTCGGACTCCCCCACGGCATATATCATAACGGTCATATCGTCATAGGGTCAAAGCTACCTTACCTTCAACTGACCAGCTAGAAGTTCAACTAAAGGAAGGTAGCTTCAACTCGCCAGATACAGCTTCAGCTAACCAGAGATAGCTTCAACTAACCAGATAGCAGACAAGAGACCTTTTGCGTGGGCGGGTCAGCGGCCTTCTACCATTTTCTCAGAAACTCGAAATACATTTCTGCAAAACTAAAAAATGATGGAATGGTATAAAAATCAATTCCAACATCCAGATTTCTTCTGTCTTCACTCTTCAATACCTTTCGTTGTGAGGACCTATTCTCCACATATGGATATTGCTCAAGATCATGGACTTGCTTGTGCATGATCCCACGAGTATCCAGTGCCTAAGGAGAACCAGTCGCATATTTCTCCGTCTATTCTCTTCACGTGAGTTTCTGCAGAACCACAAAATCCCTTGCAAGGAACACATGCACTTTCCCTGGGCCCGCCCAGATCCCGGATCGAGACACCAAGAGACAGAATCGTGGCCATTCGGACTCACAGAGTGCCCCCTGAGGCGAGTCGCCACGCAAAAGAAAGGGCAATTTCTCTGACACCAAACCTCCGGCAGCCGTTGCGTGCCCTTCTGGAGCAAGACGCCTCGCAACGGCTGTGTTTTGATTGTTGCGACCAGGCGACACGGTGGCTCTGGCACGACGACAAGAGAGAACGGCACAAGAAGCTGACAACAACGTTCAAGTTCTGCTCTCGCTGCGGAGTCAGATACCGACTCGCCTACTTTCCGCGCGCCCAGCGCTCCCTCGGCGTCGACACCATCGTCTGCATCGGCCACGAAGGAGCTGTGCGACTATGCGAACACAAAGCCGTCCGCTGGGAAACCGTGGTAAACGCTGCGTTCCGACTCCGTAGTAGTCACGGTGATGATGACTCGCAGCAGCAGCGACGACGTACAATGTTGCTGCTCGACAGATGCAACCACCCAAGCCACTTTCCGACACATCATCACCATAGCAATAGCAGCCCTGGTGGCAAGAAGATGAAAGCCAAGAAAAACTTGGAGCGGGTCCGCCCATCTGCTTACATGGTTGCCCAGCGAGGAAAGGAGGCGGGCATGTACACCGCCGTTCGGGTCGTCCTGCGCTGGGGAGCACATCTGCTCGTGCCGGATGATGATGATGACCGCGACAAAGGCGTCACCCCCGCCGAGATGACCAGTCTCCTGAAATAAGTCCGACGCGGAGCGGCCGAGTACATCGTTCCCCAGTCGGGTAGTCTGCCCGAGATGAGGTGCTTCGACCCGAACCACTGCGGCTGCCTGCGCTACGACGGCTTATTACCAGATTCCGCACTGGCATGCACCAAGTCGCCTCTTCACAAGTTGCCTTTCAGTTACGCACCAACAGAGACGCTCGTCTGAGCGAATTGCTACCCAGCAATGACAGCAATGACAGCAACAAAGGCACAACCAAGGCGGCTGCTGGCCATCATGCAGCGACCACCGTTCTGGGTGCCTCAAGCTCGGGACAAATAACATACGGCACGCGGGTAGACGTCAATCCTTGCGCAGATAAACTTCATAGGCGGCGTTGTGTGCAGATAAGCTACCGACGTGATATCTTGGTGGCGGAAGACGGCCAACAGTGCCGAACCGTGACGCGCTCGAAGGTCTGAGAGTATCGATCCCGGCTCGTATGACCGCGAATTATGGATGGAAGAAGAAGTCGACCCCGAGGTGGTGAGGTGGAAGGGCCGGGCAGCGTGCCGCCGGGACCCCGAGTGCCCCAACTATCATCGATATTTGGAGAGGCCGGTTGTGTGGGAGTGCTGGACGCGGGATCAGTTGGATTCTGCCCGTCGACAAGCGCAGCTTCTAGCAGATCAAACAGAGCAAAGGAGATAGGAAGAGGAGAAGAAAGGAGAGGCGGAAGGAGAGGAGGACGAGGACGAGGATGATGATCAGAAGGCAACCGCTTGGCACATTGACCGTCCCGGCGCGGAACTGAAAGAAAAGGAAGGCCTCTTGGGAGGAGCGCAGGAGGAGGGGGTACGGTACAGGCGGGGACTGAGTCGTCTGTGGTCCAAGACCCTGGGTCGGTTATTTCGCAACTAGGGTTGGTTGGTTGGCTTGTTTCTGCCTGGCGTTTGCAATAACAGCAGCCCGTAGTCCGGTCTAGTGTAGAGAAAAGAGGTAGAGATATTAGGGAAGATGTGAATTTGCGTCTGGTATGGCAAGGGTAATATCAAACTTAGGGGGCACGGATTGTATTGAAGTATTGTTAGAGCGTTAGAAAATGCCTTGAATTTCGAGGCAAATGCTGGTTTATTTCTACGAAAATGCTAAAAAGCCTTCCTGCCCATCTCTTATAAAGATTTCCAACTATCTTTCATAAAGATACAGCCCACCCCTTACAAGAAGATGCAAAGCTCGTTCGCCCCCCCCCCCCCCCCCCATAAAGACATACTCATCCCACACCCCCTCGCACCCTGCATAACCATAATTACAACCTCGATCTTGATAAATATACACGTTTCATCTCTTCGAGGATCTCCCACTTGGTAATTTCTTGCTTCTCAACCTTAACTTGCGGCAACTCCTCTTCCAGTTCTGCTGCGAGCTCCCGGGCAAATCTCTGCCAACTCTGCCTCAACCTCTGGTTCTTGCATTGTTAACTCCATATCCATCATTGACATAGTGCTAACCCATGATTCTTGATGGCGCGTCCCCAATACGAAGTTATTCCTGTTGTGGCGATCCTCTCGTGCGACCTTTGCCCGATCCCCTCCAATCACCCGTTCCCAACAGCCAGCCACCCACGGGGGCCCAGCAACAACCGTTACCTACGAGGGCTCCACGGGTTGTACCACGTAGGTCTGAACAGACGCCGGATACCTCGGAGCAAATCCAAGTACTCCGCCTCCTCCCTCTTCTCCCGCCACTGCCGGGCCGCCTGGTGGTGGCGGGGGCGCAAGATAACAAGGTTCCGGCCATTGCGCCCCCCGCCGAATGGATCTTGGTAGGGCGCCGTCCTCCAGTCCTTGCCTACGAACTGTTCGTAAAGGCTTTGCGAGGCGTTTCCCACTTGTCTGATTCGCTCCCGAGTCTTCAAAAGGAGTCTTCCCTCTATCTTTTGGATGTGATCTTGTCTGAGCTTGTACCCGAGTTGTCCTAGCCTCGTAAGCCGTTCGAAACGAACGGCCGGAGATGTGACAGTGAACATGCCGTGCTCTTCGTACACTATCAGGCACGAAGCTAGGCTAGGGTAGAACCGAGGCCCTAGATTATTCGCATCCTTCGGGTTAGGGCGTCGAACGGCTTTCATTTTCCTATTTAACCTGTAGAGAATTTCCTCTATCAGACGGATCTTCCCCTATAGACCCTCGTCCCTCTTTTTTTTCTAGAATCTCCTCGTTTGTCTTGCCGTGCTTTTGGCTGATATTTTGTAGATTGATGTTGATATCAATCCTTAGCCGAGTCAGGCTCTTTGCAACAAGTCGCAGGAAGATTGTCAACGGGCAAAGGCACGAACGCATGCTCGCCTTCAATCTCGACCAAGTTTCCTCCCAAACCCCGCCCCCACCCACTAGCTGCCCAGCGGCTGGCCTCCGACCGGACTGACCACCGCGAAAATTTGACCACAGCCTTAACCCGGCCAAGGACATCATCCCAGCCCGCTTCCGCTCCCGCTTCCGCTCCCAGCCCTCCTTTGCCGCTCGGCACCACGATAATGCAGACCAGGTGGTCTGTTTATATCCATGACTTAATAAACCCTGTATTCCAATGCCATCTACCTCAGGTACTTGACTGTAAAATGACCTTTTGGACGGCAACGTGTCAGTGTTGATACTAGTACGCATTTTTAAAAGATAACTTACGGGCCCGTTTTGGTCAGAGATGGGGACGAGGCCTTAGAGATTGTAGGTGTGAGCGTGGGCGTGGGCATGGTTATGGTCGTGGTCGTGTTGGATTTGCGAGACTTGGCAGAGCTGGGCTTCGGCAGTGGTGTACCGGCTGGTCGCGGCCACGGCCTGCCCTTTGGAGGGCCGGCAATCATGACGCTGCGAAGCGTCGTAATCGGGACGGGGCCCGGTGGGACATCCAGAAGTGTGGTGGCCGGCGTTACCGAGTCCAAGAGGCCTTGGGTTGGTACCAGGAAGAGACCGGGACCGGGAAGAACATCATGAAAGGCCGAAGCAAGTGTTGGTAATGGGGCCAGGGGGAGTGGAGACGGGCGCCACGACCATGGTTGAGGTTGGCTCTTAGCCCTGTGGCGGGATGGCGGGCGCAGGTTGCTGGACCGGAATGGCGAGGGCGAGGAGTTGGGTGGCCAGGGCCGCGAGGGGGAGGAGGAGGATTGCACTCTGGTTGTCTGTCGTGTTCATCTTCGTCGGTTTGGCACATGAGCCTTCGTATTGCATGCGCCAATTCAGGTCTGCCCAAAGCGCCCCGTCCCAGAAGCCTCCCGGTTCGCTGGTTGGCTCATCGGTGAGGTATCCCATTCTAGCATGGTGACCGTATCCATGTGTTCGCCTCCTTTAAAGAGGTAAAGGCCGTAAAGCCCTCCGCGCCTTTGAATGTGGTCATGCGAGCCTTTGCCTCCGACCAATGGGTCTTGCGCTTGACCTGTTCGAGCAGGACTGGCAGCTTTCTCTTCATGAATTTCCAGTGTCCGTGGTGGGACTTGAATCTTGCCCGGTTTCGACGAAGCCAGGTATAGATACACGAGGTCTGGATCGATGTGGCTTGGCCACTCTCCGCCCTGGTTGTTGTTCTGCTGGGCCATCATCTCCAGCCAGTGGTCGCCTTTAGGATATAGACGAAGGTGAAGGTGAAGAAACGCATTTTCAAAGGGGAAAAGACGTGGTGGCAATTGAAAAAAACACGATTATGAAGAAACAAAAGGCCTTTGTTTTGTCATTTCGAAAAATCAGTGCTTGTCAAGCCTCCGCTGCCACAGAGCAGAAACCTAGACTCAGGACACGGGGGACTCCATGGTATTTAAACTCCCATCGCTTGTCTAAAGCACTCGCAATTTCCACTCTCTAGTGGCACTAAGACCCGGGAGATCAGCTCAGGGTAAACCGCGGGCACCACTAGCTTTTGTGTGTATCGGTTTGGGAGGCTGATCGATACGCATTTCATTGGGATTTTGTGGGATTAAAGCATCGTACAACTCCATAAGCTGCTGGTCTGTAAAGATAAAACAGTCAGTAAGATTTGAAGAAGGTACTTAAATGGTACTTACCCGTCATGTCGTCAAGTTCCTAGATGCGACTTGGAAACCCCGAAATTTTGTTCCCCGAACGAACATCTAGCAAACATTCAAGCTCATTCTCGGGATCCAGGTGGTATTGGTCATAGTTCATCTTTGCCAGGTTGCGGTTGATGATGCTGAAAAGGCGTTAGATAGGTGTAAATGAGAGGGATATGGGAAAGGACATAACACTTATTGAACCTTTACTTTAATAGTATCGGCCTTGAGCGTGGCGATATTGTCCTTGAGCAGGACAATATCGTGCGTCAGGTTCCCAAGGAGGGACATAACTCGTGCATTGTGTTCTGCCATGGTTCGAATGTCGGACCCTTTTAGGTGCCGAATCAGGGCGACAGTTCTTCGTGCTCACACCCGAATGTGGCCGCGTCCTCGGGTATCGCCATTCCTGCTTGCTTGCTCTTCAACAAAACCAGGTAGCTGTTCAAGATCAGAGCCAACCAGGTGGACAAGGACGATCTGGTCAACCAGACAGCGGAAGGTGGACAGAAGCGATGTCAACTTCCCTGGGTTTCTCTGATCGTGGTGCGTTCCCAGCTGTGTGGGTGGTGTGTAACAGTAGTTCCTGCCCGGTCAGAATACCGCTAATACATGTCGAAGTGGTCTGGGCGTTTTCGGTTTCTTTGAATGAGATTTGGATGGGTCAATGGATTCTAGGAAGTCACGTAACCGAGAGGGTCCAGGCAAGTGCTGCCATACAGCTGTAGAAGGAGCGATGTTGACGGATGACAGGTCGCGAGGTCAGTTGCCACGCCAACTCAGGGGCTACAAAGCTGATTGGCTCCATGTCGGCTTTGTCATGCTCACTGCGGACAGTGCAAGTTGGACCCGTAGGTCTGGATTTCGTGAGGATCTCTGCGGGCTTAGTCATCTCCATAACGAAACACGGATGCTGAAGCACAGACCACCCGGCAGCAACAGCTCGAGCCGGGAAGCGAATTTCCATCGCGAATTGGGATTTTTGGCATCGACGTGAACCAGCCCGGATCGCCGCCGCCAGACACTCCACAGCGATGCCTCCCAGATTACCGCTCGCCCAGGTGGCGCGATGCCTCAGCCGACCAGTTGAGGTTCCCTTGAGACCGGCGTCGCTTGTTTCACTCTTCGCCCGGCTCTCGGTGCAACAGACCACGCCTCGGATACCGAACCAGACCCAGACCCGGAGCGCTCACATCCTCGCCAGCCTCTCGGACAACAAAGGTGCCTACCACAAGCGCATCCGAAAGGGTCGCGGCCCCTCCTCAGGATACGGAAAGACGTCTGGTCGCGGTCAGAAGGGTACAAAGGCTCGCAGCAAGGTCAATCGGTACTTCCAGGGTGGCCAGACGCCATTGATCGTCAGTCATGGCGTCAAGGGCTTCGTCAACCAGTAAGCTACTTGTCCGTATCCCCCGAGTGTCGGTCCACTGCTCTAACAACCATTCTCTTCCAGCCGGGCTCCCATAATGTCCAAACTCAACCTCGACAAACTCCAACAGTGGATAGACGCCGGCCGCATTGACGCCACGAAACCACTCACACCAAGGGAGCTCATCAAGTCGGGCGTGATGGGTGGCAGCATCAAGGACGGCATTAAACTCCTTGCGCGGGGTAAGGAGACGTTCAAGCACCCGATCGACATCAGCGTGTCGCGCGCGTCGGCCACCGCGATCGAGGCCATCGAGGCAGCCGGCGGAAAGATCGTTACGAGGTTCTACACAAGGGAGGCACTGAAGCGGCTGGTAAAGGGCGAGAGCACCCACACAGATGCGCCGCTGCCCATCGGCGCGGAGCACGTCGACGCAGTGCTGCAGAAGACGCGGACCGCCTCAAAACACTTTTATCGTCTGCCCGACCCGACGAGCCGGTGGGAGATCGAGTACTACAGAGACCCGGCGCACAGGGGGTACTTGAGCCACATGCTGAAGCCGGGCGAGTCGCCCAGTTTGTACTTCAAGGTGCCGGCAGAGAAGCCGATCAAGTCGATCAAGAGCAAGGAGAAGGCTGAGGCTGCCACGTTGGAGGACAAGTTGTGGTAGAGATGCGGAGATGGTGGGTTGTAGGTTATGTTTACGTATTATTAGCAGGTGTAATCTAGCCGACGAAATGTACAATATTCAAAGCAAGCAAGCACGCGGATGGGTGATATGTATATATAATACTAGACCTTTTTTTGCATGGACAATTCTGCTGTTCGTCTGCTCTCTTTTCCCGTTTCGGATGCTTTGGAGGATTGACAGCCTTGCGTGGCTGGTGCCAAACGGGCGGCTTGGCAGACGTCGCGTCATTGGCTGCCGAACGGCTGCCGAACGGCTGGAGGTCCCCAGGTCGCCAATCGTGAGCTTCCAGGGCAGCTCCCCTGGCCAGCCTGAAAGCAGCAGGCAGGCACCTCAGGAGCTCTTCCATGTCCATTCAGGATTCAGCTTCCTCCCACCAACCACACGACGCTTCTCGTCCGTGGCCTTGCTCAGCAAACAACTACAGCTTCTCTGTATCTGGTATCCTGCCTCTGTCGCAATTGCTGTTCAAGTCAGTCATTAGTCTGGACTTTGTTATCCGACCCCAATTAATTGGCGGGACCCCTCATCCTCGAAGACGAGTCCGCGTCCTCCATTACGCATTGCGAGTTGCATTACGACATCTGCATTTTATCGGCGCCCGCAGTTATTGGATATCATCTGCTTTAATCACTTTTTACCACTTCCACATTTTCAAATAGCGCCTTACATAAACCGTCACGAATAAGCCCTTTCCCAACTAGCCCGATACCTCCGCCCGGTGCGCCTCTCCACCCTCGCCATGTCTCTCTTCGGCAGCTCCCCGCCCGGCGAGTCGTCCGCGATCGCGGCCTCGTCCAGCTTCGCCAACAACAACAGCCAGTCCTCCCTTTTTGAAGACGAACCCCCGATGACCAAGTCGACGACCAGCGCTCTCTTTGCCGACGACGATAGTGGTGCCTCGTCGCCTTGGGACATGCCGACGCCCCGCAAACAGCCGTCGCGCGCCGATCTCATTCGCAGTCTGCTACCGCCATCCGATGTGCCCGACAGCTACATCGGGGTCTTTGATACCGTGGTTCGCGACGATGGAAGCGGAGGCCGAGTTACATCCGGGGGCGTCGCGCGGACACTTGCGGCTGGCAAACTGAGCGCCGACCAGCAGGCGCGGGTTATGGGCATACTTTCCCCTCTGGGATCCGACGGAGACATCAGTCTGGGCAGGAGCGAGTTCAACGTGCTGCTCGCCTTGATTGGTCTTGCGCAAGAGGGCGAGACCATCAGCCTGGATAGCGTGGACGAGCGCCGACGAAGTGAGTCCTTCTTTTGACCGAGCCAGCCCACCACGTATTCCATTGGTCCAAGTCCTCTCTGGTTTATCGCATTCTCACTTGCCAATCATAATTCCTTATCTTGTCCAATCTCTTTCCAAGTTCCGCCACATTGTTTCCATCTTGGAGCCGCACCACGTTGATCGGGGTGGTGGCTCCACCATCACCGTGGCACATTCGAGGCTAACCTTGTTTGTTTTGCGTAACCAGAACTTCCCCAGCCCAAGTTCGCCGGTCTGGTCGAGAGTGCTCCTCCCGCTACCGTGCTCCCCCAATTCGGTGAGCTGGCCGCGAAACCACCCCAGCGACCCGTCACGCCGCCCAAACTTCACGAATCATCTCCGTCGAAGTCACAGCGAGGAGTTACCTTGAGGAAACCGTCGATGGAGTATCCCGAAGACCCGTGGAACACGCCCGACGTGCACAAGACCCACAACCACGGGCCGGAGCCACCGAGGCCGATCGTCAATGACGTACCGAGTCCGGTCGCGAATGTGAACGGAAACAGACTGTATGGCACCAGCCCCGAGGCCCCGATACCGGGCCGGACTACGTCGACCTTTACCACCAGTACCGTTGCATCGGGCGCCGGCTCGGTCCACCAATCTACCGCTTCGGTGGCAGAACCGGCGTGGAACTTTGTTGACGGCAATCCGTCCGCGGCAGGGGGATTCAATGACCCAGCAAATAACCCGACCGCGAATCCCTTTGGCGGCAACCCAGGCGGTCGCGAACCGGGTGGTGGTCAACCGTCTGTGCCGAACCCAAGCAGGACTATTGGTAGCGGACGGACTGGAGGTACCGTGGAGGAGACCATTCTTGTGACACTGTTGCCCGAGAAGGAGGGCATGTTTATGTTTCAACATCACAACTACGAGGTCACGAGTTCCAGGAGGGGCAGCAAAGTGATTCGTCGCTACAGCGACTTTGTCTGGCTGCTAGATTGCCTTCACAAGCGGTATCCGTTCCGGGTCTTGCCGCTATTACCGCCCAAGAGAGTGGCTGGTGAGTAACTCCTCCTTGTAGCTACTGACCTTACAATGCTAACTACGATGACAGTCAACGGCAATCATCTATCAAACGATGGGGCTTTTATCGAGAAGCGTCGTCGCGGCCTGGCTAGGTTCCTGAACTTCCTCGTTCGGCATCCCGTCCTTGGCCAGGAACAGCTGGTGATCATGTTCTTGACCGTCCCCACGGTAAGTGTGCGCACTACCCACCTTTATTTCCGCTACCAGGCGTGCTGACTTTTTGCCAGGAACTTTCGGTTTGGCGCAAGCAAGCTACCATCTCGGTCCAAGACGAGTTTGCCGGCCGATCCTTGCCAATCGGCCTCGAGGACTCGCTTCCACCTACCCTCGAAGAGCTCTTTGCTCGCACCCGGGCTGGCGTCCGTCGCAGTGCTGATCTCTACATCAGCATCTGCAATATTATGGACCGGTTGGTCAAGAGGTCAGAGGGAGTAGCAGCGGACCACGCCCGCATTGCTTTGTCTCTCAACTCTTTGACAGAGGTCAGCGCCGACACGTATGCCACGGATACTAACGATGTACCTTTGCTCAACGATGGACTACAAGCCATGAGCAAGCATCTCCGCACGTCGCAGAGCTTGATGGAAGATGAATCTCGCGCATGGGACGAGGGTGTTTTGGAGGACCTCAAGCGTCAACGCGACGCGCTTGTTAGCCTGCGGGATCTTTTTGATCGCAGGGAAAGGCTCGACAAGGACAACATCCCGCACCTGGAGCGGCGGATTGCGACGAACGAGAACAAGCTTTCTACTCTTCGCGCGAAGCCGGACGGCATGGTCAAGCCAGGCGAGATCGAGAAGGTCGTGGAGGCAATCATCAAGGTAAGTCTGCTTGCAAGTTCAGTTGTCTGCACCACCACTAACAAATGAAACAGGACAAAGAATCGATTGTCAATCAACATAACCGGTCTGTGTTCGTGAAAGAATGCCTTCGTGACGAGCTGTTGTTCTTCCAGCATACGCAGTACAACGTGTCGAGATGGAACCAGGACTGGGCGCAAGAGCGCGTCAAGTACTCGGAGATGCTGGCCGATAACTGGCGACGGTTGCTTGATGATCTCGAAGGCATGCCGCTCGGTGACTAGATGTCCTCCCGAGAGGCTGCGCGTAGCCGACGCCGAAATTTGGAAGTGGTACCGAGGAGACCGGGGAATATTCCCAAGGTACAGCTGCCGAACCAGCCGCTGAGGAAGGCTTTGCGGTTGGAGATTCCCAAGACTACTGGGAAGAAAAAGGTTGGACCGGCTGTGGCGCACGTTGTTGAGCAGGCTGGTGGAGGTGTGGTGAGCTCGATTGGGTTCATTTAGGTTGCGACAGGCAATCTTGAAACCCAAAAGAGTCATGAAAGTGTTCAGCAACAGCAGTTGATTTCCCACGGCAATGTTGTGCTGTATGGGCGGCGGTCGGCGGTGTGGTTTGATTTACATATTCACAAAAGGTTATTTGTCTTTGTTTCCATTCTTCAACATCGTTTGGGCGTTTATTTATCTAGGTAGGTATATCCCTTGCAGTGCTAGTTGGGGTTTGTTTGTTGTTTCTGTTCTGTAATTCTAAGAGGTCATGATGTTGTTTGTGGCAGTGGCAAATAGGGTAGTGTGTGTGAGAGGTGTGTACCTTGGCCACGTGCTCTGTGTGTATATACTACATGAGAGTGTCACGATACCCTTCGTTTTGCATGGCAAGCATTTGTGTTGTTGGTAGTCATCCTTTAGCAGTGCCAAATATGCAAATATGATGTACTTGTCAGTTGTCTGTTTACTTGGGCTTCAAACGCGATGTCATTCACAAAGTTCGGCTGGCTGGATCGTCCTCTCGGTTGGTCCTCCCATGTCGGTACAATGTATTGCTTGGGGAGTTTCCAGCTAAGGGCCACAAAAACCCTCGCCATTGTTTGTTGTGACATCCACACGTTGTTGAGGTGATCCAAACTCTAAAAGTCCAGACGAATGTCATTTATTTGATGGTTGCTGTGCGGGGGGTGTGGCAGATATACTTCTCTCATCCGCCGAATTTGCAGGGGAGACTTGTACACCGAGCGCCAAGGCCCACCGGCGATAAGCAGCCTTACGGAATACCTTCTCAAAGCAAACTGAACAGCACACGCCACTCCCACCACACCGCCCTCCCCACCCCACCCTGTCTGCTGTGAGCGCAATGACGTTTTTCAGCCTCGCCCTCTGCCGCCATTGCAGCTTCCACTGTCTTCCTTCTTGAAACTTTAAAACACATTGTGGCGCACCGCAGATTCCACTTCAGTTGGGCGACACGTCGAAACCTCGACAAACTTTCTTGTTCTGCACCTCGCCTAACCCGTACCTACCCCTGCTGCTCCCCAGCGAACGATAGGACCCGGCCGATCCCCAGTTATAGCCGCCAGACGCGCCGAGATCCGTCGCAGCCCCGCGCCCGCACGCCCATGGTTTCCCCTCCAAGCCCACAGTCCCTAGGCTCCAGTAGCACCTCAGCGACCCGACCGTACTGCAGCGACACACAGCGACACCTTGCCCATTTCCGCCCTCAGAACCCGAGATACAGGACCTTGTCTACCTTGACTTCTGCCTGAACAACTTTTCCAAATCTCCTATCTCAGTCTGCTGCTGCTGACTGCCTGCCTGCCTGCCTGCCTGCCTGACGAACTCCTGCCGCAGCACCGCAATTGACACAGCGAGGGAGAGAGTCAAGTCATCCATCGGATCGGGATCGACGACAACACATTAAGATACGGAAGGACCAAACAGAAAAAAAGAAGAGAACGGGACCCAACAACCAACTGACTACTCTACCGATCGGACTCTCGTCCTCTCCAAAGCCTGATCGCGAGCTCCCGCCCCGGACGAACCATGTCCAGAAGTAACAAAGCGCCGTCGGCTACGACGCAGCGGAAGCTGGTGTCACAATTCGTCGCGGCGACAAACGCAACTAAGGAGAACGCACAGATGGTTAGTACACCATTTTTGTTTCCCTTCCTCCCAGACCGGCGGTGTTGAGATGTGCTCCTGTCGTTGCGTTTTGCTGGCTGGCTGGTTCGGCGGGCGCTGGCGGCTTTTTGCACGACGGTAGCCCCTCTTCTTTTTTTTCCTTCTGCCCCTGGCTGCGAAGGGCCGCGCTGGCAGCACATTATCGGACCGACTGCTTGCCTTGCTTGCGCCTTACCTGCGGTTGTGATCCTATCATCGCCCCGAACACACCCGTTCCTGTCCAAAGTAAGAGAAATGACTTATATGCTAACGCTCGAATGAACGTGGGGATACAGTACCTTAAGAATGCCAATTACGACATTGATGTCGCCGCGAATCTGTGAGTTGGTTGAGAGAGTGTGATCCACACCACACCCCGTGTTTCCCGTTTCTTCCGCCCTGCTCCCTTCTTGAGTTTCTCCCCATTCTCCCCAAGGGAGGTTCCTTGCTTTAACCATCACAATCTATCCCCGTACCCCTTGTTTTGTTACCGCCCTAATACCGGCCCGTACCCCCTCCTTTCGCTTGCTTCCAGATCCTTTTCCCCATGGACAAAATACCGTGACATGACAAGGTTGTGGTGTTGCACCACGGCGAGCCTCCCGTCTCCATCCCTTTCCCCTCCTTCCGAGACGAGGAGAGACGCCCGTGTTGGGTAGACACGTTAAAAGTGTCCGAGATAGAATACACTCTCCCTTGCTACTCTCGGCTTTCGGGAGGGGATCCCAATTTGGCCGGATCCTTTAAAAGGGCTGCCGAAGGGTTCTAGAAGGGATCGGCATTGTGGCACAATGTCTCAAGTCTCAACTTTTTTTTTGCACATCTCGGGCAGGGTGTTTCTGAATCTGCCCCAGCCAGAAGTTGGGTGGGGGAAGAACTTGTTTCCTTTTATAAACCACTTCGGCCCCTTTCCCGCGGCATGAACATTGAAGCCGCCGAACAAAGAAGCCTCACTCTTCCCAGTCATCCGGACCCGAAGAGCGAGCAGGATCTGGCCTGGCCTTGCTGCAACCCCATCCCATCCATGCTGTCCAGTGGAGCCGGATGGGCTGCTGCTGTTGGGGAGTTTCCAATGTGTTGATCCCCACTGCTGCCGGTGCTTCGCCTTCGTTCGTTTGACCAAGCCGGCTGTTGCTGCGGCTGGGCGCAGTCCTGTTTCTTTTCTTCTCCTCTTCTCGTTTCAATTATGACGTCTCTGGAAGAACGGCCTGACGCACCACGAGTTGAGTTTCTTGGCCTGTTCACCTCGTGCTTCCAAAAGAGATCGTCGTCGGCCCACCGCTCTCGGCGCATCAAGTCGGTCCAGCAGGACGGAGACGGTGAGGAATCGTCGAGCGGGACGGAAACCGGCGTTGACGGCGACTTGACTCCGCACCCGAGGTCTCAAGCTCGACAACAGCCGACCCCCCAGGACTTCCCCCAGACCGAGTTGTCGCTGCCGACTCCGCCGCCGCCGTCGCTCCAGCGCCACCCTGGGGAAACCCCAGATATGGTCAAGCTGGATAAACTCAAGTCGACGGCCAAGTGGCTAAATAAGCCAAAGTCCAAGTCCGTTGCCTTGACGTTACGCATATACACATGCACACATACACACATACACATACACTTTCACATTCACATTCAATATTTTCATCGTGAAACTGCACAGGGATATTGCTTCTATTCGTTTGCATGAGAAACTAACTGAGCGTTGCGCATACGCAGATACTTCAGCAGCCATGACTCTGGACGGGCGCCGGTGGACGACACCGTACCGAAGCTGAACCGGATGTTTGATGAGCTCCTCAGTGGTGCGTTATGCCGCCATCATATGAAGGTGGCCAGTTGGGTGTGCTAACTGTATCACAGAACAAGACAAGGTAGACGACCCGACAGGCCAGACGATGGACGCTGAGTCGGTGGAAGCGTACATGCAGCTGCTAGGCGTCGACCACCTGAGCCACGAGCTCTTCGTCGTGCTCGAAATCGTGAACGCCCACAGCCTGGCGAAGTTCACGCGCAGCGACTTTGTCGACGGCTGGAAGGCGGCCTACTACGACAACGGCGTGCAGCCCGACTTGCAGTCGCACAAGCGCTACGTGCGGTCCTGCATCGACAAGTTCGCGCGGGATCCGGCCTACTACAAGAAGGTGTACCAGCACGCCTTTATGGTGGGCAAGGAACCGGCGCAGAAGGCGCTCGACAAGGAGATTGCCATTGCGTTTTGGGACAGTCTGCTTGGTCCTGCGGGAGCGCACCCGTGGCGGTCTGACAATGTGGATTGGCTTGAGGTGTGGAAGGGATACCTTGAGGAAAGGTGGACTAGGAGCGTCAACAAGGATATGTGGAACCAGACGCTGATTTTTGCGGATAAGGCCATGGAGGACGAGACGCTGGGGTTCTGGAACGAGGATCAGGCGTGGCCCGGGGTTATTGATGACTTTGTGCTGTGGTGTCACAAGACGGGGGTTGTTTCGGGGGGTATGGATGTTGATAACTGATGGGCTGGTTATGGGGGCTAACAATGTGGGTGAGGTGATGTCTGTCCGATATTGAAGGGGAAGTTGCCGGGAGGTTCATTGTTACTTTACATCTTAGCTGGCAGCATCGATAGTCACCATGGCGTTGCGAGCACGGGGGTGGACGAGTGCGTCTTTGTTTCCATCACGAGCTTTTTACATAATGAAGCTGGATGGAGAACATGGAGAGGTGGAATACCAATAGGAACTAAAGGAGGAAGCAGGGATTGGAACGGGAGAACGGGAGTGTGGTTAACTGAGAAGCTTAACTGAAGCCTATCGGAATATGTCGGTTAGCATCATTGCATAGCCTCTTTTTAGATTCCACCATTATCGTACACTGTTCTAGCAGCTACTTATAAGTGTCTTTCCTTTCAATCCGGCAATAACTCGATCCTGTTAACGTCATGATTGTTACGTCCAGTTCAGCCGGCGTTGATATCATTTCGGTTTTGCATGGTGGACAGACATATGGGACATATTGGATTTTATTCCAGGGTAACAAAGGCAAGTTAGTATGAGGCCTTTCTGCTGCTGTTACTAGGAATGAGATTGAGGCTATGTGTCTTACTTGAGTTATATCTACTTCTCTGGTTATGTGATCAAGGGGATCTGTAAGCAAATGATAGATATAGGAGACTGCGTTCGACGGTTTTCTAAGTGGGTTGAAGCCTTGTCGGTAAGACCTGGCCTGGATGGTTGGTGATGTTGGAAAATAGCAACGTTGCGTCGATGGGTATTTTTTTGGCTCAGAGGTATTTCTCTCGGTACTTGGTCTTTTAGATACCAGTCAGTCGGTCATTACCAGATACGAAATACTACGTACGCCTTATTAGATATGTATGGTGCTTGATCGCAATTGCTTTGTCCTATGCTAGTTATGCTGACCTTCCCTTGCTTTTGCTCAATATCCTACCGTTATGGAATTGACTGTTGTAAATAGCAAGCTGATTTTGGTGGAGATTCCCGGGGCTAACCGGTTGCCATTGGAAGAAATCCATATTAGAACAGGAAGCTTACCCCAGCAGCCCGGTCTAGAACTCGGTTCATTGTCAACGGTCACATTTTCATTGTAGGTTTCTTGCCTAGGTAAGGTAGTCAAGTGTGATTGTTGGACTGGGAATGCGTCAAGTTAATTAGGGCGACGACTAACTGCATGACGACGTTGGTTGGATGGCTCTCTCAAACCTAGCGGACCAAAAATGTCCAGGTCAAGCTCAGGCTTCATTAGTGTCCGGTTTGCGGGACTCTGAGAAGTCTTGGTCGATATTATCCGGATACCTGGTAGGTACCTACCTAGATGGATTGAACCCTTCTGCACCTTGGCCTGGCGCAAAGTCACACGCTGGACTTGACAACAACAGCAAAGAACAGGCCGGCTAGAGTTTTGAAGTTTTGTTTTGTCTTTCCGTGCTTCTCCTTTCTAGGCTCAGCAGCATTGGCTAGATATTGCCATGCCATATATGTACAACCCTCCAATATCGTACATGTATATATTGCTGCATCACAAACAGCTGTATCATACATCTGTCCTCCACCAGCCCTGCCATGCCATGCCATCTAACCGACTTTAGTATCTCGTGATTTGGTGGCCGTGGTAGTAACTTTCTTTGCTCGTGCGCCGGGGTATGCCTCCCACGCGCGTCTCTATGCGATCCCCAACCAACTCCCATTATGCGCGTCGTCCACATCCCAACCAGATGACCGTGACACCGATGGTATTGTATTCTTTTTCCCCTCCCCACCTCTTTCTTATTCGTGTTTACTCCATCTTCGACCAAGGAATCGACGTAAGTTTAGTCATAGTCTCGAGCTTCCCATCGCCCAACTTAACACTCGCAGACCTAATCATTCTCGGCTCAACATCCAAGGTCCGCCGCACCTCCTCGTGCGTTTTTATGCCAGCATCGTAGCGCATGACGAAATAGTGACCTCGATGGTGGCGCTGCTGGTGCTTGCTGATGGCTTTCGGCAACATGAAGACGCCCCAGTTCCTGACGTCGCGGATCACGCCGCCGTTGCGGAGGATCAGGCGGCCCGTCGTCAGAACAATCCTATTTTCCCATTCGTTAGTATCCCCGGATATTATAGTAAGGGTTCGTCGGTCGGTCGGTGGTGGGTTGGTTGGAGATGCGTACTCTTTAACTTCGGCGATGCTGCCCGTTCGGACCTACACATTAGTTAGTTAGCATTGGCTTTTTGGGGATCGAGACCGTGGGAATGGGAAGAGGGGAAGGCATACAATTCCAATTGTTTCGTACAGCATCTTGAATTTTGGGCCGGTGCTGGTGGTGCGCTGTTGACGTCGGGGGAAAAGTCGCGAAACCGCTCGCTCGCTCGGTCAAAGTGCAGTGCAGTGCTGCCAGGTACCGCGCCAGGGTCAGTTGTGGAGGAGTGGGAATAATTTTGGCGGTGGACGGCTCGATCCGAGATTCTGCCGCTTCACCGCCCGCCTTATGTCCCGGGGATCTCGGTCGCCCCACTTTGTCGGTTGGGCCGTTGGCACCCTTGCGGGCCCGGTCATTGACAGCCGACCTGAATGCATTTGCCCGGTCACTTCAAGGCCTCATATCCAAACACCAGGATGATTAAATCGAAGGACAATTTCATGTGTGAACACCGAGAGGAAATGCCTAGAATTCCATGACCCCAAATTCGGCTCACAGCGGACGCCACGATACCAAGCAGCCCACAATGTCCACTCACAGGATGGACATCCAGACCGTGATCATATCTCACCAAGGCAAAGTCCCGAGCATTAACTGTATAGAGAAACCGATGCTTTATCCTTCTTCCAACCTATGTACCTACTCATACACAACTTCAGGAACAAAAGCTTTCTCTAACCTCGAAACGCAGCACTCTGAATCCGTTCTCACTCCAAACCAGTAACTCTTCGCTCGCTTGCCTTCCAGTCTTTCACTCCCTCACTCCAATTACTTTTCCGCTCTCACAATTGCCGACCCGGTCCGCCACAATAATCGATATACTAGGAACTTGGTATTCTGACAACACACACACACACACAATGAAAACGAGAACGAAACCATATCCTCATTCGCCAAAGACAGGGCGCCAAAAGCAGACAAGTAGAAGAAGAAATCAAAGGAAAGGGATATCGTCCTGTGAAGGTGGGTGACCAACTCCGGCCTCTTGAGAAAAGATAATAAAGAAAAGAAATACAAACCAAATGACACATGGCGGGATTGCTCGAGTGAGCAGGCCAAAATGCCCCAACGCCCAAGTGCCCGGCGAAGAAAAGCAAAAGACAAAAACAGTGGAACGGCCCGGATGGCACGATTAGTATCACAGGGTAAAGGTATAGTAATAACGAGAAAGGAGAGACAAATGAAACAGATCCAGAGCTGGTCGAAAGGTGGAGCAGTTGGGCAGTCTCAACTTTTTCTTGTGTTCATCGTGTACGGTTTCGCCCTTGCTGGTAATTGAATTCGCTCGGGATGTTGGTTGAATAATAACTCTTACATGGCTTTGTCGCTCCGAATATAATTGGAGAGTTATCGCTTCGATTTTTGTGCGAGAGCTGTCGCCCTGATTTCCTTCAAGAGTTGTCGATTCCATTTTAAATCGTTTCGATAGGTAACCGTTAGCATCCATGAAGAGACTTCGGTAGAAACGCCGTGATATTGCTGTCTTATTCCTCTCCAGGTACTCAAAGCCTGTCGAAAATCTTCCCGGGAATATTCTCTCCCGATCGGCGGGCAGGTACTCAGAAGCCGTCGGAAATCCTTCCAAGAATATCCCTCCTCCGTTTCCGTTGGGCAGGCACTCGGGACACTCTATTCAGAGTCGTAATGCGGCAACACCTCCGAGTCCATCTCCTTCCAAGTGGTCTCGACCCAATCACTGCATCGCTCGTTAGTCAAACAACCTCAACACAACAAGCCAAATGATGTTTTTTACTCACGCAGTGGCCTTGAGCAGTTTGACACCCTTCTTCCTCAAAAACGCCAAAAACCTCTTCTTGGTCCTCTCCCGCTTGAAATGCACCAGCACATCCCCGCGATGCTTGACCCCCTTGATCTGCTTGGTCCCGATGACGACCTTATTGCTCTTGGCAGCGTACGTGGCCTCCGTCAACTCGCTGAGTCTCAAATGGAAATCGTACGGCTCCTTGTACACGCCCCATGTAACCTTCTTATTAGACAACACATCTTTGAGGACCTGATGCTCAAACATGTCCTGGTCGGTACCGCCCTCCCCGCGGCCGATAAAATGCCAGTACTGTGTCACCTTCTCGTTGGTCGATATCGCCGCGTGCTTGACCTGGTACACGCGCCAGTCCACGGCCATGACGTGGTCATGCGAGAACGAGTCCGCCGACGTGTAACCGTCGTACTTAAGGTCCTGGTCGATCGTCGTCGACGATTCTGCCGTCGAGTCACGTCGCTGGCGCTTCGATTCGCGTGGCGAGTTGACCCCGTAGTGCTCCCTCAATGTGTGCTGTTGAGTTTGTTGCTGCGCCGCTTGTTGACTTGCGGTCTGCTGCTGGTCTGCCGAAGCGCCGCGTGATCTGGACGACCTAGGCCGCACGGGGATATTCGGAGAAGGCGGTACTGGCTGCTGCAAGTGTGGTTGCTGCGCCTGCTGCTTTGCCGGTGTTGCTGCTGCCTTGGCCGGTGTTCCCGCTGCCTTGGCCGGTGTTCCCGCTGCCTTGGTCGGTGTTCCTTCTGCCTTTATCGGTGCTGCTGCTACCTTTGTCGGTGTTCCTGGGGCCGTCGCCGATGCTGGCGCGGGATTAGGTTCTGCTGCCGCCGCTGCAGAGCCAGACTTATGACGCTGTTGCGAGGCGGGCGTGCCCTTGGGCGTCGTGTGAGGCTCCTTGCGCTTCACGATTCGCACATTCTTCTTGGGCGGGGGATCAGTGGACTTTTCAGCACCGCCCTTCTCCATCTTGTAACCGGAAGGCCGACCAATGTTGCCGAATCCCATCCTGGTTCGCAGCTCAGAGATCTTGGGGTCATGATACAGATCATGCACCGTTCTGCCGAGGTTGAAGTCGCTACCCTGCTCGACCGAGATCTCGTGAAGGCGCTGGCGGAGCCACTGCGATGGCGTGACGTCGATACTGAACTTGCGAAGCTCCTCCAGAACCTGGACCATTCGGAAAAGCGTATCATACGTCGTGAGCTGCTTGTTCAGGAACGGCTTTGCCAGGATCTGGTACGGGTGTAGCTCTCCATCTTGAAGGAATTTGAGGATCGACTTGCCGCGGTTGACCTGCCTGTTGGCTAAAAACTTGCTAGACTGAGCAGAACCCGCGTTCAAATACTGCTCGTGCTTTTGCATCCATTTCTGGAGTGTTGCTTCCACCTGGCCCTCGAGAGGAGCCCAGTCTTTCTCCCAGTACGGGTGGTCCGGGGTAATTTTGACCAATGGCACCCCACGCATGCACAGCGGCTCTGTGAAGACGACGCCGTCGTCGCGGAGGGCGAGCACAGACTTGTTGATCTCAGGTAGCTTTTGTCCATTAGCCTGGTCGGTCTCCGGCGCAGGACTTCCAGTCAGCGGGGTGTTTGCTGCGGTGGATGGCTGTGTCTGCGACTTGCGCTGGCTGGGCAGCGACTTGCGGCCTGACGATGGCTTTGTCGAAGAGAAGCTCTGGCCAGTTTTCTGGTCTCCCTTCTCAACGTCCTTTTCAGGGGTCGGTCCACGCGTGCTGACCTTCTGGCTGGCTGCCCGGGACGGGTTGTTAACCGCCGTGAACCCGCCAGCACTAACGGGTGAGTTGACCTCCTCCTCGACCGGCATTTCCTCCGCCTTGGCTGCAGACTCGTCCGCCATGCTCTGCCGCGACTTGGGCAGCGGCGCAGCGCCATGGCATCCCTGCCGATTCCACTCGCAGTTGCCACATCGAGGAAACTCTTCGCCGCCAAGTATGACGCACTGGTTGAAGACGCCGACATTCTTGAGACAGGTATGACAAGGCTGACCCTGGATCTCCCCGGTGGCTTGGATGTAGCAGCTCAGCCACTTGGCTCCTTTGGCGTCGCTGGGTTCGTAGATGCTCTCAAGGCTTTCGGCGGTGAACTTCCTGCCGAGGCGAATATTAACTTGGCGCTTGATGGGCAGTTGCTTGACGTGGTTAACCCAGTGGTTATCGAGGTTGATGTGGCGAACCCGGCCAACTAGTTGACCCAAGCCATCCAACACTTCAACGCCATCCATCGTCGGCGATGTCTCGCCCGGGGTTGGTGGCTTGCTGGAAAGCTTCCCTGTGATAATCTGGAAACCAGGAGGCTCCGGGACCGGGGTAGAGTGCTGTGACGTAAGCTCGGACTCTGTGTCTCCCTCCGGCATCGGCTGGTCGAGCCCTCCGAGGACGTCCGGGCCCTCTTCATCTCTACCACCATAAACCGGATCATCAATCTGAGCGGCAGCTGGAGGAGCAGCCTGGGCATCAGTCTGAGCCGAGACTTGAGCCTCAGCATTGGCGTCCTCCTGAGCAGCAGGTTGAACAGTAGCAACCTCCCGAGTTTCAGTCTGGACACGGGTCTGGGCATCGACCGGGCCATCAACCCGACCACCAACATCAGCAGCCACCTCGTTGGCGGCGGCAGCAGTAACCACCTCCACACGAGACTCCTCCCCCATCACCACATCCTCTTCAACAACCGGCGGCGGGGGTGGCACCGCCTTTTGGGGTTGGGGCTGCACCGGCGCCGCTGTCTGTGACTGAACATAATGCGCCTGGTAAACAGCACTCTTCCGATACGCCCTGAATTGCTCACGCCTCTCCTCATCGTCCTTTTGTCGATTATAGGCATATTCGGCGCGCTTGGCGGACAAGCCTATGCTGAGGTCGTCCGCCTGGCTGTGGAGGCGTTTGTAGTCCTTCTGCAGTTGCTCGAGCTGCCTCATCACCTTCGTCATCTCCGCGTGCTGGTCAATCAGTTGATTCTGCAGCTTGTCTCTCTGTGTCTCGTAATCGAGTTCTAGCTTGCGGTCCTCGTCGGCGCGCACGGCCCGGATGGACTCCCAGTACTTGGCCTCGATCTGGTCCCATAGCTCGGAGGATGAGCCGCCGGCAGCGAATGATGTTGAACTAAGTGTAGCGGTTGTGGCAGGCGGCTGCACCTGATGGTGGTGCTCGTCCGTCGCAGCCATGGTCGCGATCGTGATAATGGGGAGGGTAACCCGAGAGCCGGGCGGAGAAAATAGTATAGGATAAATGAACGCAAGAAGTGAAGAAGATTTGGTGGCTTGCCGACACGGGGCAAGCAGTTGTGTGCGTTCGAATGTGAGCACGGAAAGTTACTCGATCCCTCGATTATGTTGAGTTAGGGCCAGTCCATCAAGGTTCGATTTTTCTATCCGAGCCAGGCTCAGTCATCTGCTTATTGTCGACAAAAGAAGATGGTTAGCGCGAGAACCGGTTGGTGCCTGACTATTGAAATCGCTTCGCTCTGGAAAAAGAATAAAGTTTGTTGGTTCATGGTGAGGAACTACCTGACTTAGGCAGATATGGTATGCAATGATGATGTTTGTCATGGATAAGAATGTGAGCTTCAGTGATGGATGTGCCCACCTAAGGGCAAGAGAAAGGACACGTGCTAAGCTCGCACTCATGGAAATAACGGCGAAATACAATGAAGGGTGATGGATATGAACCGAAATGGAAGATGGTGGATGATGGGGATGGGAATCATCTTACGCGATGGTGTGTCGCGATGTCATGCCCAGCTTATCCTCCTCATCCAGCTTGGATGGGGATTGTCTCGAGTCCAGGGTACGAATACGCGAGATAGCCGGTCGGTGGCTTGATTTGCCCGGGTCGAGGCAAGTTGGCTGCTGACAACGGACAAGCCAACTAAGCCCTCATCATGGTGATGTCGTCAAGCGAATTTTGCTTAGGTGATGGAGGGAGGAGATAATAATTATGCGAATAATGTGACCGTGCAGGCAGTGGCAGTTTAGTCACGGCCCGTGAGGGTGCTAGGGCAGGGAATTTTGGGGAGTAGTGCTGACACGCCGATCGCGACGCCAGGCCACAGCAGCGCGCGTCCGTTGGGGGAAGCAAACAACGGGACCAACGAAAAGATAAACTTACCTCCGGCGTCCAGCTATTACGATTCGGGCGAGGGACGTAAAGAAAAGTGCAGAAGACTCCTTGTTCGTTGATGGCGAGAAGTTCTCGACGGCTGCTCGGATTTGTGGTGGAAATGAATAAGTGCGACTTTTTTGATGATGATGATGATGAGGGATGAATAGTCCTGGCCCGAATGGAATCTCAAAAAAGGTGCCACTAGGTGCGCTGTGCGCTCTTGCCGCGAGGTGCAGAAGACAGGAGCTGGGTGAGCAGCTGAATTTGGACTGGCCAATGCCCAACTTTCGCCTATCGGACCCGGCCCGCCACGCTCTTGCTCGTTCCCATTCTGGGAGGGTGTGGAGCCTGACACCACTGCACTGGACAGTCTGGACTTAAGGGGCTCGGGACTCACCGCAGACGCAGCAGGGTTGGCTGCTCGGGTCGGGCTCAGGGCATCCACTTCGGTTTGCTTGCACAACCGGGGCACCATGGATAATTATTGACACACTGGATTCGGCACTATCACCGGTTGCTTCCATCACCAATTATTTATTACATATCAAAGCCCGAAGGAGGAAACGACGCGGAGATAGGCGCCACCGTTTTTAGCCCATATGGAATTAAATTCAAACCTGGTAGACTTGATATACTTTGTTCTTTGAGGATTCTCTGGAAACCCCCTGAACCCCCAAGTACATTCCATTTTTCCAGAACACATCGGACAGGCTGTTCAAGTTGGTCCATAAAATACATCCAACACCCCCCACGTAAGAACCAACCAACATGCAGGTTCTGGAGAGGCAGATGACAAACAATATCTACCTGGTAGTTAGGCTTATTAGAACATATCCGTAAAAGCTGGACAGATGCAGGTGGCAAAACAAGATCCAGTTAAGCTGATTAGGTGACTAAGACTATGTGAGCAAAGAAATATAATAAGAACAAATATTATACCAAAAAATGATTTGTCGACCATTCTCATATGACGACAGCCCTCCCTCCGTTTTCCCAAGCCCGGTAGGCACGACTCACCGTCCATCCCCTTTAACACCATTGCCAACGCCAAAAAAAAAAGGACAAGTCAAACTCGCTGATGCCAATGACAAAGAAAAAAACTAACCAACACAACCAAACCGGGCCCGCCTGCTTCCTCGCCCGGTCCGGTCAGTAAACCTCCGCAGACAAATGAAACAACTAGTCTATCCCCCTTAGTGGTACCGCGAGTGCCGGTTCGGCGGGCTAGGCGAGTACGAATTATCGTAAGCACTCGACTGCCCGTACGGATCCTCATTGTACACCGTGGCCCTCCTATCCTCCTCTGGCAACAAATCCTTGACCTCCCAATTATTCATCCGTGTTCCAACAGAAAACTCCAGATCCTCCTTAGTGATCGAGTCCCAGTACTTGTACACCATCATGACGGCCAACAGATTGCAGGTCGTAGCGAAGAACAGCCCGTCCAGGTAGTGACTAACAGCCGTGCAGATGGGCGCGCTGAAGGCATACAAAATAACCTGCCCGACCACAAAGAAGAACACCCCAAAGGCAATATCCCCCAGCGGCCACCGGTCCTGCAGCGTGCGCGTCACCAACAGGATCTGCAGCGCCACATAGACAAAAAGCTGGACCGCGTTGAGCAGATACAGCACGACGAACAGACCAATAGTGGAAGTCGGGCCCATCCCTGCCCACGACTTGAATGTCCCCAATGCGACCAGAAAAGAAATGATGAAGGCCGCGGCCGAGCAGAGCCGCATCATCCACAGCGAGAGGGGGGTGCCATCCTCGTAGAGCTGGAATCCCACAAAGCCGTTGATCATGAGGCAGGTTACCAGCGCCGACGCGAGCCCGGCCTGGATGGCGACGAAGTACGGGTACGGATTCGAGCCGGGCGGGATCACGCCCGCGTCGATGATGAGCGAGAGAAAGGTCAGGAGCATGTAGAGGTAGAAGAAGAAGGTGATTTCTTTCCGGCCTGTTTTTGTGTCTGTCAGCTATTTCTAACCCCCAAGAAGATTACCATGAAGAAGCCTGTGGCCAAACATACCAACTGCCGTGAATTTCCCCCGCACGTGCAGAATCATGGTCACCGTCATGATCAAGGCGATGATGTGCATGGCGCTCGCGGCGCTCTGGAAGATGATGGTGTTGGCTAGCTCAATGTTGCGAGAGAAGCAGTCGGGCTCGATCCCGACGCCGCTCGCGATCGACGTTATTGGCCCTATCGACGCACATAACGGCAGCGCTGCCATATGGCAGATGCCTGTGAAGTCGCCGAATGTGCCCATTGTGCCAACTGACGGGGTCCTCCCAGTCGTCAGTCGTGAGGAGAAGGCCGTTCAAGGCCGCGCCGCGATTGAAGAACTCGGAGGTCGGCGATGCAATCGGTCGGTCGCGGAGAGAGGTTTGTTTCGTCGGAGAGGTGTTGAGAGCGTGGTGGGGGGGACGGGGAGACGATGGACGGAGAGCAAGAGCGGCGCAAGCGAAATACGAGATGTAAGGATTTATCTGGGTTTTTTTTCCTCCCCCGGTCGGTTACCGGTACGGGTGGTTCGTATTCTGTTGGACAGACGAGAATATACTGGCGAGAGCGAAAGTAGTAGTCGAGGAACAAACAGAATAACGAAAGTGCATTGGATTTGTGTACTGATCAACGAAAGTAAGTTGTTGTGGAGGCAGGTTAGCCTGTCATGGTTGTCCTGGGCTTGACTTTCGACCTTCAGCCAGCCTGGTTGCTCCGCTGCGAGAGTGGTGGTGTGCTGTTGGATGTGACGTCCAGCAGCGGCCCAGTCCGAGTTGCCCGTCGTTGCCAGGGAGAAAAGGGAGGACAGACTGGCGGGAACTGGTCAGCTGCAGGGAGCGCCGAGGTGCAGCCACTCAGGCGCTGCCATCCCGTTTTCTGTGGCGCTAGTGGGGTCCGAGTTTTGTTAACAGCGTGCAGCACCCGGCATCAGAAGCGTCTCGCCAAAATAGCCTGATCGGGTGCGGCGGTTTACTATTGGCTCGTTAAACCCCGACGCCTTGTCTGGTTCAACTCCGCAGTTTCTGGTCTAGCGCGAATCTTGTGCTCAGGGCTCCAAACGGAGACTGCCGAAGTCAACAACATCATCCATCAAACAGACTCCTGCTGATGCAGGGACTTGGCTCTTACCATGCCTTGTTGGAACTAGGTGAACTCTTTCCAATTATAATACTATTACCAGGTAATTGAGGGAGGGTCTTCCACATAAGTTGGTCACGCTTGGAACCAAAATAAATTGAGTTCCGACTTTAACTGCAAACAACACGGGGTCCCTTTTCCCGAGCACCGGAGTCCGCTAGAGATATATCTCATGACTCAAGTGTTGCTCCGGCCAGTCGAATATGACGAATCTTACCAATTAATACCGTATGACCTGAAGTTTAATGTATTAGGTTATGCGTAGGTCCTACCGAGTTACTTGAGTTGACTATTCAGGAGGTTAGTGCAAAATATTTTACAAAGCCTTGTCTGTGCAAGAAAACCCTGTTGTATCTCCAACATCTCCCTAATATTCTTTTTTTTTTCCGACGCTTATAATGGAGATCCTGGATCTCTAGAGAGCAGAGACGACGGTGCTTTCTTGTCCAGACGGGGCCAGGGGGGCTTTGGAAGGCATCTACATTAACCTTTTTAATCCTGGCAGAGATGTAGAAGATGGCCGTCTTGAGCATAGTTTTGATCCACCCGTGAATCCATTAAACTCTTGATCACACAGTAGCAAATTATGGGCAGATCCATAGTCCGATGACCACGGTACCCATTGACCAAGAGATTTTGTTGTGGCTTGGAATCCACCCAGTCTGATCTCTTCAGTTTTCTCAACTCTTAGTCGTTGCGATGGTGCGTCGAGGAGGACAAGGCTTAAATTAGTACACAGAGACCCGTTTAGGGGTTGTGAATGTCATGAATTCTACCTATGTACCAGTACACCATGGCGAAGTGCTTTGCCGTTCAGTTCTCCTGTTCGGTTAGCCAAATATCCTTCACGCTTTCCGGCACAAAGCTTTGGAAACTGTGCTTAACACTTCAGATATGACTCGCCAAACCTACTATATATATAAACCCTCCGAATCGAAGCCCATTCCTCAAGTCCTCTCTCATCTCCCCCTTCAGATACCATCTCGATCTAGCCACATGTTCTCACGTTGTGGTGTTTCTTTCTTCTCCCCAACCGAGTCTAGGTTTCCGAGAAATACATTGCAAACCATACCTAAGGTACCTAGTCAGTTCACCGACTTTCCTCTCGAATCACTACGATATTTCTCGCACTAGGAAGCAGGGCTGGAGTGCGTGCCGAAGGCATCATCGGAAACACTCTTTTCCTCACGCCGCCCGCCAGAACAATCTACCAGACACCAAGTTCAAAAACCAGCATCACTATCCAGCTTTGAGTATCGCCATCCAACACCGTGACGTCGCACTATGGGCACCAGCATCCCACTACATTGATTGGTACAACCCGGTCCTGCCCAGCTATGAAAACCACTTCCAATAGTTCAGAGATATATCATCATCTGGCGATGATGTCGGAGGCGCTCCTCCTCCAGAGCTCCGATCCATCTCGCCAGCCCATTTATCTTCTATTTCCGCCCAGCAGCCGCAAGCCCTCGAGACCCTCCGGGGTACAGAAACATGAACCTTTATCATCTCGAAGTCATGTGGGTGGACTCCTATGGCCACATGCATCTGAATAGTAATACACCTTGGGCCATCATCAAAAACACACTGCCCTTGCTCCTCACATGAGGCAAAACAAACCGCACCAGCAGCTCGATGTCACCTGGGAGACATATGGTAGCCAGGAGAACCGTATTTTCCGGCAGACACATATACACAGCGAAGTTACTGCTCTTTCGAGCGGCTTATCCCTTTGGTGCTAGAGTCAATGGCAGGTACTCCTCCATGTCGTTCAGTCACATCTGGCCAGTGACGAGAATATTACGTCCATGATTGCAATGACATCGCCGGCAGGTACCGTCACCTCTCTAACAAGAGTACGACCTCCGAAGGGGACGGCATATAGCGACAGAGTTGTTCACATCTCATATGCGGCGCTGCTGCCGAAGTCGACCTAATTAGTCCAAGCCTGGCGCGAGCATTGGCTGGTAAGACATGGCGAGCGTTACGAAGAGGTTATGGTCATTGGCGGGAACCACTCCTCCATGTGCAAGTTCGCGGTTTGAGGCTGTGTGGAGGCAGGCGTATCAAACCGCAGGCCAGTGAGTCGCTGCGGTGGCTTGGCCAATCCTGCCAGGCGACTAAGACGCCCCGAACACCCATGAGCGAAGCCGAGCCGATTCACAGTCTCGCCAAGATGGGGGTTAACTCGTCTTTTATGGACCGCCACAACGATATCAAGTGGCTTAATAGCCTTCTGGCCATGTTTTCAACTTCGGGAGATGTAGCAGAGGAGATACGCGACTTTAACCTGCAACTCAGGCGGCCGTCGGAGGAGTATGAATCATGTATGATAATATCCTGGCACTGTGGTGACGATGAACTCCGGCGGGTTGGTCGAACCGCGCCGTCCGGGGCTTGACGGCCCCATTCTCGCGTGCTGGGACACGACATTTCCACACTCCTGGCTCTTCAGATATATCACTCGCCAGACCTACAGATGTCGGATGAAGACTTTTCGACGAATGGGAAGGTGGGACAAAGGTTTAGAACTTTTGAAATATAATTCTGGTCAGCTCAAATCGAGCCATGTAGGGCTTATGTGGTTACAACTCCCATGTTAATCGCTTTAGATGTGGTCGCCAACGTCTTCAGCCCGCGTTTAATGGGCTTGTCGGCCGACTCTTAGGCCATTCCGGCCTGGTTGAGTGAGTGTGTCCTGAAACCCTGGTAAATTACACAGAAAGAAGGACCGACAGCCTGAGATACAACTCCAGCCCCAGCCCATGTCTGAAAGAGCCCGAGGGAAACCGGCTGACTGTCGATGTTTGCAAGGTTGAGGATGGAAAATCAACAGCTCGAGGGCCGGGCCGACTCAGGAGAGGATAGGCTCCCAGGTGCCAAATGTTCTCAGTGCCGGGAAGACCGAAAACAGGGCGATAATGGTGTCCCATGGGCCATTTGGTTCAGCAGGGTTGATCAGCCGCATTAGCCTCTTCAACAAGATGCCGGGAGTTTGAAAGTTCATCCGTAAGAGTCGGAATTTTGGTCTGTTCCTGAACCTCCTGGATGACAAGGCTAAGATCAGTAGCAGTTGTAGTGAGGACTTCCTTAACATCGGAAAGAGGTTCGCGCTCCTGCGTTTAGTAGTGCTGACACGCCCGCTCGGTATGTGGCCTGGCTCGCCACTCCTAGTCGAAAGTTCATCTCTCTCAGTGCTGTGCCTAGCAATACTTGAAACCATTCTGGCTATCCGAGCGGTATGAGCAGCAACATCAGTTGCTAGTATTGGCTAAGCAACACCCCTTCTATTTTCTCTCCCTTGCACAGCGGTGTATGAATAATAATATTTTCTCTCTCGTCGCTATGGTGGCGTGCCAAAATCGCTTGTTTACCACAAAGTACGAACAAGAATTAAGCAGCTGGACGAATTTATGGGAAGGCTTCTGGACTTTGGGAGAGGGCAACTGAAGAGACAATGTCTAGGTGTGGATGGCACCAGCTTCTCTATTCCTTATTAGACGCGGCCTTATGTGTTCTCGCAGCGCCGTCCTCGTCAACCGCTACCCCCTCCAAGACCCGGACTCTTGCAGATCCCTTTTCCGGCCCAAGGGCTGGAGTCACTAACGCCAACCACAGCACTTCTAGGTCTTCTACCGGGGCCCCTTTTCATAATTAGTATCATCAGCGTGACGATTGTCTATCCTGTCAAGGGCAGGCCCGGGTACCAGTCCCTCCAAGTCCCGGATAAACAATACAGCCACGCCCACGCCCACGCCCACGCCCGGCAGCAGTCAAATAAAGCGGGCGAGGGAAAGCATACCCAGGTTAATGATTTCGTGCAGCATGCTAACCGGTACGCCTTCCTCCTTAGCAGCAGGCTGGCAGCAGTAGCTTGCGCTTGAGCTGTAAGTACCTTAATATTGACTTTATGTCAAACATTGTATCCGCGAAGTTCTGTGTGGTTTGCGTGGTAGTATGTAGCAGATATCTTCGACTTGCCCATTCTGAACGGGTATTTGTTCAATTTCAGTAGTTTCTGATGGTGTTGATATGGATTGCTTGGATTGCTCGTTACCAATTGTTCAATTGTCGGATGCGGGTGCCGACAAAATCGGAGTAGCGTTCGAAGACAGCGTTAGCGTCAGCGGGGATCGCTTTCTGGTTGCAAGAGGTTACAAAATGTCTGCTTCAAACTTCGCTGCTACATCGGATGGTTCGAGAGTTTGGCCGAGACTGTGAGGTACAAGTTGCGGGTACGAGAGGCGCTGGGATGATAGCGGGTATACACCTTTTGCTGTATTTTTTGCATTCCTCAAGTTGATCGTGGATATATCCGGGTCGGGGATTTCGCCTGCATATACCAGCGGGGTGCCTGATGGGTGTCCTGGCAGTCTTGATCCGCCATTCGGAACTGGTGCGCCAAGCGCGTGATTCCGCCGATGAAGCGAGAGGTCGCGGCTGAGGGAGTGGGAGCCGGAGGAAGAAGAGGGAATCGGGGTGATGTGCCGGTGGCGATGGCGGATGGGATCACCACCAGGGTCATGGTGTGTGGTCGTTTTCAAGGCGGATAGGCGACTGAGTTGGGAATCTGTGACCGGGAGAGCTGGTATGCCGTCGGCTTTTCCAGTAGTGCTTTTGCAGCACACTCTGGTGAGCTGCTCCTCTCCCAACACCTTAAAATTGAATATGCTGCTCGTGGTGCCGAGACCATCGACATGATCTCAAGCATATCAATCCCTTCATTCTTGGCCCCACGCAGTCTGGCGAGGTATCTGCCCCATCGTGTCAGTAGGTGGCGGACGTGCTTCGGATGATGGCGGTGGATGTCGTCATGACTCGTCTGTTGACAGGATGAGGAGATGACCGCTGAAGGGTTGGATGAAATGATGCTGTGCTGGTAGGCGGTACTTGTGCGAAAGTGGCCTGCATGGGAAAAAGAGGGAGAGGATTTTCATTCTTAAGTGTGGCTCTGCTGTGCTTTCTATACCTAACTAGGAAGTGACTAATGAACGGAAACTTAAAAAGAAGTTCAAACTCAACATGATTCAGATAAAGTTTGGATCGAGTTCTCCTGACGAAAAGGGGCGTCAACAACTGTTAACTGATCGCTTAGAGCGACATTCGTGCGAACACTTCGACGGATAGTGGAGAGGCGTTATCGCGTCAGGTAGTTCGCGAGGAAGATTCAGTCTTACGCATGTCTGGTGGTGCCGGAGGGAAGACTTTGAGCGACCGGGTCTTCTCGGCTCGTGTCAATGGCTTCGGTGCCGTTGAGTCAAATCCAAGTCAAACACACAAACCACGCCCAACTAATGAAAGTGGATTATAATTACAATTTGCATCGTGCCCTAAAAGCAAGGCATTCTGTAACGTAATAATGCCCATCGTGGCCGGTTATTAGACGGCTGTGGCTGCCATACACGAACGCACTTCATGTTGATACACATACCGTGGCCCGGGTATGAGAGGATTCAGGCGCCATGTTGTCTGAAAGAGACCACGGATATTGGGAGCAATAGCTGAAGGCAGGCTAACATGCCGTCTCTCAAGTCATCTGAATTTTCTTTTAAGAAAAGAGCGTAGAAGGAAACAACAGTCTTTGGGTAGAAACTGCGGTGCGATAGGCTTCCTGAAACTCCGAGCTTTGTCTTGGCTGTGTCTTAAGCAAGGTGGATGTTGGACTTTGGGAGGCAGAACCATTGTCCGAAATTCACAATGTCAAAGTACTTACGATAGTAGGTGGAAATTGACAGAGGTTTATTAAGCTTAGCTCCCATGCCGTCTGGATCGGAGCGCAGCTACCTATACACAAAGACTCAAAAAGGCTATGGGGTCTCTAGCATGCAGGCACCTTGACTCGACTCTTGAGCGATTTATGTATGTATACATCTACCCTCTCTTCCTGTACAGATTACTTCTGACGTTATATCTGCGTTACCCATATATGTAACTCTAGATATCTACCTTCAATTCTGGCGGTAAATTCCCAAGGTGGGATGGGATTGAACACTTCCGCATGGTTGGTGATAACGCTCGTATCTGACTACCTATCTGCCGCCTTGGAGAAAGACAAGACAAAGAAGACAAAAGACAAAAGATCTGTGTGATCTAGCTTGACGTCGAGCATTTGTATGCAACAGTTGACTGAGTACATTACGTGCAGACGAGAATCGCCATCGTGGTGTCTCAATCCGGTCGCGCAAGTAGCGTACACATACACACCAGACCCGGAAAGCCTTGTAACCGCCAGGTACACATCCCCAGAACAGACGATACCCAAAAGTACAGGCTGAGGCTGTATTATCACGAACTCTCCAGATATCTGATTAACTCGCAAGCAAGCTGTCAGCAGCGTCCATCTATTCGCAATGCACCCCCCCTCCCCCCCGACTGGCAATATCTTCGCACAACGGTCCATCAAGCATCAAGAGCTCCCACCTGATACAATTAACTGTGCCGACAAACGACGTCATCGCAACTTTAGACATGATAGCCTTGAGGCACCTGACTTGGTGTTCGTGTGTGTGGGAAGGTAATTATTGTCGATAGTGTCTCGGAAGCTAAACCGTTTCCAGATAAACCCCGAATTGGGATCACTTTTGACTTGCAGCCCCCACACAGTACGGAAGTATAGGATTGTATTTACTTTCCCCGCAATTCACATGCTCCGTTTGTATTGATATCTCGGCGTTGGGGAAAAACATGGGGAGGGCAGGGGGGAGCAGGTGGACGGTGTGGAGTTCGGCAGTCGATCACCATCAGTGCTACCGATGTGTGCGAGTTGGGCAAACTTGGCTTGGGGTTACATCGAGCGAGCTCGACAGGCACTTGCCATGTTCAGTATCAAGCACCCAAGCAGCTCTCGGGAAGGATGAACAACAAGCTTCTCTCTCCCCCCCCCCCCCTCCCCGCACTTTCCACTGCTTTTGTGTGGGTATAATGTGTTGTTGACTGGAGACAGCTACTTTGACCAGCCCTGGCGGGGTGAGCGAGCTTGAAACATATTGGTGCATCTCCAATCTCAGTTCCTGTCTCTCGTCTCCTGCTGTGGTCCGCATCCATCGTGTAAGGCTTCACTCAGTCAGTTTCATGTAAAAGTCTTCACAGCCATGGCCACCACCACGGCAACAGAAACCGCGAGGCGGGACAGCTCGACAGTTCCCATGACTGCGGCTGCAGGTCACCACGCCGACAACGCCTCATCGTTCGACGACGGTGTTGCCGAGAAGGAGCAGACGGTCGTCTTGACCAAAAGACAGAAAGTCAAACGGCATTGCGGGCGGTTCAAGTGGTGGTATCTGGTCGCAGGCATCATCCTGCTTGCCATAATTCTCCCAATCATGCAAGTACCATTCCTCCTCACTATCCCCAAAACTCATAAGCTGACTGTAAACAGCTTCAAAGTGATAATCCCAGCCATCGTCAAAAACGTCGTAGACGGCCAGTCCCTCCCCGTGAAAAACGGCACACTGAGATTCGTCGAGCCGACGCGCCTCTACATGGCCATGGACACGTCCCTCGACACTCCGTTAGGCGTTAAAATCGACCCTCTAGGTCTGGAACTGTACGACACGGCAACCGACCCGGACATCGGTTCTCCGTTCTTGACTCTCCAAATGCCGGAGCAGCACATCCACCATGAGACCAACGTGTCCATTCCGGACCAGCTGCTCGACATCACCGACCAGACCCAACTAATCGCGTGGTTCAACCAATTCTTCGATCAAGTAGAAGTCGACTTACGCATAAAGGCCGAGAAACTCAACGCCCATCTGGGGAGTCTCGACTACGAGGTCGGCTTAGACAAGACGATCAAGGTCCAGGGCCTAAACTATTTACATGGCTTCGGCGTGAAAGACACGCAGTTCATCATCCCGCCGGGAGACGACGGCGTCAACATGCGCGGCCACCTTGTGATCCCCAACGCCGGCGTGTTGACGCTGGGCATGGGAAACGTGTCCTTCAACCTCATGGCTGGGAATGACATCAATTTGGGCTTGGTGCGCGTCGACGACCTGAACCTCAAGCCGGGGAACAACACCCCCGAGTTCTACGGCGAGTTCTATTTCGACCAGCTGGTCCCGAACCTCGCGGCCATCATGGAGACGCAACGCGACGCATTGAACGAGGGTAATATCCAGCTCACGGCCAAGGGGAACAGTACCCTCGCCAATGGGGAGCATATCAAGTATATCGAGGGGGTGTTGAACAACAAGAATATTCCGTTTACGATTCCTGTCATGACGTTGTTGGTGGATGTCTTGTCCGGTGTTTTGGCCGGCGGTGGGGAGGGGTCGCAGAGTCCGTTGCTGGATACACTTGGGCAGGTTATTGGGAATACCACGCTTTTTGAGCAGATGCTGGATCATTGGGAGGAGGTCTCTGGCAATGGTGGGCAGGTAAATGAGACTGCTTCTGCTGGTGCTGTTGTGAAGAGGGCGATGGGCGGGACAAAGAAGTTGGGGAGGACGATTAGAACGAATCTGTTTCGGTTGGGGCTGAGGAGCTTGAGAGCTAAGGCTCAATGAGGGTTTTGTGTTGAGATGACTTGGAAAAGACGGCGGGATTGATACCACATTCATTCATGGGCATGGAGTTTTACGGATGGGACTTTGATGATTTATGTACCTAGGTAGCCAGTCTTTACCTCATTATGTGAAGAGATCACTGCTGGCGATACATGCTGGTTGTTAATGAAATGATAACTACCGACTGATTTGGTTGGTTGAATGGGACCTTATGCCTCTGGGTTCAATACGAGACTGCCTTCTGTGTGTGTGTGTGTGTGTGTGCAAACATCAACGAACATTCTTCTCGCCATCACGTTTATCACCCACAACCAACACAATGATGATGCAGAAATGCCATAATTAGATACTATGAATAAGTAATCACCGTATGAACGGTTCCCCCAAGTCACATTTTCTCACATGCAAAATAACGAAAGGATATCCATGTCCCTTTGTGCCCATAACAAATCCCAAATTAAGTACAAACGCTCATCCCATCACCCTTTCAAGGGGGGTTTCACCGTTTCCCAACAAACTCTTTCAGCACAGCATGCACAAGATCCGCAATAGTCGCAACAAGCTGTTTTATATCACGTCAGCACTCATCTCAAAACCACATTCGCACGCATTGCACTTACAGGAGTAGCATCCCCAATCAACTCATTAGTCTGCGCAACAAAGTTGGCACTCAACAAGCTGCCCGCGTTTCCAAGCAAATTGATCAACATCTTGATACTTTGCGGGCTCAGCAACGGCACAAGCTGGTCCACGAGACCTTGGACATCAATCTTCTTGACTGCGCCCAGGAGCGGCTTGACCGCCTCCACCAACCCGCTCAAGTCCAGACCATCTAGCTCAGAAAGCAATGGCTCAATGATGGCAAACAGACCCTCGATGTCGACTTTGTCGAGCGCAGCGATTAGTGGCACCGCCCCGCCGATGAGAGTTTGCGTCTGATTGACGAATTTTGCTGTTAATAGGTCCTCTGCGTTATCCAACAGGCCGACGATTCCTTTGATGCTGGAGGGTGCGAGGATCGGTAACAAAGAGTCGAAGACGGATTTTAGGTCCAGGTTTGAGATTTCATCTAGGATCGGGGTGATCTTGCTCAGCAGTTTGGCGAGGTCGATCTTGCTGACTTCCGCGAGGAGAGGGGAGACTTGTTTGAGGAGAGGACCGAGCTGGCTGAGTAAATCGCCGAGATCAACTTCCCCGAGTGCATCAAGCAATGGTGTCACCTGCTTAAGCAAGGGTGACAGAGACTTGAGCAGCGCGCCTAGGTCGACTTCTCCCAGCGCCGTGAGAAGAGGTGTGACCTGCTTAAGCAGAGGACCAAGCTGTTTCAGCAAGGCGCCGAGGTCGATTTCTCCAAGGGCGTCGAGGAGGGGAGCGAGAGACAGGATCAGGCCGTGGATGTTGACTTCGCCCAGGGCAGACACCAACGGCACGGCATCACCAATCAGAGTCTGGGTCTGGTTGACGAACGTGCTGGTGAGCAGGTTCTCTGCGTTGCCTAGCAGGCCGACGATGCCCTTGATGGAGTCGGAAGAAAGTAGTGGCGCAACGGACGCCAGCAAGCCGGCGAGATCGATCTTGCTGAGTGTGGTGAGTAGTGGGCCAACTTGTTCCAGCAGGCCTTCTAGATCCAGATCGCCTAGGCCGTCGAGCAGCGGTGCCGCTGTCTTGAGTAAGCCCTTTAGGGAGTCGACTGTTTCTTTTGTTAGGAGGGCCTCGGCGTTGGCCAGCAGTGTCACGATGCCGTTGATGGAGTCCTTGGTGAGCAGAGGCGCGACGGACGCTAATAAACCGGCGAGGTCGATCTTGCTCAGTGTGGTGAGGAGCGGGCCGACTTGTTCCAGCAAGCCTTCGAGATCGAGATCGCCCAGGCCTTCGAGGAGCGGTGCCGCTGTTTTGAGGAGGCCTTTCAGGGAGTCGACTGTTTCTTTTGTCAGGAGGGCTTCGGCGTTGGCGAGCAGTGTCACAAGGCCGTTGATGGATTCCTTGGATAGGATGGGGGCCAAGGCGTCCAGCACGCCGGCGAGGTCGATGTTACCGAGAGAGTCGATCAGAGGACCGGCGGACTTGAGAAGCGAGCCCAGGGAGGCAACGGTCTCTGTCGTGAGGAGGGCTTCTGCGTTTGTGAGAAGGCCGACGATGCCTTGGATGGATTCCTTCGTGAGGAGAGGTGCGACTGCGTCGAGGATACCTTCAAGATCGAGTTCTCCGACCTTGTCAAGCAGAGGACCAGCTTTGGTGAGCAGCGAGCCAAGGCTGTCAACGGTTTCTTTGGTGAGGAGAGCTTCTGCGTTGTTCAGGAGACCAACGATACCCTCGATGGATTCCTTCGTCAGGAGAGGCGCGACTGCATCGAGGATACCCTCCAGGTCAAGTTCTCCAACCTTGTCAAGCAGAGGACCAGCCTTGGTAAGAAGCGAGCCAAGACTGTCAACAGTCTCCTTGGTAAGAAGAGCCTCAGCGTTCTTCAAGAGACCAATAATACCCTGAATAGATTCCGGTGAAAGGAGAGGCGACACCGCATCCAAGATACCCTCCAGATCAAGCTCGGCAACCTTGTCAAGAAGAGGGTTCACCTTCTCAAGCAAGGGCCCAACACTGGTGAGTAAGCCACCGATCTGCTTGACAAAATCGGCAGTGAGCAACGCCTCTGCATTTCCAAGCAAGCCAACAATACCCTCGATCGACTCCTTGGACAGCAGCGGCGCGACGGCATCGAGAATGCCTTCGAGATCCAACCCGCCAAGCTTGTCAAGCAAGGGAGAGACCTTCTCCAGCAGCGGCCCGGCAGACTTCAATAGTCCACCGATCTGCTTGACGAAATCGGCGGTCAGCAGCGCCTCGGCGTTACCAAGCAACCCAACAATGCCCTCGATCGACTCAGCGGTAAGCAGTGGCGCGACCGCGTCCAAAATACCGGCCAGATCGAGCTCAGTCAGCTTCTTAAGGAGGGGCGATAGCTCGCCCAGCAAAGGCGAGACCTCCCCGATCAGGGACGAAGTCTCGTCCACGAACGTCGGGGTAAGCAGCGCAGCACCATTGGTGATCAGCGACTCGATGCTGGCCAGGTTCTTGTCCGACAGCAATTTCAATGCAGAGCCAATGAGCCCACCGAGATCCACACCGGCCAGCTGATCCAACAGACCCTTGAGATCAAGCTCGGCAACCATGTCGATTAATGGACCGGCCTTCTTGAGGAGGTTCTGGATCAGTTCAGGGGCGGGCGGTTTCAGCGTCTGAGCGAGGTAGACCATTGCGTCGTGGAGCGATTGCAGGAACTCGGCCGTCAGGATGTCTTGCAGCGCGCCGAGGATGCCGGAGATGTTGCCGAGACTTTTGAGAAGGTTGCCAAGGAGGTTGGTGATGTCGCCTAGGTCGGGGATATCGATTGCGCCGAGGAGGTCGTCGATGAGTCCTTGTGCGTCGATGGTGCCACCGCCGCCATCACCCCCAGAAGATCCAGATCCAGAGTTGCCGGTCGTGGTATCATCGTTTGTTGCTGACCCGGTCCCGGAGTCGGTCCCGGAGCCGGAGCCGGAGCCGGCGGAGGCATCGGCGGTTGCGGTACTGTTCTGCCTCTTGAACTTGAAGCGTGGGACTTGGCGGGTCTGGATGCGCTGCGCTTTGAGCAGGGCGTTGAGCTCTGTCAGCGCGTCGGTAAGTTCTGATTTTGGTACGATGGCGAGGTTGTGTTTCTCGAGCATGGCGACGAGTTCCCCTGGTGATAACTCGCGCTCGGCGTGTGGTGATGCGGCGGCGGGACTCCCCCGGGAGAAGGCAACCACTCCCGCAAAGGGAGCAGCTAACGCCGCGACGAGGAGCTTGGAGAACCTCATCGTGTCTGGAACGCGTTCAAGAGACTTTTGTGGTGTTGTCTCTGTCTGTCACTGCAGTGTGAAAGGGCTCAACACTGGACGGGACTGGACTGACTGGACTGGACTGGACTGGACTGGACTGGACCAGGGGTAGGTCGGTAGGTAGGTCTGGTGAACTATGGTCGACATCTCCAAATAATTGGCATCCAAATTGCCTTTATTGATCCATTGGAGATGGGGTCGGTCCAGTTGTCCCCGCGTCTGTCTGCTGCCGGGACCGTTTCCATGGTTCACACACACACTTACCTGTGTGCTTGGGTTTCGTTCCCCATGTCCAACAGTGTGTGCACATGGACATGAACCTGTTTCCACCCCAGCCAGTGGCCGTTGGACGATGGATCTCTCTACCCCTGACCATCGCTAGCCAGTCACTAACACGGCTGGGGAAGGAAATCGTTAGTGGCTTACCCCGCTGTCGATCGCTGAGGAGGGATGGCCAAGCCTCGGCAGCACAGGCGACGTTGAGTTTGCGGGGAGGCTGGGTACGACTCCGTGTGCTGCACTGTATTGCACAATACCTGTTAGGATGGTGGTCTTGGCGATCTTTTACTCTTTACCGGTTGAAGACATCGCGGGCCCATGCACCTCGCAAGGCGAGCACCCATTCGGTATGGCAAATCACACGAGGATACCGAGTCGCGTGCTTCGAGTGTAAAGACTATCGTATTTCCCCCGCAGAATCGGATATCTTTCTTGAGGATGATCGCGATCTACCTTGGTTGAGAGATGAGGTCCGTTGGCAGGGCAACCACTCTTTTGTGTACTTTGAAAATGAAGGCATCGCAGTTCTCATCGTCAAGTGACTCAATTCCAACAAATCAACACTCTTCCCAATAAAAATTGGTGTCAATATGGTGTGAGCTATGGTGTTGTGCACCGCTCCTCTAAAAAGGTTGGGCCCAGTACATGTAGGTTTCGCACCTACTGCAGTACGTAAGGTATTTGTCTGACAAACGCAAAAGTGGTCAAAAGTTCTATTGCCAAATCACAAAGCATAACCAAGCTTGAATTTACTTCATTTTCCGCGAGCGAATGGGATTAGTTCAGTGCAATGTGTACTGTGACATTACTATGCTATGAAAAGAGAAAAGAATGAATAAATACATCAAAAGTCATTCAAAGGAATATCATAACAATTATCTCGCAGCCTTCAAATCAACAGTCCCATCAGCCCCAATCACCCCAGCGCGGTGATAATACGTCCTGGCCCTGACATACGGATCCAGCTGCCAGAAGCTCTTCCTCAACTCCCTCGCCAGATCGCCCCTCTCCACATCCTTTTGCTTTCCCTCAGCAGAATCAGGATCCAGCTTCGCCCATTCTTCTGTCAGTCCCTCAAACCGACGCATCAGCTCCTCCCGTTCGTTTTGTAGTTTAGCCTTCTTCTCCTCGTCCTTCGTCCTGTCCTCACCAGCTGCCTCGACCGGGTCGATGTACTTGTACTCGAACGTATCCTTGCCACCATAACATTTCTGCAGATTTTCTTGAGAAATAAATTTCTCCATGTCGGAATTGCTGCTCGTGAAGTTGATTTTTGAAGCAATGACCGGGTCCAGCCACGGCTTGATGATGCTCCATACCCCTTTTTCACAAAATGTCAGTCACCCCTTCAACCACCTTTCAGGATAGAACTTACCCCAAAACACCCAAGGAGCCTTATGAATCAGCACAACACCAAGATACTCGGGATACCTCGCCTCGAAAACCTGCACCAGAAACTTGACAACATGGAAATCCATATTCTTGAGTCCAAAACCAGTCAGATCAAAAATGAGAGCAGCCTTCTCGTCAGGATGTCGGATCATGGACCGAATCGTCTCGATATTATGCAAGACGAAACGCTCCATTGCCTCGGGGCTCTGCAGCTTCGGGTCGTGCAGCTTCACTTTGATGATGAAGACTGGTCTGCCCTCCTTGTCACTGCCGCGGACGTACGCTTTGCCGGACCGGTACTGCGCCATGAACCCCTTTTCGTCTGGGGTCAGAGGAGTGGTCAGCGAGAACCGGTCGCCCGTGCGGACGATGTCTTCGTCCAAGCGGTGCTCGTGGCGCCAGTTCAGGGCCGAGATGAGCATGTCCATTGCTTTGTTGATGTCCCATTTTCGGGCGCGGAGGAAGCGTAGGACCAAAACGTCTGCGTGGTCGGCTAGCACGAAGTTCCAGAGCAACTGGCGGAACTCGGATGGTGGGACGGCTGGGTTCTCGGTGTGTTGGTGGTGATGAAGGTGGTGGTGGTGGTGGTGGTGATGATGGTGGCCGTTGGCGGGGGTGTGGCCGTTTTGATCTGCTGGCTTTGCTGGCGTCTCATGGGTGCCGTTGGTGGCCGTGCCGTTGGTGGTTTCTTTGTCGGCGTCGTGGCAGAGCTTGAGCAGACGAGACCATGCTTCTTGGAGCTTTCGTTTTTCGTCGGCGGTCAAGTTGCCCAGATGGCCGGGCAAGGGACCTCCCGTGGCTGTCTTGTCGGTCAGGGGACCCGCGTTGATGGTCTTGTCTTTGGACATTGTTAGTGAGGTTCACTGGGGTTGAGGTTCACTGGGGTTGAGGTTCACTGGGGTTGAGATTTCTGAGGTGGTATGATAATATGGATGCAATTGATGTGACCGGGCAGCTGGTACTGGAGAGAGGCACAAAATTAATAAACATCTCCAACAAACTGTGTAGCAGTAGTTAAGCTGATTGATTGGTGTTTCGCCCAATCGTTGCCAGTGCACTCAGTGTCACAAAGGGGAGCACCAAGAAAGAGATCTCGGAAAGCAGTCCCAAATTCGGAAACTGGAGCTTCCCCAGACGAGCAAAAGGAAGCTACTGCACCCCGCACGTAGCAGTGACGATCTGTCAGGAGGGTAAAAACCGGGGCAGACAGGGAAGTGAAATCTCTCCCGTCGTGGGGGGAGGGGAAGGGAGGAGCTTGATCCCACAGACTCGGACCATCGGCGTCACTTCTCTTGGCCTGTCAGCTGTCACTTCTCTCAGATAGCTCTATGTCTTGTGGGTTTTGGAAGTTCATGAAACACCTACTAAGCGATGATGAGAATCAGCATCTCACAGCACAGATCCTGTGAAGACGAGTGGTTGGGTTATCATCTAATTATCATCTAAACAAACACGAATCTACCTAGATATCTACACAAGTCTACACAGAAATATATCACAAAAACTCCAACCCCGTACTCAGACTCCCCCACTTCGCCCTCGCAAGATCAACAAAGTAATTCGCCTTGGGACTCCAAACCCCCTCCCCGGCCCGTGGCAACACCTCCCTAACATTCTTCAAATAAGTCGAACTCAAACTCATCATCGGCCGTTCCTCCATCCCCTTACCCTTTACTCGTGGAACAACAACACTAGCGCCTTTCTTATCCATCTCCCTCAAAATCCTCACAAACAATTTCGAGGAAATATCCGCCCCCAGCGTCCACGAAGTAGTCTCGTAGCCCGTCAAAAACAACAAATTAGGCACATCCTGCAACATCGCAGCCCGCCACGCAAACTTGTCAGACCACTTAAACGGCTTCCCATCAACGGCGAACTGTATCCCGCCGCCGAAGCGCAGCTTCAAGCCAGTGGCCGTGACAATCACGTCCGGTGTGAGGGTCTGTCCATCTTCCAACTCGATGGTCGTCTCAGTAACAGTCCTGATCTGCCCGGTAACCACATCTGCTTTGCCAGACCGGAGCGCAGCGAAAAAGTCCCCATCAGCACAGGCACAGAATCGTTGCTCCCAGGGGTTATAGCGCGGCTTGAAGTTTGGATCCCATTTTATGTCTGGCGGGAGCTGCTTGATAGTCAAATGCTTGACGACCGCTTTTGCGAGAGCAGGAAATTTTCGACACAGAAATGTGGTCAGAAAGCTGCGCCATAGCCAGATGACGCGATGCAGATAATTCGCGACTGCCTTTGGAAGAATGGCGAACAGCAAGGAAGTCAAAAGGCCGTTGGACCAGAGACTGAAAACGTAGGACGGGCTGCGCTGCAGCATTGTCACTCGTCGAGCGCGGTCGGCCATTGACGGGACGATAGTGACCGCCGTGGCGCCTGACCCAATGACAACGACTTCTTTGTCCGTGTAATCGTAATCCTTTGGCCAGAACTGCGGGTGGATGATCTTGCCCTTGAAGTTTTCGATGCCCGGGATGAGTGTCTTTAGAGGTTCCTCGTAATCGTAATACCCCGTCCCGAGCAGGACGAACCGTGAACGGAACGTCACTGGCTCTTCTTTGTCGGGAACGGATACCTCAAATTCCCAGTTTTGGCGGACGGATGACCAGTTTGCTGAGATTACGCGGTGGCGGTAGAGGATGTGGTGGTCGATGCCCTGCGACTGAGCGGATTCGGCCATGTAGTTCTTGATCAGCGGGCCCGAGGCGAGCATCTCTTTGCGTGTCCACGGGTTCCAGGGGAAGCCGAAGGTGAACATGTCCGAGTCGGACCGGATGCCTGGATACCGAAACAGGTCCCAGGTGCCGCCTAGGGAGTCGCGGCCCTCGAGGATCGCGTAGGTCATTTCTGCCGGGCCGTCGGTCTGGATCCGGTAGGCGGCGTTGATGCCGCTGATGCCGGCGCCGATGATGAGGGCGTCGAAGTAGGCGGCGCCATCGTTGTCATCGGAGCCGGAGACGACCGGTTTGGTGGTGCTTCTGGTGATTGCCATACTGCCTGCCGCTCGGAGTTCGTGGGGAGGAATGTGCGGTATGGTGGTGAGGTGAAAGAGGGTTCTTGGGATTGTTGGTGTTTATTTCCAAATGGTTGAGATCATAAGCTGTGATGCATATATCCAGCGCCTTGGTGGCGGTTGAGAGTGATTTGAGATGTCGATGTCAAGACAAAACAGAGGCGAATCAACAAGATAGCCTCGGCAGTTCCTCGTCCGAGCAGTTCTCCATTTCGACCCTGAAGATCAGAACGACGAAGACGTTGGCGACACGTGAGATGATGGGTAGGGGGAGTCGGGGGCATATCAGGAGATAATGCAGCTCGCAAGGCAGCTCGCAAGACCTCGCAAGCTGATCTGCAACTTTCCTTGGGATAAAAGACGGGATGGAGGTTGATGGCTTCGTCATCGACTGTGGGGGGGCAAAGTTACATCGCAAACTGCCGACGATTTGGGGATAGCATTGGAGAAGCATTGATCGTGTATTGTATGGTACAATACAATACATTCCAGCCTTGGTTTCCCTCTCACAGTTTCACGCCCATCTCGCAAGCTAAGCTCGAAACGGAAAGCACCTCGGCGGAAAGTGTATGAATCGTGTAAGGAATACAATAATTACCGAGACGCCCCCTTGTCTTCTCCGCACTCCCCCCCCGCCCCGCACTCAACCACCCCCTTTCCTCCCTCATGCCAAGAGTTGACTCCATCAAGACAGATGTTCCTAACTTGCTGCCAAAACGAAACAATCACTTTATTCTGCCTCGGCATCTGAGTCTGCGACCATGAGTCCATGTGCCATGAAGCATTCCGCTGTGAATTATCCGTACACCAGAAAGATGTTTGGCTCTGTTCTCGGAACCACCATCTCAACTAAGGTATCCAATTCCATTATTCCAAACCACGTAGACTACATAGATCTCAACTATCACCAACACCACGTAACCTCAACCCCGTAGCCGTAGCAGCAAACCAATCCCTAGCATCTCTACACGCTTGCTCAGCCTCCTCGTGAAACCCAATCCTCGGCCCCAACAAAATGATATCATGCGGACAATGCCTAGAAACAACCAACTTGACATTCCACCCCTTCTCCCCATAAACCTCCGCAAACCGTTCAATATCAGGACACAACACCTCCCGTTCACCACCGTGCACAAACATTGGCAACGTAGCCCCATCATCACCCTTTAACGCCCCAAAAGGATGATGAAGCGGACTGAGATACGGCCCCTTGAGATCAACAGCCATGTACCCGGACACAGCCTGCGCGCCCCACCGCCCAAACTCCTTGCTCAAATAATCGGTCCTGTAATTCGGCGACGTCCGCATGTCTTGATCGATGGCGGCGTGTACGTCAACCCAAGGCGACCAGAGCGCCACCGCTGCCGGCGCAGGAATCGACAACTCCCGTCCATGCTCGGAGATATACCGTAGTAACCCGATAGCGATGTTTGCTCCGGCCGAGTCGCCTGACAAGATTATCTGCTTTGCAGGAATCCCCATCTCTCTTGTCAGCGCGAGGTAAGCAGTAAGCGCGTCCTGCACCGGCGCCGGGAACCGGTTTTGGCGGCCAGCCGAAGAAAGTCGATACTGCGGCGTGCAGACGTGGGTCACGCCCATGTGTTTGACCAATGTCGGCGCCAGGTAACCTGTGTCCTCGTCGCGACCATTACCGATTGCGAACCCGCCGCCGTGGAAATGCAGACACACTACCATATCCTCACTTTTGCTGGCAAGTGAAGGGGGTGGTGGGCGCGCCGGAGTCCATGTCACGCCCATCGTTCTGTCGGGTTTGATGGCTGGATCGGAGAGGGCACCGCGATAGAGCTTGGGAGGCTGGGCACGGATGACTTGGAATCGGTTGCGTTCGCGTCCGGGGCGGAGATGGAGCCTGTCAAAGGACTTGGTGAGGGACCAGTAGAGGAGGACGAGGCGGACGACGCGCATCCGCGCTGCTTGGTTCAGTGTCCATGAGGAAGATGGGCGGGTCCAGGGGTTTAGACACAATATGATGTCGAGGGTGAAGTCCGTGAGGAGAAAGGGGGTCAGGAGCAAAGTGTAGAAATATGAGAAGAGGGTGCGGAAACGTTGGTCCAGGCGGAAGGCGAGGCTGGCTTCTAGGGTTTGGACGTCTTTCATTTTGAGGAGTGTTTATTAACAAGTATAAGTTCGGGGTTTTGTGTTGAGGATGTATTTATTTGAGAATAAGGGGTAAAAGGAGAAACTGAAGAAAAGGGGGGATGTGAGGTGGGTCGTGGGGTTGGCAGAGGTTCTGGAGTTGGAGTATTAAGCCCCCTTATATAAAAAAAGCGCCTTGGCTTTAAGATCAAGACAAGAAAGATATGGGGTAAATAAGTCTCGGGAAAGTAACCCCCACTGCATGCGGCTCTGATTCTCTCCCTGGAGAAAAGATTGGTTCAGCTTTATCGTCGCTGAATCAAAATATCAAAAACACCCGAACTTGAAGTACCACTGCATCTTTCAATATTGAAAGAGGCGTCGATTTTGTGTAACTGGTAGATCTTATTATAGAAACTTAAATCTACTACGAGAGTCTCAACTACAACAGAAGTCATGGCCATTTTTCTGCCATGTTCTGTCTACTCGCCACTGATAATCTACACTCTCTAAATACATGATAGACTGATAGGTAGTTACGGCTTCACCGCCCCCCGGGCAATGGTATCTCTCAACAACTCCTGCAACCACGTCGGCCACCCTCTAATCCCAGCAATCACCGTCGCCGACCTCGGAATCACCAACTGCCCACCACTCTTACCCGTAATCTGCTTAACAACCTGATCAGCAATGACATCACTCGTCAACAGACGCACACCATTCCTCTCCAATCTTCCAGCAAAATCATCAATGAGCGCAGTCCTCGCAAAATTAGGATGAATAACCGACGTCAACACCCCGGGCGCCTTGTACTGGTGCTTGATCTCAGACGCAAGACTCTCATGGAACGCCAAGGCGCCCGCTTTCGTGGCAGAATAATCCGCCGCCGTGGCCAGCGCCACAAAGGACGCAATGCTCGCCACCGTCACGATATGTCCCTTATTGCGCTGGACCATCCTCGGCAGAAACTGTTGGGTGGTGAACCACAGCGCCATGAGGTTTACACCCAGGATCCTGCGCAGGAAGGCCTCTTCGGTCTTGAGGATCGGCATCGGTTTGGCCACGCCGGCGTTGTTGACCAAGATGGACGGGTGGCCGATTTCCCTGCGCACGGCGTCCGCTGCCGCTGCGATGGATTCCGTGGACGTCACGTCGCACCGGTAGAACCGGATTCCTGGGATGCTCTGCATGTCTTTCGGTAAGTCCTGGACGTCCAGCACCGCCACGCGGACGCCGAGGGCGGCTAGACGCTCGGTGATACCTCTGCCGATACCTGAGGAGCCGCCCGTCACGACGGCAATTTCGTTTGGCCAGTCCCAGCCGTCGTTGGTTGCGGCGGTCAGACGCCATGAGTTGGATGCGATGCTGTTGAGGGTTGAGTTTGCGCTGCGAATCACGCCCAGGCTGAAGAGAGTTTTTAGGACGGTTATTACCGTCGATAGTGAGATGGTTGCCGCGGAAAACTGCTCCGGGAGCTTGTCGGCGACGGAACTGAGGACATCGTGAACGGTGTCTGGGTAGTATATTGCGGACAGCAGCAACGGGCCGGAAAGGATAGGCGAGAGAACGATGCGCTTGAGGGAATCAACCCAATCGACGGCTGGGGAGTAGAGTATTGAAGCCATTTTGACTTTCAGGAGTGATGTTGACCGGTGAGAATATCTCCAAGAATTAGAACGACAAGTAAACACAAAGATGGTATATAAACCGTGAAGTTTTTTGTCGTATCTCGCATGTTGTGATATCGATACATGTACGCGTCCCATTGCATGTATACGCCTTGGCGATAACATCCGAAACCATACCCGATTTATCATGTCTCCAAACAGCCCCAATTCTCCAAATCCCCCCACAAACAGCTTTCTGAATCTGGATTTGGAACTGCCAGTCACAGATTCTATATCCCGGTAAATTTGAACCTCGGTTCCACCTCCAAAGGATTTCGCAAGCTAAACTGCAGCGAGTAAAGTCCTCCTAATTAACTGCAACCCTCCGCTGGTTCAACCCGCATGCTGTCGACGTCACCGCCGTTGCCAGCCCCTCTTGCCGATCCATTGCCCGGATTTCTTTAGCCCCAAATGCAGCTCTCTCTTTTCAATGTCAATGTCAATGCTACTCTTGCTGTTTGACCCGCTTTCTCATCCAGCAGCAACTCCACGCCTTTCTGACAGACACCTTTCACTGCTGTGCATGCAAGATTGATGATTGATCGAGCGAGGCGTTCCTTATCTCGAAAAAAAGCCAAGAGATATTACACGAGATAATTGATTACCTAGGTAGTGAATCCTTACCAGAGGTTGTCCGTCTACAATGGTCTTTCCGGGCCGATTCAGCACCGGGTGTCTGCGCTGTCGCCAGCGCAAGGTCAAGGTGAGTAGTGGATCATTCGTTTCTCCAGTCCATCATGGCCTGACACTCCCCCAAAAAGTGCGACGAGACAAAACCGTCCTGCCGCCGTTGCCACATCTACGGCAAGCCGTGCACAGGATACACGGACCAGTTCCACTTCAGACACACCCGGACCAAGTCCACCCCCGCTGCAAAGATCGCCGTCACCGAAGTAAGAGTAGAGGAGTACCAGCCCCCGGCACCGGCTCCGAAGAGCAAATCTCCGTCACCATCAACATTATGGTCCCCGTCGCCTAACGTACAAGAAGACGACGACGACGTCGTCGTACACCAACGGCGCCAATCATGGAGCAATAACCAATGTGCCATCGTCCCGCGCGGCCCAGAAGCCTGCTACGACGACGTCTCCCTCTTCTATTTCGTCAGACGCTTCGTCTCGCCCAACCCTGCCGACGGCTTCCCGGGCCATCTCTCCTTTCTACCGAGTCTATACGACTCATACAGCCATGGCCTGCTCGAGACAGCGACGCTGAGCGTCGCGCAGATGGCGGCGTACAACAAGTTCGGTGGCGACAAGTTTCGCGTCCAATCGTACCGTAACTACGGCAAGGCGATCCGGCTGCTGCAGGACATTGTCCGGTCGGAAGATAAAGTCACCGACGACAAAGTCATCGCGACGATATTGTTGTTGTGCACGTTGAAGGATATCAGCGGTGAGGAGTCGGGGGATCCGAATGAGCATGCCTCCGGTCTGTTTTATCTCATCGAGAAGAGGGGGCCGGAGCAGATTGCTACTAGCCGAGGGGCGGAGTTGCTCTTTTTGGCTCTTATAAGGCTGGTAAGTACTACATACCCCTACCGGGAATACAGGGGGATGGGGCTGATGTTGGTGGATGGTGAACAGCAAATCCACTCCTTCCTCCACGAAGACGACGCCTACGGTGACCCCGGGGCCATCGCCTCGGTCTGGGGTGTCTTTGATCCCCTCCTCCGCGCCATGACCATGATGTCGAGGACACTTTCTCTCAGGCACAGGTTATTGGCGCATTACACGACCACTCCTCAAACACAACAACAACAACAACAACAACAACAACAACAACAACAACCATTCACAAATAACAACAACGTATTGGAACAAGCAATCATAATTCAAGGGTGCTTCGAAACCCTAGACGACTTTTATACATGGGACGCCGAAGCAGCCGCCTACTGGGCCTCGACCTTTGACGGGCGCGGCGTGCCCACCGCCCTGGGGCAGGTCGCGTCGGGCACAGTAGCACATTATGACGTCGAGACGGCCTGTACGATCATCCTCATCCGCTCGGCAAGACTCATTCTCCTCATGAGCATGATCGCGTATCATCACAGCACGCCTACATGTATCTTCCCAACCCATTTTTACAACAGTAATGACGACGGAGAGAGGGTGCTAGCGGGATTGGCGGAATCTATTCCCGTGCTGGAGCAGGACGTGCTTATGACCATCGACGATATCTTGGCGAGTGTCCCCTACGCGCTGGGGGACGTGGATTCAAATACCGGCCTGCCGGCGCCGGGCGGGTCGACGCTGCCGCATGATGGTGCTGCTGCCATCGTGATTGTTCATTCTATTAGGTTGGTGGCGAGTTGCGCTTACGCGACGGAGGGGCAGGTAAGTAGGGCGATGGAGGTTTTAGGGAGGCTGAATAGTGGGATTGGGATTCGGGCTGCGGTCAGACTGCAGGATGAGGGGATTGTCAGGACGAGGTGGGCTCATGAGCAGGAGTTCTTGAGGGGGCTGAGGGCGGGTATGGCTGCCGCCCATCAGGTGAGCCCCAGCCCGAGTGCGAGTAGTTTCGGTGCTGCCACTGGTCTGGGTCATGGCGTGGATGAGATGGTTATATCTCCGTTGGAGGTGGACATGGATGGGTTTACTGTGTTTTCATCGCCGCCGCCGCCGCCGCTGGAGGCTCAGCCGCAACAGCAGCAGCAACAGCAGCAGCAGCAGCAGCAGCAGCAGCAGTGTGGGTTGAGTGATGCTGGTCTGGTGTTTGAGCCTGGCCATCAGCTACCGGTTGTGGATTTTAATTATGTAAATACATAGGTACCTTGAATAACATTAATGATAAAAGGTTTAAGTGCAGGAGCTGGCCTTGGGGAACCGATAACATGGTTACAGCTGCCGAAGGCTCTCGTTCCAGGCGTGAGCGGATGCAGGGCGGCTGCGGGTGTTGGGCAATTGAATTCAACTAGGTTTGTGTTGGGTAAAGGAGCGGGTGCTGGCGGGTGTAAGCAACGGTTTGTGTAACGTCGTTGGCAGCTCGTGAGAGAGGCTTGGCGGTGATAGTGGCTGCTGACTGGCAGTACTTTATCAATCTCATTCATGTCAAGACATGGATGGTGGTGGGAGTTGCGAGGGACATGCTCATTAATATGAGAACTCTGAGTCAAGGCGAACATAAGAAACATGGCTGTGCCCAGATCAAATTTTATCAAGTACCTGGAGAAGCTCAAAGTTTGTCCAACCATCCTCCCCCAACCGCTGTCGTCTCTGAGTTACTCCGACATGAAGTCCATAGCCTCGATTTCATGTATCCTCCTCCTCGCCGCCGTCGAAAGTGTGTCGGCCGGCTGCTCTAACGTGCCAATCTTAGGATATAATAAAGATGCCGCGCGACGTGACGTTGTGAGGGCGTGCCTGGGCTGGGACTGCGGGAACCAAGGAGCCTTCCAGCATTATTACTACCCGGGACAACCAAAGCATGCCTGCGTCAACTACGGCGGCGACAACAGGGTTGTGTTTATGGTCCAGAATCTCAACGCCAATGCCGGCTTCGATCTTGCGGACCAGGACTGCATCTATCGTCTCTTTCAGATGGTTGACTGCATCAGTGGAGGGACTCAGGATGTTGCGGGGTGGAGGTTCGAGTGAGTTGACTCCCATCAGTTAACGAGCACTCCAAAATCTATTTACTATTGTGCTGACAGGATTGCTGCCTCTGACCGATTAGGGTTCAACCCCTAAAAGGCCAATGTTGAACATCACCAGATCATCAATAGACGCCGTGAAATGGGTCATTGTACATGAGAGTGAAGAGAACGGGGGCGTTTACAGAAGATGCTGAAGTGTGTTAGTCCTCTTCACGAACTTTTCAAGGAGATGAAGCTATTCCCGTTCTGCTCTGGGTCTAGGTTGCGAGAGTATATGGCATACCGAAAAGGGAAGGGGGGAGACGTCAAACCCTGATGAATGGCATGTGACGATGAACGCGAGGACCGACAGTACGAATACGAACTCGCGCAGACTGTGCTCTATCTCGTTGTGGCCGTTCCTTGGCTGGTTTCTCGCAGGCTAAGCCGAAAGAGGATGGAGTTTGCGATCTGCGTGTTATGCGGGGGCGTGATGCCGCACAGTGCAATACAAATTACATTACGCCACTCTTCGCCTCATTGACTCCTCGCAACGAGTGGGCCTGATATCATTGATGGATGGAAAGCTCTCGACTACCGGGAGGATTCAGGTTGTACCTATGAGTACGGCAAACCTGGTTCGTTTGGTACTGACGTTAGAGCCGTTGATTGGTGGTCTGTCGAGTTATGACTAGTTTGCGAACTGTACATTATCCCATCGTCATCTCTTTTTACCTTTTGACTTCGCATCACTTCAACGTCCTCATGGGTTGTTTGGACGCGCGTCTGACTTTGTCCATGTGAAGCATCATTGGCTATCAACACTAAACTCCATGAAATCCCAGTCTCCGGCGGCAAAGTCCTATCGACGTCCCACTGCCACCTGAGTTTGAACAAGTACATAACGTTCCCACTCATGTTTTATGTTTACTCGTATCTGGAGATAACATCATATCGATTACACTTATCAGCACTGTCACTGCATCACCATGACCATCGCAGCGCAGCTCTTCAGCTTCCCCAGCCTCACGCTGTGGGGAGTCGTCGAGTCTCTCGCGGCCATCAAGCTATTTCCAGACTACTACAGTTCGCAAAGCCACCTCGTAACCGTGGCCGGCATAATCCTCATCAACTATGCCTTCGGTCTCGTCTTCTGGGCCGTGCTATATCCCCGGTTCTTCAGCCCGTTGCGCCGGATCCCCGGTCCCAAGGTGAGTTCAATCCCTCCCCCATCGAATGGAGTCTGGTTACTAACCAAGCCCAACTTTGAATAGGCTCTCCTCAGCGCAGCATACAAGTCGCTGATCGTCAAAGAAGGCCCCGCGGGCGACCTCTTTCTCAACATCGCGGCGGAATACCCCGACCAAGAAATGATTGCGCTCGACGCCCTCGGCAAGCAGATCTTCGTCGCGAATCCGCGCTTGTTCGCGGACCTGCTGGTGCACAAATGCTACGACTTTGCCAAACCGAAACGCATCGGCAATTTCCTGCGGCGGATCCTGGGTGACGGCCTGATCATCGTCGAAGAAGACCAGCACAAGTTCCTGCGCAAGAACACGATGCCGGCGTTTCATGTCAGACACATCAAGGACTTGTACCCGATGATGTGGACGAAAGCCGGAATCATGACCAAGACCCTGACCAGAGAGATCGACAATGCCGCTGCGGCGGACCCGGAATCGAAAGGATCGTCGGTGGTCGAGCTGACGACCTGGGCGAGTAAAGTCACGCTCGACATCATCGGAATCGCGGGGATGGGGCGGCAGCTGAATGTTTTGGAGAAAGCGAGCGATCCGATTCAGGAGCTGTACGAGGAGCTGCTTGAACCGGACAGGGAGAAGTTGCTTTTTGCTATGATAAGCTTGGCGATCGGGTTCCCGTTTGTGAGGATGTTCCCGTGGAAGATGAACGATCTGTTTATTTACTTGACCAGTTCGCTGAGCAAAGTCTGCCGGGAGCTGGTCAAGGAGAAGAGAGAGGCTGTTCTTAAAGAAAAGGATGATCATTTTGATATTCTTTCGTTGCTGATCAAGACGAATAACTTTGATGACGAGGTGCTCAAGGATCAGCTTTTGACCTTTTTGGCTGCTGGGTATGTTACACCACTCACTCTCTGAAGATCAAAAATACTGACAGGTTTGTGTGTTCAGGCATGAAACAACAGCGTCAGCACTAACATGGGCAGCGTACCTTTTGTCTAAACACCCAGAGATCCAAACCAAGCTCCGCGACGAAGTTACCACCGCTTTAGGAGAACCAACCGACTCCACTGATGAGCCACCGGTCGCCGACCTAGCAGGCGTGCTCAAGACCCTTCCCTATCTGAACGGCGTCATCCAAGAAACCCTTCGGTTGTACCCAACAGTCCCGCTCACGATGCGCGAAGCCCTCCGCGACACGCAGGTCGGCGACCAGTTCATCCCCAAGGGAACAGAACTGATCGTCTCCATCTGGATGATCAACCGGTCGCCGGAGCTCTGGGGTCCCGATCCCGGTGCCTTCCGCCCCGAGAGGTGGATTAATGCCGATGATGGGAAGCCGAACCAACACGGAGGCGCCGAGAGCAATTATGATTTTATGACGTTCCTTCATGGGCCGAGAAGTTGCATCGGGCAGGATTTTGCGAAAGCTGAGATGAGGTGTTTGCTTGCTTCGCTGGTGATGGGGTTTACCTGGGACTTGGCGATGGATGAGAGCAAGATTGTGCCGAGGGGGGTTATTACTATCAAGCCGGAGAATGGTATGTATTTGCGGATGAGGCCTTTGAGGAGGTAGAAAGTATCTCTCTAGGTGTGTATATATCTGGATATTTGGGGCTATTTTGGTTTCTCGGGCTACATACTTGTGTTTGGTTAGTTACCTAGGTAATCTCTAGAATACGTAATGAACTTGCAAGTTAACTCTGTGATTTTACTACATGTATTAGTCTTAACTGACTGGGCCGCTCTTCCCCCATGGTCATTACGCCGAGATCTGGATCTGAAACGCCCTTTTGGTAGAGGATGAGACTTGTCCAGGTGTCAGACTCAGAGCACCGTTCATGACCCAAATATGGGCCTCGGGTACCGTGTTCATATTCTCTCCCAATAGGAGTTATCTTTGCGTATATATCTCCATCTTCACGTCGAAATAATGCCAAATTGTTGTCAGTCTTGACACATTTGCTAGTACTTCCGTATATCCTTTATCCTCTCCCTTTCCGCCCCCGTTGACTACGTCGGTAACCAGCGCACCAACCACTCAACACTACAGTACATGACAGCAATTACAAGTATTGTCGACTAGACTACAATGGGAGGACAGTTTCCCCCGGACCCTGCCGGCTGGAAGCAAGTAAACCCGCCACTTCTCCCGCAGCACCTGCCATAGTCTTCCGCCTTCGTTCTCTCCAAGTCCTCGCAGCGCTTCATCTGCATGTTAGCCACCTCTCTTCTGACCCTATGCGGCTCTATCTGTAAAAGAGGAAGACTTACGCCGTCCAGGTTGCCACCAACGACTGTACAGCATCGGGCCGTGTCGGGGTCTGGACCCTCGCCGTCGTCATCAGAATTACAGACGCAAGCGTATACGCAGGCCTGGCGAGTCACCAGGCCAGCAAGGCCCGAATTCATGTTTGGACTTGGAGTTGCCGACGCTAGGGTGGCGATTGTCAGGAGGATGGCGGTGATGGGCTTCATTTTGACTGGTGTTGATGTTATTGTTGTTGTTTTCTAGGTATGGCAATGGTAGACTGGTAGAGAATGATGTGTTGATGGCTGTGAGAAAAGAAAAAGAGATCTGAACAGCGGGATATTGGAGGCTTTTATAGACGGCCAGAAGAGTATGGTGAACCCCCTTTCTTGCATCACTATCAGGCTTCGGACCCAGGGGCTACTAGCAGCATTCTGGGAGACTTTTGGACCGAATACTCCGCTTCTGAGACCTTGCTTTGCGTCAACCACCTCCCTTAATAGCCATCTTACCTCCATCTTTCTGAATCAAACAGTCGTGCGTACCAGAGTTCAGTTCTTACCTCCTCCGCCTGTGCCGTTAATGAGGGATTGTATAAGTTCTCCGCAGGGATCTCGGACAAGGAGCAGCTGACATCATGAACGAGGATATGCGAGCATCATGGGCTAAGCCTTCAAGGAACGATTATAATGGCCGTAATACTCTGGATATCCATTGGTAGCGTCGGACTTGGTTTGTGTCCAACGCATAAAATCACTTGTTTCGACCCAAGAGCAATCACTTACTTTGAAAACTTCAAGAACCAGAAAATAAATTACTTTTACGCAATCGAACAAAATTTGACCTTCCTAATAAGAAAATGGAGGATGATTTTCCTGGCGGTGGCGACCTGTCGGTGTCCAGACCTTGACATCGAGTAAGTAGTGACATTCCTGTGAAGCCACCATACTCACCTTGGTGCTTATGGTATAATAAAGAGATCATTTCAGTTTTCTGCGGTGCTGCCTGAGCCGATCAATTTTGCATTGGGCGCTTTTCTCCTAACTCACAACAGATCATGTCTCGTTATTATCGACATCAGCCCGAGTCACATTTCCATCTTGGAATGATCTCTGCAAATAACGACAAACTGCTTCGGTCTTCCTGTACCCGTTGTTCTACCCCTAATTGTATTGCCCTTGCCCGTCTTTGCTCATGGCAAGGTGCTCGCCTATCCCACCCTTCGTCCCAGCAAATGTCGCACTTCTAAACAACTACCCGCCACCAGCTTCGGTCACCAGAAGATCTATACAATTCTAGAGAGCTGCCAGCGTCATACAAAGAGTGCGGACTAAATCTTGAGGAGTAAACAGCCTCCTCGAGTTTACCCTCATTGTCATCGTCCTCCAACGCCACCTGATACCCATTCCTTCGCTCCAGCCATTCATGATACGACAGTTGTGATGCTTATTGATCTAAACTGTCTTCAAGTCAACCTCAACCACGGCGGTTTCGAGTTTACACATCCATACTTGTTGTCCCAGTTTGCCGATGAACCACTGCCGCCGTGCCTGCAAGCGTCACAGTAAGAGCCTGCACCCTCGATACCGCCATTTGTCGCAGAGTTCGACCGTCTTAGCTCGGTCGCACATGGTTTTAGGCAAACGGGTGCGTGACAGGATAAGTACCTATATATGTCTTCCTGGTCGGGTGGTCGTATTTGGCGAGACTACTTTGGTTTTGGTAATTTGTGGCATCCTGCTAGGAGATGATGAGCGGGGACTAGGGCGCGCTGCGCAAGTTGAAACTGGGCAGCACGGGCGGGTCGGTGGTTATCCAACATAAAGGATTTAAAAGCCAAATGTATGCAAGGTAGTTTCTGCCTGGCGTGTTGTATTTAACGAGAGCGTGATAGTCAGCCTTGGACTATCTCTAATAACCAACTGGATGAGATGTGTCGGTTATCCAGGTACTTATCATGGACGAGCCGCGCTTGTCATGTGTGTGTGGCCGTAACTAACAGCTCCGATTCAGGTTGCTGTCCTGGATCTCCTTTTACATTTGTCTGCCCAGGTATCTAGTCGGGCAGACGAAATGCACCTTCTAGGGGCGAGAGGTAGATAGGCGACGCTCGTACTGCAGTTGGCTTGGAAAATGAAGTTCAGCCATCGAGATTGTCACGTTGCTGACCACCTTGATACCAGATCTTAATTAAATAACTATGCGTGTTGGAAGTACGTTTGTTATTCGAATTCCTCAGGCTATCGCGTACGACAGTCGTCTCAAGGGCCGATGTTGCTGGAGACGGCATGATGATTGAAGAGAAGTTGTTGAAGTTGAGCCTGTGAGCGTGAGAGCCGCAGCGATGTGAAGGTGTTGTTCAGTTCAGCAAAGACGTAAGAACCGGTTATCAGTTGGTAGTGTCACATGCGCAACCATGTAAACACTCTCATTGGGAAGATTACCACCCTTATCAGGAACCATGGGCATCTATGTCGGTAACATGGCGCGGAACGTTGCTTCACGTAAGCCGGTTAGCCGGCAAATCCCTTGGCTGTTTCAGTAAAACTTCGTTAACATTGATCATTTACACTGGAAGTACCTGATGAAGTAATTATAAGCCAATCATTACGGGTACTCACCCCGTAGTGTTGTGAGGCTCAGCCTTTATCTATACCTCAGTTAAGAGCAAGGCCAAGCTTGGCCCCAGTCTCCCTTGAGAGCAGTGGTTTGGAATCTCGAAAGGTCAATGTCTGTGCGTTGGGCACGAAAGAGCCCGTGAAGGTTCGGATAACGACCAGATTACCGGAAAGATTAAGGTGAGCTGGTAGTGATAGTGATTGGACAAGATCGGTGTGACTCGAAGTCACAAGTTCCATAAAAACGCCTCTTGACTCTTTTACGCGTACCAACAGAAAAAAAAAAGATAAACCTTACATAAACTCCCACAGCCCCGGTGGTAATCCTTGGCTACCGGTGCATTGGAATCAATAAAACCTCCGGCAGGCACGATGCCGTCCACTGGGAGTTGAAGTCTCAGTTGGCCCCGTCCCGAGGGCAGTTCGTCGCCGGTCTAGGCCGGTTCGGGAGTAGTTGTGCCAGGTCCGGAGCGGGGGGCCCACCAACACGGACCAAACTAGTCAGACCCCACTCGGTCTGGAGATTGACGCGCCTGATTGGCTCTGCGGTCGGCATTCGCTGCTTGTCAGGCCATTGTGATCCTGAATTACCAATTAGTTTGTTTTAGTGATGGAATAATTCCACAGTGTCTGTGAATATTTTCATATTGGCCGTTGACCTTGTTTTTCGCGGTCCGATTGAGGGCGACGATGAGTGTCTGTGAATCGAGAAATGAGAAAACCCGAAATCGGAGGAACAACTGCCATGGCAGATGTGCGAGAGGGGGAAAGAGAGGAAGGAAAAGCCAGGGCTCAAGTGGGGAAAGTGTCATGTCACCCAGATGTGTGTGTGGGGCACAGGGAAGAAGGAACCGTGGTACCGATGCAAGTGATAGAAAGGTGGAGGTGGAGGTGGAGAGGCACAAGTTCGGAGTCGCACTGAATGACGGGCACCTTCCACAGCACAGTGTGTGTGTGCCTCCTTCTTCAGGTGTCTTTTCCGTCGGGTTCCATTCGGCGATGTGAATTGCCCGGGACCTGGCTTTCCGTCGGGCAATCCATTTTTCACAATGGCAATTCCAGGTTGCTGCGAAAGAAGAAGTGGCATTGACCGAAAAAGCAACAACATCAAGCAGAAAATTGAATACGGAATATTGGATGGAACTAAAAGTGAACGGCAGGCTGTCAACCTGTCTGCAATGCAGCAGCAAAGACCGGTCCTTCCTGCAGCGGCATCTTCAGCGGTCTGCGCATGCGACAGCGACACGCCAGCACGAAGAGCAGGACAAAAGCAGGGCAGCAACCCATCCAAAAACACGCTTGGACTGTGATGAGACGGCGCGGTCGACGCTCGAGCACGCAAACCCAGGTCGCGATGGGGGGGTGGAAATTACCTCCCAGGATCCGGGTCAGCCGTCCCGGGCACAAGTGTGGGCGTCTTCTGCGGGAGCGTGGAGATTCTTGGAGAGCTTTTCGAGTCCTCGGGCGATTGGCCGCCGTCGCCTTCTAGAACGGTTCAGGGAAGCAGAACACCCCGGTCCCCATGGGCTTGAAGCGGACTTGAAGCGTTGGCACGCAGGGCCACGCTGCTGCACTTGGTTGAAACTAGACAACTGGGGCCAAGAACCAGAAGTCGGAGACAGGTTTGAACAGCTGCAGCAGGAATCTTAAATCTTTGGTCTCTCCCGACGCCCCCATCGTCATTTCCATCCATTTCCTGGTCTTGATGCTGTCGTGACAGACGACACGTCAGTTTTCGGTCGGTCTCTCCACCTCCCTCAGATTTCGGCTTCGGCAATCATCCGTTGGCGGTCCAGCCTGATCCCGATTAACGTTAAGCCTGATCCCGATTACCGTTAAGCCTGATTCCGATTACCGTTAAGCCTCCCTCCTGTTGTGCGACGACCCGACGATTGCGGGACCCGCACCTGCGACCGGGCGAAACGGGGCGACCGGCTACGGCGACGGACGGACGAACGGAAAGGAGAGGAACGGTGTGCCACAACGGCGACGACCGACGGCGGCGCCATGGAGGTTGCCAGCAACACGACGGGGAGTCTCTCGCCTCCAGCCACCAAGACTCTTCGGCGGGGGCGACGCGAGAAGCCATGGCCAGCGGCAAAGCAGAGGAAGCTCCTGCGGCTCTACGTCTGCACACAGAGTGAGCGCCTGCCGCTGGTGCGCATCTTGGAGCGGCTCAGAGATGGCGAATTCGACCCAAGGTGCGACCGAGTTTCATATGCATTGTGCTACGCTGGACAGTCGCTAACCAGGCGTGGATGCGATGGTGCTTCAGGCAGCGCAACTCGCACAAACACCTAAAATCCATGCTGCCAGATCGACGTATCGACGATTGGAGGCCGAGGGACCTGGCGACCATGCTTATTCGCGTCCGTTTCTTGAGGTCGGTAAGAGCAGAGCGACGGGTAAGGAGGCACCAAAGGAGGATAATGTGCGAACAGCCCATGATATCGCCGTCGCTCGCCATGTCACACGACGATGCCTTGGCACCAATGGTTCACCATCCGGTCCTCAAGCCCACCCGTAGTAGAACCCCTTATATCAAGGCCGAGCCTACCGGTTCAACACCGCCAACCGGCGGCGCTGAATCGACGGCCACGCCCGAGAGCTATCCCAGGCCGAGATCCCCTTCCATATCTTCCAACATCACGTCATCCTCCAAATCACCATCCGCAAAGTCGGCATCGAAACGCAGGTCCTGGGCTTCGGTGTTATCAAGCATCTCATCCGGCATCTCCAGTCTGGCCCGCTCGACTTCAACAGCTTCATCGAAGGGAATCCCCCATAACGAATCAGGTGCCACCACGGCATTGAGTAAGTTGAGCCGTGAGGATTTTCTGTCTCTCCTGGAAGAGAAGCCGGACCACAGGTCCGTAGCGAGCAGAGGAGGAGCCAAGAATGGCAAGGCCAAAACAAGCAAGGTCACCGCCCTGAAGAACCCGACAGCTTTGTTCCGACGAAATCCGTATTCCGATGTCAACCCGACAACCGAGGAGTTGAATGGTGCCATTGTCAGCATGTGCTGTGCTTCCTACATCGGCTCAACTACTCATATCTGCGTCCATGAGCGACTATCGAGAGCCATCGAGGCACAACGGTCCGAAGGGCCCGCGTTCTGCCAGTTTTACGTGACTGATGCCGAAGCCAACGAGGTCGACAGATTCGGCAACACCCTCCTTCACGTCGCCGCAAGATGGGGCGCCCGAATCTCCCTCCTTATCCTCATCCTCCGACACACGCATGACGTTCAGATGGTCAACCAGCGCGGCGAGACCTTTCTCCACGTCTACGATCCCCCTTCACGCCCAAGGCTCCGTGCTGCGTCGTTCCTCAACTTGGTCCGGTGTCTGCGGTCCAGAGGCTTCGACTTTTGCCAACGCGACACCGAGCGGCAAACCTTCTTGCACAAACTGGTCACCAAAAAGGCGTTCCCGGTTGAGATAATGCACTGTCTCTTCCGGGAAGTTGGCCACGGCACCTCACGGTTCCTCGTGGCCACCAAGTCCTCCAACGACGAGCGGTTATGGCACTGCGTGCGCAAGAACCTGGTGCAGCATTCCTCCAAACTACACCGCGTTTTCGGGGACGAGATCGAGTTCGTCCGGCGCTACCTACCCGAGTTTTCCGATTCCCGAACATCATCCCGCGATGCCATGACTCCTAGGTCTGGACGCATGTCCTGGGAAGACGACGACTGCCGTAGCCAGCAACAACACCGAATGAGTACCACCAGCAGCATGGTCAGCGCCGGCAGCCAAACGCAAACCGCGAAGCGGACAGCCTTGATGGAATTGCTCCGCCGCATCGCCTCCGGACGCGACTCGTCCGACAAAGACCTTGAAACCCGCATCGAGAAGGCGTTGGGCCTGCTTACCGCGGATGGCGTAGCTGTGAAGATGTCTAATTCGGAGCTGGCGACGCTTCTGAACGAGCGCGACACCGAAGGCAACGCCGCGCTGCACTACGCGGCCGAGTTTGGCATCGTGGCAGCGGTCAAGTACCTCTGCGCGCACAATGCGCAGGTCAACGCATTCAACAACTGCGGCAATACACCTCTTCAGCTGGTCAAGTACGCGATCCAGCGCACCGACGTCACCTCGGATGTACACATGGAGGCCCGCTATCTGCGCTGTGCGGTGTTGCTACTCGAGCGCGGCGCCATCGACCAGAGCAAGTTGGTGTCGGAAAAGAGCATGATTTATCCGTACGACGTGTTTGATGGGAGCGAGAGGTGTATCGCGAATCTGGTCAACCAGGGCGTGGCGAATCAGTGCAAGGGCTTGCATCTGCTATCGAACTCGTCCGACGGGATGGCGGGTAGGCATCCGCACCATCACCACCATCACCACCATCACCACTTTATGCAGGACCACACCGGACGGATGATGGACGGGTTCCAGCGGCAGGATGGGTTGGCTGGGCCGAGTGGTAGTGGTGGTGGACATGCGAACGACCAGGGAATGTCGTTGGAGTTCGAGACGTCGTACTTGTCTTGAGAGTGCCGATTTCTTCTCCGTTGCGTCTGGGTCGCCGTTCGTTGCGTCCCTTCACTGGGATGTTGTTAGTCTGGCGGTTGACATTTTCTTTGTTCATGGGCGCATTTCCTTGGGTTTTGCTCTTGCGATGAATGGTGACTGAAGAGAGATGTATATGGGTTGACATATATGGGGCATTGTACCAGCGTGGAGTGGAGTGATTTTGGGTTGGATGTTGTGTTTCAGTCATTTTCTTATGGGAATGGACAACGACGAGTCACGATGATGTTGTTTGTGCTTGCTTGTCTTGCACTCTCACGCTCTCTGCAGCTTTCTTTTGTATCTTGTCGTCGATGAAATGTATATGTTCCAAATATTCCCGGAGGGGAGGTCTCAGTTTTCTAGAACTGAGATTTTTGGATACCCGGAGTTGGAGTTCATGTTCTTATTTGGTTCTGCTTCCGTTCTCGTTCCTTCGTTCGTTTTTTCTTTTAAATACCATTTTGTATCACATGAGTTAATCTGGTAGCGTATCAGGTACAAACAAGGAGAAGTTAAATACAATCACTCATTGGATGTGTGGGTTTGTGAGACGGCGTTTTCCCTGCTAATGTTGGATGGATGGCGGACGAAGGAAGACGAGGACCGGGCCGTCAGATAAACACCTTCGAGACGTATAAGAACGAGTGCGAACGACGGAGAAGAAACATAGCAATGAAAAGGAGCGGTCTGCCTCCCTTTAATTGTCATCGGCAATCGGCAGTGGTAATTTGTCTCAGGCTGCTGGGGACCTGCATCCGATCCCGAGACAGAAACTTTGAAGAAATCGCGTGGGAAGGGAACCCAAGACAACGAACAGACGCGGAAGGTCTCGCACATCCATCCAGATGTACTTCATCAATGTGCGCGCTGTTCAATGGCTCAAAGAAGACTGATCTGTAACTCGTGACTCCATCAAGATATGGGGCCCGGTTGAGAACGGTAGGCTCACATCCGGCCCTACCGCGCGGACACGGACAAGGACAGCGGCGGGACCGATCAACAGGCAGTGGAGAGACCAAAGACGTCCGGCTAGGCATAAAAGCAAGCTTTGCCCAGCGATCGCTGCACCGGCACAAGATGGTCTTGCAAGTCGCAATCTGAAGTGCCTTGACGAGGCAGAATGTGCCCTTTTTATGAACAAGGGGATTTGAAGACCTGTTACGGGAATGACGCAACGAGCGCTCCGATCAGTTGGGTGTCGCGTTCCTAGCCCTATTTCACAGATATACCCAATTTAAACACATTTTTGATGGCATCGAAGTCTTGTTCTCTGCGGCTGAAAAAAAATATGGTCAAAAATGCTGACTTCGGTGACTTGGCAGGCTTGGATGCCGCTTTTGGATGGTGGCTGTGGCGATGACTGATGGTAGCCGCAGATCGTTCAGGGGTTCAAATCAATTGTGCATTTTGCAGCCTGCATTCGGTCGGAGACGAACGGGCGCGTTAGCTAACATTCTTTGGTGCAACTGCATGGTAAAATTGTTAAGGCATTTACACACACCATCGACGCCACGAAATGCCAGACAAGACAATGCAAGTGGGGGGGGGGGGGGAGGGGGGTGCGCGTTTACCGAAAGACAGAGAGAAAAGGAGACCTGGAACGGGCATCCAGCCCGACTCGGTCGGTGTCCTCCGACTCTCCCGTTTTCTAATCGAAATCGCGCCGACTCTGACTCGTATTTTCGGTGGTGCATTGAAGTCGGGTTCATGGGTCAGTCATCTGCCAAGAAGATACGTGGAAAACGGGAATAATGGGTCTGCTGTTGAATTGCGATGCAACGTTTTCCCGTTTTCTGTCCAAGGGAGACGACGCGTATTTCGCGTTTAAGAGAAAATCCCACCAAAAGCCAAGATTGACGGGAGTTGACTTCTCGATCAAAGTTCTGACGTTCCCTTCTCGTCTCTTTTTTTACGCTGCGCCGCAAGGCGGCCGCTGGCCAATGACGCCACGGTGGATGTGTGCATCGGGCAGGAGAACACCGCAATGCGAGTGGGGATTACTCGTGTTTTTTTTCTGTGAGGCTCGATCGTGCCTGCGGTTGCCTCGTGTTGATCAGTGGAGACTTACAGTGGGATGTTACTGGTTGCTGCGCTGCCAGACAGGGCAGGTACTGGGTGCTGGCCAGAAGGGAAAAGGCCAGCAGGGGCTAGCGTGGAGTGACAACAGGCCAGCCCAGGTACGAAGTCCCGGGTGGCGCCTTATCAATTCATCCATGGATCCCACGCCGAAATGCAATCTCCTCCGTCCCTTTCTGCTGTCTCTTAAACCTGCCTTTCAGTTCCTTCTTCACCACCGACACTCGCTTTTTGTGCAAAAAATCCCAATTGACGTTTTTTGCCATTCGTCAAGTTACACTCGTTTTTCTAAACAAACAGTCTCTCGTTATTATACCACACTCGCTTCATACCGCCTCTTCGATACCCTCGACGACGAAAAAATCAACATAATTTCTCCGTAAAAACCAAAACCATCAAAATGCGCGCCTCCGTCATCGCCGCCGCGTTCTTCGCTGCCTGCGCTCAGGCCATCAAGGTCACCACCCCGACCAAGAACCAGGAGGTTGATCTGTCCGCCGGCTTCAAGGTGACGTGGGACGTGGTCAGCTCCGACCCCGACTCGGCCCATCTGTATCTTGTCAACATGGCCGGCGGCCACACCCCTTACAGCAAGGACCTGGGCGAGGTCGACCTGAAGAAGGGTTCATTCGTTGTCACCCTGGACGACGTCACCCCTCAAGAGGGCTACCAGTTCAACATCCAGAGCGTGAACGAGGACAACATGGGCATCCTCGCCCAGTCCCAGCAGTTCGAGGTCATCAAGCCCAAGAAGACCACCACCACCTCGTCCAGCTCCTCCACCGAGTCATCCGCCTCTAGCACCATCACCGTCGTCTCGTCGTCGTCTGTCCCCGCTGACGCTTCCGGCTCGACTACCCTCTCGACCACCACCACCGGCACCGCCGGCACCAAGGCCTCGTCCACTGCTAGCTCGTCGACCTCCCAGGCTGCTGCGCCGACTGGCGGCGCTGTCCAGGGTGGTAGCCTGCTTGCCCTGGCTGTTGGTCTCGTCGCCATCATTGCTTAAGTGATCCGGCTTAGGATAACTGGAAAGAAACGGTACAAACTACTTTGGATAATCGATTACATAACAGCAAGCGTCATGGGTGGTGTATGGCGTTTGGAAAGAGGAGGCGGAAAACAGGACAGATGATAGGGTCTTTGTAGAGGGTATGAAGGAAGGGAATTGGACGTTAAATGTGTATGTTCCCTTCGCGTGATCTTCCAACGAATCTTTTGATGTCCGGAATCTTTTTTGGGATAAATGTTACGCCGACTTGTGCATGTATTACACTACACCATATAATAGGGGGTTTGGACTTACCTCTGGCCATTTGAGTTTGCTCTTTTCTTTGTGTTTGGCAGGATAGACTTGATGGAATGACAATTTACATATTGGAGAGCTCGGTTTCTTGTCTATATCTTACTTTATCGTATAAAGCTTTCATGACTTGCTCGCTCTTAGACATCTTGTTCAGTCAGCTATCTTGATGGGTGGGATATCATCTACATAATTACATAATCCCGTACTTGATTCGATCTCTCTATATATCATTACCACACTGCCACCGATGAACTCGTCATCATCGATGTTTCTCCTCAAATTGAACCTTAGCTCTTAGGACCGTCCTCGTACTTACATCACTGCATCTTGGATGGTGGTTTTGAACATTTTGAACATCAAGTTGTGCTTGCACAAACCGTCCACCTGTGTTCCAACAATGGGTTTTCAGTCCAACTTTGTTCGCCAGGTATTTATCGAGTATCTCCCCCGCTGCTTGTAAGGAATTCTTCATTGGCTTGGCTGCCGTCAGGTTAGTATCACTACGAGACATTCCCTGGAACTGGTGGCAGCAGCGACTACCTTCAATGGAATAGCTACCTTAGCTATAAGTAAGGGGTCGCTCCCTTTTGAAGCATCCCCAACGCTCCATATTCACCACAGTTCTTGCCTGCCAACGACGAATCTGCTGCATTAATTTGTGGTTGTCAGAACACAACAAACTCCCGCAAGTAGTTTCTTGTAGAATATATAGTAGTACCCACCACAATCAGTCTGAGGTAACTTTTGGTGGCCCAGATGCATGAGAATGTTTCCAGTCCCTGTTGCTTAAGTATGTTCGCAGCTTCCTGCCCTTGAAACAGTACCGAGATCGTCCGCTACACGTCGATCAACTACCATATAGCCCGGACCATATAACTAGCTGCCGCAGATGGGCCGTCTAATAATAATACGGAAAATATCAAGGAACGTTTCTGAAAAAAGCGTTTCTCGGAAGGAGCCGCCGCCTGGGCAAAACATTGCGGGGGAAGCTTTCCTCTCTGTGAGATGTTCATCTCAAATTTGACACACAGTCCGCGAGTTATTAGCCAAATTGCGGCCATTCAGGAGAGAGCGGCCGACTCCCAGCAACTCTTCCCACCCCAACTCGGCATTTAGGCTGCTGCCCTGTCCAATATCTCGGAATTGATTCGCCAAGACAAGATATACATCCGGCCTATGTTCGCCATCTGTGGGGAAACAGTAATAAATGTCAGGGCGGCGGAAGAGGATGGCCACGCACGATGTTGGAATGAGTCTGGGGTTAATACTAATTATCTTTGGTCCCGGTCCCGGTTGGAAGACTGCTTCCTCTCTGTTCTTTGTTGTTTCAGTCTCTTCCCTTTATCGGCCGTTCTAAACATCACAGCTCGACGACGACATCATGTTGCAACTACAGCAAGCTCTGCTGGGCTGCCTGCCCCTGCTTCTGTCGCTGACCAGCGCAGCGCCGGCGGCGGCCATCGTCGAGTCCCGCCAGGCCGCAGCCGCCCAAGTCGTGCGGATCAGCTCGATCGAGAACGTGGCCGTCAGACCAAACGGCCAGATCCTGGCGACCAACATGAACAGCGCCAACCTGTACGCCGTCGACCCGGTCGCCAAGACCTCCAAGACCGCCATTTCTGTGTCAGGCGCGTCGGGGCTGAGCGGCATCGCCGAGTACGCGCCCGACGTGTTCGCCGTGATCGGCGGGAAAGGAATCTACAAGGTCGACTTCACGGGCTCCGCACCGAAATCGAGCCTGATCAAGACCATCACGGAAGCCAACAACCTCAACGGGCTCGCGACGTTCGACAACTCGACGCTGCTGGTCGCCGACGCCGGCAAGGGTTCCGTGTACAAGTTCGACGTCAACACGGGCGCTTACAGCGTCGCCATCACGGACCCGACCATGGCGCCGTCGGGGGGCATCCCGTTTGGCATCGACGGGATCAAGTACAGGGACGGTGTTGTGTGGTACACGAATATCTTTAAGAATTCGTTTCATAAGGTTGCCGTTGATCCGGCTACGGCCAAGCCGACTGGTGCCGTCACGACGCTGTGGACGAACCTCATGGGTGATGATCTGTGCTTTGGGCCTAATGGAAAGATCTATGTGGCTACCAACAGCAAGAACTCGCTTGTTGAAGTCGATCCGGCTGTTGGCAAGCCGACTAGTGTTGGGAGTGTTACCGGGTCGACTTCGTGCGCTTTTGGTCGCACTGCGACGGATAGCAATGTTGCGTATGTTGGTGCTGGGCAGGGTGTTTTTGCTATCACGATTAAGGTCTAGATGCCGTGGGTGGTGAAGCGAGGAGTGGTGTGGCGGGGGTGGGGTATGAGTTGAAGAGGGTGCCTTGTACGCTGTACACGGTAGAGGATGTACAAAGGTAGGTAGATATCCGAGGGAAAATTGGAATATTAATTAGTTTAGAATTAACAAATTTAATATGCATGGTGGAAAGCTGCCTGGCCGGGAAGCTGCCGCCCTTACGCGCCGGAGCTCAGTGTTAGTGGTTCAAGCTGCTAGATTCATGCAGAAAACGAGAACAACCTATGCATGTGTGCCACCAGGCGTAAGTTGGTTGCCTGAGCTGGACCTGAAGTTTGTCTCCGAGCCTCGTTGACCATCCTTCTTACTCTTTGCATCAACGACTTCAACTCGCCGACGACCTCACTGACACCGCATAACTCAACTCCAACCATAACGTGTCACGTTGAATGAATATCCCATAGTCAATACTGGCTGTTTCACTGTCATGGAACTACTAATCTCAATGATCCTAGCTAGTTGTTCTCCTTCCTGGCTCACGAAGACTCAAACACCAACATTGAAGTCGCAGAAGCCAGCAAGATGCTTGCTGAGGAAGCCCGCCGCGACGGTTCATCCATGAAGACCATCGCCATCCTGACCATGTTATTCCTGCCTGCCACCTTCTTCTCCACGCTCTTCTCCATGCCCTCACTCGGCTGGGACCAGCCCGACAAGATCGCCCTGTACTGGGCCTGCACAGTGCCCGTCACGGTAGCCACATTTGCGCTCTGGACATCCATCACTCAGCGTGAAGCTATTCGAATTCTGGCTCGGAACTTACGAGATTCTCTCAGGGAGAAGAGAAAGAAAACAGTGGTGGATCGCCCAGGTCCCGGGCGATGGCTGAGCAGACGCAAATCTAGAAGAAGGGTCCGCGATCCCACTGCCACTAGCTGAACCCCGGACGTCGCACCACTCTAGCTGGTCTGTAGTAACCGCAAACAACGGAGAAAATCTCTTCGTTTTAGCGGCACAATGGTAGCTTGCCCGATATTAGAGCCCGGGCTGCCACCTCGTCCGACATGGCGAACAGACTAAGACCATATACCGGTTTTGCCCTGGGAATCTATCTCCATAGTGTCTCGTGGTCAAATATTGATTGGAATTGAGAAATTTGGTTTCATGTTTACCGGAGAAGGGGCATTTTCCTCAAATATTAATGGTACCACAATCAGTTCTAGTATATCCCCATTGTATGAGCAGAATACATTTCACACAACCCCATCCTTCGTTATAACAAGTGGTATCACAACTATAAATCGCATTGATAAAAACCACTATTGTCGCTCTCCACCCAGTAAACTTCAGGTTGTGCGTACCTAGGGAATGGACTCGTTCCAAACCTGGCAACCTCTTCCTCCTGGCGGTTTGACTGACAGTCTTCTCAACGCTCTTTCCGTCATTGGTGGATTTGTCTTCAGACATTCAGGCCTGAGAAAGAGCCTTTATTCTGATTTTGGCAGTCAAAAACAACGCTTTATTTCTAGCAAACGAACACGCAAAATCTTGCAATCACAGAGCACCAACGCAACAATACAGCGTAGAATGTTGTGGCACCTACCTTACTCAAGTCACGTGTACACAGAGTCATCGAACATTCCAACGACAAATACTTGGGGGTGTCGGATTTCAGGGACCCCCCCCCTATTACCTACAAGTAATGACGATAAATTATACGCAGAGTACAGGTCCTATTCAGCAGCTCGCAACAGAAACCCTAGTCATCCTCGGCGCTTCGGTATACTCAACCTCCAGCACCTTTACCAACTTCTCCGGCCACATCCCACTCGCAGCCGGCTTCTTATCGTCCCCGACCCACCCGAAGACGGGCAGATTACACCAAAACTCGGCAAACTCGGCCGCCACGGTCTTGCCCTTCTCCTCCCACACCTCCTCAACGCGGTGATACTGGGCCTCGGGCGGCGTAAACGGCGGAGCGGGATCCCACTCCTTACTCATAGGCACTGACTTCAGGAAATCAGTTTCGTACGCGACAGAACCCATGGACTTGGCCACATTAAACTCGGCAATCTTGTCCTTGGACATATTCGCGCCGGGGGCGTACAACGCTAGAGAGTTAGGCAAATTGACGACAGTGTCTGTCCTGCCGTCAAGCGGATCGGACGAGTTGACTTGAACATGTTAGCACAGGATATCTCTGAGACCCGCTAGGAAGGGTCGGACTCACCTTTCCCCCACAGCGCAGTCGGCAATGCCGCCGTCGAGCAGATAACCTCGTTCCACACCGGATTCGGACTATCATCCTCCTCTTCCGCAAGGAGCTCAACCGGCTGCCGTGTAATCGTCACCTTAACACTCGAACTATGGATCGGCTTCTCCAACCCCATCGGCCGTGCGTATATCTGCCCCTTGCCAGGGCACGGCGGCGAGTGCTTGTGGTCCTTCTGGCCATGGATGACGGTGACCACGTCGTAGCCGTCAAACACGAACTTGGAGGCTACGGTAAACGCGAACACGGCGCCGCGCACACGCCAGGGATCGCCAGCTTTGGGCGCAGACGTCGCGTTGTCTGCAACAATCCCACTCGTGCACGACAGGATATGTGCCACCGCTGCTGGGGCAACCTCTTCATCGACATCTCCCTCACCAACAGCCATTGGTAACAGGGCGGGCTGTCTCGCCTCAGCCTGAAGCACAAGATCGTAAAAGTCATCCAGCAAAATCGGCGCGCCGCTAGCAATCTCTTTCTTTCCAAAACTGACATCGAACCCGAAAACCCAGAAATCGACGTGCACGACGCCTCGCACGGGCGGGCCCTCAAGGTACAGCCGCGCGGCGATGTCAACGGAGATATTAATCGACACGAGCCACAGGTCGAGCGTGTACCGCACGCCTACGCTCAAGCCCCCTGACGTCTCGAAGCGAAACGGACGATACTGGATCAGGAAATCTGCGTACGCGTCAAAATATGCGTCAAGCGGCCCGATACTCATGGTGACATGCAATCGTCCGCCGCCCATACAGACCTTGGGCGTGATGGCGAAATACGCTTCCCCAGAGATACTCACGTACCGATCAAAACTCCAGCTGATGCCCAGCCTTGGTATCCCCACGGGGAACTGCTGCGGTGCGATGAAGCGCGGATGGTACCCGCCCACCGTGAACACCCAGCTGCCCTGCATGCTTGGGTCTTTCGACCCAAACCAGGCGTACAACGCAAACCCGCCGGAGAGGTGGCAGTGCGGGTCCAGCACGAACGATGCGGGCGTCAACTGGCCGTCTACCCTCAACACTCCTGACTCAAAATCGACGGTCGCTGCGAGGGCGAGCTGGACTCGTGCGAATTTATGTTGGGCCTGGCGCGGCATCTCGGCCGTCGCGACGCCGAATAGACCCAGTTTTACGGAGGGGTTCCATTCGACTACTACTACCGCGCTGACGGAGAGCATCTGGAAGGCGAGGACTGTTACGCCTGCGGCGACCCAGTAGGACCCCTTTTTTGTGGCGAACCAGCCTGATTTTATGAGCGAGGTCTGCGCGCCTTGCGTTGAGTCGGGGGAGGACGATTTGGGGACCGTCAGGAACGGGAATTTGAGGACGCTGTCGACTGTCGGTAGGGTGATGCACGTGTTATACCCGAATCCGCCGGTCAGGCCGCGGACTTCGGCGTAGCCGATTGTGAATAAGGGGCCTTCGAGGGTGCAGTAGATGAGGAAGGAGGCGAACTTCTCCACTTGTGCGGCGGTCTCGGCGGCTTCGAGGAGGTCGAGGTCAAAGTCTGAGAGGGAAAATTCGTTTCGACGATGGTGGTGGTGTGTGATGGCCTTTGAGGAGGCCTGTTCGGTGTTCTCGCCGTAGTAGCCGGCTGCGCGGAAAACGTACGGCGCGAACCCGACGGAGGCGGCGCCTTGGTAGTAGACGTCGCCGTTGGGCATCTTGCCGCGCTCGAAAAGGCCGGCGAGCACGATCGGGTCGCGCTCGAACGAGGCGCCGAGGCCGGAGAGGGAGAAGGACGGCTTGATGGGGCCTGGGTTGCGCAGTGTGGCGCCTTTTTCGAAGGTGAAGGATACTTCGAAGCCGATCAGGGTGAAGCCGAGGGGGCCCAGCTCGAGGGTGCCGTCCAGCGCGAGGGACAGAGTGTTGGTCTCCAGGTTGAAGCCTAGGCCGAGGCCGAGAAGCGTGACGGGGCCGATCATTTTGTTGATGGGTGTCGTTGCTGTGTCGCCCTCGGTATATAGGTCGCTGGTGCCTGTGCATAGGGCCTTGCTGTCTGGCTTCTTCTTGTCTTTGTCCTTCTTTTTGTTACCAAAGGTATAGTCGAGCATGACCTTTTCCATGTTGGACACAACAAAGTGGAAGCCAGGCGCCAACAGCACGTCGGCATCATTCTCGCTCCCCTTCTTAATGGTGTCTTGATACCTGAGACGAGGGTACAATGCGCTGTTTACCGACTTGTCTACAGCCATTCCGAGCGCCTTGATGTCGGCCCGGGTGAGACCTTGTCCTTCGGTGTTGCTGTCAAGCACCCACACGAAATCGAGCTTCTCGAAGGGCTGCTTGATGGTGCCGACCATGGGAATAGGGGGAATCCCGGGCAGGCCCTCGACAGACAGCATCAACGCGCGCTTGGGCTTCTTGCGCTCTTTCTCGTCCTGCTTCTTCTTCTCCTGAGTTTGGTAGAATACCACGGTCGTGCCATCGCCGAGCCGAAAACGGAACATCATGACGAGACGGTCCGCGAGGGCCACGATCTCGAGCGAGGCCAGCGAGGACGCTTCGGCGGCGCGCAGTGCGTTGGACTTGGCCTCTACGTCGCCGACCCACGGTGGCAGCGCCTTGTCGTCGACACCGAAAAGTGCCTGAGCCAGGCCGATCAGCGACGCCTTCTGGTTGCCGAGCGCCACGTCGGCGCTGAACTGCCACTCCTTGTCGCCTTCGTGAAGATACGTGCACCGCAGCTCAAGCGAGGATATGTAGAGCGCACCCGTGATGAGAAAGCTGGAGCCCTCGCCCGCTTTGTCGTAGCGGTAGACGATGCTGAGGTCGAGGAAGACGGTCTTGAGGAGCTGCGTGACCTCGTGGTTGCAGTCGTCGTCGAAGATGGAGTACAGCATTGAGCCGGAGAGCCCGGTGACGCTGGCGCCTAGGGTCCAGACCTTGTCAGCGTACTCGAGGCCGACGGTGCAGTTACAGATTTTGGATTCGTCGTCCGGGTCGTCTTCCTCGGCGCCCGCCTGGATTTGCAGGTCGTCATTGCTGTCGCCGCCGAGGAGGAGCTTCGGTTCGACGGTCTCCTCTTTAGGCGGGCGGCGGAACGTAAAAGTGGCCACCACAGCGATCCGCTTGATCTTATCAGCTTTGTCCTTGTAGTCGAACTTGAGATCCAGCGACCCGGCCGTGAACTGGATCGGCGGCAGGCGGTACTTTTTCCCGGGGACACGCTCGGGACACACGACGGTGGCGCCGAAGCTGATGACGGAGCCCTCCAGGGACCAGTTCAGCTCGAGCAGCTCCATCTCGAAAGGGCCAGGCGTCAGGGTCTCGCCATCATCCGCTTTTGCGGTCGTACTTGTCAGTTGCCGGTAAATGTCGTCGAGCCTGGCGATACCCTCCATGTTCTCAGCTTGGATCTGCGCGGTGCCAACTGATGTGCGTGACAGTATGGTCCATTCTTCGTAGTCTGGCAGATACGGCCTATAGTTGAATACTTCGGGCAACTTCGATGGTCGGTTTTCAGGGAAGAGATTGCCGTACATGCCGAATTCGCGGGACGTAAAGTTGTACGTCACGGTCACCTTGAGCACGAGGCTGGCCCAGTTGATCTGGAAGTCGAGACTGACAAACTTGCTGCGCTCATTCATCTGGTATACAATGCGCAAGAGCCGCACATTCTCCAAGGCCGCGTTGGGAAAAAAGTCTTTCAGCGGCACCTCGTTGTTGCCCGTGAAGGTTTCGGCAATGAAAGTGAGGAGCTGGTCCGGCGTCAGGCCCTGGTTCTTCTCCCCGAAAGACACCACGACGACGACGGAATATTGCTCAATGACGAGGGTGGAGTTGAGCGTGAGCGTGGCGGACTTGGAGGCGAACGTGATCTTGGCCGCGAAGGCGAGCTCCGACGTCGAGGTCGGGGGCAAAGAACCGACAGCCTGCGTCCATGTGCGCTTGGCGACGATGCACGGCTCCGTCACGTCCAGCTTCTCCAGTCCGGTGTAATCGCGCACAGTCTTGAGGATGTTGTCCTTGAACGCTGTCAGGTTACCGCTTTCAGCCGGCTTGAAAACCAGCCGTAGCGTGGCTGTGTGACTCGACAACGGGATGAACCAGAGTGCGTTACGTGAACCAGCGTCGTTGGCGAGCTCAAACTTTGTGAGAAGGGAGAAGTATCTGGACATGCCGTTGTCCTTGATATCGACGAGGCGGAGGATCTGCTCCAAGCTGTACTGGGGACTCGGAGCGTCAGGATCCAAACCCATGAGGATCATCTGGGCTGGGCCTATGCAGTCCGGGCTGTTGGCGGTACCGCCGACAACCCAAGATGGGTGTGTGCCTCCTTCCAACGCCTTGAAGGCTGTGCCGTTGTACGCGCTCTTGAATGTGAGCGTGTTGGTTGCCCGCATTGCTCTGAGTGTCTTTGGCGGCGTAGGTTTTGCATTCTGTTTGGCAGCAAGCAAGTCGGTCAGGTCCAGCGTGGCCTCGAAGCCGTGTACACCGGTCGAGTCCAAGTCCACGCCCACGCGACAGGTGCCATCTGTCACAGGGCTAAAGATGTCGCGCAGAAAGTGTAGCAACTCATCCGAATCGTCAAGCGGGATGCTCTTGCGTTGAGCGATAGGAGCCGTGCTGAGCACGAGAGCACCTGTCGTGAGTCGTTCAAGCAGCAAGTCAAGCGGGCTGTCGCGTACGGCTGCCGCTTGGTTGAGAGGATCATTATCCTTCAACGTGGTGGTTGTGCTAACCAGGTGGCACAGAGGATCCACCCTGTTGTGAGAAAGCCACTCCAGGGCTTGTTCGTCCTGGGGGTTGTAAGCTGGCCACTGAATCGAGTCTGAGTCTTCTTTGGCAGCTGGGTCAGAGGCTGCATCTCCCCATACAGCACGGTTTAGCCCCCTGCCAACCCGTTCAGACACGAGATTGTTCACGAGCGGACGAAAGTTCTCCCGGGTACAGTACCAAGGTGCAGTTGTTCTCTTGTTCATGGGTTTCTGCCGACGAGGCTCAGATGGGCCGTCCAGAAGGACGATGTCGTCAGAGTCAGAGTCCCAGCTTTCTGTGCCTGAGCCTCCGATACATTCCCACTCATCGGCGGAATCTTCGTCTTGGGCATACAGGAGTGGAGGATTAACGACTATCGTGTTGAAGTCCCACGCTCCGGTGGCGTGTCTTTGATCTTCAGCGAGCATCTGGCCTTGGTAATAGCGAACATAGGCAGGGTCATCAGCGCTCTGCACCACCTCGACGTCGCGGACAAACTGGGTTGAATAATCCGTCGACGATGCGAGTTGCGCGTTAGGGGTGTATTTGTCGTCGTCAATGGCCGAGTAGCTGTTCCATTGGCTCTTCATCTGCGGGCTGAGTAAGACTGCCCCGGTGGTCGCGAAGCTCTTCATTCCCTGCCGGACCAGCTTTATGGGGATCTCTCTGCCTTCGGCAAGGAGTCTCGTCACCAGAATTCTCCAGTTCTCTGCGTCTCTGTCGTCGTCCTTCAGAGGCTTCAATGCGCCCATTTTCATCACCGGTACCAAAGCCCCTTGAGCGCCACTTGCCACCTTCCATCGCGGGACAAAATAAACAGGGTAGTTGAGGCAGTACAGTCGCTTCGTGTAGTTGTTTCTTTCATACGTCGCTCTCCAGTGGCACCAGGCTCGAACCAGCATGGCCGTAGGCCAGGCTAAGAGAATCAGGGTTCAGCATAAGGATTATTTTGAAACTACCCGACGTTAGTCAATCACAGAGACGTACCGATGTGGTTGTGACCCTGGTGCATGCCATTAGAACACACAATCGACCTTGGCCTCCATGCCGGGAGCATGGCGATCGGGGTAGAGAACTTGGCTCCTATAGAGCGTCACCCGAGAAGGCTCGAGATTAGTTTGGGGGGATTTGTTCTCGCCCGTTGTTGCCTGACCAGGGAATGTGCTCTTACCATGATGAGAGAGCTTCATTGCCGGGACGTTGATCGGCCAGAAAATATTTTGATTGCCCTGCTCTTGCTCCGCAGCCCAGTACAGCACCTTTTCCTCGATGTCATCCCCAGCATCGCCACCAATGTAGTGCGTGGCATAGCTGAGGTTGCTAGCGTTCCAGGCTGGCCATATGATCATGCTCACAATCGAGGCCAGGTTGTTCGACGTCGTCCTACCACGGATGCTTTGGATCCCCGTCTCCTGACTCTCCTCGACACCGCTGGGGTTTGCGTAGATGTTGTTCACATTGCGGACCAGCTTCATCTCGCCCAAATTCTGCCAGTCCCAGCTGTAATTATTGAACCGTCTGTGAAGCTCAGTCGTGCCACAGAACTTCTCATCAACCGCCACGCAGAACATGGCAGGTCTTGTGCGATCGATATCATTTTGCTGATCGTTTTGACGAGCGTTGAGCGCCACAGCTACTGTCTCCGGGGAGGTGGCATTTTCCGGATCGGCAAAGATGCGCTGGTGCGTAAAGATGTCGCATGCCAGCACGCCGTCGTTGTCCCCGCCGTAGGTAACGACGCCCATGGGCATCTCCACCTGGGCTTGGCCGCCGCCTCCGAAGAGCGAGACCTCGACTCTAATATAGAGGGCATTCCCGGCCCCGAGCCTCCAGGTACTCGGCGGTATGCAGGTATCCGTCACCTTCCGATTTCCCTTGACCCAGTAGGGCGCGTACCACCTCGTGCTGTCTGCCCTCACCGAGGTCGGTGTAATGGTGAAATTGTTGAGAAGGTTCTGCAGGACCTGCGGATCGTTGATTTGATGCAAAGCAATAGCCGCGTTGAGCACCATCTTGAGCTCATTGTCAAAGTACCTCTCGAGGCCGTCCTTGTGGTCCCCGTCCCAGTGCGTGACGACGACGCTGTGGAAGAACTGGAAGGTTCCGCCATATCGAATGTACTGATTATTCCGGCAGAGATGGACGAAACTCTTGATGTGGTCGGCGCCCTCGCTGCGGCCGCCGTCGATCAGCACCGCTTTGTTGATGTTGTACGTTCCATTGTTGTTCGGCGACGCAACGACCAGGTGCACCGCGCAATCGCCCTCGTTGATGTTGAGGTGGTGACTGTGCACCTCCCACGGCATGGTGATTTCTTGTCTTGTCCCGCAGTGAACTTCACGTCGAGCAAGTCACGATGCCGTCACGAAAGCCGGAGAGGTCAACAATTGGACGAATCCAGCGAAAACATCGTGACGTGAGGTCAGGCGCACTGCTTGTTCGTCAACAGCCCCTGAATTCAACTAAAGGGTCTGATGCACCTAAAAAGAATTAGGATTCAGTTATAGGGGTACGTTGAATGCAACACTGGACAGGACCCCCTTGCTTTACAGCTTGTCTTGTGCATCTGGGCATCTCCGATTCCAAACTGCTTTTGAACGTGGAGACGCTAACGATGTCCAGAACCAGGTCTCTGCCTGTGTCTCATAGTCTTGAAATAGTGCCTCGGGCGATTTTCCCAGACTGCCCTAGGACATGGCGCGGCAAGCAAAAACAACCGAGGTGGATGACTTCACGTTTTGCAGTGGTCCTGATCTGTAATGAGCTGGAACTACTTGGGGAATCCTGGAAACCCCTTACTTCAGAAGTACAGTTGGGTGGTTCTGATGTGTGTACCGGTCAATGTACTCCCTAGGTACACATGTAGATACAGAAATGCCGCCGTCAAAATCTCCAATGCTAGCAGAGACAACTGTTCGGTATCACAGAGTAACTGAGGTTACTCCTTTATAGGTTCATATAGTTGTACCTATACACGTGTCGTAGAAATAGCAAACACTGTACATTGTAAACAAAGTCCCTTCACCGTACTTCCATGATCTGCAGGCAAACTGATGATACTCCGCAGCTAACAAACAAACCCCCTTTCCCCTTCAGTTGAACCACTCTCAGCCCGTCTGACCAGGCTCCTTCCTCTCAATAGGCGCCTTCATCACCAAGTACCCCTCAACAGCCGTATACGGCCCTTTCTCAAACCCGGGCCTTGCCTCTCCTTTCCCCAGCGCCAACTCAACAAACTGCGGCTCCTCCTTTCCTTTTTCTTTCTCAGAAAACGGCTGCAACCAAGCCCACTCGGCAACCGGCAGCGACGAAATCTGCAGCGCATATTCCCCTTCCTTTCCGTTCTCTCCGTCCGGCTCCGGCGGCGGAGGCACATCCCCCACAACAACCACCGGCCCGACATGAAAAAAAGTCACCATCCTCTTGAGCGCGCTCTCCCACGTCCAGGTGGGCAATTTCAGCGCACCGGTCGGCAGGATCCCCGTATACCCATGCACGGGTAGAAACGGATCGATCAGCGCGCCGAACGGGACTATCTCCCTATTGCGGGCCGTTTCGTAGGTCTCAAAATCCTCTCGAGACACAGCGTCGACGTAGACCTCCGGATCGTGCCAGAACGGCGTCAGCTTTGGGAAGGTTTGTGGGGAGATAGGTTGTGCGTAGCGCTTCGTCGTCGAAGCAGTCTTTGGTGGTTGGGGGCAGGGTGTGTACGTGTAAAAATGAGAGAGATCAAGATCGGGTGCGGACGGGTCTGTCTCGTCTGGCAGATCTGACCGCGCTGAAAAATAACACACCAATCCGTCAGTCATGCGCGATCGGTTGCCCAACTTGAGCGGGAATTTATAGTAAGGTGTGTTATCTTTAGTACGAATGAGGCTCGGTTCCGGTGTTACGACGTTGCGCTGGCTGTCGAGCGTAGATTGATTAGTTTTTGGCTTTTCAGCGAGCTCGAGCGACCAGCCCATGTTGACGAGCGCCAGCGGGCGGCCGGTCAGCGCATTCAGGAACTGGCCGTACGCCGACGGCGGTGCTGTCAAACTCTTCACGGCCTCGTCGATCATGCTTATAAACTCGAGCAGGTACTGTTGGTCTTTTGATACCAGTAGGTGGAGGAGCTGGTCCATGTACTTTGTTGCCCCCTTCCTTGGGCTGGGTGGAAACGGCCGCCATTTGGCTTCTGATGACGAGGAACTACTACCTTCGGTGACGCGAACTTCGGAGTAAAAACTGCCGTCCGGCAGGAACAGCTGCAAGCTGCGGTCGACGTAGTTGACCATGACCCAGCCCCAGACGGGACTCTCCTCTTCCCAGTCGGCGGCCGGGCGCCAGTAGGCTTCGCCTTGGTTGCGATCACCGTGCGAAGCAGACAGAAAGGAGGCGTTCAGCCGCGCTGGCTGGTTGATCCCCATCGGCAGCTGCAGGAACTCGCACTCCCCCTTTTTGCTGGACGACCGCGAACGGTCCACAATGTTGGGCAGGCCGTCGGCCGGTAAGGCTTGCGGCGCGAAAAACTCGCTGATGCAGGGGTACAGCGGCGCGTGGCCGCTTCCCGCGGACACAGGGTCGATGGCCGAGATGGCCTGGCCGAACTTGTCCATGATGTTGAGTTTCGTGAAGCGGAACTGGCCGTGCGTCGCCGGCTTGAAACCGCTCTGTTGTTTTCCCAGAAGGGTCATGTTGGGCCCGTATGGCGTTGGATCTGACGCATCGTCGATCAGACCCAGGTCGTCGATGTCGATCTCGATCTCCTCGGCTGCCTTTTGCGCGTCCGCAAGCGGCACCGGCTTTTGGCCCGGCACCCGGATCAGCGGTTTGACGTGGCTGCCGTTGGCTAGAGTCAGGAGGTGATCCGTCAGCCCCTGAAGCGGCGCCGACAGGAACGCGAATTTCGTGAGATTCTCTTTCAGCAGGGCCTGCCGCTCTTCGGACAGATACTTCTTGAGCACGTCCTTTGGTATCGTGCTCAGGATGCGGTCGATGTGTGCCTCGAGTGTGAAGCTGGCCTGCGGCAGGATCAGACTGCGGCCCGAGACGACGCGCACATCCGCCTTGGGGCCGTTGTAGCCCTTCGTGACGTCCGCTATGAGGCCGTACTGCGTCCTCCCGCCGCACAACGACTGGTGCTCGGTTGGCTGCTCGACCATGTCCCATTTTCCCTTGGGGATGTGCGTGTACTGTCCCTCCCACTCCATGTAGAGGGGAAACCACGGCTGGGTCTTGTTCCACCGGTCGCGCCAGGGGTTCTCGTCGCTGGGATCCTTGTCCGCGTACTTGCCGTCGTGGTAGACCGGGAAGAAGACGCCGTCTTTGGCGTCCGGTTTTTTTCTTGTTGGGTCTGAGAGCGCATCGAATTCCTGGAGGAGGCCGGAGGCTGAAGGCCTTAGGTCCTCTGGCACGTGTCTCAGACCTGGGAAACTATCGTCCGGAACCTTGCCTCCTGCGGTGGCCAGCTGTGTGTCCAACCGCACTTTAAGCCCCTTCTGGAAATCGGTCGGCCACCCGGCGCTTACACCGGCAACGAGCATCGTGGGGTCTCGCCTCACGCTGAACTCCTGCATCGTGCCAGCCTTGGGTCCTTCGGGGTCCTTAGTCACAAGCTTCTTTCGTCGGTTGACTTCTTTTCCAAGCCTCCCAATGACTGTGTCGATTTTGCGCAACGACAGCCGCGCGTCCTTGACAGCTACGATGTACTCGGCGCGGCGGTGCTCGTTCTTGTTGTCGTTGTCGGAGATGTAGCGCCACCAAATCGCAAACATGTCCCAGCGCAGCTGCTGGCGGCGACGACCGAGTGAGTCGAGCAACCGCTGTGCGGCGTTCAGTTCGCGGAACGCTTTTTGAGTATCCGCTGACGGCGGCTTCGCCGGTTCCTTGGCGCTCTGGTCTGCGTGCGTGAACTGCGTGCCGCCGTCGACGTGCATGAAGTCCTCGCTTGTAAGCTCGTCAGCGGCCCTCTCGTGCGCGTCGAGACTGTCGTCAGCCGCCCGCAACAGCACACGCAGCTTGTAGAGATCTTCCTCGAAGGTATCTGGCGACTGGTGGCTCGCCGCATACGCGATCAGCGTATCAATGGCGGTGGTGCCGACCGCCACCGGCATACGCTCGTGAAGTCGCTCGGCGCAGTCGTTGGCGGGTATCTTGGGCGGTCGTGCATCGGCATTCCATTCCACATCATACATGGCGCCATGACAGATACTCTGCGCCGAAGTCTGGTCATGCAGCCACTTTTCCACAGCGGCTGGCACCTTCTCCTGCTTGTTAAGCTCCATCTGCAATGACCGGAGACGGTCCCCTCGCGTCGTCCCTTCGGAGATGTTGAGCAGGTCCTTGTCCGTCTTGGACTGCCAGCCAACGACGTAGTAGCTAGCTCGGACCGCCGTGAGTGTCTTGGTCTCTTTGCCTTCGACGTAGGAGAAAGTGTCGAGCATGGAGAAGACATTACCGCAGTGGTACTGATAGTCGGGGAAGAGCTGGTTCGAGCTGCTCGCGACACTCAGTCCCACGCGCTGTTCGGTCTTGAGCGCATCTTCTCCCTTCCACCGATCCACCGGGGTTCGCACGCCGATGAACACCTCGGCCTGTTTCTTGGTCTCGACTTTGCTCGGGTCTTGGCCCTCGGCGAGGTAGGACGTGATGAAGGGCGCGACGTCGACCTGCAGATCCACCTCTGGCCCAAGCTTGTCGATGGTGAACATGCGATCGCTCTCAACAATCCACGCCTGCACCGGCGCGATGGGTGCCCCCTTGGGCTCCGTGGTATCTGGATCGAGCCGACGCACCACCAGCCATCGGTTGGGCACCTGCGGAAACACCGGTGCCGTTGGGTCTTCCACTTTGTCGCTGATGCCCTTTGCCATCGCCTCGGGCTGTCTCTTGTCTTCGGTTGGCGTACCGGCCGTGCCACTCCGAAAAGCCCGCGGCAGCACCCAGTGAAGGTAGACGCCGAGCCGGTTTGTGCGCGTTGTTTGTCGGCCCAGGTCGGTAAACCGCGGGTTCGTCTCGGGGCGAGCGCTGTAGTGCAGATCGGCATGCGGTAGCAGGTCGCTCTGCGCCATGTGATCCTCCATGCGCAGGAAGGTGTAGTTGTGTTGGTTGATGGGCGCAATTCGCGCCTCCTTGTCTTTGGCGGTGCATACGCTGCGGTTGAAGATGAAGGCGTCCAGTTTCATCGGGATGGCGAGATTCCGCGGCACCTTCTCTTCCTCTTCTGTGGTGGAAGCCATGGCTGCGGCGCGATGAGCTGGATTCAGGAGCCAGTATCGGTTTGACAGCTTCGTGATACCCTCACTTCCACTGGAGATCTGATCTTGCGACGGTGATACCGAGCACGGCGACCGAACACAGCGTCAGCAACACGGGACCTCACACGTCCGGGATACTTGCCGAGGAGATGCCCCGCCCATCGTGAAGCCCGGTCACCTCATGGAGACTAGAGAGCCATTTCTGCCCGCGTGCCTGGACGTGGCGACGTGCAGCAGGGGTTTCCGCCGTGTGCATTAGCGGCACGATTTATTTGCAAAGGGCGAGGTCAGGGTTCAGGCGGGAGGTCCGGGGGCTAGAACACTTGGCTTCCCCGTCAAGCTAGCGTCGGGTGGCTGCAGTGAGCTGAAGCCTCTCTGAAGCCGAGGCAAGTGGGTGGCGCTTTCAGGGGTATGTAAACAAAACGCGGGGAAAGCTACCGGCGCCAAGGACTGATAGTTTGCCTCATGGAAACGACACACTCTGAATTCCATTGGTTCAATATTCAAACGCAAGATGTTTCGTGATCCCCTTGTACCTACGTAACGTCGTATCGCTTCAATATTTCGCCATCCCAGGGTCTAGACTTACGAGATAAGCCCTGGGTGGGGTAACATTACTTGATGGTATTTCCAAAAGGCATGTTGAATTCGAAGCATACGTGCTGAACCATGACTCGAGCGGAAGAAGCCAATCTTGCTGGATCGTTCAGGTTCAGGTTCGTGAACATCTGGAGTCCACTATGTCTTTGTTCCGACTTCGCGGATTTCGGAAGCTCAACACAGCACCGTCAAGATATTGAACCAACCCCTATTATAAGAGGACACAGGATTTGAATGGGAATTGGACAAGAGTCTTCTTTATTGGACTAAAGGACAAAAATAACCACAGTAGTTGCTAGTAATATCTCCCCCCATCCCGGCCTGCTCATACCAACGGGACCCTGTGGTTCAGATATCCCTTCTTGGGATTCTCACCCTCAATGTAGAAGACGTGATTGTGCTTCTTGTCATGCGTCGCCGTGATCTGCGACCCCAGGAGAACACGGGTCACATCCGGGACGATGGCGGGCGTCGTCCAGTCTTCCGCGCCCTTCTTGTAAGTTTGGTACAGGTCTTGGTTGGTGTTGACAAAGTAGAGGTAGATGATGCGCGTGCCGTCGGCGTTGTCGACGTAAGTCGCCGCCAGAGGGGTGCCCTCGGCGGCGACGGTGGTGCCCGGGAGGGTGGCCGCTGCGAGAAGAAAAAAGCGTTAGATATATACTTGGCCATTTATAGAACAGAAAACCAAAAACTCACGGTCGGTTTTCCCCTTCGCGTTGATCTTGATGCATTGGATCGGCTTGCCGGATCCGCTGTCGTGTTGGAAGAAGATCATGCGCTCGCCCTCGTCGGCGTCGGGAATCGGGAAGTAGAGCGCCGCCAATCTGGATGTCGGGATCACGACCGCGCCGGTTGTCTTTGTCTCGGGCTCGGAACCCTGCTGCAGGATGGCCTCGCGCAGAGTGGGATGCTGACCCGCGCTGCTGTTGTGGACGTCAGCAAGGGCCGGGACACACGACAAGGGGCAAGACCACTTACACCTGCTTGGCGAAGTACACGTAGGAAATGTCCTGCTCATCGCTGACGGCAGCCAGACCAGTGTAAGATGTGTTCAGGTCCTCATCCTTCGAAAGGGGGTTGGGGTAGGGCATCAGCTGCGAAAGTGTGTTGGTCTTGGCTGGAGCTGGGGTCGGAGTCTCGCCCGCCGGCTTCTCTGGTTCGGGGACGACGCCCTGGTTGGTGAAGCCGTAGACTGTAACCAGCCCGCGCCGGATCACGGCGGCGAGGGCACCGGGGGTGGCTACATAGCCCGTAGGCACTCCGTTGTCCTGATAAGGGTGGATGGTGCCGGTCTTGTCGAGGGGGTAGATTGCCATACCCAGCTGGCGCTTCACTCCCGGCACCGTGAAGAGAAGGGTCTCCTTCTTAGAGAGAGGGTTAACGATGGATGATACAGGGTTTGCCATGTTGACGGAAAGTGTATGAGACAGTTCAACAAAGGTGAGATCGAAGTTAAGAAGTTGATGCAGCTCTGGATGTTGTCTAGGCGAATTCGAACTTTGTCTGCGAGGAAGTCCATCCTTTATGCCTGTCCCGGGAAAACATCACGAGGAACTTCACGAAAACATTAAAACGTTCACTCGATCCATTTTCGTGGCTGGGGTTAGCCAAGGAGTTGATAGCGTCATGCGGCACGCTGCTGTTGCGCTGTTGCTCCGCCTGCGTCGCGGCGGATACTCGGCGCATGCACTTCAACGGGCTCCGAATTTGCGACGTCTGGTGGGGAGCTGAATGTCTGATGGATGCTTCAGCGAGCGCCAAGATCTGACGATATGTAAACGGCAAGTCTGTGACGAAGCTGGTGTTGAGGTGAGCTACCCCAAAGGAACTTGGGGCCGGGTCTAGAATCTAGTTCTAGATCAGCGCATGCGAGGATGATGCATGCTGTCCAACAAGGATCAAGTGTCGAGCGTCCGTTGCTACCCAGCTAAACAAAGACTATTGGACCCGTTTTGATCTTGACTACCGAAAGTATCCAGCTCCATGATGCACATGCACGCGTGCTCATGCAATAACCATGCATAGTAAGAAATCCATAATCTCCACCCCCTTAGATTCATCGTTGCCCTCGACGGCGACAATCTCACCCGGTACTCAAGGCCGCCAGAGGTCTTGAGCAAGTCTATCATTTTTGACGCTGATCAACTCCTCTGCCTTCACAATGGCTCCACGTCGCCGGCATGGCAAACCCGTCAGCTCACGACGATATCTGGTCCTACGGCACGCGAGGAATCTGATCCAGGCGCGGGCTTTACGTGCAGCCGGCGAGACTCCGCCACCAAAACTCGCGCCTGGATACGAACAGCTCTTCTCGTCGCACGTCCCGGGGCTTCGAGCGGGCAAGTACGAGATCGAAGTGACACAAGAAATCAAAGTTGAGGCAGGTTGGAAGGCAAAGGAAACAGGTCCGACCAAGCAAGTCTTCGATGTTCAAGCGCCGCGCTTCGTGCTGCCCCCCGACTGCGTATACTCGACTTTCCCAGCCCCTGGCGGCAGTGCGCCAGTCGAGACGCTCGCCCACGTTGTGTTAAATGACACGACGCTACCATGGGAACGCGGGTTCGATACGGTTCCGGGACGCCAAACTGTGGCCGAAGACAAGGTGCCGAACCGCATCCCGTGGCTGGCTTGTCTCACCTTTGAGGCCGACGAGCTGCTTCTCAGCGAGCAGCAGCTCAAAGGCAACGCCGATATGAAGAGCATATTTTCCTCAACATCAAACTTTGCCGCCGGCGTCGAGCAAACACCGACACTCTCGGTCAAGCTAGATCTTCCTGACTTTCTGCGTCTCGATCAAACCCAAGTTTTAACGCCGTACAAAACCATCAACGGAGAGTCGCAGCCGAAAGGCGAGCTCATCTTTGTCAAACCGGACCTATTCGGCCGTCTGTTTACGAATCTGGGCGAGGACGGGCTTCCGGTATCACGTCAGAACTTCTGCAGCGTATCGCGGTACCAATATCTTGCCCATGTGCGCCACATCAACACGGAAGGCATGGCCCATGCTGGGGAGGACGATGAGGCCACAGGCCGGCAGTTCAGTATCATCCCTTCGCACCGGACAGGGCCACCTGGACGAGCCCGTCCAGCTATGCTTGTCAGCCATCTCGTGTCTATCGAGGGGATCGAGCAAATGGCGTATCCCACGGACGCATCCAAGCTGATAGCGCTGCCGTCACTGCACAGCTGGTCGCATGCTTGTCTCCCAGCCGGCTCTTTCAAGCTCGCAGACGCATTCGAGAGCCTCGGCCAGACGCAGGGGATGTTGCGTCCGTCCAACGAGCTGATTCCAAAAGTCGATCCCAACGCCCCGTTTTCTATTGCTGGTGAGGCAGCGAAACGTCTAGAAGATGGATTCTCCATGCTACGATGGCGGACGATCAAGGGCGACGCAACGGCCGCATTCACCCGTTCGCCCTTTGTTCCCAAGAGCGTCACCGGCACAACGCGGGAGACGCTCTCCAACTCGGGACAGGCCCTTCAGATTCTTGACCAGAAACTCGGTCTCATGGATCTCAGCTATTCAGTAGCCTGGCAGCTCGGCCGCACCCTCGCGCTGGCAGATCAGTCTTTTACAGCCGCCCTCTGCCGGGTACGTAAGGAAATCCTACAGCAGGCCACCGACAAGACGCGGCGTGCTGTGCTCTACGCGACCGGAACCTCGGTTATGGAGAAGAAACACCTTGCTCGCCGAGTGGGCGACCTCGTTGCGCATCTCGCCGAAGTCCCCATGGCGATCGAATCAGAAAGCTTGCCCATTGACCTCTCTCGACGCTGGCGACGCCCTCCTAGGCCGGACGTCGAGGTGACCTACCACCATGCCTCGGTAGAGAATATCCTAGACACGGAGCTACGACACGCAGCCTTCCGCATCGGCAGCTCCGTGGACCCTAACCACGCCGGAATCCGTGACAGCGACGATCCGCACTACGATCCGCCATACGACGAACACAACACGCCCGCATCAGCCGACTGGATGGTCGTCCTCAAGTTCGTCCTCGACTTGCTCTTCCTCATCAAGGTGCCAATGCACTACCTCGTCACGGACGCCTCCCACCTGCCCCAGGAGAGCCTGCGGTTCTTCCACGTCGACCCGAACTGGACCGAGGCTCTGGTAGACGGTGCCCTCTGTCTAGGCAACCAGATCGACCGCGACAAGGACCGGGTGCGCAAAGCCATGAAGGAGGCCATCACCCGCTACCGAGAGCACGTCAACCCAGATCTGGGGTACCGGCCACCTGTGCCCACGTACGGCTTCCTGCTCCGCTCGGCCGTGGTCAAAGAGTTTCCCGATCTCGTGGTCTCCACACAGCCCGTCGCCAACCCAGAGCACCAGCCGCTCATCGCACGGCAAGAGATTCTCGACACGGACCTCATGCTGGTCTTGCTAACCGAAGCACCTGGAACAACAAAACTGGAATTTCTTACGTTCTCACAACCGGCGCATCAGCAGTGTTTTTCGGTTGCCAAGTCCCTGACGCATGAAGAGATCAAGCTGGCGTACAAACGCATGTACACCATCGCGGACCAAAAGGATCCCTACAGGCAGTATCCCTTTGACCAACCGGTGTGGAAGCGAACAGGCGAGGACGAGCACAAGCGGTCCCTCCACCCCTACATCTGGGGCACCTCGGAAGACGTCGACGATCTCCGCATCCTAAACGTCGAGCACCTCGCCAAGCACGTCTACGACACCCTCAAAGACAAAACCTCCGGCGGGAAGGAGAAAGAGTGGAAACCAGAATGGTTCGCCGAAATCAGTCCTACTGCCGCGATGCTCGGCCTCCAGCTCAACGAACCCTGCTGGCAGCTCAAAATCAAGCTCCCCGCCGTCGTGCCCAACCCGCCTCTTCTCACAACCAACACCAACCCATCCCGAACCCCCGCCTCCCCGGTTCATAAGAAAGCCATCTCCACCCAGGGCGAGGGTGTAAACCACCTCTCGCACGCCGACCGCCTTGCCCTACCAAGGCTCTTCGTCGCCACACCATCCCCGCATTTCCACTCCATCCACCCGGCGAAACCACTCCCCAAATCAAAGCTACCAAGAATCAAAGCCAGCCCCCCAATCTACGCTTACAAAGTCTACCCCATCTCGTCCCCAGGCGCGTCAGGCGTCCCGACCTCACCCTACGCGCAAGACCTGATATTTTCGATCGTCTACCAGTCTAGCGCGTTAGACTGGCAGCTCCAAAGTCTCACGATCGATATACCCGTTGGCGACGACGACCGCTACTGTCTGTGCGACGACTATAAAGGAAGCGGGACGTTCATGTTATCGAATTTAAGGATGAACGTGCTGCCGACGTATTCGTCTGCTGAGAAGGTGTTGCGGCTGGTAATGAGGCCGCGGAGTCATTGGGGATGGGTGGATGTCACCTGTCTTGGTGAGATGAGTTTTGTGCTTGGCGGCGTGGAGGTTAATAGACAATATGAGGTCCCGGAAGGCGATGAGGGGGTTGATGTGGTTTGTCCTGTTAGACTTGAGTATGTCCAGCAGGTTGATGAGACGGAGTTGCGAATAAGGTTGGTGAAGGTTAAGTGAAATAAGTAGGGGTGTGGTGTTGTAAGTACCTAGATCCGTGGGGAGATGTGTTTGTGTTGGACTGTAGGTTTGGCCTTGGTCTTCTTGTGGAGTACCTTTGGAGTGAGGTTTGGATTGCTTTACTGGGCTATGAGGGCAAAGGGATTGGCTGTTTGTATATTTCACGTTGCATTGTAATCCCCTGTCTTGATTGTAATCCCCTGTCTTGATCAACTCTACAATGCGAGTTGTTGCACGTAAATGCTCCACGAGAAATACGTCGCTCCTTCCTCAATCAACGACGTTAGATTCGAAGACGTCATCGCCGCCGAACTCTGACCACCTCAGCATTTTTTTCGGCTTTTTGGCAGTCGCGATCAAGGGACCGCCCGACGACTCCGGAGTGCTTCGAGACCAGAGCACGTTGAGTCTTTCCAGCACTGCATTTATAGTACCATTTCTTGGAAGCCACAGCTGCCACACACTTCCTCCAGGCAACATCTCAACACCACACACTTAGGAATTGTGCGTTTGCGCTAGGCCGCTTTTTGGGCTTCACCATCGACCTCAGCTGTTCTGTCTTGAGATAAGAAGCGCCACTCACGTGCCTTCACCAGCGCGCTCTGCCTGCAACCATGAGCAGAGCCTCGCCGTCGTCAAGTCTGCGTTGTTGGGGAAAATGAGGGGCAGAGATCCGGGAAGCCGGCTTGACCTTGCTCCTCCTTACATCCGCTCCAGTTCCCGCGATCGCCCCATTCGCACAAGTAAGTGTCTATCAGTCATTTCCAGAACATCCTTAATGAGATGTTTCCTGCTCTTCGTCCCGCTAATTGTCGCGATTCTGACAGCCAAGATGAGACTGATTAACGTCCACACCTTCCGTCTCGAAAACTTCTACCAAGACCCGACCGAGCCATACGCAATCCTTTCACATACATGGGGCAAGGAAGAGGATGAACTGTCCTTCCAGGATATGCTGATCCTCCAGGATATGATGCTAGTACTTGACAATCCCAACGGTCAAGGGAGAGAGAAGCTGCGGAACTGCTGTCAACAAGCCAGGAAAGATGGTATCAAGTACGTCTGGATTGACACATGCTGCATCGACAAGACGAACTCCGTCGAGCTCGGCGAGGCTATCAACTCCATGTTCAGGTGGTACCAAAAGTCGTCCATTTGCTACACATACCTGTCCGACGTCGACATCGAACTGTCAAAAGCCTATTCGAGGGACAGAATCCCGGACAGCCGGTGGTTCACCCGGGGCTGGACGCTGCAGGAGCTTCTGGCGTCGCGTAAGATGACATTTTTCGACGCTTCGTGGACAGCTCTGGGAACAAAGTCATCGTTGGCCGGATTGATTGGACAAGCAACGGGAATACCGCATCATATACTCACGGGGATTAGCAGCCTGCACACCTGCAGCGTCGCGCAGCGATTGTCTTGGGCCTCAAAGCGAACAACGACTAGGCCTGAAGATATGGCCTACTGCTTGCTCGGTATCTTTGATGTGATGATACCGCTCCTGTATGGAGAAGGCCTGGAAGCCGCGTTTGAGCGGCTGCAAGAAGCCATCTTGCGGAAGACGCGCGACGACTCGATCCTTGCTTGGTCTCTTGGAACAATCAAAGACAACCAAAAGAGCCAGGAGCATAATCCCTTCAAATTTATCTCAGGAGGCGTGCTCGCCGCTTCGCCGGCTGCCTTTGAGGAATGTGGCGATATCGTCAAACATTCCCAGACCGAAACCCAGATTCAAGCTTTCGAGATATTCGGCGGGACAATGCCGGTTAGCATTTCACTCAGCTCAGACCTGTCGTTTCATCCTATTCGGTACGGATACTTGTCATGCGGCCCCAAAAGCGATCCGAGCCTCGTGGTATCGATCCCTCTGGTCGACTGCAGCGCTGGAAAAGGCGTTGGTAGCGCCCATGCACAACCGGTTTTCCTCCGTCCCCGTGGCCTGAATGCTATCTGCATGCGCAGGCCCGAGGAGGATATCGGGCCGCCTCGGACTATTTCGATTCGCAAGGACCGCACTGCGGATGGCATACAGCCAGAGGACAGATCCAACTGGTTCTATCTGCCTGGCCCTTACCCATATAACGCTACGCTCGACGAGGTCTATCCCGCGGAATGTTTTGAAAGTGAGATGGCAATGATCAAGACACCCAAAGATCTCCAGGACAATGGGCACACCACAATCCTAACCAGGTTCTCATATTCAATTCCACAGAGGAATGACGAATCGGTACTGGGACGGTTTATTCTCGGGCTGGAGTTGTTCCACGGCTCAAGCACAGAAAGAACGGAACCTCGAGCATATCTCTGCTTTGAAGACAAGCGGCAAACTGCCTTGTCTGAAGTAGCGAAGTTTTGGGAGACTCTGGTGCCTTCGCTGACAACCCAGCTTGTCCTTGATAAACCGTTACTTGCCCTAGCCGTTTCTGTCTGTAAGGAAACGATTGCTGGGAGTTGCGTCTGTGTGGTAAACTTGCTTGACGCGCCGCCCGATCAATGTATACCGCATCATGCGTTGCATTGGGCCCGGGTCTCACATCTCATCAGTTTACGCAAAGACACCCGTAGCCTAGTACAATTTCTTTACGAGGGAGCGGAGCTGTCACAGAAACGTGACAAGTATGACAACGTCCTGAGGCTCTCTGAGGCAAAAGTTGATGTCACTAATGGAAAGCTTCGAGAGGTAACCAGTCAATTAGCGTCGTTGAAAGCCGAAGCCGAGCGTCTTCAGTATCAGTTGGATAGACAGACGGGATATCGAGTGATGCTTCAGGATCTTAGCGAAGGGGTCAATGTTGAACTGGACCTCGTTGCTGGGAAGATTGCAGAAATTGAGGCGAGGCCAACATTCTTGCGATGGATTCTTGCTGGAGGATCAGAGGAGCGGAGGGAAGGAGGAACAGAGGAGCAGATGGAAGTATTCAGAAAACGTCACCGGGACGGTCTTATCGCTTACTTGATGAGCGAAGATCCCATCAAAATCAAGGGGAAAGAGATGGCGTGGGCCACAGGCATTACGCTTCTCATGTATGCCGCGGCTAGCGGAAATGCGGCGTTTGTCAAGGCGGTCGTTGCTTACGACTCGGATCTCGAGGCCCGGGACGAGGCTGGACGAACAGCACTTGACTGGGCTGTGTTGACGGGCTCGAAAGAGTCTATAGCGCTATTCCAGGATTGGACTGATAATGGGATCCCCCCGGAACACATGATGATTCCCGGCACGAAGAGCCTAAAGAAAGAGGATGCTCAAGGAACCAAGGCTACTGTCGCTGACAAGTCTTACAAGGTCGGGCCTACTCCGTCAACCACCCACCAAGACCATCTTTTACGACGGAGCGCTGGCGGCTTAGGAGGCCTACCACCATTACGGCGCATAGACTCGCCTTCTTCACAAGTTCCTGGTCCTCAACCCAGCACAGGATTCGCCCGACCTCTACAACCTGCCAGAAACGCAGACGCCACGCCTTCCATCCTGGTCCCGCCTGGGCAAATACCACGCCCGCCCGGGCAAGATGACGTCCAGCCTGCCGACGAAGAATGGTGTCTGTCAATCAAGAAGTCAAAGAAAGGCAAGAAAAAGAGCAAGATAGCAACCTTTGACTTTGAACCTGCTTCTGGTAGCCAAAATCCAGCTGTGGAAGAGGCTCCTCTCATCGAACCTAAGCCCTTGACCGATCGCAGCATTGGCATTTTGACTGAAGAGCCAGCTCTTGAGCCTACCATTGAGGCCAAGGATGTCCAGGCTGAAGTCGACGAATGGGAGATGGCAGCCGCAATGTCAAAGAAGAAGAAGAAGGGCAAGAAAGCAGCCTTTGACTCTGAACATGCTTCTGGTAGCCAAACTCCAGCTGTGGAAGAGGCTCCCCTAATCGAACCTGAGCCCTCGACCGATCGCAGCATTGGCATTTTGCCTGAAGAACCAGCTCTCGAGCCTACCACTGAGGCCAAGAATGTCCAGGCTGAAGTCGACGACTGGGCGTTGCCGACTAAAAAGTCAAAGAAGGGCAAGAAAAGGGGCAAGACAGTAATCTTTGACTCTGAACCTGCTTCTGGGAGCCAAACTCCACTATTTCCCACCACGTGCTCCAGCTTAACATCGCAGACGCAATGATGATGAGCAGACACCAAAAGATAGCCGCCGCGCTCGGGGGCTGTCCGGTGTGCAACCAGTCGGCAAATGCCACAATCACATGAATATGGTATTAGTGATATCACCTGGCCATCCTCGATACCCGCACTCGCAACTGTAAAAGAAACAGGCGCCCCCTGGCACTCATCTGGTGTCCTAGGAAAGAATTTTCCACCTCCCCCATGATCCATATCTCTCTTGGGCAGGTTGGAATGACGGACACACTGACACAACAGATAAGTTTGTGTGATACATATTGTATTACCAGGTCATCCGCATTGATCACGGAGTCGGGCAGGGCCCATATTCATGCTAGGTCTGAAATCCCGTTCGCTAGGTCTGAAATCCCGTTCGCATGGGTGTGATTGGGATTAAACATATCCACCGTTCTACGGTACATAATCAACCTCCGGTACCTGCAAAATACCCCTGTGTGAAGTTCTTATACTCAGCTCATGGGTTTGAGACTGCCTTTTACAAGGTAGTTTAGAGGCGTTTTGCATATTCCAACAGCCATGTTTGGTCATTACCAGGCCCCATGCAGGGACCAGAGGTTGATTATTTACCGTAGAATGGTGTAGATGGCTGCTTCAAGCAGCGTCGCCCGAGCTAACAACGCTCGCTCTGCTCATGGAGTTGAACCTCGTGGCGAAACCAGGCCCGACGAGACCGTAACGGGTTTCTCAATGGCAAGGTTACACAGGATTTAGCAGCTGTGCCGTTTCGCACAGATTGGGATACAACTGCTTGCTGAGAGAGATACGGGCCAACATGCAACGAACTATTTTGATTAGATATTTGAATGCGTTATGGTGTGCTAAGAGAGGACGATGTCCAAACTGCCGAGACGAGTAAACACGGCAGCGACTTAGGCGGCGTGGGAAAGCCGGTTATATCGATGCCGGCAAACGCTCGGGCGTGGTTGACTGGCAGCAATATAGATCCCTTATTACCCTGCGATATGATAGCACATAACGATATTCGGTACTCTTGGTTGTGTTGGAGATTTAAGAGAGGCAATGCCCCCGCATTTGGTCTCGGTGTCTGGTGGACTTGACCTCTGTCTAGCTCAAATCGCCATCCAGTCAGGCGCAACACAGTCAAAATGCTTCTCAAGGTCATCTTCTCCGCTGCCTTTCTGGCACTCAGGTACTTATAAATTACCAATCCACCACCACATGGGAATACAGTTACTGATATAGGTATTCCCCAACCGCAGCGTCAACGCCGTCGCCATCGCCCGCGCCCCGGGCAAGTCCTTCAAATTCCAGGTCGAGAACAACAAGGGCAAGTACTTCCTCGGGGAAGCCGGCGTTGCCACCCAGGACGAAACCAAGGCTTTGGTCTGCGAGCTCGCCGCCGACGTGCTCAAGTGCGCGGGCAAGGGCTTCCCGGACTTTAAGGCAGGCGACATGCTCAAGCTGGCTCCCGCGGCTACTGGCGCCGGCTCGGCAGGCTGGTCGGTCGATGCCAGCGACAACATTGTCTGGGCCGCAAAGCCAAAAGTTCAGTTCAGTATTGGGATTAATGGTGCTAGTGATGTCTATGCTGAGGTGTGCCCTCATCACTGGCAGTCTAATGAGCATGGGACGGCCAAGGCTGTTTATGTGACCGTCTAAGGGGATTGGCTTGTGTGAGAGCTAGTCAGATAGTCAGGACGGACGAATGCTATGATACGATATAATTGTGTGATGGTAGTTGCGTCTTCACTAGACCCACAGTCTAGATCCCAAGAATGATATGGCCGTGAGCGAAACAGGAACTAGGAAAGATCATAGGCTTCCAGGGTTATTAGCTTGGCCAGGACGTGATCATATATGTGAGACTTCAGCTACGCCAAGCTGGCTCGCTCCATCTTCACTGCCCTCTCCCTCCGCCACTCAACCTCGGACCCCCTTACCACCCACGCCAGCGGAACCTTGAACAGAACAAAGACCCCATAAGCCCAAAACACCAACCCAAACCGATCGCATTGGCCAACGGTTCCATGGAAGCGGTGGCGCCGCCCGCGAGCAGATCACGTACAATACTACACGTGGCCTGCGCGGTGGCGAACCGGTCCGCGCGAGATCCGTCAGCAGCGTCGAAGTCATGGTGAATGTACTCGCTGTGGTAAAGCCCGTGAGGAACTGCGTGATGTTAATGTGAGCCTTTGTCATGAGCGCGATGCCATGCCCGGCGGTACCTAAAGTCTCGAGGGTGATAAGGGCGTAGCTTCCTTTTAGTAGTAGTCTGGTTTTGTCCACAACGGACTCTATTTGTATGTACGGTACGAGATGTCGGACTTGGTCTCGCATCGACTCGCCCTTCTCTTAACGTCCAGTTTTGACTAGGTAGGTACCTAGACCAAAGTTGGTGATATTTTATGGTGATATCAAGGGTTGTCGTTGAGTCGTTGGCCGGCTAATAAGAGTCGTACTAGCGGCATGTTGCATTCTCGATGCCGCACTGCATTGCTAGTATCACATTTTAATCGCCAGCGGTATATCGGTCAATCCTTGAAGAACCATTTCGTTTGTCCTCCTCGATTTCTGTTTTTTTCTAGGAAGAAGAAAGCCATCCTAAAATTTGTTGTTTGGTTTCTGGTGTTGCATTCAGGGGCTGCTAGCCAAGCTTTTGATCACATCACCTAAAATCAGTCCAATACTGACGGCGGGAATAAGAAAATCCCCAGCACCCGAGATTGGAGCACCTTCAAGCCGCGAAGGACCGAAGTATGCGGGGAACCCGCATTCATCATGCTTCAGTTCTCCGCATTGGATCCAGCCGCCATCGCCACCTCCGTACTAGCTCCGCTGAACAAGCATTTTTGGCTCCAACTGACGCCGCCGGATCGGGGCCGATGGCTCGGTACATGCACTTCGCTGATGGGCCGCCCCGAGCTCTTGCCGTCGCGTCGTTCGGCCGTACGGGTCCCGACGCGAGCTGGTTCTCTACAAATATCATCGGGGTTTATCGTCTCAGACACGCCCTTGATAGAAGATCAAGGCGGACTGCTGGTATTTTGACTCAGAATTCTCCTTCAGTTTCATCCACACCCATTAGTCAGCCCCTGAAACAACCGGCTCTTCCCCACCATCAAGCAACAACAACTGGAAGCAAACAAGACCGGAGCAACAACCTCAGAGCAACAATGTCCGCCGACGCAGAACAAGTCGACGTACTAATATGCGGCTCCGGCTCAGCAGGCCTCTGCGCAGCGGTCTGGCTGTCTCGTTTCGGGGTGAACTACAAGATCCTCGAGCGCCGCGACGGACCCCTCCAGGTCGGCCAAGCGGATGGCGTGCAGACGCGCACGGTCGAGATTTTCGACAGCTTTGGGCTAGCGGAAGAGCTGCTCAGAGAGTCCTATCATGTGCTCGAGCTAGCGTTCTGGTCGCCGCCACCACAGGATGAAGGTGTCGAGGTCGGAAGTCCTGGAACTAAAGGGATCCGGCGGGCGCGGTACGCACCCGACAAGGAGACCGAGATCAGTCACCAGCCGCACGTCATCTTGAACCAGGCACGGCTGAATGAGTTGATGATTGGCGATCTTGAGAAGTCGAGTGGCAAGGTGCCGCCGATTGAGTACGGTGTTGATGTCAAGGGCGTGCAGGTGGATAACTTGAAGGGGCGCGAGTATCCTGTGAAAGTTGAGGCGGTGACTCAAAGTGGTGTTGCGAAGACCTACAAGGCGCGATATGTGCTGGTAAGCTAACACTCCCCCCACCTTCCTCAGCAGCGATGTTAACGTCAGAAAGGGCTGCGACGGCGCGCACAGCATCATCCGCAAATCGCTCGGCTTCAAGATGGTGGGCGACACCTCAGACGCAGTCTGGGGCGTCATGGACGTCTACGTGCGCACCAATTTTCCCGACATCCGCAAAAAGGCCGTCATCAACGCCGCCGCCGGCAACCTTCTCATCATTCCTCGCGAGGGCGACGAGAAGGTGCGCTTCTACATCGAGCTGCCGTCGGGCACCGGCACAAAAGCAAGCGAGGTCACCCTCGAGGGACTCCAAGAGCGCGCCCGCCTCATCTTCCAGCCCTACGAGTTCGAGTTCGTCGAGACGGCGTGGTGGTCCGCCTACGCCATCGGCCAGCGCCTGGCCGACCACTTCCACCAGGACTATCGCGTTTTCTTGACCGGCGACGCGTGCCACACGCATTCGCCTAAAGCAGGGCAGGGGATGAATGTGTCTCTGCAGGATGGGCATAATATTGGCTGGAAGCTGGGGCTCATCCTCAATGGGTTGGCGCAACCGGCGCCGCTGCTGGAGTCGTATATTGTTGAACGCGAGAAAACAGCGAGGGAGCTGATTGAGTTTGATCGCATGTTTACCAAGTACTTTAATTCGAAGTACCGGCAAGACAACGGGATTACGCCCCAGCAGTTTGCGGATAATTTCGTCAAGGCCGGTCGGTATACCGCTGGACAGGCGATTCAGTATACAGATTCGGCGGTCATCAAGACGAATGGAGAGCGGGACCGGGAGATTGCGGCCAAGATCACCGTTGGCATGCGGTTTCCCAGCGCGCAGGTGGTCAGGTTCTGCGATGCGAAGCCCATGCAGCTGGTGAAGGGGTTGCCGGCCACTGGGGCGTGGTTCCTGGTTGTCTTTGCCGGCGATATCCTTGATTCGCAGGGCGCGACGCGTCTGGAGAAGGTACGTCTTTCATCTTCCCAAGGGTTTAAAATGTTGGAAGCTGACAAGCACATAGGTCTCTGAAGTTCTGGCGCAAACAGTTCCTCGTTTCACGCCACCTGCCTCCGACCCGGACAGCATCATCGACCGGGTTCTTGTCTTGGCTTCGGACAGGAAAAAGGTCGAGCAGGACCAGATCCCGAGCTTCTTTACCCCGGTCACCGGGCAATGGAAGCTGAAATGTCTTTGTAAGACGTACGCCGATGACGAAAGCTACAACGACGGTCACGGCCACGCCTACCACGAATATGGCATTGATGCCCAGAAAGGGGCTGTCGTTATCGTTAGACCCGATCATTGTGAGTTGCAAGACTTCCCGACCTGAAATGGGTGATGCTAATGCTGTTATGATGTCAAGATGTTGCAAAGGTTACTTCTTTGGAGGAGGTCATCGAGAAGCCGGCAAGTATCCAGGAGTTCTTTGAGGGATTTCTTATACCGCAGGTATGAGTAATTGTTAATATTAGTAATGAGTGTGCATTTGGTGTTTGCATGAATACAGCCACATTTCGGGATCCCAAATCACGGTGCAGCAAGCCACCGGACATCTTGAACAAAAGTGAGGGCATTCAGAACGTCAAGTTAAGCTTGGCGGGTGGCTGCATGTGATTGATACGGGGAGTTTTGGCACAACACTAACCAAAAACGGCGAGTTAAGCGAGTGCGAACGCGATGATTCACGATCAAGGAAATCTGTAATACGGACATCTTTCTCTTCTCTCCGTTCGTTTCAAATTGAACAAAGATAACTGAATGTTCTGATACTCCATTCAACTCGTTTCTGTCTGTTGTAGTACAAGAGCTAAAGTATTACGTCTTACGTCATCCCTCGGCTCGGGGAGGGGCGATGCCAGCAGGATTGGAGCGTCCGAAACATCGTCGCTGCGTATTTGGGGCGTAAAAACGCGTACGGGAGTATAAAACCACCGAATCCCCGCCAGAATGGCCGACCTGCTTCACTGCATCCAAACACAAACCACAAACAAATGGTTCAACATCTCAACGTCGCACTCCGCCCGCTTCGGTTCACCACTGCCGCGAGTCACTTTGCTAAACAGTTCACTGCTGCACCGTATCATTTCCAGTCTCCGTGTTGCTTCCCGGTTCAATCAACATCAGCAGAGACCTCATCAAAATTCCTTCACCAGCCCAAATCGAGTCTCATCATTTGCAACAATGGCCTCCGAGTCAGCCACCAAAAAAGATCAACCGAAGATCAAAGTCTACTGGTAATTATCACAAATCCCACTCACCTTAACCCATGCTTACATAAAAAAGGCTCAATGACTCCCGCGCGCAACGCGTCCTCTGGCTGCTCGAGGAGTTGCATCTCGACTACGAGCTCGAGATATTCTACCGCAACAAGGACATGCTCGCCCCGCCCGACCTCGCAAAAGTGCACCCGCTGGGCAAGTCGCCCGTTGTCACCCTCACCTATCCTTCCAACTACCCAACTACTACAACCATGCAACCGGACAAGACCATCGTCCTCGCAGAAAGCGGTTTCATCTTCCAGTACCTGACCGAACATTTTGGCAACGATACCAATCTCCTTCCAAAACGGTACCCCGACGACGCAGAGGGAGTCGTGGGAGCCGAGACGGAGGCCTGGATGAGGTATCAATACTACCTCCATTACACGGAAGGTTCCTTTCAGCCCGCGCTGCTGGTGGCGCTTGTTTTGAACAGTACGTCCATGACCCCCTTCCTCTGCCGGGAAAAATACTGACATGTGCTGTGCAGTCCTCAAGGGACCGCAAATCCCTTTCCTGATCAGGCCAATCACGGGCTTCGTCGCCTCAAAATTCTACGACAATTTCGTGACGCCGTACATCGCCAATCATCTGTCATTTATTCAGTCGCAGCTTGAGAGTGCGCCGGACGGCGGTCCGTATCTGTGTGGCAAGCACCTCACGGCCGCGGACATTCTGCTCAACTTTCCGCTGGGGCTTGTGCATGATCGTCTGGGGGATATCAAGCTCAATGGCGAAAAGGTGGTGGACAAGTATCCCAAGGTGTGGGAGTATTTGCAACGGTTGCAGGGACATGATGGGTATAAGAGGGCCGAGAAACGGATTGAGGAGGTTGAGGCGAGGAATAAGAAATAAGAGTTGAAGATGAGAGAAAATCGTGCTTTGAGCCGGCGCTGGATTTGACACTGCTGCTGTACGACTAGGATAGTTTGTATCTAAGTACATGGGTATAGAGACTGATAATAATACTCGCTTCTCATTTATTGCCCTCTGCCACGTATAAGACGAAACCGGATCACCCCATTAGCAGTGGAGTGCATTTGCTGAGTGGTCTGACCAACGCAGGTACAGTTTTCGAGGTTCAACACACCTGACCCGTCCTCACTTACTGACTGAGTGCCGAGATCGGCGGGTTGTAGGGTATCTCCGGGACCTCTTCCGAGTCAGCCCCCAAGGTAGTTGGGTAGTATTCATTACCGTACTTAAAATGCTTGGCAAGGTTCAAAAGTTAGAGTGGTAATTCGAATTCGACCCATTTTGTATCGTCATGATGCAAATTGACGACACCTCGACGTTCATCTGATTGAGAGACTTTGTTCGTGCCGGTGATGGCTGTACTTACCTAACGCATACGGACGTGTTGCCGACTTGCCCATGCCTAGTATATCTTGGCAATAGTCGTAGTAGGGAAAGTTGTTGGAATAACCTCAACGCACATACCGTTGACAGGGCAACAACTAGAAAGCACGCATAACCTGGCTTGCTAGTAGCGGATATCCGTACCGGGACCGGCTGCGCCGGTATTCCGAAGCCAGGGCGAGCTCGATTCTACTCACACACAAAAGTGGTTTTTTTTCCCCCTTTGTATCGAATAGTTTCCTTCTTTTCTTCCTTAGACAAATAGTCGCACTTGCGAACACCTTCATCGAGCCGTTCGCTTCGTGACTACGTCTGCAGATTACTTGATTCTTTGCTTATTGCAACCAACAGAAAGATCTTCTTGTTCTTTCACTTGATCCACATATTCTCGGACAGCAGCAGATGCAACACTCAAGGTGGTGGCGAGTTCGTCCCACTGACCTTTATCATGAGCCCACGTGTGGAGACAATATCGATACCTACCTAGCCAAGCCTCGCAACCAGGAACTTCATGTTGGTGATTATCTTTCTTATACTAATCGCTGAGCGTTGCGAGTTTACTAGTGGAGTCTACTAAGCCTAGAGTCTGAGATGAAAAAGACATGACGGCGATCATGTCTCCAATGATGTGTCGTCATGAGGCTAGTATGTACATATGTTACTCGTTGGGGGTTTCGGATTGGTGAGATTTCTCTCGTACCTAGACGCTAGGCGGCAGGTTAGTTTTAAAGTTCAACGCATGCATATATTGACCCTTGAAAGGTAGATAGATGGTGCTGGCTAGACATAAGGCTTGTGAGCAGTGTCGTATTAGTAGTACTATTGCCGTGACACCTGCCTAACATAAACTGTTGTGTAAGCTGCTGCGCTTGAACAGCGCGAGCTAGCTAATTGGGGGACTCGGAGTCGTGGTTAATACCCCTGCGTCTACTTCTTTAGCCGTTACACAGGGTCGTCTCACGCTTCGCCTAAGTCTTGATCAACAGGTATTCATGGGACTTTGGCCCCCATATCGGGTTAACTTCTATTCGGTTGACATCGGACTGGACCCGCCACTCAGAAGATCACTAGCTTGGATGAGGCGCTGCGCATAATGCAGGCTTACCGGTATGACTATAATGTCCATCAGCCCCTTAGTACGACGCTAGGTACTACGCAGCTCAACTAGATGAAAGTCTAGAACTAGCTAGCAGTTAGACACCTTGATAGGCGGGTGTATCGTGAAAGACTCGGACTCTAACACAAGTTGCAACTCTCATGGAATGCGAGTTCCGAATACTAGAATCAAGAGCTGAATGTCCGGTCGTCTTGTCGTGGTCATGTCCTAGGCATGCTTGGAAACTTCAAGACCTCACCCAAGTATATAAAGCTGCTCGCCGTCTCCCTCCAAAAACATATCCTCTTCTCAACCCATCACTCCATCATCCCATCACCTCCACCATTTACCCCAAGTATTCCAGTTCTATTATTCAAAAATGCAGCTCACTCAAACCTCTTCCTCGGCCTCGCCGCCACCGCCTCGGCCGTCGATCTCTACCTCTACACCGGCAACTGCTTCAACAGCGCCGGCATTGTCTGCACTAACATCAACCCCAACACCTGCTGCGGCGGATCCAACGTCAACATCTTCCCCCAGGTCGGCTTCCGCGCGATCCCGGCAACTTGGAACCTCGAATGCCGCGGCCACGCCGGCGGCTTCTGCAACCAGATCCGCCAGGTCCAGCGCGCCTCGGGCGGCCGGGACTTGTGCCTCGGTAGCGGCCCCTTTTCCGGCAGCGGCTACGGCTTCACCAGCAAGAAGAAGCGTTTTGCCCAGCCGACGGAAGAAGGCTGCGCCGCCGAGGATGTAGGAGGCTGTACCGCCTCTCAGAAGCCGGACCTTTTGTTCCTAGCGGATGGGACGCAGTACAAGATTTCCGATTTGGACGATGCTGATATCGACGGACTGTAAGTTTGATTTTTACCTACCCCCTGCTTTTCTTTGCGCCCGAGATCACTTGCTAATAATTACGGCACACCTTTAGTGTTAAGCTCGCCGCAAGCGGTGCAAACGCCACCGATGTCCCCGCCGAGTTTGGTGCGCTTGAGATCAAGAAATAGAGAGATTTCGGGGCTGTATGCTAATTAAGTCTGGAGTATAATGGGTCGGCTGGTTGAGAGATTGTCGGATGTGGAGCCAGTAAAGGTTGAGGTTCATTCACTTCATCCGAAGTTGCTCTTACTTCGGACCCAGAATTTCTGCCAGCGGTAATAGGTAGTATAAAGTGCCCTCAGAAAAGTATTTCACTCCAAAAGCACCAGCCTTCCGCTTGCAATTGCTCTTTGCATTATCAGCTTGCACTTCCTCTTACGATCCCCCCATGCGTTTTCAACTTACACCTGAACCTTGCGCTTTCGTCGATTTCCCTATCATTCAATCGCCAATCCGGTTCTTCTCAACTCAATCGCCAGTTCGCTTCTTCTCAACTCAATCGCCAGTTCGCTTCTTCCTAACTTTGGCGCCAACTACAGAATGTCTGAAACGACGGACGTAACGTTTGCAAGCCTCCCTTTGGAGGTTCACGAGATGATAGCTGCTAGTCTGGTACGTCAGCCCAAAGTGAATCACATTGGTAGCTACCCACTTGGAAAAGCAAAGACTGACATACCGCTTGAATAATAACAGGACGACTCGGAGAGGGACACGCTCCACAGCCTGGCCCTGGTCTGCCGCGTTGCGATTCATAACGCCGCCAAGCGATCCCTGTATCGCTACATCAGCATCAACAACAGCACCGTACTCTCTCTGCTGTTCCGCACGTTGCTCGAGGACCCCGACCTTGCCAGCCGTATCAGCGGAATCACAATCTCCCACGATGTATTAGCGTACGACGGCTGCCGAATCCATCAGATCTTCGACCGGGTTCTCCTGTCTCGCAGCGCAGTGGAAACAACCCGAGGCTCCGAAATGACCTCCAACTCGCCGAGGTCACTAGCTCTAGGAGTGCGCATGTTATTCTTCCTGAGAGCGCGCGTCGTTGGCTAGATCGTCGGCCCATAGATGGTGGACCCAGCAGCTATTTACGGTGATCCTGGCCCTGGCGACGGACCTGACTCTCATCGCCAGGTCATGGTATCGCGAGCGTTGGGCCGCACCCCCCCCCACAATCGGCTCTTTTGGGACCAACGAAGGCTACGGGGCGGGCAAATTCAGTCCGTTGAATGCTATGCTCTCGCGGGCGTTCGTCCACGAGCCGGCGCTTGTTCCGACGTTCCTCAAGCGTCTGGCAACGTTTGAATGAATCAACAACCCCGCCGGGCCGCTCACCATCACTCCGGGTGATTTCGGCCGCTTCTGCAGTTTTATACATAATGACGCGGCCAAGAGGGGCAAGAACCTCAGGATAAAGTGCAGCTTGCCCTTCGCGACATACCTGCCTAATGAGTATCTTGTATTTTAATTATGTAGCAATGGCATGACGGAATACTACCTCTGTTGGAATAAAACCATTTGTGCAGTGGCATATCTGTGGCGGTTAGGCCACTTGGACGACAAGCTCTAGCTTTCACCGAATTTCCACCGCTTCCTATAGCGTGGTTTCGGCCGTCATTGTTTTTATGGCCCACACATGTAATTGTCAGGAGCTGCTAAATCCCGAAGATTATAGGTATGAGATTCCGTATGGTAGTAGGGTCAGAATAGAGCAATCCAAGTGCCGCGCTCCAGCTTACCAAACATCACTTAAGCATAATGCAGTTGCCAACTGCTCACCCCTGATAAGTTACTGGTACCAAAAAAACGACGCGTGTAAGCATCTCTTTTGAACCACCTCCTAGACATGCTGATCAAGCTATTGTGCGGCGCGGTGGGAGAAAAGTCAGGAGTTTCTTTGGGGAAACTCCGAAGGCGTGTTGGTTGGTGTGTGTCTCCAACGTGCTCTCGATGGATCATGGGAAACAAGGAGAGCCTTGTCCGAGAATGCGATGCTCCTGAACGAATGAGTAGGGGATTGTCTTCAGTCTACGATTACACCCAAAGGATGAGAGAATAACGACGCACACAACATTGCATATACTTTATATGAAAAATACCTACGATGTTTTACTCGGACAGGTATCAATACCTGGTTTGGGAGGGCATGCATGCATACGGGCGTAGGCTTGCATATGCCGTCCCCGGAAGGAGTAGATGGGAAAATGTACAGCATGATGAAGATTATAGCGGTCACTGCTGCATAGTCTTTTGATACTATTATAAAGACTGCTAGATACCTAGGCAGTGTTGTTGTGAGTGGCTCATTCTCACCCTCATCTCACCTCAGAATGCCCGCGGTAGTTGCATCACGATCCCCGTGTCCGAGTCTGGTAATGAACATATAGCCCATACGAGAATGTGAAGGTGGGGGGTAAGCAGGAGATAATTGCCCGATGTCGGTAGAAACCAAGTGATTAGGACACCAAGACGAAGCAAGAGAACTGCACGTCATCGCATTAGTTCTAGTCTTGACATCGTCAACCTGAACTAGAAAGACGCATACATGTATACTGCAACCCTGTCTCATCCAAGTAGATGCTCTGCCAATGCAGCAATTCCGGAGTGGGTTCCACCAATTAGAGACAGTGGAAGGTTAGGTTTCATCCACCGCGGAGAGGAGCAGTTGCATTTAAATGGAGCCCTGGTGAGTTGCAGATGCACGGTGTGTTGGCCTTTCCGACGATTGGCCCGTTGGGAGTCTGTCTGGAGAAAACCACCCACTGTGTCGGCTCGGCATGCACACAGATAAGCATCTTGGCCGTTCCCAGCTCGTCGGGCCTCCCCGTGTTCCCAAGACAGACTGGATGTACGGTACATCACCTCATGTGGCTCGCAGCTTACCATCTCCCGTCTGACCGTTGAGAGTTGTGTGCAGCCTCTTATTCGCCAATCTCCTAGTTAGATGGATCTCTTGAACTAACTATCCGATCCCGGGGATCCAATCACTTATTTTTACCACTTGCCTCCGCAAAAGGAACCTCCGGCATGTCTTGTGTGTGTGGGGAGAATCCACCCTGAGTCACTCAGGATGTTTAGGGAAGAAACATGCAGACGGTATGTGCTTGTTTATTGTCACTCACAGCTACATGAGACCACCCAGGTAGTACTGTAGACTACTGCAGTCCAGCAACTGCAACTCGAGGTCAACCCCGGCACTTATGAGGAAATACAGCAGTATGCATTATAGGCGCCACTTCCCAGCTTGGTAAGTGACATACACCGTAGCTCCGACTCGAAGCGCCAAGAAAACTTGAAGAGGAGAACGAGCAACAAGCAAATATGAGCTAGTCAAGATAGATGGATGGGGGGACACCCAGATTCCCGGTTCCATGACTTTTCGTATCCTCCCCGCTCGCTTCGGGTGCATTAGTCCATGTTTGTACCATCCATGCGACCTAGGGCAATGAGGTAGTACCGGTCCATTCCGTGCTGACCGCACAGCTTGCAGGCAGACGAAAACGGGGCGTGGGGAATAGACAGGATTAGATCTATTCACCACGGCTTGTTGGTCTGGCCTATATGTACACGTTGGAGCGGAAGATCATGTGGACAGATCAGGTCAAATCCACTGATACTAAAACCCTTGTCTCAGGTCTCCTGATGGTCTTCCTGACTTTCTCGTTTCTCTTCCCATCTTCCGAGACAACTTGAAGCAGGACACTTCCTCCCTCCACCCCTTAGACTCAATCTCACAACTTCCCGAGCCAGGGCTTACCTTTACCGTCTCGACATGAAAGTAGCCGTCATTGGAGGCGGTCCCTCGGGACTGGTGACGCTCAAGTATCTGCTCAACGCGCATACATCCCTCCACGTGCGGCCCATTGAGGCGAAGCTATTCGAGAGCGAGGATGCCGTAGGCGGCACCTTTTACGCCCGCACCTACGAAGATGCAGAGGTCAGCCCAACACTCTCCCCACCAACCTATCCCTCACCACTAACACCAACCAGCTCGTCTCCTCCAAACAACTCACCACCTTTTCTGACTTTCGCCCGCGCGACGACGACCCAGACTTCTTGTCTGCAAGCCGGTACATCCAGTACCTGCAAGACTACTGCACCCATTTCCGGCTATGGCCGCACATCAACCTCTCAACCGCAGTCCAGGCCATCACCAGAGACACAGACGGCAAGCACACGGTGACCTACCTTAACAAAACAACCGGCGAGCGTTTCCAATGGGAGTGCGACGCCATCGCCGTGTGCTCGGGTCTGCACGTGACGCCCAACATCCCCCAGATTCCCGGGATGGAGAACGTGCCAATACGAATACATTCCTCGGAATTCAAGGGTCGGGCCCAGTTTGGGGAAAACAAAACCGTCATGGTGTTGGGGTCAGGCGAGACCGGCGCCGATGTTGCGTATATGGCTGTCACGGCTCCCACGAAGCGCGTCATCATGTGCCATCGGAGCGGGTTTCATTTTGCTCCAAAGGTATACCTGCCCTCCTTACCCTTCACACCCTGCTTACACACTGACAATATGGACGTGGGATAGCGAAACCTAAACCCAACAATCCTCCCCATTTTCGGCAGGAAACCAAAATCAACCAACCTCACAGTCCCATTAGACAACGCCCGCGCCTCCCTCTTCGACACAGCCTACGTGCACCCATTGCTCAGATCCCACTCCGCACTCTGGACATTCTACGACATTTATGTCAAGTCAATCCTCTGGCTGAACACAGGCACGCCCGGCGGGTTGGACCAACTAGTCGGCGAGCCCTCACCCGAAAAGAACCATGTGTCTCGAATCTTCTTCAATAAATCGTCCAACGCGGGCCCGTACATCAGTGCCCCGTACAGACGCAACGCGAAGCGGTCAACGATCGACAAGATTCGCTCTGCGATAATCCAAGCGCCAATCAAAGATACCGGCGACCGCCAAATCGATCTCGCGCCCTGGCCTGAATCTGTTTCTTGTGCCGGCGTCGTGAAATTCAACAACAGTCAACGACTAGAATGGGAACGCATAAAAGATGAGAGTATCACTCCTGACATCGTGGTCTACTGCACCGGTTATCGGCAGGAATTTGCTTTCTTCGAGGTGCATAACAAGGTGAATGCGGACAAAGAAGGACGGAGGAGGTATCCCGTTGCTGCCGAGGCTGATGTCAGAGATATCTGGAAACATGATGATCACACTGTTGGCTTCATTGGGTTTTTACGGCCGAGTTTGGGAGCGATTCCGCCTCTCAGTGAGATGCAGGCGCAGCTGTGGATCATGAACCTCGCTGCGCCGGACTATTTGCCTGCTGCCCTGAAACCGGTGGCCATGGCCTGGCGGGATGATGAGTCGCACTATAGGTTGGTGCAGCCACCTGGCAGTAGGATCCGGTATGGAATCGATCACGAGAGTTATGTTTACCAGCTTGCTTTGGATATGGGCTCTGCACCGGGGGCGATTGAGATAATTTGGAAGGGGTTGGTTGAGAGAAGGGGGAAGGGGTGGAGACTGCCCATCGTGTGGGCGCTTGGTGCAAACTATAATGCCAAGTTTAGGTTGAGAGGGCCGTGGAAGTGGGAGGGTGCTACGGAGGTGTTGGAAACGGAGATGTGGACTGTTATTACTAGGCGGAGATGGTTCTTTGATCACTTCTTGTTGTCCGTTTTGCCGATGATGATCTTTGGGCCGGTCAGTCTGGTTGTTTGGTTGTATGCGACGGTGTACTGGTTGGTGTTAGGGGTTGAGCCGGGTAGGAATGGTGGCTCGATGAAGAAAGAGATCGTGGTGAATGGGTTTCATTATGATGATTGGTCGGAGGAGACCAAGAAGGAGAAGGATGGTATGTTGTGAATGTCAAGTTGTATTGGAACCATTCTCGTTCATGATATTGCTGTTGTCGAGTGCTACATACTATGCTAAACACTTTAATGTTGAGAGGGTCTTTCTCCAGAAGTTGAAACCATGCCCTTCCTGTTTGCCTGGTGATTTGCATGAGGCGGGTGTGGTCAGGCATGCGTTAAAGTCTATGAAGTGGACGCCGTAAAACGAACGGTCCAAATGGACTGTATATTCTAAGGATGGTCGCGGAAGGAGGAAGAATACAATGGCCTGAAAAGAAATCTACAAAATACCGCTTTTCGTGGTTCGAGCTCGGGTGCATCACCTGTATTGCCGTCTTATTCGTATATTGTCTTGTCCACGCTGGTTCGCCAAGTTTGTCTTGGACGCCTGAAAGTCTGCCTGGGCATTGTGGCGACTGTGGCTGGACACCTACAGGAGCAACTCGGCCAAAACAGATATGTGATTAATCAAATCGGTGTCTCTTACATCTGCTATTGGATCGAAGATGCAGATTTGGGGAACATGGCAGCCCATGAAACCGCCGAGGTATTCTGAGTGGACGAGACTGCAGTGACTGCCTCTATATGGACCACTTACGGTGAAGACGATCCGCAATGGCTCCTGCAGTTGGTATCAGATGGGTGTCGCGCTGCGAACCATGATAGGTGCTTGGTAGGAGCCCCTCCCGAGTACGAGGAGAGAATCAGGGAGTCCCCTTTGGAATGTCTATGAGCGAACAGTCAAACAGATATTCACATCCACCTACTTATCTCGTCGAAGTCGAGACGTCTAAAAGGCCGTAACGGAACACTCTCTTCGCTTGAAGATTCTCTTCATTGCTCTTCAGGTAATACCAGATGACCAACAGCACATGCCTCACGACTTACTATCCTTGCCAACCGCCGATATTATTCTCTAGGGACGCTGGATTACGACAATGGCCGAAGTGCTAGCTGCGCCCGCTGCTTTTGCGGCCGTGTTTCAACTGGCATCTTATGGCAGCCGCTTTGCACGATCCCTTTACCATTTTGCCGAAGACGCAGGAAAAGCAAATGACGATGTTGAGTTCCTCGCTGACCGCCTCAGAATAGTCTCCAGTACCATCTCAATTGCGCGGTCTACAATAATTCGCCACTGTTCCGAGTGCCCGGATTCCACGGTTGTCCAAGCCATTGTTAGCAAAGGACTGCACAAAGACATCAACCGCATCTCCAAGCAAACACACAAACGTCTCGAGATGGCAAAGCAAAAATTAACCGCAATCAGAGATACCAAGTGGTCGTTCATTCAGGCCTTGAAGTGGGAGTTTGGGAAATCCTCCATCATGGAGTCGCTTCCAGCGCTGGACTTGGTGCAGGCGGACCTGAGTCTGTTAATGGCTTCCACAAGCATGGAGGCGTTGAATAAGCTGCTGAATAGCGATACCGTGTTCTCCAAGGAACAAAAGGCGGGCATGATGGAAGAAAGGTATGATCAGCCGCTGATGGAATGAGAGTGTGCTAATTCTCGATCATAAGCAAACAACTGAGAGGTGAAATCAAGAACCTCACCAAAACCATTGGCCGCCTGGAGCTCAAGGTCGATAGCCTCAGCCGCCGCGAAGAGAACAACAATACCGGCGTCAGGTCTTCTGCATTCAGCACTGTCCAAAACCAAGAGGCTCTTATTGAACTGGGCTGCGACATGTACAGACACGGTGTCGTCCGTGGCACGACCGAGGACGGGCCTTTGACATCTGTACCTAAACGAAGCAGCATGCGCTCCTCGACTATTATCCTACCCACTTGGTTTTCGGAACGAGCGCGTCCACCAGGAGGCACTGTTTCCCATCCTCCGGCCAGTTGGAATTCGTTTGGCAGACGGTCAATCCTGGACAGAGACTCTTCTTCATCAGATGGGCATTCCATCTTCGACGGGACGCCATCTTCGACTGAAAGTTCTTCCTTGCCTTCCCCTGTCAGCCCGTTTATCTCGGAAGCTCCCAAACGCGAGCCACCACCACCACCACCAACTACCACAACCCTGGCTATTGCCGAGGAATCCATGACCGAGAGTACAAGTGGATACGTTATTTCGTCACAGGGCCAAGCTCATCATGCCTCGCCACCCATCAGCAGAATTCTCGATGGCAACATCATTTCGATAGGTGCGGTGAAAAAGTTCGGGTTGGATGTGATGCCTCGGGCAGCTGGAGATAAAGTCGTTCTTGATTTCAGTCCGGGGCTAGGCACCCGACCTTCGCCAAGCATTGGGACCGTCACTCTCCAATGGAGCGGGAACAGTAACTGGATGAACGATAAACGGCGCCCTCCGTTTGCAATCGAGTGTATAGTAGCTGATCATTATTGGGGACCCGAACTCATATTTGGTCGGCCGTTCCTTGACGCGAGAGCACGTTTGTGGCCAAGCAGAGAGAGCACCGTTGATTAAGTAGCTGATCAGGAGGCGCTTGAAGTTATGAACCAGTCGAGCCGTGAACGACTCGGTGGAGGAACAGGTCTTAGGCAGACTGCTAGTTAGAACTCAAACCATGATATCACAGAAGGAGTATCCATCTGTAGTACACAACGTTTACCGCCCCAAGCCCAGCTAGTAGGTAAGTACCTGGTAATTACCGTGCTCCATATCTCTGAAGAGCCGTAAGTGTAACAACCTACGAGTACACCTCACAGCCTCGTGTCACCGAAAACGCGCTCCTAAGGCAGAAACCAGGACACGGCCCACAGCACGATCAAGCCACCAACACATGAGGGACAGGCAGTGCATGCCGCGAACCGAGTCTCCCGAATGGGCACACTTGAAGCAGGCTCCGAGAGCGTGGCAAGGCGGGACTGGACCCAGCCACCGACCAATGAGCACCAAATTCATGCATATCCCCGCTCCTCGCGCGAATGTCTGTTTGACTGTTTGACAAAGACAAACAAGAATCTTGAGCGGCCGGGTGGCGATATCATTCACTTTGATATTCCCCAATGGTCCTGATCTCTTCACCTGACTAAAGTGACTCATCACATGTATCATGATAGACAGCGTATGAAGCGGTCGAACCTTAACACCCGTCCCACCACAATAAACAATTAGGGCTTGCTTGGTACATGGTTTAGCTGGCGCCATGACACCCAACCATCTCCGTGCAGCCAAATCAGGGTTGCACATTGGGCCCACCATGTCAGGGCTCTCGCATGACCAAGGCAATCACCAAGGCTGACAGGCAACCATAGGCCCACCGATGCCTACAGCAACGCACAGTGAATGGTAGAGCCTCATGTCCATGCTATATATCTTGGCAAGATAGACACTTTAAACATCAAATACCTAGCCATACTAATAGCGCAAACCAAAACACCTTTTGTCTACCCAGGACACATCCACGATCACAGACTCACCTCGCCACAGCACACGATGGATACCCTGTCCCAAAGCACTACCCCGACCGCTATCCCGGTGGTCCCGGCATGGAAACCAAACACCAGCAGCAGCAGCGGCAGCGGCAGATATAGCAGTTCCCCCTGCGGACGACTGGTCAACAACCTGGAGTGTCTGAACCCGCACTGCGACCGCTCGCACGACCGATGGCGCATCAAAGCCTGGAAGAAGGAGCACGCCTGGGCGCTATGCACACATGGGGAGACATGTCCGCACTACCCCGCCGGCATATGTCTCTACTACCACCCGCCGGAGCACATTGCTTCCGCAATCACTCGCGACACAGCCATCAAGTCCGGCTTGGAGCTTCTTGAGCCGCTCGACCTAAACTCGCTATCGATCGACCAAACCGTCAAGTTGACAGACAAGGGCGACTTGGCGAGTTTCAACAAGCTGGCTGATAATGAAATCATAGTTCCTGGTACGTATGCCAACCTCCCCTATCTGACCTTGACTAATGAAGGTGTAGGTTGTCCCCCGCGCTTCCACCCCCTTACCCGTCCGTTGACAGTCCAACTAGACTGGCACAACACCTCCCTCCCGGTACACACAGAATTCGCTAATTACACCCATATATTCGAGCCACTGCTGCGCTCGTTGGAGGCAACAGATCCACACTTTGACATCTTTTCGGCCGCAGACGTCGTCACCAACGCGAGCAATTTACGGAAGCTGTTTCATGTTTTTTCGAGCGTACGCAAGCTGACGGAACGGTTTGATCTCGAATGGAAACACAACACTTTGTTCATGTCCAAATGGACTGGGGATCCGTCACTACGATCAAGTCTTGGTCGTGGGGCGGGGTTCGAGAAGCGGACTTGTTTGTATGCAGACGAGGAAGGGGATGTTGAGACCCTAAGGCGGAGCTCGAGTCATCACCGTGTTGTGTGGTATCAGTTTGCGGGGATGGAATTTGTTGTGCAGAGCGAGGTGGATGGGTATTATTGTGATTGTCATCCGCCGGCGCAGCAAAAGGATGGGAGTGTGGAAGAAGGTCAGCAGCGGCGGACTTTGTCGACACCTACACTCTCTTCAAGTTTTGGGACTAATTACTCGCCATCACCGCCGAGTCCGACAGGCTCGACCCCGAAGCATGGCCGAACAACGAGCAGCTCGCATTTCTCAAAGTTCTCTTCGTTGTTGTCGATGGATGACCCGGGGGACACAGCCTCCTTCATTACCTCTTTAAGACCGAAAGCACCACCGCAGTCCCCGACTCTAATCACGCACATCGCTGGCCGTAATGTCCCTTCTACCTGTCTCATAGAGGTCAAGACGCACAAAGCCAACAACAAGCCCATGTTCTCGCCTGAGGCGCAGTTGTACTTCTGTCGACGGACGAAGTTGATGGTCGCGCAGCACCGCGACGGCGTGTTTTATCCCCGCAAAGGGGCCGGAGGTACCGCTGTGCAGGATAAGGGTGAAGAGTTAAGGAAATGGGAGTCCGAGGAGCAGAATCAGGTTTTTCTTGGGAAGGTTGCGGCTTTGGTGAGGTTGTTGGTTGGGAAGATGCGAGAGAGGGACCGTGACGAGAGTGATGAACTGGCGGATGGAGACTTGGAGGAGGGTGGTGAGGATAAGGATGACGTGAAGGGAGAGAAAAGGGGAGTTAGTCTCGTTGTTGAGAGCGATGGGAATGGAGGAGTCAAAGCGGAACTGTATTTACGGAGAGAGGCAGTAAGTTTGTTGCCGCGTGGTGTTTAAGATGGATCATCAAGGTAACTACAATTAGTTGCTTGGATATCCAGATACTATGTATAAGGGGTCGTGATGTTGGGAGACAGAATGGTATTTGGGTACTTGAGAATGATAAACTGCATGCCACCTACACTGCACTTCGTGGTTCTATTAACACCTTGAAGGTTTTTGAAAGAGATAGATTTATAAGAAAACGAAAGAAAAGAGGGAAAAAAGAGAGGCGATATCGCCGGGAATCGAGCCCGACGTGGGGGTCGAACCCACAACCTTGAGATTAAGAGTCTCACGCTCTACCGATCTGGAGGAGGTTAGTTTTATGTCTCGGATAGTATGTGTGGATGGAAAATCTTACTGAGCTAGCCGGGCGTTTCTTTTTGAACTGTTGAACGGCTATGTGGGTTTGGGGTCTATAATGTGCGTCAAAGATTTTACAGGGATGATGCCGAATTCACGGGTCAACACGTTACCTTAACTTCTCATGCCCCCCATGAGTTATCCCTCGATAATAGATAAGGTATCTCATTAAATAAGACGCGGCGTCACTAGCACCCTTCTTACATATCCTAGGTGGTAACACGACTCTCTCTCCGCCCACTACCGCCTCCACGCCGCTCCTCAATCATATATCGCCCTGACGCATTCTATTTCTCATACAAAAACCAACCAATATGCGGCTGCATCGAGTCAATTCCCACCGTTGTTTCCCGCGAGAAACCAATCCCAGGCGTATAATGATTCGGGCTCGCCGCCAACGACATTCTCCCGCTACTAGAGCATATAACCGCCACCGACCCAGCCAACATTTCGGCCTCAATCTCCTCCCCATGATCGTTAATGTGCAATGGCACCTTCGTAAACCCCACCGGTATATCGTTCCTATGCACCCAATTCCCACCCCCAACTCTGTTCCCATTAGCTCTCCAAAAACAAAAGGCTGTAATCCACCCAGAATAATGATCCATCCCGCTGCCGCTATGGTAATCACAAACCGTCTCCCAAAACCTCTTCACCTCCTCACTTCTCTCCCCCTCCTCAAACGTCCTCACCATCCCCTCCAACACCGGCACCAGCCCTTTGCCAAACTCCATAGCCTCCTCCCCATACTCGCCCAACCTCGTCACCCGTCTCAACATCTCCTCGTAGTCCCTCTTCTCCCCAAGCAACGTGACACTCGGAATCCCACAGCAAACATGCATGCTATAACTAAAATACGCCTGCATCGTCCCCATCATGACCACGCTCGCCGCAACAACATCATCCTGCGTAGTTGTCGTGAACGCAGGCAGGGTCCACTTCCTCAGCCCCTCATCGACAATGCTCTGCTCCAGCAGAGCCCCTATTTTATCCGTAAAATAGGCAATATCCACCATGAAGCGATCCCCCTGGTTGTAGACAACCTCGAGCTCGACCTTACCTTGATGAGCCACAAACTTCTCTCGCAGTTCCTCAGCGTGGGCATTCACGTAAAAGGAGAATTGTGAAATTATGGCCATCCAGACGTCGTCTGGGCGGATCGTGACGTGGTGGTGCTTGTTGTAGGACGTGGTGATGGTGTGGACGAAGCCGTTGCGGTCGGGAAGCAGGACTGGAGGGAAGGAAGAGGACTGAAAGGAAGATTGGATGAGGGAGGGCCGGGTGGAAGGGAGTAAGTGGGTGAGTATCTGGAGAGGGTAGGTTGTGCTACTGCTGCTGGTCGGGGAGCGAATGACGGTCGCCGGGTGGGGGGCGATGGTGATTGAGATAGCCATGGCTGCTGGTGAGAACCGTGAGGATGGACTTTGAGGTCGAGTTTTGGAAGGGGATGGAGAGGGGGTTTTCTCTGAGAGGAGGCTTCTGAGATCCTTCTATAAAGTTGTCAAGGTGGATGGACTTTATCCGGATCTGCGGGGCTGCTACCTGAGGGCTGCGCAAAGGTAAGTGTATATATATATATTATATATATATCTAGGCATTTTGTGGTTGCCTAATCACACTTCCGACGATGTCGCACATGTAGTCGTCGGCGATCCGGGATAATCGTCGTCCGTCTAAGTCTCCCAACGAGCAGAGCCGTCATCAGCACGAAGATTCCCGATGCTGCGAGTTGGTGAGAGTTCATGCCGTGCATTTGCTCCCCTTTTCTATTGTTGGTTTCCTCGAGGGCACATTCATTGCAACCTGAACTCCCGGATAGCCTCTGGGCACCGCCCGAGTACACCTTCCATTGTGCAACCTTGCACATAGGCGTCTTCGACGACTCTGTAATGGGTAGCGTGCTCCGGAGTCCCAGAACCTCCCCTCTCCACCGGTTGCAGCAGCACGGGAGACGGAGACCCGACAATGAATGCGACACAGTCTCCCAGTTCCGTCGACTTCGGTACTAGTGCCAGCCTCCCTCTCGACGTCGCCGCTACTTTCCGAGAGATTGTCCGATTGTTTGCCAAGTCAAAAAATGCCTGGTTGGGCTTGGGTGATCCCATCCTTCTGTAAGACTCGTAATCCGCCTTGGAATAGGTAGGCATCGTATTTTCTTCGCCCACCAAAAGAGCCCACTCGGTATCAATGCGATCCCCTGCTTGCTTGATCGTGGCACGAAGCGCCTCCACGGCCCGCAAGAAGGCCGCAATTCCTCCGTGAGTCTCAAGGGTGAAGGGGCTATAGTTTCCAATGGGACCGAACTCTATGCTGTGTATTGCCACGACTGTATCCTCAGTGACGCCCCTGACGACGAGAATCCTGTCTCCTGCAAGACGATACGGGGCCGTGCTACCCGTTGGAGGGTCTATTGTGGTAGGAGGACCGTCGGGCGGCATGTAATAAGGCACCGTACTCTTCACCAGGGTCCAGTCAGGGGCCCACGAAGGTAATCCCGGGAGATGGGACCGCCTGAGATCGGCGCGTATCTGCCTTTCTTCTTCGGTCGTGTCATACACGGCGCACTGCGAGAGGATCGACAAGCTGTTGGTCTTGCGCATAAAGTGAAGGGTGACTCTGGTATACACCTCGACCGCGTCGACCGAGTAGTCGGGCGCAAAAGGCCACTCCTCCCTGTCGAATAGGTTCAGCAGCGCAAAGATCTTGTCTCTGGGATCCGTAGCCATCCTCACTCTCGCGATGCGCACGAGCGCATTCCACAGACTCGAGGTCTCTGGAGATCGCATTTCCAACAGTGTGTATGAACTGCGGCCCAGACCAGTGTATAGCCCGAATGGCATCTGAGGGGATACTATGTGGATATTTCCCGTACGTATAAGCAGTTGCGCAAGGAGCAGCCGGTCCCACGTCCGGGCTTCATTTCCGCAGACAGCGACTGTCTCGGACGGATCGGAAAAATACAACTCTTGCACCACCCACATCCTGCTCCACCAGGGGGTGCTGAACAGCGTTGCAAGCGGTCGCCAGATGGTCCCGTTGAGGACCTGCGAGGGCGTTGCCCTGCCAGACGAGACGGCCCGCTTGACAAAGCCGTCCACGCTCTCCTCCTCCCAGAGCATATCGAGATGCGAAAATGCCACGTCGCTGTCCTCAAATACCGGCCCGAGCCAAACCACGACGCGCGCTGCCTGTTGATACACGAGATGCATTTGCGGGATGTGCAAGTTCTTCTCGGCAATGTCGCTCTGGTTGATGCAGATGGCATCAACCCACAAGTACCGGGGCTTGTCTTGGTAGCGCAGCGCTCGGAGGGCCGTATACAGATTTCCTCCGATAAGGCATGGGCGGTCATTGATGGTGATGGGGCCTTTGTGGTCAGGGTTCCCCCAAGTGTAGGAGAGGGCTTCGTATTGGAGATTCCCAACCGCCAAGACGGCCTCGTTTTGGAGAAGCGTGCCTGAGAGCGGGGCCTCCGGTGGGCCGGGGGATACGACGAGGAAGCGGATAGCGAGACGGTTGGCGTCGATGATGTTTTGGTAAATTGTTGCGTCCATGGCGTGACGGGAATGTATTGAAGGTTACCTAAGCAGCTGGAAGGGCTGACAGATGCGACGGGTTGTCTGCTGGAAAAGCGAAGTTGCTGCAGAGGAGTTAGTTTTCTTTCCTGCCTATTCGTTGGCAGAGAATTGGCGTGTCTGTCGTTGGATTGGGGTGAAGCCGCGGGCACCCGCTGCTTGGCTGAGACGGTTTTGCCTCGAGGCTTATAGAGAGCGAACGGAAGAAATCAGCATTTAGCCTCTACTGAACAGGTCTTCTCGCAACCACCCATCCTTACCTAATGATGCCGAACTCACGCAAGAGCCTGCGCCCTAAATGAAGAATAGCGGATGTGGGAGTTAAGTTATTCAGCCTTGTCAACACCCTACCCTCTCATGACTCTATATGAGGTGTCATTCGAGAAGAGCACATTACTACAAGGAATGCACTCCCTGGAATCCTGTTACCATCCTACAGCCGCCATCTGGTCGCATCAAGCCTATCTCCATTCAACCTCAACATATCTGCTGCACCTCCGGACTCGCCACCACCAACCGCTTTTCCTCCAAAGACACCTCACTCCGTGCATCCACAACCTGCCAACAGTCACCCAACCCCTTCTCCAAATCACCATCCTTAAGGGAACCCCTCCAAACCGGCGGAAACCTCGCCAAATACCGCGTAGTAAACCTTGTCTCGTCACTCGGACTCGGCAGAAGCAGAGCTCCCCTTTTGAGAATCCAGTCCAAGTTATCCTTCCTCACCACCACAACCAGTCTCCCCAAATACGCATACCTCGCCGCCATCTTTTCCTCAGCAACAGCTAACTCATCCTCCTCCTCCTTCTGACGCTTCTCCAGCTGCTCGCCCTTCACCATCTTCCTCACCCTCCTTAACAGCGAAAATGGCCCTTGAGAAGGCGACATGATATCCTTCCTAATCATCATCTCCATCACCTTCCCAAAAGCCTCCTTCTCTTTCTCCGTAACTAGCCGTCCCCCCCCAGGGGCAACAGCATGCTCAACTTGATCCCTTAAGAAAGTCCACACCACCCGTCGACTCCAATTATCCTCAAGCCACGCGAACAGACCAACGGACGGTCTAAACGTTGTACTATCCTTCTGTAGCGTGAACCCGAGACTACCAAACGGTGAAAACTTTAGGTTTCGTTTCGTCTTGTGCGGCCAGTGTATAACGCGATGAGGTATCTTGTTGCGTTGGGTGGTGGTTGCGAGCGCAGCGGCGACGTACCCTATCAATTCTGGGTGGAGGCGCTCAAAGTGGTCGAGGTAGATGTTATACTGGACCAAAGCGCCACTCTTGCATGGACCAGTTTGCTGAGAAGTAGTAGAGTGTCCAGGGGAGGGTGACGAGCGTGTAGAGGAGGAGGGAGACTGCGGTTATTATGGCGATGAGGAGGAGGATCAGGATCGCGAAGGGGGTGCCTATGCATTTGAGGAAGTTCATTTTGAAGTAGCTGGGAATGGCGGCAGCTGTGGAAGGTCAACGCTGCCGAGAGATGGTGGTTGGTGATGTTAAGAGTGTGGTAGGTGGTGAGTGGGAGGAAGTTGATGTTTCTGGTGATTGATGACGTGCAAGGCAGATACATTGGTTCGTGTGGTACAAGAAGATGCATCGTGATCGGCGGGAAATAACTCCTTATTGGGAAAGTGGGCAGGTAATCGTCAATGTAGGTACTGCAGATGTTACTGGATGGTGCTGTGAACGTTTTCTCCCGCGGGGTATATTGTGGCTGTATATAAACCGCAGCGGCAGGATGCGTGGATGGATTGGACCAAAACTTCCGTTGTGCGTTCCTTGGACGACAATCTCTTAGCCCCCCAAAACAACTTTTACATCCATCTTTAAATGCATTATACAGGCAAGGCTTTGTAGCAACCATATGCACATGATTTGGCACAAAGGATGATCGGGTGAATACCAACATTTCCGTCTAACTCCAGCCGAGATCAGAGGTGTTCTTATGCTCACAAACTTAGCATTTCCGTCTAACCCATACTAACAAACTTCTTGGTCGGTCTGGATCATACGCGTCCGAAAAGACCCAACATCTCGAGTCCACCACACCCGGATCAGCCATCGTGATGGAATCGCGGGCCCCCTCACCCCCGAGGTTCGCGAGCGACAGAGACTCGCTACCATATTTGGGCCAGCCAGGCCCGGCCGCAGGGTTTTTCGCAAACGATGCCCATGCCGTCTGCATTTTGCGACTGAGCCGCTGGTTTGCTGTCGTCATCGTTGACAGTCCTGACCCAAAGACAAAGTTCACATCGCTGCCGTGTCCTGCCGGGCGTCCACCGGGCAACGAGGCGTTGAAGACGTAACGCCATGTAGCTAATTCAACTGGGGTCAGAAAAAGGACACTTTTGAACTCGAAAGGGGGGGGGGGGGGGGAAACGTACGGATACCGAGACTTGATATCATGTTGCCATCATAAGTACTAGTGCAAGCAAACTGAAAGTCGGAATGTAGCAGCTTCAACGCGTCGGAGGCACCAGCATAGGCTTCAATGACCCTGTCCTGAAGGGTCGAGTTACCTGGGTAGATCATCTCGGCCCATTCTTCGAGGGAGCGGGATTCGATAGCCTTTTGTGGTAGGATATCACCCTCGAAAAAGGTGCTCCCAATGAGGACCGGCACTCTCAGCGTGCGTCCCGCCCGCCGTGCCGCGTCCGAGTCGCCCACGCTGGAAAGACCATTATCGTCGACGGGCGGGAAGAGCAAGTTGACCTTTTGGACAGCAGACATAATCTCGGCCGTTGTCCGGGTCCGAACACAGGCCAACATGCCATTATCAGCGGAGCAGTTCAACGACCTGGCCAAGCTGAAGAACGGTGCCTCATGCGGTTGATTCCCGGTGCCGAGCCCGGTCACGTTGACACCAACGCCGAGCGCGACCCGGTTGAAAGTGTGCAGGCCGCCGCTCTGCAGAATCGCGGCGTGGAACGGCGGTCCTTCACTCCCCCAGTCACTCAGAAGCTGTGCGTCCACGGACACGGCGCCCGCCGACTCGCCAAAGATGGTGACGCGGGTCTTGTCGCCCCCGAAACTGGCAATGTTCTCCTGGATCCACTGCAGCGCGAGCTTTTGGTCGCGGAACCCGGGGTTCAGTTCGTCTGGAGGTATTCCTAAGCGTGTAATATTGCCTGGGAAGCCGAATACGCCGAGGCGGTACTGCGCCGCCACGACGATCACGTCCTCGTTTGCTGCAAGAGATGAGCCGTCGAAGGAGGCGATTGATCCTGACTGGAGAGCGCCGCCGTGGAACCATAGCATTACGGCTTTCGGTGTTTGGGTGGTGGGATTCTGGGAGTGAGGAGGAGCGAAGACGTTGAGGAAGAGACAGTCCTCGCTGCTGGCAAAAGTGCCTGATCGTTATGCCAATCAGTATTGGTTCACTTCGGGTCTCTGTTGAGGCACAGCAACAAGAAGGGGTGTAGGGTGTTGTTACCTTGTTGTGCGCATGCGGGTGGTTGGGTCACTGCATCGACTGTCTTGTTGCCAGGCGCACATGGCTGAGCTGCACGGAACCTTGACGGCGTCGAAGCAAAACGGATGCCGAGAAACTTGTCCACGGTAGCTGTGGCTGTTGCTGTGGTGATCTTGGTCGTTGTGCCTAAGTATGTAGCATCTTTCAGCTTCACGACAGGCCGCTGAGCAGAGGCCTTGCACGTGAGGTAGAAGATTATTGGTAGAAAGAGCTGCATTGTGTTATTTGTCGAGCCGGCTTGCCTCCTGCTCTTCGGTTTGCCTGCTCGTAGATGCTGGATATAGGAGAAGTCGAGGGCAGAGTTAGGAAGGAAGACGGGGCTGGATGGAGCTGTCCGGGTCACTCGACAGCACGACCGACGCTCACAGTGCTTGATTTCCTCTATCTTTGTTCCAATGTCTTCTTCTTGTCCCTTGGCCGGTCATAGGTTACACCAGAACTCTCCCAGCTATTCGACAATTCCGGTATACTGTGCATAATGGCCAGGGAAAAGATGCATTCAACCTCTCACCATCCGCCCCCCGAATGTAAGCGATTGGCCACAACAAACTTAAAAAGCGTCGTAAGCAGACTAATAAGGTACCTTAATGACAGCATCATTTCGATCGTATTAAAACACAAATGTCGATCTAAATCGAGCAGCATGAATCTCCTCCCGTACCTGATATCCGGGTCTCTCGAACCCGAATTTAGCCGTTCCTCGCGATCTGGGAATCTGGGACCAAGAGTCCCGCAAACAAAAACTGCCGGTCTGAGTGCCGGCAGGCTCTCGCTACCAGGTTCTTGCGAGCGCGCTACGTCCCATTTTTTTTTTATTTATTTTTTGGCACGGGTCGACCAAGATGTCGACGTCAAGTCTTGGAAGTGGTTGTCGCTCAGACTCTCTCTCTTACCGCACCAACTGGGAGACTTGTGGACACCCTCCCTAATAATGCCAAGTCGCCTGTTTCAAAATATTGGGGAGTAGATTACGTCCGCCCTAATATCCAGTGTTAGGCGCAGCGTAAACCTCTTTTTTATGCGTGCCACTTACGTCTTTGACTAGCTCTATACAGTTGGTAAGCGAGGCACACCGGGTCGCCGGGCCTTGTTGAAACGGAAAGCCAACCTGGCGAGTGACGACCAAAAGAGAACGGAGCCGAACAAACGGCGTTGGGGCCTTATTACATCAAATTAACAAAATTATCCCCACCAAGCATAAAATGTTCCAGCCTCGCGTCGGTTCTACGTTAATGAGTTTAAGGAGTTGCGGTGGTGCGCAACATCAACAGTCGCCGCGTCACCCGACTTCTATACTTGCATGTGCGCTAGCGAGACCTAGGAATAGAGACTGCGGTCCTTGTGATGAACATATCCGTTTGTATTTCTACAGGTTAATGAGGTAATATCAAGTATAAATACCCACCTCAGGTAATCACATCACAGGCAATCAAGGCCGATCATTGTCGCCTGCTTATCGTTAGCGTTTCGACTTTCTGTCTTTGGAGAAAACACTTTCTCGCCAATTATTCACCATGAAGGCAAACTCAATCATCACCGCTGCGTTGGTAACCATCGCCAACGCCTCTCCTGCCTTCATTCAAGAGCGCCAAGGGGCTCAGGCCAGTGGAAATGGTCCCTACGGTGCAGTAGTACGTCACCCCCTCATCCCCCATATCTCCATACCAACACTAATCAACGCCAAATACAGGCAGTATCAACCGACTCGGCCCTCGCCAACCACGCAATTTACATCCCCACCGCCAAAACCGCCAGCACGGCGAAGTTCCCCGTCCTAGTCTGGGGCAACGGCGGCTGCTCAAGCGACGGCGCTTCAAACGCAAAGTTCCTGGGTGCGGTTGCGTCCTACGGCTACCTCGTCATCGCGTCCGGCGCCCCAGGAAGCAGGGGCAGCACGACAGCTGAGACGATGACAGCCTCGATCGACTTCGCCGTCAAGGTGGCGGGAACCAGTGGTAAATACGCCAACGTCGACGCGACCAAGATCATGGCGGCCGGGTTCTCGTGCGGCGGCGTCGAGGCCATGGCTATGAGCTGGGATTCGCGCGTCAAGACCATCGGCATCTTTTCGTCGGGCTTGCTGACCAACTATACCGCTGCTTCAACGTTCACGAAGCCGCTGCTTTATGTTATTGGTGGCAGCGGGGATGTTGCCTATCAGAATGTGAGTATTGTTCGTTTCTGGTTATGGGCACGGTTTGGGGAATGTTGCTGATGAGTTGGGGGGGGTGGGGGGGTGATACAGGCTGAGCGCGACTTCAAGGCGCTTCCGACTAGCACGCCTGCGTGGAAGGGAAACCTCCCTCTTGGACATGGCGGTGATCTCAACGCGGCTAACGGAGGTAAGTTTGGTCGAGCTGGTATTGCGTGGCTGGAGTATATCTTCAGGGGCAACGAGACGGCCAAGAGCTATTTTGTTGGTGCCAGCCCGGGCTACAAGGCAGATGGATGGACGGTTGAGACGCGCGCTTTGGATCAGCTGAAGCCATTTGTCTGAGGCTATGAGAGGGGAAAGGGGTCTTCGTCGGCTGGGCAACATACATCGTGAAGCTGTGGAGTCAAGTCTCTGACGACACTCACATCTGGGACTGATAGAGTGGATATACTTGCCCAAATCTCCACCAACGAACAAATTTCAGGCTGGGTGGCCGAGCGGTCTAAGGCGCTAGACTCAAGAATTGCTTTCAAAGCTTTCTTCTTCGTAACAATAATTACGAGGTGATTTCTAGTCTCGAAAGAGGCGCGCGTTCGAATCGCGCCCCAGTCACTGGATTATACTTATTTTCTTTTTTTGCTTTTCCCGTCTGGGACAGGAGGACTCTTCTTGCTTTTTTTCTTCTTGCAGCCTCAAGAATTGGTAGTCTTCTCACAAGACCACTGGCAGGCGGTTTTTGTTGCAAGGGAGGTGAGTGGTTCAGTTATTGGTGGTGTTGCATAATAACGATCGGCATATCCGGGAGTCGACATAAGCACCGGCAACGAAAAGTATGGCTTTGCTCTCTTGTGCATATAGAAAGATCATGATATTAGCTAGCTGTCAAGTAAATGAAAAGAAAACTCCCGTCCGTCTATCTCGACCGTCTAACCCAAGCTTATGATATATCCGGACACCCATACGGAAAGACAAAGACAACAGATCCGCCAGCTGCGCTCAGTATGTAATCATAACCGCCTTCTGGGTATACTTCCTCACATCCGCCTCCCCAGCCCTCAGCAGATTCTCAAAAATCCACTTGCCCACATCCAGCCGACTAATGGAATACCCAATAGCCTTGCTCTCGAACTTAGGCTGTCCAGCAAGATCCTCAACCCCCGCGCGGACTTGACCGTCCGTCTCAGGCCCGTCCGTATAGAAACTGGGACGCACAATCGTCCACCTCGGCTCGCCCGACTTGATCAGCGCGGTCTCCATGTTCTTCTTGTCCTTGTGCGGCGCTTTCAGCAAAACATGGTACAGCGGCACCATGGGGAGCGGGATGTCGCGGCCGGCGTCGCTGATGCCCGTCGAGCTGACGGCGATGATGTGCGGGTGTAGCTTGGTGCGGCGGATCGCCTCCACAAGAGCGTTCATGCCGACTTCGCAGGTCTTCGGGTCGTCGATGTTCATCTTTGAGATTGAGAAGGCTCCGCCGATTGAGGAGAGGACCGTGTCGACGGAGGCGGTCTTGGTCAGGCATCGGACGAGGGAGTCGACGTCTTGGGCGTTGCCTTGCTCGATTAGGAGGTTGGGTGAGGACGTCTCGGCGGTGGTTAGTTGGTTGGTGAGTTTGGAGGGCGTGCGGCAGAGCGCGATGCAAGTGTGGCCTGCTGCGAGGGAGCGCCGGAGGGCGGACAGGCAGACGCCGCCGGTTGCGCCGAGGAAGAGGACGGTCTTGGTGGAGGTGGACATTTTTGGTGGTGGTTTGCGGTGGTTTTGCTTTGAAGGTTTGGGGAAGATGATGGTTTCTTCTGAGAGTCAAGTGTTGTCTTGTTGAGTGGTGGTGGTGGTGGTGGTGGTGGTGGTGGCTGTGGTAGTGATGTTGTGTTGTGTTTGTTGTGTTTGTCTTGGATTCAATCTATCCCAAGGTCGGCAGACGACGCCATTATATACAAATGCTGGGAAGCCATTGTCGGAAGCAATCCGGCCTCCTTTCGCAAATATTGTACGGTGTTTCGCGCAGAATTCGGTCGTGGAGGTCGCGGCCGGGCAAAAGGCGCGGCGTCTTTGTCGATGCCGGCCGCTTGGGATGGTGGTGGGAAGTTCGGCCCAAGCCCAGGCATCCGTCGCGCAGAATTCGGAGCAACTGGGTTCGCGCGGATTACGGATGGGCCGAGTACTCACTCCACTGTGGCTGTCGCGTCTTTAAATGATTGGGTGCGTTTTCGGCGTTCATGGGGGACTTATGTGGGCAGCTGGACTGTTAAGGCTCCCGCGGCGAATGGCTGGTAGCTCTAACAATCTCGGCAACTTTTCGGCCTTTTTGCTGTACCTGTCTCGGCCCTGGCAGTGGCGTGCAAGTGCTCGCCGAGCGGGTGTCAGCTTCCCCTGACGGCATACGTCACGGCGGCAGAACAAACACATAAAAATCAGAAAGACAAAAGACATCAAATTATTACTACCATCCTTAAGTTTTCATGTTGGGAGAATCCAGGAGCAGTGTCCTCCATATCATGGTCCAGACCAGATGTATCAGGTCGCTCCCTCAACCGGCAAGCCAGTCCACCAATCGTGGTAACCACCTCCGATAGCTCACTCTCCTCCATATATCATCCCATCTCTCAACACGTCACCCAGGTCCACTCTGCGAGAATCAAACAACGGACCTCGCGGACGGAATGGGGCATATCATTCGGTTCACCTCGCAACGTTAATGTCCGCGGGCAAACAAGGCACTTTGGCGCAGTGGTAAACCACAGTCAACCGCACATTGCGGGTGTCTTTAAGGGAATTAATCGACACCGCATCTGTGGATTCTGTGTAAAACACGCCCATTTACAAGGTTTTTCGTTGGTAAGGTCGCCGGTTCGCTTCCTAGTTGTGCTTTTCTTTTTGTTTCTTTTCGGGTGATAAGGAGCAAGGAGCAGTCGTCTGATATTAATTATTTCATCTGGGGTTCAGTTGGAAAACATGTGTATTGGTATGTTTACCGAGACGCATATTCGTGATAGAAAGACTCTGAAACTGCATTTTCATCAAAGAATTGGCCGACATTACCAAGGAAGCCCACCTGCCATCCAACATAACAGCCGTGACAGTATGCAAGGATAAAATGCGGAGTGCATGTCACGCCCGGGAGCCATGACAATGGGGAAAATCAAGGTTTCCCTTGCAGCATTGGGACTGTTAGTGATGCAGCAACCTGGAGTGGAGCGGGCAGGATCACATCTGGGCCCGGGAGACGGGAGAGGAATCAGCCTTTCAGATCCACACGTCCAACGAGGCTTCAACCTTTTGCGTTAATAGCTCATAAAGAACCTGGAAGACACCATGATAGGGACATCTTATCCTTAGTTTGGTACACTGGCGCCAGACAAAGAGGTGCAGTCCAAACACACAAGAAGTGAACTCTTGCTCTCGTGTTTCTTCATATTAGATACCTGACTTTCAACAGACCTGAATTCTGTGGCATGCAGGATCACGACAGGCCCCTTCAACCAATATCCCCCTTATGTTTCTGATTACCCCATCTGGCAAAGAAGCGACATACCCTTCCGAGGCTGTTCGTCCTATTGCAACCGTAGATCACTAGGAAATAGACATTCGTATGATTATATTCCCGGACATCAGTCGCCGATGCGTACCTTACTGTCCTGTAGGCTGGTTAGAAGGGCACAGCTTTGATACTACACAATTCACCTGCCGACACACCTGCGCCACGATCGAAGTCCGACCTGACCATTGGTAAACCCAAGGAACTCAAGCTTTACACGACAGACGGCACGGGTAAATCCTTCTTCATCTACTCTACACAGTTATATGCGACTCTGAACGGGAGCATTAAAGGTTTAGTATGAGGGAGTTGTCTGTAAACAAAAAATAGGAGGTTGTATAGCGCGACCAACCATCAAGCTTGACTATTGGAAACCGATGAGGAGAATACTGCTGCCCGAAACTCGAGCTGTTGTCATTTCAGGTATAAATGATGCCACGATTCCATTAAAGACTCTTGATGAGAACAAACAAGCAATACTGAAGACACAACCATTCAAGAAACATCACAGCAGCACCAGCCAATCTCAACAAAGACCACGTCAGTCCTCCCGAGTTCCGACAAAGTCTTCATCCTTCCCGAGTCCTGCTCTGTGATAACATGTCCAGACTAACACCAGCAAAAACAGTAAAATGAAGCTCACCCTCGTCATCATCACCGCCGCGGCCGCCCGGGTATCCGCCATGCCTGCACCCCCGGCCGAAGTTCTCGAGGCAGCCGCGAACGGAGACATCGCCCCGGCGTGCACCGTCTACTGCTACCCTGCCGGAGGAACGACCCAGTGCTACTGCTTTTAGAACACACACAGTCAGAATCACATGATACATGACTGGTTGCGCGCAGGAACGAGTTCATTGGATCTAAGTCATTTTTAGTGTATTTATTTACGTACCTGTATCTAGCAATCACTTTGTGGGATGACTGAATGAAATTATTTGACTGGTTTGCAATTCGCCTTAGAGTATTTGCTTGTTTCTCTCAAAGGAGGGCCTCACCAGCCCGGTGCTGAAATGCTTCATAGTGTATGAGGCCGCTGATCGAGGTACCGTGGTTGGGTATGGACTCCGGCTCGCAGAGGGCAAGAGGTAAAATTGTCCATTGACTGAGAGTGGCGAAGGAGGCGCCGAACTAGAAAGTTCTCGGTGTCTGGTAAGACGAGATGGGATGATTGTTACGGTGTACCGTATCCTTTGACATTTGTAATACATCGTGCGCACTGGGAGGCGGACGGAACCGTTGATGGTGATGGCACGCAACCAAGACTGACCATAGAATATAAGCAAGTTGTTGCAGCATGCATTCCAACTCAGAAGGCCAGTTTGTGTAGCGGTCATATTCGTTCCAGTCGTTGTGGTCCTGTCGGTCATCGCGTGTTAATCCATGAGAACTGAACGAACGGTTGTTTTTGCTTTTTCTAGTTAATCTCTTTTTTTTTTTTTTTTTTTTTTTTTTTTTTAGCATTTTCTTCGTCAAATTTACATTGGCATTGGCACTGTTAGGATGCAGTCAGGTCTGGGCTCCAATATTATCACGGCACGCACGCGCGGTGGGTTTATATGTAACGTGTGTCTGTCTGCATCTAACTATCTAAATTACGCGTTCTGGATAGCCCTCATTGCTCTGGCGTTCTCTGTTGTGTCTTGCGTCGCTTCTGTTTTGCAGGCTTGGGCATCCTTGAAGACGCTCAACTCGCAGAATTCGATCATGCCCCAGCCAAGCGGGTAGGCGGATGATAGGCATCTCAACGTCAAAGTCAATTGCTATTCGAAGTGTTACGTGGGCATTGAGCTAGGTCTAAAAGATACATGGTGTCCACCAAGAAAAAGAATTCAAGCAAACTAATCGACATTCAAACAGCTCCTCCTCCAGTTCCCATTCCCGGCTAACACAGGGGTGCTATCTCGGCGAGTACCAAGCAAGCCAACTAGTAGTTACAGTGTCGAGTCGAAAACCGAAACACATTTGGCAGAGACCCTCACAGCATCTGGTGTTGAAGACATAGTTAATCGCCAGGATCCCGTTCTTCGGGTCGTTGCTGCCGGGGTAGTCGATGGGGACGCTGCCGCAGGTCCTGCAGTTGTGGCCGACGATGTAGTTGATCAGGCTGCGGATAGCGGCGCCATTGACGTCGCGGTTCGTGGCCTGGAGGAAGGCCCAGAAGCCGCTGCTGCCCGCGCTCTGAGTGCAAGCTATGTGCTCGCCGTTCCTGTAGACGCGCCCGTTCGAGATACTGGAAGTGTAAGCTCTGGAGGCGCTCGGCCGCGCCAGCGCCGCCGAGGGCACAGCCGCAGAAGGAACTGCCGCGGCAGTTGATCCCAAGAGCGCGGGGCTCGCGAAGGTTGGCTGGGTTCTCGCTCTGGTCAGCGTCGGCGGCCAGGGGCACGGCGAGGATACCGGAGGCAGCGGCCAGGGGCACGGCGAGGATACCGGAGGCAGCGGCCAGGGGCACGGCGAGGATACCGGAGGCAGCGGCCAGGGTGGTAAAGATGGTGGTGAACTTCATTGTGAAGGTTCGCTCGTGAAAGAGAATGGTATGTATGGTAGCGCGTAGTGTAAAATGTCTCGTCGTTTGGTGTGAAGGAGGAAGGTGATGATGAGGATGAGATGATGGATTCGATTCCAGCGGGAGAGAGGCGACTTATATCGAAGTTGAATGGCATATATTCACTCCTTTCCTGTCTTCGTAGAACAAACTTGTGGCACTAGAACACGGTTTGATGAAGACACATGTCGAGGGCAGCCTCGCTGGTGGAGATGAAGGACCGGGCTCCCAGCCCTCATCAGCAAACTTGATGAGCAACCTCAACCCGTCAACTACTCATAATAGACAGTCTATAAGTTGGATCATATCAAAGTTTCTAGACCAATCAGGTAGACAGCCTGGTGACCATTGCGGCCAGGCGAACAAGTAGAGCTTTGCTGAGGTTTACGGCACGGCAACGAAGGTCCCATATCTTGGGTGATCAGTTGTGATGGAAGCAACCTCGCCCCGTAAGCAAAATCAAATGCCAGATGTGTTGGATGCGAAAAATCCCTGTATTCACTAAGACGAGAACAAGCGGCTAACCAAAGTCACCGGCGAGGTCGTTATGTGTTCCTAAGAACACATCCGGATCTGGTGGTTTCCATAGTTTGGCTCTTCATATTAAAGGTTGCAAACTGTCAAAGATGGGACAAGCTGAAGTTGATAATGGCGGCTTGCCCCTTTTATGGGCTCCCTAACGAAAGAACCTCAATTGTTTAGACATGGAAGGATTGTGGCTTGAGACGGGAAGGCATTGATAGACGCCACTGCTCGAAATCTCAGCCGTCCAGGGTCTTCGCTTAATAATAATCCTAGGCGTACGAAAGATCCTTCTGAAGTAGAACGCGTAATCTGACATCAAGTGCAGCTACGTCGGTTGGGCGGTGAGCTTGGGGGCTGTATGCCTGGCAGCCTGATAGGTTGACTGCCCGGCAAATTGTGCGTACTGTCTCTGGTGGATAGGCACCATGGTAGAATCATTCCATTATTTGGAAATGACATCAAACCCCTTTGTCGTATCAAAGACCGCCGAAAGCAGAAACGCAGCCTCCAGTGTACTGGTCCACGGCATGAGCACCGATGCCAACAGAACATGCATGAGCACCGTTCTCCAGCGCACACCGGCATCGATATCGTGGACAATGAGCGCCAGAACCGCTCCGTAGGTCATGACGGCGCTGTGAAAAGAATAGACGGTCCAGAGCCACGGCGGCATCTTGACTCCGGGGCCTTGGAGAAAGTTGGAGAATAGACTGATTAGGGGTACATATATGCAGAGAAAAGTCAGCTGCGAACGCGTGAACTGGCGAATTGTCCCAGCCAGTATCGGGAGAAGGAGGACGCACGAGAGTTGCCCACCAATCAGTGTCCAAGTCCACGAGAGACAAAGGGCCGAGGCCATAGGATGCCCGATCGACCGGATCCCCCTCCACCAGCGTCGGCGCTGTCGGACGTAGTCTTCGACTGTGCTGGGGGACTGTTCGCGAGCGATGGCCGGGATCCAACCGTACCGAAAACCTAGGGCGTCGGCCTGCGTATTAAGTAAACAACCCGTCAGCAAAACCTACCAGGTAAATAATTCCCACCTACCTCATTCCGATAGCTAATGACGCAGGAGTTAACGCACCCTCTTGGAAAACCAATAATCCTCCACCAGATTATCCGTGTCCCAGGTCGTAGCGTTCTCCACATCCCCGTTGATGAGAAAAAAGCTCCCGTGGACACCAAACAGGGGCTTGCCGAGGCAGTTGGCCTGCCACTGATACCGGCCCAGGTCGTCAGCCACGCGCATCACGTCGCCGAGCGTGAGCAGCCAGTTGCGCCAGTAGCCGTGGTTGTTGTAGAAGATGTAGCCCTGCGCAAAGTCGACATCCTTGGTTCGTTCAATGAGGTCGATGCACGTTTCGAGCGCGTAGGCGTCCACGAATGTCTCTTCGTCGAGATGCAGAACCCAGTCCGACTGCCCCAGACCGGACGCGAGACGAAAGTACTCGAGCGCGCGGGCTTTGTATATTGCTCGCTTTGGTGAAAAGGATTTCGGGACGGCAACAAGTGAGACATCTGGGTAGGTTTTGCGGTTGAAGCGAGCCCTGAAGGCAGAGATCTGGGGTTCGTTGTCTTCCGTGACGATGTGGAAGGAGATGTTGGGGTGCACCTGGGTGAAGCCTTTCATGGAACGGACTGTTCTTTCAACGGCCTGTTGTAACAAAACAAGGATAAAAACATGCCGGTATTTAGCACAAGGTTGGAAGGATTAATCAGAGTGCGGACTGGTTAACACTTGCATCAATATTGTCCCCCTTGCTAGCCATGCAGATGAGAAGACGGGAAAAGGTGCGGACCTTTTCCGAGTTACGGTAACGATCCGGCCGTGCTGGCCAGAGGTTGAAGAGGATATTAAGCCACCGGACACCATCGCCTGGCAGGAGGATGAGGAGAGCGACGGCACAGCCAAGGTCGAACGTGATCGACTCGTCTATGAGGTGAGATGGGCGGCCGTAGTAATTGAAGTAGTAGAACACCGGGAATGCGATTAGGAAGAGGGAAATAAAGTTGTACTGAAGCGCGAGGACGATGTATTTAGACCGGCGGGAAAACATCAATCCTTGTTGATGTGCGGTGACAGCCATCTTGATGTGGTGGTTGAAAGGTCTCCACGTTGAACAACAGATGGGCCAAGTGCCGTGGAAAGTGGTGGCAGAAGGGGTACTTCATCATGCTACTATAATATATGTGAAAACACAGTTACTATATACCAGGCCATGAGCATTGAGCCCAAGGACTCTGAGGTGGCACAGGGAGCTCGGTGAAGCAACGCCGCCTCCTGGTTAAGCGTGTTCTTCAATCTTCATCAAGATTACACATGATAAGTATGAGTGCTCGAGCGGGAGAGTCCGAGGCACTCTGTCAAGAGCTGCAAGGAGATGGTACACCCTTAATTCCCCAAAAAGCTCTCACGTTACCTAGTCTCTCTCCCTGCAATCGAATTTGCATCTCGAAAAATTCCGCCGGGAAACGATTGTATGTATGCTGCTGTGTGTGGAATCGCAGCTCCGTCGGGATGCGAGCTGACGCCGAGTCCGAATGTGTCGGACCTTGGCGAGACCGGAGAAGAGCGCCGGAATTTCGAATATCCCAAAGAGTTTTGCTACGCCTCTATCTTGCCTTGCTTTGTTCTTACTTCCAAGATGTTTCAAGGACAGCGCCACTGTTCCAGCTGAGCCAGCGCTGCCCAATACTATCAGCCAATAAACAAAGTTTGAGGCAAGCCACATAGGATCACCATTTGCTGAGAGATAATAAAATTTGATCACGTTGACTGCAGACCGAGTACCAATGCACTCTAGAGGGCCTTGCCGGCTGCATTGGTCCCATTTGTCCGTACCATCTTGCAATGGCGCAGCTCTAACTTATATCACCTTCCAAAAGTGTTCATCAACGTAAGCGCTCCGTTTGTTACCCAAGAGGGGTGAGTAAGAATGGCCCTCTAAACAGCCATCGCGCTCAGAAATCTGCTCCAGGATGTTTTCCGAGAAGCTTCCTTACCGCCTCCTCAACCTCCGTCCCTTTCCGGCCAGACCACTCACCCACACAACATGCCTCCACGGCCTCAGGGGCCTCGCGGCCGTCGCTGTCTTCGTCCGCCACCTGCTTATCTCCTTCTGGGAATACCCCGACCACGGGTGCGCAAGTGCCTCTTCGCCAGAACTGGCCGGAAACAACAAAATATGCCATCACCTCCCGATCCCGCTCCGTATCCTGTTTGCCGGAAACGCCATGGTGTCCGTCTTCTTCGTCGTGTCGGGCTACCTCGACTCGATCAAGCCTCTACAGTTCATCCACGCCCATCAGTTTGAGGCCTTGCAAGCACACACCGCCTCGTCGGTCCTCCGGCGCGGGCCCCGTCTGTTCCTACCTGCCCTGGCAGCCTCAACTCTCATATCAGTAGCCGTCTGGCTGGGTTTATATGAATGGGGACTGGCATACCGCTTGACGTTCTTCGACAGCCTCCCGCCGCACCTCCTGTCCCGGCACGCCAATCCCTTCACTCAGCTGGCGGCAATGCTCGCCTCATTCAGAAAGCTGTTTGACCTGTTCAACTTCAAGCCAATCAACCCAAAAGTGAACATGCACTACTGGACGCTGCCGTACGACCTCCGCGGGACCCTGGTCCGCCACCTCGCCATCATGTCCACATCGCGCTTGACTCCAATGGCAAGAATGGCCGCCATCCTCATTCTAATATTATTTTGCGGTTCCTACGCCCGCTGGGAGCTTGCGCTGAACCTCTGCGGCTTACTCCTCTGCCAAATCGATATCCTGTTCCAAGCACGCGCCCGGACAACAAAAGACGGAGAAAAACAAAGCTGGAGATGGGTAAACACAATGCTTATCGTCGCGAGTCTCTACCTTTGCACCTACCCGAAAGAAAACGGCGCGCAAACGCCAGGATACCGGCTGCTCGGCAAACTGGCACCAACCCCCTCCTCCTCAGGCTGGCAGGACTACAGGTGGTGGAACTCGTGGGCGGCCGTGATGCTGGTCTGGGGGGTCCTCCACCAAGACAGTGCCAGCAAATTCCTCGAAGGAGGCGTCCCGCAGTACCTGGGGAGTATCAGTTTCGCCGTGTACCTGCTCCACGGGCCTGTCCTGCACATCACGGCGTACGAGATTATTCCGATGACGTGGACAATTAGTGACGGCAGTGTTTTTGGGGATGTTCTTGGGTTTTTGCTGCCGACATTGTTAGTTGTTGTGCCGTGCGTGCTGCTTGCGGCGGACTTGTTTGCCCGGACTATTGAGGTCAAGTGCTACGGTCTGATACAAAGGGCTGAGCGGGCACTTTTGGACGACAGAGGGAAAGAGAGTTGTCTCTCGTAGTTATAAGCCATGAATATGTCTATTTCCGAAAACAAGCTCGAGGCATCGCCCCCCCCCCGCCCCCCCCCCCCCCTCCCCTTTCAACTATTTCTTGTCTAGTACTCTAGTGTTAATTTAGGTGGGTTATACCTCGCGCCCGAGACTTCGCAATCTATCTAATGCAACCCTATTCGTTCTCAGAGACGCTTTTATTCGCCCTTTAGGTCTCCCAAATAAAGGCAAGAGACTAATTAGTCTCTGGTGGTTGTGAGCAAGCGATACACAGCCTTGACCTCCGGAACCTTGGCCTCGAACTCTTTCCTCGCCTCCTCCCACACACGCTTCTGCGCCTGGCGGCCAGTCTTCCTTTCCATGAACGGCGGATATCTATGTAGTTAACCATTATCAGCGAATCACCATCAATCAGCCAGACTCGGAGAGAGTTCCACTCACGACGCAGTATCAAAGTCGTGCAAAATCTTGCCGTGCGCATCCTCGGAAGCGGAAGCCCCATTAACCAGCGCGATAGCCCCAAACTGCGGATCCCTCGAACTAAAGTTCATAATCAGGCGCGGGATCAACATCTGCCCGTTCGGCTGCGTGAGCGGCGTCCAGGCCGAGCCGGGGTCGGCGCTGTTGATGGTCACCTTGCGCATGTCGCCCGAGACCGAGACCCGCTTCGCTAGCTCGCGGGTGAAGTAGAGCAACAAACCCTTGGAGATGCCGTACTGTTGGGCCTGCTTCATGCCGTACTGTTGGGCCTGCTTCATGCCGTTCTCGGTGTTGTTGAGGCTTTTGAGGTACGAGCCCCCGTCCTTGGGCAGGGACCACATGCTCGGAGCAGCAGGATAGATGCCGAAGCTTGTGACGAAGGTCAGCACCGGCGGGTTGGGGTTTCCGGGCGATGGCTTGAGCAGTGGCAGCAAGAGCAGCGCGACGAGGGCGGTGGAAAGGAAGTTGACTTGGATTGCTATTCCGGAAAGGTTAGTGAACCGACTCAAAAAAAAAAAAAAAACAAAAAAAAAAGATTAGATATGATAAGAAACTCACTAGTCTCCCAGCCTTCGGGCGACTGGCGGCAATCAAAGGCGAGAATGCCTGCCGTCAACAAAACGTGGTCCAGCGCCTTCAATTGCTCGCGCGCTTTCTTCCCGATTTCCTGGCAGCCGGCGAAGGTCATTATATCGGCCTGCCAGATCACAATGTTGGGCATGACGGTCTTGCCGCTCTCGCGCAGCTCCTTCTCGATTTCCTCTTTGACGGTGGCGCAATCCCTCACGTCAACAAGAACAAGGGTCTCGACGTCGCGATGGGCAAAGAGCTTGGCCGCCCGCGAGCCGTACGCGCCGTTCGCACCCGTGATCAGGACTGTCCGGCCCTTGTACGACTTGGTTGTCATGGTAGGTCGGCCGAAGTGCTGCCTGCGTATCAATTGCCAGGGGAACACCTCAGCCAGGAGCATAGGCACTGCGAAGGTGAGAATGCCGATGACGCCGACGCCGACGGCGAGTAACGCATAGTTCGCCATGTTGTGTTTCGTGCGCGTATGTGTATGCCTCAAAATGAGTGTGATGAGAAGAAAACAGGTGAAAATTGGTGGTGGTGTTGTCGTTCGACGCGCAAGCTGCTTGCCGTATTTTGGTTCCGAAGCTGCTGTGGTTAAAGTGGCATGATCCTTCCGACCGTACGACTGGACGCGACAGGGGTGTGGATAAACGCTCACCCGTGATCCGAACCCCTTGCAAGGGTTCAACCTACACAAACAAAAAATGGAGACAAGCGAGTATAGCATTATAAATAACACCTCGACTTCATAAACATCAAACAAGTCTTGCGGAGGCACATATATCTCCCAGTGCCGCAGAGCCGAGCGAGTCAGTAGGCAGGTAGGCGACCAGGTACGGGAGCACTGAACCAACCGAGGGTTGCAGCCCGCTATTGGGCATTCGGTTGTCGACATAAGGTATAAATCAGCCTACCAAGGATCTGGGTAGTGTTGGGCTAGTATTTCGGATCTTGTTGGACGGTTGAACCTGATCATGTGGTGTATTCGTGGATATGGATAACAAAGATACAGGACCAGGGCCAGCGTCCACATTTAACACCACCCCAACGCGGCATCACCAAGCCCAAACCATCCGATCTTGACGCTTGAATCCTTCATCGCACGCCGTTGGGCCTGGTGACTATCTACATGCCGAGATAATATCCGTGATCTGTCAATGCAATTTAGTCGTCCACAGATCCGTTGGTATGCAAAACATCAAATGGGTTTTAACAAGGTAATGACTTACGAGCTCGAATGTTGACCAGTCTCTGCATGACGGCAGTCCAACTAGTCGTGATGTTAGAAATGCCATTTTGATTGGCAGCGAAAGCAGTGGACGGGTGGCCAGTCGCGTTGGCCAGTATAAAGCTTGTCCCGAGAGCGGCGATGGTTGCAGGACTGTGACTGTTGTGAGCATTGGCACAAGCCACTGCTTGGTTGAGAGCCTGGTTGATTGTGTAGAAGCCGCCGCCAGCTTTCTTGCCCTCGTAAACGAGGATCAGTCGCTTTGGGGTGGTGTCAAGCCTCCAGATGGCAAGATCAGCGCGTCCGCCCGGAAAGTGGTACTCGGGAACGACCAGGTAGTCTGGAGCTGTGAATACTTGGCTGAACATGTAGTTCCAGATGCCGTTGGTGAAGTCCTCGTTCACCATGATGGAATTGAGGTCTGGGTTGACAAACGGGTTGGCCATTTCGAGAGAGACCGGAAAGCGGAGATCGGACTTTATTTTTGTGAACTGCGGGATGCAAATGAAGATGTGAATGCTGGAAATTCGAAGGGCTGATGTCGAGGATATTTATCTTCACACACACGCGACAATAGGAGGAACAGCCTCCGTCTCAGCCCGCCACTTTTCTGCGCTAACGCAGTGACGAATTGACTACCTACCTCTGAGCTACATCTCAGCTCGCCACATTGCAGCTTTATTAGGGCCTTGCAGACTCCGAACCAACCTAAATCCAGCTTAGTAACTAGTCCTTGGCCGATAGTATCGCGGTGGCGGTCGTCAGCTCCGAACGATCCAAGGACGGAGGCCAGATCATGACCGTGACTCCGCATGGTACACATACCGACTGAGAAGGAGTCCAACTCGATTTTTTTTTTTGAGGTGGTCTCCAGGGACTGTAGGAAACGTCTTACCAGACTGTACGCCATATATAATTATGAGCCGAGGGACACCTCTGCTAGGATTTTAAAACCGTGATGCGAATACTTTGCAAGGCCTTGTCTATATAAGGAATAACCATTATATCCGCCACATATTCCTATGTATTTATCTTATTACGAGGTTTCTGTGGAAATCTTAATACTTTAATAATAAAGTTAATATCCCACTAGTAAGCTTGAAATATACGTCTAAGTAAGATGGATAACGTTATTTAGTTTATGTTTAATTTATTAACAGTCCTTTCTTGTTTAAATAGGGCCTAGAAGGTACTTGCACTAAGGTTTTAAATCTCGGTAAAGGAGTACAGTCTAATAAGACGTTTTTCTACAGTCCGGCTAGACCACCTCTTTTTCTTGGGTAGGCACCTTCGGTACTGAGTCAAGTAGGTAGTAGACCAGGTATGAGAGCACTCACCCAACTCAGAAGGCAGAAAAGCAAGTCCATCATCTTAAGTAACCAAACATTCTTCCTTGCCCGTACCATAATTATCAAGCCTTGCCAAACCACTCCTCTTTAATCTCATACCCATACTTCAACGGCCCACCGACACCCCAATAAGGTGGCGCATTTCCTCTCATCGCATCCCACGCGCCCTCCAGCTCTCTCACAACATCTTCGTCGAGCGGCCCCTTCTCCAAAACTGCATCAAGGTTCGCCTCCAACTGCGCCAAACTGCTCGCCCCGATAAGTATTCCATCCCTCCCACCACCCTTGATATTTAGCGCACTATGGTGCATCAGCCACCGGAAAGCAACCTCGATAGGATCCAACCCAGACTTTGCGGCAGTCGTCCTCACCATCCTGGCGGCATTGAACGTTTGCCCATTAAAATACGCGTGCCGCAACCTACCGCCAAAGAAATTGTTGAGAATCTCCCCTCTTTGGGGACGACGCTCTGAGGATTTTGGGAAAGCGTGATGTTCGGCGCAAAAAGACCGCCAAAGGTGGGGGAGAAAACCACCACGTCAAGCCCATATCGCCGACACGCAGGAATTAATTCGGCTTCGATGTCCCTGGTGATAATGTTATACGGTGCTTGGAGGATTGTGGGTTTCACCCAGCCGTGGTGCGCGCAGGTGGTCACGATCTCGGCTACCTCGAAGGCGGTGTAATTCGACAGGCCGAACTGGCGGAATTTCCCGGCGACGTAGAGGGCGTTGACGGCGCTGAGAGTTTCGGTGTAGGGGACATTACGGTCCTGTTTGTTTGGGTTAGTTTATTCGGAGTAAAAGGTTAGCGATGAAGTAAGCAGGTACGTACAGGAGCGTGGAGGTAAAAGATCTGGGTGGGTTTTGGCCGACACACAAATGGTCAGCAATCCAGGTTAGGTCTGATTATAGCGGAGGAAAAAAACATACGTCAACGCTATCAGTGCCCAACTCTTTCAGAGAAGTCTCAAAATTTTGGCTGAGAACATCCGCCTTGTGGCTAACTCCCATGAGGCCAGGCCAGAGCTTCGTAGCCACTTTCAAGCCCCGAGACTTCCAGTTGGCTTCTCGCGTAAAAGCTTCCTGCTTGCCGCCGACGTAGACCCGGGCCGTGTCCACCTCGTCGTAGCCCCGAAACTTGGAAGATGTCGAGGGCCTTGTTGAAGATGTCGAGGTCGGTGATGCGACCCCCCGCTCTCCACGTCCGGGCCAAAGGCCATGAGGCCTAAGATGACTCTCGGTTTATTACCTGCGGGTGCCATTGCTGCTGGTTGGTGGTGGTTGTCGTGTATTTCGAAGTCTGAGAACCTTTGGGGCTTGTCTCTGGAATATGAGCGGGAAATGTGAATGATGGAAACCATTGTCATGATGATTGGTTGTATTTGTCTTCAAGCTGAAGCCTCATGATCAGCCTGAAAGGTCAGTGTACTAGTTGCGCCAAAACCGGGGTTTCGACAAACACCGCGGGGTTAAGTCCGGCACGACGAACTTAACCTGCGGCGTGAAATGCTTTGAAATGGGATGGTGAATTCATTATTGGCTTAGCGAGCTTTATGTACGGGTATTTTGTTGGGGGCCGTGGCATGAGACACGACAGTTTTGGCGGGAACAAGGTCAGATAATGACCAGCGTGCAGATTACAAGTAGAATAATAAGCCGCAAGATGAGCCTTGCTGAATGATGACGGCCCGGCTGGTGATGTCTTGGTCTGCACCATTCCACGGTAAATAGTAGCCATCGAGTACTTTACAAGGGGTCAGCTCGTGACCTTTCAGGACACCTGGTAGCCATCCTGGAAATACCCATTTACGCAGCAGAAATCCCATGTAAATACCGTCTCAAGCCTTAGCAGCCGATCGCAAGATATGTCACAGCAAAGAATCTTGCGGGGTTTTTTAAGGTACCCGATGGCTACTATTTACCCATGAATGGTGTATCATACTGCTTTTTTGGGGGCATAATTGACAAGCTGCAATTTATCCAGTGCAGTTGCTAATGAAAACGGGGCCATGGTCGCGAGAAAACCTGGCCGCGTATCTAGCAATGGCGATAACATCTTGACCATGCTGTCCTCAGCAACAAGTTGAACGCGTCTGCCACCCACATGGAACGTGGGACGCGGAGGGCAATCACCAGGCAGTTACTGGCGCAGGCGTGGTATGGATCCGCAGTTAATATACTGTACGAGAGAGCTGAGAACCTGAAACCAACCGGTTCTAAGTCTTTTAAACTCCATCCATTCTCCGGAAGCCCAGCCGTCCAACATTTCATGAACAGCAGCCATTACAAATCAATCAGGTCCAGGTCGACTGAAGCATTGGATTGCTAATCGGTTGAAGAACGTGGTGGAAGCGGGACTGTGCATGGGCTGGTGCGTCGTCTGTCAATGGCTCCTTTGAAGTTGTCCAATGTCACTGGTTGGACGAGGTGGGAACGAACACGAAGGATATAGAATGGACCCAATACCCAGTTTTGTCTGTCATTCAAGTCATATCAGGCAGCAGCCTCCCATCCAATGGCAAGAAATGAATCCTTTCCTGTTCATGTTCAGTGCCCCTCGAATCTGCACAGAAAGCGACTTATCCGCAGCAAGAAAGCAGCCATGCAGGGCCTGATAGTCGTCTTCTCCGACCGATGCCTCTCGTTTCACTTCCTCAGATCTCGGGTCTACCTGGGGATGCCATATTCGCCACCCGTCTGATCTGGGGACGCTCCATCGAATCACCGTCGGACGCCGGTCATCAACATCATCGTGATCATCACCCTGGCTTTGCCTCATGTCTGGTGGACTGAGAACCATGTACAAGAGGTCGTCTGGTTTTGAAGTGCTAGATTGATACAAGAGCCTGGGGCTTCTCTGGCTGGTGGAAGAAGGTATGAAGATCCTTTGCGCAAGAGCCTGGACCTGGAGGCCATCAGACGACGCATCCAGGTTGTTGACGGTATTGAAGGGGTTGAACCTCAGAACATTGATGTTGCAAGTCAAAAGTGGAAGACAAATGTAGAGCATGTCGTCAGCCCATTGAGTGCATGCATACGGCATGGTCAGGAAGCGAGGATAACCTCGGAACTGGTAGGCAACAGTTCTGGTTGCACAGCATGATCTTAGCTGCAGGCGTTCGAGTGCCGCGATGTCTAATTCTTGGTCGATATGAAATGATGACAGGGTCACTGTGATTTTCAACATCCCTTTGCCGTCTGGCTCGGAATTGGCGACCAGCGAGTGCAGGATCATCCCATCGGAGGAAAACCGGACCTCTGATTTTGTCGTCAGTAAAATAGCGCATGTTTATATCGTGGAGCAGAACATACCTCGTATTAGCGGAAACAAAGCTTTAGCTGGCTGCACAGTAACTGTCTCGACAGGCTCGAGAAGAACAAAAACTTTTAGTCCTCCCACTGGATATGTCAAGTATGTACAACTCGTGGCTTTGAACACTCGAGGCAAAAAGGGGCTGAACTGGATGAAATGAGCCTGTGACTTGAGCCTTTTGTGCTTTACTCGGAGTCCAAATTGGTTTCCCTGTCTTGCTAATCACAACCAAGACGGCTTCGATAATGTCCAGGGTCCGGATCACTCTGATCGCTCGATAGTTCTCGGTGGTCCGAGCCTTCGTCGCTGCTACTGTCTTCCTCCTCTTCGTTTTCGCGATCTTCATCCTCCTCTTCTTCTTCGTCAAACTCATCCTCGACCTCATCTTCGTCCTCAACTTCGGACTCGTCATCCGATTCAGCGCTGTCCGAGGAGCGATCCCAATCGGCATGCCTCATTGGGTTTGTACCATGCTGAGTCGAACGTACCATATAATACGCGACAGCGCGCGGGGTGGAGGTGGGTTTAGTGTTGTTAAAAAGACACCTTGGACGCGGCCAAATTCAGAGGAAAATTTCCCTCGAAACGATATTACATCAAAGTGTTCATCCAAGTCATCATTATTTCGTCTACCTACCTACCAGGTAAGCCATTCGTGTGTTGTCCATTCGTATATCCATTGCCGTGATACCCATTCACTTTGCCAATCCCATTCAGGTTCGGATATCCATTGCCATGTCCACTCATGCTCCCATCCCCAGTGTTATTCCCATTCCGAATCCCAATCCCCTTCCCAATCCCCTTCCCAATCCCCTTCCCAATGCCATTCTCATGATCATCATGACCATCAATGCCATCATGACCATCATCATCATCACTAGCAAATGAAAGACTAACATTCAACTTGGCGTTCGCCGTCGACAACAGCCCATCCACTCCTCCCCCTTCTCGCCTCGTCGTGGGGAAGACATACAACGTGTCTTCAAACTCGTCCAGTACAGCACGCAGCTTGACCAAGTCCAGTCGCTCCAGAGGTGTGTAGATCCGCGGTTTTGGCGGCACTATCTTCTGACCTTGTTCGTGATCGGTTTCCGATGCTATGAAGTTCAGGATCTCTTTGCGGAGGTCGTGGCCCCAGTTTCCGTTTCTGTTTCCGTTTCTGTTTCCGTTTCCGTTTCGGTTTCCGTTTCCGTTTCTATTTCCACTCGAGACCTGGCCGTTGGTGTTGATGCCATTGGAATGACGATGGCCATTGACATCATTTCCGTTTCCGTTGGTATGTTGGTGGTGGTAGTGGTGATATCCATTTCCGTTCGTCGTCGTCACGCAACCGTTCGACACTGACGTTGGCAAAGGCCCAGTCGGTAAATGATGATAAATGGTCCCCAAGCCGGCCATGTACATGTCGCGAATGTGCGTGTCGTCAGTCGACCGATGAATGTGCGGGTTGCGCGTGCGGACCTGCAGGACCCGAGCCAGACCAAAGGCGCCAACACCTCCTCCTCCACCACCACCACCACCACGATATTGACCACCATTCGTCATGTTGCTGCTGCTGCTGCTGCTGCTGCTGCTGCTGCTGCTGCTGCTGCTGGTGGTGGTCCAGTTCTCAACAGACCGCTCCAACAAATCAACAAAATGGAACGGCTCGACCGCGTACCCGCCCGCCAGCCGCAACCTCATGGCCATATCCATGGTCATGGCATGTTCCCCCGAATTCCCCGTGACCATCAACCCGCCATCAACCGTCTCATCAACCCGCCCCAGCACATCATTAAGCCACCGATTTATTATCCGCGAGCTGCGCCCCTCGCACTTGAAATCCAGCCGGTCCTTGACAACCTTTGGCTTGCTCCCCCAGTTCACCCGCACCATCATATTCTTTTCGTGAGGATACGTCGCAAAACCCGCCGCGTAGGCCCGACAGTACTCGTTGACGGACCCCGCGCCGGTGTTATCCGCGTCCACGAAGCCGACGTACCGCCTATCTGGGCAGAGCACGGCCGTTAAGGCGATGCCCAGCAACATGCCCTCGCCCTTGCCGTTGGCTATCCTCCCATCTGATCCAGAAACGAGTTCCGGCATCCCGGCCGCACGGAACGCTGCGGCAGCGCCGGCATCCTTCTGGTGGATCGCCATGGCTGACCGATTCCCGGCCAGCGCGCAGAAGCGGTGCAAGACCGAAAGTTCGGCGGCGTACCGGTCGGTGTCGGGGGAGCGGGTGCTGTTGCTGACTAGGACTATCATGCATAGGCGCGGGATTCCTGACAGCACGATCTCGAGGACTTCGAGATTCTCGTTTTTGCAGGGGATGATGATGGTTGTTTGGGCGTGGTACGTGTCCAGAGTCGAATAGCCGACTGCCATTGTTCTGGAGTTTGTCGTGGTGAGGGATGAGGAGCAGGAGGAGAATGATGATGAGAATAGGGATAAGTTGTCGGATTCTTCTTGGAGGGTGTCAGCGCCGGCGTCGAGTTCGATCACCTGAACTACCGACTCTATCCGCAGACCGCCGGCGCGGAAGGCTTCGCTTTCTTGGGGTAGTGTGAGCCGCATTTTTCTTTTCTGTGTTTCTGATTTTGGGTGAACCGTTCTGGATGTGTGGACGGGTTGAAGTGTGTCGTCTCGTGTGTTTGGTGGTTGAACTGAACGCCTGGGCCAATACAGAAATGGAATTGGGGAGAATCAGCCCGATATCTTCCGAACGGTCAGGTCAGATATGCTTTCTGTGCTCTTGTGGGTTGTCTCGATACCGTGACCTGGGGTATCACGGCAGCTGCCAGTGGACGCCTGACAAGCGGCTCGGGTGTGGTGTCGTGTGATGTGTGAGTGGGTACGGGATATGTGCTGTCTCGGAGATTTTGCCCGGCTCACACACACACACACACATATATATACGTTTGTAAGTGGTGCCAGGCGGTCGGTAAGTGGTGTGGGAGCACAGGTGGGTGACAGGTAAGGCAGCCTGACTTTTGGTGATGGGTGGAAAATTGGCGGAGGACAAGCTTGGCGGTGTGTGTGCCGGTGTGTGTGCCAATGTGTTTCCTGCGGCACACCACAACCCGCATAAAGGAAGAGCCTGATGTATCTGGTGTTGTTCGGGGGAAGGTTTGGGCTTCGTTGTTCTTCACTCGGACGTGTCTTCAGCTGGACAGGCTCCAGAGAAGTAGGTAGTTGATATAGACCTATCAGGTCCCGGAGCACCGCCTGTGCCCAGCGCAAGCGCTTACACACGCTTGGGAACCCTGAAATTGCCAATTTCAGGGCTTTGGGCCAGTGAAGCAGGCGGACGTGATTGGGGCAGCACGTCAGCGCCGCAATTTCCAAGCTGTCGGGATCGCAGCGCCGTGGTGCCCGGCTCAGCAGTTCCGGGGCCGGGTAGGCGGATTAAGGCTGAGATCAATGACCAAGCAGATCAGATCATTCGGCTTTTTTGTCGGTTATGAGCGACAGGTGGTGGGCTGAAGAAGAGAACCAAGGGCCGAAACAAACGAAGGAGCAGAAGAATGGGATGGAACTGGTGATTTGTTGTTTTTTTTTTTTTTTTTTTTTTTTTTTGCAGTAGCGGTGTTGTTGGGTCAGAGACACAGCTACACACGGCAGCATGGTCCGCCTGTCGTTGAATAACCGGAATCTCCAGTCTTTGATACACAAGCAACACACTTGAGTCTCTGACAGCTGCGCACATACCACACACGCTGACACGCGAGGATGGGATATTACAATTTCGGGAGCACGACTAATGACACCGTTGCGGATACTTAGGGAGTTTTTATAGCCAACTGAAAGGATCAAATAAGACAACCTGTCCCCTCCCTCCCTCCTAGGATGGGATGATGGAATCACAACAGCTTAGCCCACATAATAATTGTGACATTGCTTGGCTCCGCACATCCGAATCACATGCCTTAATCCTTGAGGATCTCACCTTACCTCTTGTGTGATGTAAGCCAGACAGACCCCCAATAAGTTGCATGACTCAGGGAGGTAGATCACAAGGTACCGAGATGGTCTCCGTGTTCCCGCGCTGCGCGTGTAGTCCCTAGCTCCCGCACCGCCGCCGCCGCCCACATCACCCCGGAAGGGACCGGAATCCGGAAAAGGAACCCCCAAGCGAAAAAGCTTGGTGATGTTGGTTGGCTGGTATGTTTTCCGGTGAAGTGGCGTTGACCGGGTTTGTCATGCATCCTTTAGAGCTACTTAGCATTGATATTGATAAGTACCTAAGGTGCCAAGGTAGGTCCGTTTGAATAAAGCACCCATGTAAAATTGTTGGTGAAGAGTACCTTAGGTACGGATTGAGGTTGTTCGGTTCTGCGGTTGCGGCTTCGGCCGACGATTCAGCCAACCACCGTGATTACATGTTTTATTGTTCTCTTGTCCAACGGTGAGTAAGCCAAGCCACCGAGGTCAAATGACTGACGGTTGCTGCGCTCGAGCCGCTCGCTCGCTCGCTCGCTCGCTCGCTTGTTCGCCGAAAAGGTATGTGTGTGTGACGGGACCGTACCGCAATGAGCCGTGTGTGCCGTGGGTGTGCATGGCCTTCTGCGAGCTGTCTACGGGCGTATATGTGAGTGTCATATCATGTCATCAGCGCCGGCTCATTCTTGTGCAACGGAATCTTGCCCGCCAAAAACATGTAGCCGTTGGTTAACGCAACGTACGACAAGACAGACACATCCATGTCCAATGGTGGAATATTGGCGAGACTGGCTTGAGTGAGACGGAAAGAAAAAGAGAAGCATATGGGCAGCCAAATTTAGGTCAAGTAAGGTACTTTATTTAGGTGTTAATGTCAAGAACGGATGGATTCAAGTTAGGACGACATGCACCCTCACGGCACACCATCACACTCCAATGGTGACAGAGAGAGGTGTGTGTGTGTGTGTGTGTGTGTGTGTGTGTGTGTGTGTGTGTGTGTGTGTGTGTGTGTGTGTCTGGATGGATTTGTGTGCTTCCTGAATTATAATCCTTTCTCCCTTCTCCCCCTCCCCCCCCCCACACACACACCACCCCTGGTTGTCGGGACGGAAAGGTGCAAGTGGCTATTGTTGGGGATGGATGAATGGATGGTGAAACAAGGAGAGATAGACAGCTCATAACATTGGGTAGATAAGCACTGCCGCCGCCTCACACCAACAGATAAGCTAGACGAGACACTAGACTAGTTTTGTTCACGGAAAGGTGAAAGAAAGCGACATGTCTAAAAAGGGTTCAAGTATTGGCTTCAGTCGTTACTTAAAGTCGGATATCAAGAACATCCATGTCGTCCTCCATGTCATGTCAGCAACGAAAAGCAACTTTCAAAATCTCACTTGCAGCTTCTATCACACATTGAAGTCAAACGAGCAGCCAGGTGGGTTTTCGTGTAAGAGAGAAAATCAGGGACACCTAGTGTGGGTGGTGTGGTTTTGTACTACCAAGCAACTGAATGAACGAGGGATTCTAGAAAGAAAAGAAAAAAAAACACATGCGAACACGAGCAGAAGGAACAGGGGACACAAAAGACCCTCGCATCAGATCACATCACTTTCCCGGTTTCCCCGCCAGCGCCGCAAAAGGTCGGACTCATAACAGGCACAGGCTTCGGCTCCCACATACCGAGTGGACTGGGGTAACAAATGGGGAATGCTGACTTGGTGTCGCTTTGGAGTTTGGGAGGCTCACTGACAGGCTCACTGACATATGGCAGGCAGGCAGGCATGCATGGGTCCCGGTGCCCTGGTAGGATGACGTGCTACTACTGCCCTGGGTTCGGTCCTTCTTCCATGCTCGAAAGAGAACGACAACGTGCAGGGTCGCAAGAGCGAGTCGGATAGCAAACGTGTCGGGCTTGCCACGAGCCCGTTTGCTGCAGTGGCTGGCAGCTCTCCTATTCCGTTCAGCGCAGTGCGGCCAAAGTCCATATGTCCACGGTATTCCGCTCGGGGCTCCGAGATCAAATTATAGCAAATAAGATCAAAGTTCCAGCAAGACAGCATCAACACCAATCAAACACCGAAAGATTGATCTGGCGGATAGCGGAATTACGTCCGCGTAGCGGACCAGATTGGATCTTCCTGTCCCCCTTTCCTTTCTGGTACTTCCGTATAAGATACGTCTACAGATTGAAGACACAATCCTAATCCAGTGGTCGGGACTCGGCCGTACCAACTTCCGGTTCTCTCCAGACGATTTAATCTACTCCGGGGAAGGGGGGACCAACATGGTGTGGGCAAATCAACAATCGATTAGTCAATGCCGCACAGCGTCTAACAAGCGATGTCTCACTCGAGCACCTACCTACGTCCGGGGTAAGTTGGAGATACAGCAGCCTTCTGTCTCTGACCTGCTGCCAGAACCAGCTAGCAAAAACCGAAAACCGAAAACTGACAGATGGGGAGATCTCTCCACCTGTGAATCCCTAGGTAGGAACCCAACGATCTGTTGCGTGGTGCAATTGCTTGGCAATTGTACTGACAAGTACCTATGTACTGCAAGGAGGTGCGAAACCTACTGGGCCCAACCTTTTAGAGGAGCATTGAGTGCACAACAACCATAGCTCAGATTCCAAAAAGAAAACCTCGAGATCAACACACACAGCACACCATTTTCACCGCTCCGGTATGCAAGCCACGGCTGGTATATCGGTCAATATTGTTGGGGTGATGAATTGCTTTTCAATAGCCTAGCGACGGACCAGGCGAATTGCCAGACCGAGAACTGGGAAAGCGGTGAAGACCAAGGTGGAGAGTCAAAAGATGGAATCTTTTCGGGGACCAACAAACATTCGTATTGGTTGGTCGTCGTCGTGTGTTGTCGGCATATGTTGCCCACCCCGAAATTGACAAAAGCAAGGTACTGTATGCCGGTTGTTAGTCGGGGTATGCATTAATCGTATGTGGCGTCTGTGTCTCGAGCCGAACAAGCGAATCGGGCACCAGGAACGGCGGTTAACGAAGTAATACAACGAGAAAGCATCGCGCATATTTCTGCATGTTGGCCCTCACAAGACATGCAGAAACAAGCGCGAGTCCTTGGCAGACTCGCTCTCTGTTGGTCGTTGAGGAGAGATGGTACAGTGCGGTGGCGTCATTATGTGAAGTCCTTTCCCATCCCTTCAATCTTAATGATGGTTTGCCTTCTGGTCGGGCAAGTTTCTCGCTTCATCTCATCGAACTCGGGCTTCTCTAGAACATGAATAATAAAAATGAGGGTGTGCCACACCGCGGATGTGCGTCCCAGATACCCGGAAGAGTAATGTTTGTGATCTGTACGCAGGCAACGACCCCATCGTTTGTCTGGTTCTGGGATTAGTCTAGCAGCTAGGTCTGGGATCCAATGACGTTGGTAGTCAGTCCGATGTATGCCCAACGACCATATCCCCGAAGCCAGTCATAATTTTTTCGTTGTTGTTGTCAGCTATCGCGTGGCGGCACCCGCGGCTACGACATCTTGCATTCGATTTGACGGGACCCCTTACATACCTACGTTTGATATGGTCACCTGGTTCGGGAGTCAGCAAGGGGACCACGATCCTAGTATAGTGTCAGGACGGGGGAATCTTGTGGGGGAGAAAGCGGGCGGGAACCCGGGGCGGACGGTACAGTTCCCCTTCCCTCCCTCAGCCGAAAGTCAGCCCTACCGTCCGACGCTAGAAGGAAAAGAGGTGGTAAAAACAATGACAGAAGAAATACGCGTATTCCGTATCACCTTTTGTTTTTTTGGAGGCCAACCTGACCTACCTGAGGTATGCATGTGGGTTACGGCAGGATGGGGCTGCCTAAAGAGGGGGGGGGGGGGCCGCCGCCTTCTAACTACATGCATGTAGATACAGGTCCAGTCCAGACCGCATCTACCTTCCGACGATCGACAATAGCCCCTTTGAGATTCTTGCAGTCCGGCGAGTGAGTAACAAGACATAAAGCCATGGGAGGCCGTTGGTAGGAGTTGGAACTGAGACTGGAGGTCTTGCTGGTGGTGGGGGTGGTGGGCTGGAGTGCTGGGCTGGACTGGGCTGGACTAATGCTGCAATTGATCGTGGACCATCTGTAGATAGGGTAGTTGGGGTACTTTTGAAAGGGTTGTTTGTTGGTGACCCCCTTTGCATTGCAGACTGCCCTTAAGAGATTTGGGGGGGGGGGAGGGCGGGCTACCGGTGTGTAGTGTAGGAGACTCGGTCAAGATGTTCAAACTGAACTTCACATGACTATGATGACCTGCTGCCGGTGCGTTGCCGAATGCGGGACAAGATGCATACCGCATCTCCAATTAACCTCGAACAAACCGATTAAGAATGTGGTGGTGGCTTGGAAAAGGAGGTCGGCAAAACTGGCCGCAGAGGGATTTACTGCACCTTGCTGCACACATACCCATACATACGCAAGCGTGCACGCGCCAAAAGAGTATTCCTTTTTTTTTGCACGTTATATATTGCAGGCAGGGCCTCGGATCTTAATGTCTCCAACGACACGAAAGAAATCGGAGTCTCGTTCTACCGAATGGCTTGGGGATTGTTCGTGACGAGAAAGATCCAACTGCATCTAACAAGTCCGAATAAAAGTTTCGGCGATAGCTCCGAAGAGAAAGAGAGAGATCATCCGTGGCATCGTATTTGAGCCAGTCTGTCGGGTAACTAGTGCCTCTCCGGGCAGGAAGAGAAGCTCCGAGCGAGAGCTGTTATGATTTATCACAACTCGGTCAAAATATTGAGCAGTTGGCTATTCGAGATTCTAGCAAGTAAAAACTAAAACAAAACTACAACTTGAACAGACCTCCATCTATTATTCACTAGTGTGGTTGCGACGTTGTGCAGTGTTTGCGAGGTAGGTACCTAGCCGCCGACGCAACACCGACGAACAAGATTTTGGCAAGCAAGACAAAACCCCAACTGCGTCTAGTCTAGACTACTTGAGCAGATCTCACGGAATCGCCGCTGCACGTAGGCATGTCGAGATTGACAGGTCACACAACACTTCAAACTGGTTCACACCACACTACTGTTGACGCCGTGGGACCCACATATCGAAGAAGCAAACACCACCTTCTTTTCAACCTTCCACGCATATGTTTGCTCGCTTCGGTGGGACACCGTCTTGCCAATCTTCAGTTCTCCACGATGGTAGTTATAACAGAAAAGAAGCGGGAACGGCCCGCTGCTATCCGTACAAACAGACAGATCTTGATGATGCCATCTCCCGAAAGAACTTGGAAGCCTTTTGTTCCAGCAAACATATCGGCTAACCACGTGTTTGCTAAACACAACGACACCCGAAAAGCTTCATCCCGACATCCCCGTGTTTGTGGTCATGCGCGGAAGCAACTGCCCAAACAAGTTCCATTCGGACTTGTCCTAACATAGTTGCAGACTAGATACCTACCCCTAGTTGAGGAGGACGTGCTCATTAGTACTTTTGTTAGTACTTTTATAATTCGCACATACGTAATGTAGCTGATGGATCATGGTTTGAGATTTGATTGGAAACATACCGAGTCTAATGAATGATCTATCTGGGCCTAAATATGCGTGTATATGACAGGTTGAAAAAAAAAAAAACAGAAGGAATCTAGTCTTTGCGGTGACATCTATGTTGCATACATGTAGGAAATTTAAACCAGAACGAGGAAAAGAATGAACATAAAATAATAAAAAATACAGTGTGCCGAAGAGGAAGGGAATGAGGGCAAGTTCGATCCATCTGCCAGCCAGTCTCTCACCAGACGTCGTCGATCATGATCATATGTGTCTCTTTGCTGTAGCTGCCAACAATCGGTCCATGTATTACTGAACAGTCGTTTTCATGTGCACAAGTACATATGCTATGGTTTCGTGCCGTCTAAATCGTTGCTGGGTGAAAGAAAGGTGGAATTCTATAATTCTGTGGTGTGATTGAAAAAAAGACTGTACCGGTGCGTATTTGATTAACCAACTTGCTTCCGATAATATATAGAAATGTAGGGACAAACATACAATAATAATAAACAGAAAAGAAGAGAAGGTTTCATGAATGGTGGTCGAGTCTCCTAGTCGAGGTTGACAAACTGATATAGTCGGCAGTTCTCCTTGTTACAGTCCTCGTAGCTGATAACCGTGTTGACCTGGTCGCGACGACGGTCGAACTTGCACTCGCCATAGACAAAGCGTGTATAGATGGCGCACGAGTATGCGGCTCTGCGGATCTTGCCCCGGTCACCGCACGCGTAAAGAGTTTGCTCCCAGCTGCACATGTTTGGTGATGTCGACGAGGGTGAGTCGCTTGAGGCAAGGAGGGGTTGGGATTGGAAGCTGATCCCGTGATAGATATCGTGAAGGCAGAGAAAATCCGACACTTCAGGTGAGATGGGTAGTAGCAACTTTGTTGGCGTCGACGAGAAGAAGGATATATATGAGAATGTATCAAGACAGACGATACAGGAAAATGAAGTAAAATGAGGTAAATAGAGGAATGTATCAAAACAGATGAAGATGAAACTGATGATCTAAGGGTTGGATCTCCCTTGTCTCTGGGATATACCACGCTTCTTTATACCGGAGATGGGATGATCGACTCACTCGAGTCAGAGTCAGAGCAGTTGATGTCGGCCGCCGCTAATCTTGCACAGGAGGGTGCCTACTCGGGAGTATCTCCCCAAATCTCTCCCTCAGACATCTTGGTCTGTATTCTGCAGTAACTAAACCGAAAATTGTTTTCCCCGGAGATAGTCGGTAGAGAGAAAGAAACACGGACCATGTGATGAGGTAGAGGTAAGAGAGGAGGGTAACTAACACTCATGTTTGCCAACAGTTTGTTTCGACGTGGCTCAAGGTTGAGGCCTTGGTGACCGGCCACAGTGCACCAAGCTAAGATCCAGGTGATCCGGCGAGCTGGGACGAGCTGATGGGCACAAACCGAATGAGATGATGACGATTCTGTCCCTTCTGCAAGCCCGGCCAAGCCCCGGCAGAGGGAAGATGCTGCCCCAAGCGTGGGGTCTATCGGGCCTCCATATCGGTGGCCACAACATAGTTAAGGTCAAGGTGGGGAGTGGGAGTAAATGGAGACCAGAGATGGACTGCATCCACGGCCGCCCTGAGGTCATAGCTATGGGCCGGCCTGCGCGATGGGGAAGGTTGTTGTAGGGTCTAGTCTGCGGCGCAGTCAAGTCGTGTCGTACCCGTGGACTGTTTCGGTATTGGAGGCTGAACTGCTGGTTTTATTCGAGTGAAAGATCCGGCAGATAGAAGCCAGCCCTAAATTCTAGGTTAACAGTTCAGGGTCAATCCTTCTGCGGCCATTTTCCCTGACCTCTCGGCCGCTTGCGATGGAGATGAACAAGTGAGATATCGATTGACGAATCACGGCCCGAGACCGTTCAACGCGACCTGCACTCACCTGCAGATTTGCTCACCCTTGTCAACTTTGCGCCAGTGCGCGTTGTGTGGCTAAGCGCTGAAGGGAGAGCTGTCAGTGGACGATTCCCAACTTCCCCTGAATGTCCAAGCCCACTCAGCAGCGGACTCCCTCCGCTTTCTCTTAAGTGATTGCCTGCCACCTGAACGAACTGAACCAACATCACGACACGCGGACCAGGCAGCTGCACAAAGTTGCAAAGCTAGCTGCTCGATATAGCTGTCGGATGCAATCTCCCACGTGGTTCCAACGCCCTATTTAGAATAAAAAATAACACTTCTTCTAGAAGCGTGTATTTTAGTGGTTCAGGGACAAACAAAGGTCCACGCCGACATGACTTAGGTTAAGCAACCTCTGACCTCGCCATCTACGTGCATCCTAGTGTCTGGTGATGAGTATCGTATAGTCGAGGTGACACAAAATACTACCAGGTAGGCACTGACCGTAAAGCTACCAATAAACTACCATGGCTCGTGTATGTATTCTCAGCCAAGGCGTCGGTGAATAACTCATAGGGCGTACGTACGGAATGTATGCCTTACAAGACCGCGAGCCTGCAAGAAAAGTCCACTAGGAGTTGCCGTTCCTCAAACAGCCAGGAAAGACACTAGAACCAGATGAGACGAAACTGCATCTGCAAAACATTTTTTTTTTTTTTTTTTTTTTTGGTTTCATTGACATCATTGCATACCTAGGTAGGGTAGTAAATCCTAGAGGGAACCTGTCGGGTGTCATTATTCGTATCTCGGTCCGCTGATTGGACACGATGATCTGGAGAAAGAAGTACGCCCAGCCTCTAGAACCCGCTCCCGACGAATGGAATTTCCCACCTGCTTCTAGAAAGCTGGAGTGCCCCGTGCTGCCATGCAACACAGCCCTATGGTCATGCAGGTGCTTCCGCAATCCGACACGCCGTGGGGATTCGATGCAACATAGCGAATGGCGAGGAGTCAAATGAGATGTTCTTAAACAATTCTAGTCAAATGAGGAGGCTCTGCGATGACTAATTCTAGTCGGACTTGAACATGTGAATATTCAGAAGCTCTTAGAATTAAGGCGAAATGGCGAACGAATCACAACTTCAAATGGGAGTGGCTTGATAAGAAGAGTCCATTCCAACAACAGAGGAAAGCACGCGACTGGTGAGACGACTAGTCTAAAAAACAGTTAAGGTACTGTCAAAGTCCTTGTGTAATGCCAAAAAAGAGCCCCTTGGGTGAAATTCCCCTGCCCAATCAAAGACTTGACCCATCTACCATCCAACTGGTGTGACAGTACCTAAGGTACCTTAGGTCCCGCTGCCTATAATATTCGTATTATCTCGGCTAGCTTGCCGTGGCTAATCTCTCATCGCACACCTCCGCCCCGATCTGTCCGTGCCGTACTGCCTCCTGCAGCAGCAGCCGCTGATACTGACCGTCAAACATTGGGGTCGAGAGGCTCTGCGCTGCCTCGGTTCATCCTTCCTTCCTAGGCTTTTCTGTTTCGTATACACTATACCATAGTGCAAGAACCCGTGACTATGACATAAGACTTTTGTAGCTGCCCTATACGGTTGACCGTGCTCGTATTGTTGACAGGACGATATTTCATGTGCTTGGTCTTCAATCTCTTACAATCACCAACGCCACAGTAAATAATCAAAGCATGATAATCTAATCCTCGAGGCACGCACCAAGTAACTCAAGCCGGTCAACCAAATCACTCGGTGATTATTAGCCCCGGTGACGGCGACATGATGCAAAATCCGGAGGACATCATATTTCCCGGAGGCCACTGCCGCACCGGCTGGACGCTGAGTGCTCACCGATCCGTCGCTGACCACCGCCAGGGCTCCAGCAATTACCACCAGCGGAGATCCTTCAAGTTCATTTTGCACAAATCCACAAGCAATTGTCCATAACAGAACGTGAAACAAATGCTGGAGAAGAAAAAAAAAAAATCAACCTCATTGAAAACCAGCAACAACCTTACCTGAGCTGGTGTTTTAAGGATCTGCGCATGAGGAGCCGGCGGGCGGCCGATGGTGGCTATGCCACCATCCACAGCGCGAAGCGGCCGCCGCACACCACGCGCGCAACCAGACACAAGGTGTGTCCAGCTGGTTACCTAATCAATCATAAAATTACCTCTTTTTTTAGGCAGAAGAATTTGTTTTTCAGGGAAGGCCTCATTTCGCTGTTTCTTGCTTTTGAACCACCGGATCTGATCATGACGACGTAATTTGGCTTATTACCTCAGCCAATCCGGCGATAGGGCGGACTGAGGTTGCCTAGAGCTAGTCAGCTAGAGTTAGATTCGGCCAGGACCGAGGAGAATGAACTGGATCAGACTGGCATGAACGAGACTGCTGATGATGAAGAAGAAGCTACCTTAACCAATCGTGCTGATGATGCTCGTGCCGGTTCTGAGCCTCATTGCATTCGGACCCAGCAAAAGGGTGCCATTGGGTTTCTAGGATACCTACCTACCTTAGTTGAACGGGCTTTCATGTTCTGTTCTAGAAGGTTGAGCGTCTCGGCGTGACCGGTTTTAGTATCTGCCTAGTAGAGACACCACACCAAATACGGCTAAACACATGTGATTGCCTTTTGCGAGGCACATTTCTTTGGCTAATTCACTCCAGAATTTTGCCAGCAACCGAATGGCAACACAAATAATCTCGCGCGCGGGGTCGGTGTTATCAGCAGTCCAGGCGGCCTGCCTGCCTGACTTTCTTCCCAGGTCCGAGGGGCGGTTCGCATTTGAGAGATACCTACCTTACATTCATGCTAATGGCACACTGGTATCTCTACAGCGCACTGCCTGTGGTCGGCAGGAAGAAAAGATCTAAGTCAGTAGGTACTTAGTTATGAAACATCTGACGTTGAAACAGCCATGAGCTAGACATCATCTAACTACACATTGGACATCGTGACAAACAAGGACAAACTTCTTCAAGTTGAATAGGTACTCTACCAAGACTGTCTACGCCAAACACACAAACGATGGTCCGCCCAAATATCCTCACCCTTACCTCCCTCCTCCTCGGCCTGCTCCCGTCAACAACAGCCCAAGCTCAAGCCTGCCAATGGGGCTCCCTCCGCCAAATGACAGACACATTCATCGAATCCCTCACCTACGGCGAGTTGGATCCTTCCCTCGAGTTATCCAGCATAAGCTACCGCGAGAACGACAAACCCTTCGCCATCGGCTCCCCGTCAAGCATATTGAGCAAAGGACCGCTGCAAGTGGACTTCACCCACACGATAATCGACCAGCCCTCCTGCGCAAGCTTCACAAAACTGGTGGTCACCGACCCCAAAACCGGGCCTTACGTGATCGCCACCCAGCTATTCTACAACGCTACTTCCGACGCAGAACTCACGACCAACGTCGTCGACGTTGTTGTCACCACGAAAGGTGATTACCAATTCGATGCCTCGCAGACGCTGGAGCACGTGATGAGCGAAGACTGGGCGGCGCTTGATCGTGACCAGCTTGACGATAGAGAGGTTTTGCAAGGAGTGGCTGACGCGTATCTTGACCTGTGGAGCGGTGGGAGTCTGTCTGCTGTGCCGTTCGGACGGCCGTGTTCGAAGTTGGAAGGGAGTCGGTATACCGCGGATTCGTGTACCGCTGGCCTGAATCTGCCTTCGGGGGATGGGGGGATGATGGCAGGCAGGACGCCAAACACGAATAGACGGTATGTGATTGATCAGAGTGTCGGTGCTGTTAGTGTGTTTTGTAGCTTTGGGAGTTTGGGTGGCGCGCCGGATAGTCATGAGTTTCGGGTTTTGGGGGGGAAGCTGGTGTATGTTCATCAGATTGTTGCTGCTGCTGCTTAACTGAGAGTGTTGGGACTGGGTGAGTGGGTGGTGAGGTATCTATGGTCGAAGCAAGTGGCAGTGGATGTTATGATGATGATCTTGGAAGTAGTATGTGGAAGACAACCAGCTGATTGCAGAGAGTTTGATACCTAAGCAAAGTCTTTTTTATATGCACCAGTTATCGGCGGCGACCTACCAAAATAATCTTGCAGTGGCTATCGTGATGAGATGAGAGCAGACCAGTTCACAGGGAACTTCAACGTCTTCGGTTAACCCCAGGTGAGGTCGTGGCCCTCTTCCCACGTAGGAAGAACAAGAGCAGTGGTCACCCTCCGGTATACCTACGCCGATTCGATGACTAATGAGCACATACGGCCATAGATAGTGGAAAGCTCGGGATCCCGTCCGCTCTCCCATAGATAAGCCACTAATCGCCAGACTAGTAGTTGGGTCGGTGACGACCAGCGAATCCCTGGTGCTGTATGTTCTTTTTTTGTTTTTGTTTTTTTTTGCTTTTTTCTTTGGTTTATTTTGTCTCTGAACCTGGATTATCATCATGTTACATCTCCAGTGTTCTGCTGCGTTCTGGTTCCCAAAACCTGAGCATAGACTTTGACACTCTCCTCCAGTGGTCTCTCCCACCAAAGACGTCGGGCCGAACACTATCTCAGCCCCCAATCGTGAGAGCCGGGGTAACCCAGCTTCTCGTCCAAGATAGTTTGTCCAAGATAGTTTGCCCAAGATAGTTTGTCCAAGATGAGGCTGACAGGTCGGAATTCCTGCCGAGAGTTACCGGATCAGTCGGCAGACGGTCATACCTACCTAGGATAGACCCAACACCCTGGACCCCAATATCTCACCTGCGTTTGCGTACCAGGAAGTTTTTTCTATGGATACCCTATGGGGTATTAGTTTCAGCCTTACCAGCAAGGAAGGTGGGAAACAGAAACAAGATTACTTTCCGTCAAACAATTCAGGTGCCTGCTTGGTAGCCATGGTTGGTGTGGACGGTCTTGTGTCACCGGAACTCGTCTTCGGGAATGCTCTGCCCGGCCGGTGGCGCATACATATTTGCATGGATACCGTACCTTCCTTGATGTGTACGGTGTTGGTGACGGGAACCCACCCGCCAACATGGACTTGGGACTTGGGGTGTCCTCCTGGCGGCCGTCCGCCCCGGATAAGTCGGCCCGTCCCCACATTGGCCTCTTGTACTTGCTTATCAAGATGGTTATTTTGAAATTGGCGTAAGGCGTTTTTCTTTCAGCGCTATCAATATGCCTGGCTGTGTCCCTGTCACACAAAAGATACCGTACAGTCCGTCCCTTTTGTAAGAGAGCTAGCTACCTGTAGATGTGAAGAACGGGCCGACTTCCAGTCGACCCATTGCATCGTTGGAACTATCTTCCATATCTCATGTACGGTTAGGAGACAGGGTCGTGTTTGTTTCCACAGACGCCCCAGCCCCGATCGATCGATCGAATGCTTGCGTGCGTGCGTTTGAATAGGGGTAGACGGATGGGCGGCTGTTATTGGCCTTCCAGCGGCGTAGTTAACTGTGCCTTTTCACTTGGACCAGGTTATTGGTGCCTGAGCTGTGCCGGCGGTTCAGGTCGTTACACAGACAGTTCTCGTAGATTGCTGGTCTGGTCTGATGGGCGGGTATGCACAATGGGATAGCTCTGCCTCACGTTTGCAGCCGACAGCCGACGGCGCAGTCAAATGTTTGGATGAGCCTCACTGCAGACGGCATATACGGCAACTTTACCCGCAGCTTGAAGTGTGGTATTGGGATTTATCATTTGATATGAGGATATGATCTGAATTAGGTACTCGTGGTTGTTGAGGTAGGGGTGTTGGTAGGGCGGAGGACCGAGGAGCTTTATTGGACATTTCAAATTTGCCGTCACATGTATGCTGTGAAAACTCGAGCTGCATGCGTCGTTATCGAATGGACATATTGGAGCCCTTTCTCAATTCGGGGACGTGTGTTCGTATGATATGATGGTGCTCATGCTGAAGAAGCTATCACCAACACTCCAGTCCTGTACGACCATACACACGGGGTGCGCATGCTGCGGGCCGGCCCAAAGGGCTAACGGGCTACGATTTGATTCTGCACAGCCACGTTTGGAACCAAAAGTACCAGACATCGTAGGAGCGCCGATTACTTGGCCTCCGTAATGGGCCGAAAGAATTCGACGACGACGACATCGTGATGGGTAGCACATTACAGCACGTCTGTGGGTCATGAAACAATAGCTCTTTTGAATCCAACCAGAAAGCCTCAGCTGCGCCAACATGTCCAAAGCTGTCCCCCTAGTAGGTGATCGTCCTCCTGTAGAGCCGACCAGAAAACCCAACAACCAGCCCGTGACCCAATATCTCGGGGTCGGTCAGCGAGGTAGAACCAGAATGTATCTAGCAACACAGCCCGAAACGTTCCCACAACGCCGTGTAGACAAAGCTCTTCCAAGGTGGGGTCCCACGATGACACAACTTCCTCAAGTGTAACTTGGTGCCACACTAGAGCAAAAGGAATCCTTAGGCCCTGCAAGGCCCTACATAGGCCATATGTCACTTGTGACACCTGGAGTACGCTTGCACGATGCCGGCGTCTAATTATGGCAACCTATTATGAATAACAACCTCAGACAAGACAGATTCATGTTAGTGGAAGTGCGTGCACAGCATATCCTCTGCATTATCAACAAAGATGGCCTTCTTCTGGGTCGCCGTCAAGAACTCTGCGTCGACGATGGCTTGTGCCGACGCGGCGTAGGAGAACCCTGAGTAAGGCCAGTCCTGTTGTTCATGCCCGTTAGTGTCAGCTGATGGCTGGAGTTGTGATGGCCCAAACTACTACTACCACCAACTCTAGAACTGAAAGAGACTTACGCTGCCAAACACGAGCTGTGACGCCGGGACGTCGTAGCCAAGCAGACCCTTGACCTGGCTGAAGTAGGTCGGCCCAGCGCTGTCATACCAAACTCTACATCTTGATGTCAGTACTAACACTCGGTGTGAGAAGGGTTGCCATCGTACGCACTTGGTGTTCAACGCCTCAGTGGCTAGGATGTCAAGAGATGGATTCCTCTTGAGAAACCGGTCGCGGATGGAAGGGAACGCGCCGCCAACGTGCGCGATGGAGTAGCGGATATTGGTGTAGTTGGTGAGGGTGCGGGTGGAGATGAGGTCCATCAGTGCTCGGGCGGTCTCAAAGTAGAACTCGACTAGGCCGCTGTTGTACAGAGCTGTGGTCTGTCTGGTTAGGATAGTTCCAACTGGCTGTATACCTAAGGGTGGTGGATGTACTCACTGGGATTTGCTGTCGAGATCACGGTTCCGTTGGCTGCTCTCATCAGTGGCTCGGTAGGGTGGACCATGCAGACGTGTGGTCCGCCGGGAAGAGCGTCGATGGCACTGTAGAAAGGTGCGAAGGCTGGGTTGCCGAGATAGAGACCCTCATGGTTAGTGAGAAGGCCCAGACCCAAGGCGCCGAGCGAGCTGAGCGCGTATTTGGCTTCCCTGATGCTGAGTTCCGGCGGTATATGAGCTGCTGACAAGATGGTAAATAATAGCAGATATACTGAACACTTACGCGTACTCGGTGTAAGGCAACGGCATGACAGCGTAGAACTCGAAGCGCTTGGGGAACTGGCGGTGCAGCTGTGTTTAAGCACACGTCAGTGGACTATCGCTTGGTCAGGGTGTATGGGCTATGTCTCACCTCGGCCAGCCACTCATTCAGGAGTCTTGCAAGTCCTGCAGAGTATGCTGCGTTGCCGTAGAACACTGTTGAGCCGGGTGTGGACACGGAAAGAACGCTTCGGGCGATGTCTAATCACACCGAGTTAGCAAGTCTGACTCTCACTCCGGGACGCCAAGTGAGACACTTACTGTTGTCGATCATAAACTGAAGTGCACGAGGTACATCCCACGACGGGGTCGGAGAGCCGCCAGTCGTAGGGACGAGGGCATGGTAGAAGCTAGGCACAGCATGAACTAATAATCAGCAAGAAATCAGTAATCGTTTCCCAACCTCGTGTTAATACAGATAGGAACTGACCATGCATGTCTATCCGATATGCATTTGAGAAGTCGAAGCCGGTGCTGTTGAGCCGACTGATGGCGTCGATGTCGGCAAAGGCCGCAGGGGCGAAGGAGAGTGATCTCAGTTCAATGCCATCTGTCTATTGTCAACGCTGGTTTTTCCGACGAGACTTGGGTTCCAGATTGGGTTCCTTTACCATTACTGGCTCGCTTGATGATGTTCTTGATTTTAGTAGAGTAAGTTGCACCGCAGACTACCTCCAAGAGCAGCCCAAAGTAACTGACGAAGACCGAGACCTTCATCTTGAGAGTCAAACAGTGTAAAGACAAACCTGCCCCAGGGTGGAAAGTGAAGAAAATAAATTCAGTTATATACCTACCAAATATGTGGTGTAGACCCTTTATCATACGCAGGTGCACGGGTATTCCTATTCTGGTCCCCATCACCCCACGAAGTGCTTTCGGGAGCAAAGATCTCGGGACTTTCCATAACATATTCCGATCGGGAGCCATTGCGAACGGTCGGTTGCGGTGGTAGCCTATCAGGCACGAAGACGTCGATATATTGGGCGCCACCAAGTCATCGGTTCCATTCAGAAATTATCGTGGGTCGGATGCAGTCCTCGTCAAAGTACAGACATCTGCGGTGCGACCAACCCATGGGCATCCTTTCCCTCAATTCAATTCTTGGTCATCATGCCACCCACCCACTTCTACACCTGGTAGTGTCGTCCTAACCGGAACATGAACATGACGTCGTAAGCCCGGTACTCCCGCTAACGTACACGACCAGAACCGCGGCATAGCTGCGTTGCTCACAATGGGTTAGTCAAGCACCAATCGCATACAGCTCAAGACGACGGGAGAAGGCATATCATACGCAGCAGTACTTGCGAACAGCTCCGTCCGCTTCGCACTGGTCAACAAGCCGACAGAAGCGGCAAACGACAAGGTGAAGGCACCAACTAATCCAAGTCGGAAACCATCACTTGATGCATAGGATAACGATATCATTGCTCCGACCAAGAACAAGGCCGCCAAGGCGACACTGGCGATGGCAATTAAGCGCTCCACGTGCTTTTCTCGAAAAGTCCATATCCTTCCCCACGATGCTGGGTATCGGTTTGATTTCTGCGACAGACGATCATGAGCATCTGTTCAGTTATATACTACTGGGAAAGTCAGAAGTTGTACCTCATGGAAATATCCCAACCACATGCCTGCGTTGGCACGCAGGACTCGCGACAGACGGTCAGTCTCTCCGGGGTTCCTCAAGCAGACTAGGTCGTCGGCATTGTCAAGCATTTTCGAGTCGGGCCCAAGCAGCGGATTTTTTCGCGAGTACCAGTCCGAGAATGCTTTGAGAGGACTCTTATCCGGGGCGGGTAATGACCCGCAACGATTCTGTCGAAGCAAAGCATCTTCTGTTATACCCAAGGACAAACAGCAATGGGTAGTTAAATCATCAGCACAAGACTGCCACTGATTTGAACTGGTCAACATACGATACTCCGCCATGACGACTTTCAGCCGCTCTACTTTCTGCAACTTGGCGGCCTGTCGCTTTTCTTCATCACTGGCACTCGAGTTCTGATTTCCGCCGGCATGAGCTAAGCCCACAAAGGTCGCCCAGTTACGATTGCGCAACCAAATATTCATCTTCTCGTCCTGCGATGCTCGCCAAAGCTCGTCGGCCTCTTCACGGTCGAAATCGTCGAGCCAGGCTTCTAGAGTCGCCAGTTCGCTCTGCAGGTGCAGGATATTCCGTGCCGCGAGCCTCGCGAAACGTCGGTATATCTGTAAATCGGGATCGATCGATATGTATGCGGCGAAATCGGCGTGGCCTTCGAGGTATTCCGGAATCGCTGTCATTTGAGCCATGTTTGCGCTGTCAAGCACGGCAGTTTTGCACATGACCTTCACTGGCAGCTGAAGATTGGTTACACCCACTCGTGTGCAGATGCTGGGCCGTGGCTTTGCGGATTCGGGCCAAGGATCTTCAGTAAATCCGGTCGAATGAAATTTGAGATTGAAGGAACGCGCGGAGATGTCCCAGTTTCAGCTGACTCCAACCGTTCGAGTGTGTCGGTCGGTGTTTTTTGCCACCCGCACCACAACTCCACAACAGATGAACTGACTTCAGTCTGCACGAGGAATGGGCAAATGGCCGAGGTACTTTTCCACACCAGTCGTCGTGTTATATGCCACAAGTTGATCACCTTACAATCATTTCATCATCTTCACACTTCTTCAAGCGCACAGCGAGGCTGTGGTGACAATCACAGCCGTCGACCAAGCTATGGCGTCTTGGGGAGCGTCAACGGAACACCCGTGCACGCGACGATAGCGTCAGAGACGAGGCACAACATCGTCTCAGCACGAGCCGCAGAGGAATATGGACTTAAGATAACCCCTTTCAGGCACAGGTACAGTCAGTTAGGAAGGATAGACGAGACTGGGACAGAGAGTGTGGGGAAAGCCAAAGGTACATGGCGATTCGACAAGGAGGTAAAGGAAGGAGGAGGACGAAATATCGAATTTACCGTCTTGGCCGAGACAAGTCGGCCGATCGTCCTGGGATCAGACTTTTCGATGCAAACGAATACGCTCACAGAAATGAATCGGCATTACATAGCACCACCCGATCCAGGAGGACGACCAGAGTATTGCGTTCACCTGTTCGACAAGCCTCCACGTCTTTTGGCGGGGATCCTTAACAAGCAGCCCATCCTCGCCGTTCCTGCCACCGGGGCCGACGCGAACATCATCTCAAGCGCCTTTGTGGATAGGCACAAGCTCTGGAACAAGGTCACTATACCATCATCCCAACACAGCAGCAGCCCACCGGCAATTCGGCTCTCCAACAACAAACTCGTCCGCTCCGTTGGCTGCATCTCCCTGCCCTGGGGATTCGAAGTCGACAGAAAGAGCGGCGTCAGAACGGGCTGGCCGTTCTGGGTCATATTGGACTTTTTTGTGCTCCCCGGCTTAGGTCCGTATGACGCGGTTCTCGGCCAGGAGGTGCTGTTCGACTTTGACGTATTCATCAAGCACGAGGACTCGTTCAAGTATGTGGACGAGCCACCACTACCACCGTCCCTCAGGGCGGGCGTTAGTGGGCGCTCTGCACTCCCGTTTATACTTTCCGGTTTATTTCAACCCAGGGGCGCCGGTACGTAATTACCATGGGTTCTTACTTAGCTCATCTCACCCTATTTATGATCTTGCTCCTCATCCTCATCTTGTACGTGTTCGTTGGACCGGGTTACTAACAAACAGAAATTTAGGGTTTCGAAGCAATCTGGTTCCAACTGCTGGCTCCGGTTCGGTTCTCGAAGAGCTGCAAAGACGCGCGAACTTTGATCGTGAGCACAGCACTGGCAACCGGTACAATCCTGGTGCTTGGGAGGCTGAACAAGACCGCCGTGCTAAGTGGAACACACGCGGTGAAAAGATCCAACAGGATGGACAACCAGTCGGTGGTGCTGCCAAGAATAATGCGGAAGGCTCCCAGACTCGGAGTGGCGGCGGAGAGAGTAGTAGTGATGCTGGGAGTACTTCTAGTGAGAGTCGAAGCGGCTCGAGGACTTGGTGGGGTGATTCAGATGTCGACGATGGAGATTGATTATGAACTCTATTCTAATTTTCTGGTGGTCGGGCAGACTTTGTCAACTGGAAGTCCTGAGGATGGGTCACTTGCTTTGTGACTGAGCAGCGGTGGTGGTGATCGTGAGTAAAAGACGGTGAACAACAAAGCATGCCAAGACATGTTGCCGGGGAAGGGGAAGGGGACTCCACGCTGTGCAGCTCGCTGGAAGACGTATCGGAGACGAGTGAATACGTTTTGGACTTCGTGGTTGAGATCGAGCTCGGATAATGGGTCGTCGTCGTCGGGCACAGTCAGCTACCATTCTGGGACGGTGCGGTGTGCCGTGGCCATGGCGGAGATCGTTCTTGGGTAGAGAATTGGGGATGGCTCATTATGAGCATCGAGATCCTTTTGAGTCATCAGTCATGTGTACCTAGATATGAAGACCGGAGACGGAGAGTAGGTATAAGGGGGGACCGGAGACGGAGTCTGCAGCGCAGGACCGGCGAAGGGCTTGGCGCATCTTTTTTTTTTTGGTCTAGGAGCGAAACTGACGTTGATTTGACTGGAACTATTGACCTTGGCGGCATCGACGAGTGTGGGGGGTTCTGGCTAGACCTGAATTAAAGTGATTCCAGCGAGAGGAGAGCTGGCCGGCCCCCCGCCGCTCGCCCCGGATGCTGCTACGGGAGTCTGGACTGCGCCTGGGTGCTGCAGGAGCAGAGGTGTGAGAGTTGTGGTGGGTGGTTGAGATGGCATCATATCATGGGTCCGGAGTCCGGTTCCGGTCACATATCTCCATGGTGATATTGGGAACCCCTTGACCAAAAAAGGGCTAGACCCCGCGCGGCGTATTCAATGTTCTGCAGTTACTGCCATACTGGAGGTAAGGTTCTTACAGTCATGCGCGACATTCGGAGACAAGTCCTACTTTGGTCAACCGCTCGAACCATATAACTGATAAGGGACATGTATAGGTCTCGGTATCGCTGAAAGGGGTTCTCTGATTCAAGATTCCGAGCCGTCTCAACGGAGCAAGCAAGTTTAATATTCACACAAGAGGCCTCGAGAGAAAAGAGCAGATCTAGCTCGGTAAACTGCTCGGGGATAAAACTTTGCTGATTACGGACAGGCTGCTCGGGGATAATATTGCTGATTAGGAGCTGCTCGGGGATACCCCGTGTAAGTAGGTATGGCTGAAAGGGTTTCCATGATTTGAGTCCTTGATAAAAGCAAGCCAGCCAGACATTATATAAGAGACCTCGAGAAACAGAGAGAATTCTGCTCGTCTGGATTCGGAAAGGCAGCAAGCTTGAACGATCCAGTCAGACATCAACATCTTCAACAATATGGCTGCTGCGATGACCAACACCTCGTCCGCTCTGCCGGACCTCGAGACACCGACGACATGGACTATCATTGTATCAAGATCTCGACTGGAGAAATATGTCATCACTTTCCTGTTGGCGGTCGTGCTCTATGACCAAGGTAAACCATGCGTCACTCATCATCAGTCACCCTGCCTTCCTCAACTCTACTGATACCCTTGCCCAGTCATGTACATCAAGCGAAAAGGCTCGATAGCCGGACCGCGGTTCAAGATCCCGCTCATGGGTCCATTCTTTCAAGCCATCGACCCAAAGTTCCCAGCATACCTAAAACAATGGGCGAGCGGGCCTCTCAGCTGCGTATCAGTCTTTCACAAGTATGTAATTACATATCTCTCTCCATCCCCTCCTTCTCAACTCCATGTCCTCACTTACCGACACCTCCCATTAAAACCAGATTCGTCGTCCTAGCCTCCGACCGCGACCTAGCCCACAAAGTTTTCAAGTCCCCGTCCTACGTGGAACCCTGCCTCCTGCCCATAGCAAAAGAAATCATCGGCACAAACTCATGGGTCTTTCTGCAAGGAAAAGCCCACGCCGAGTACAAGCGCGGCATAACGCCCCTGTTCACCAACAAAGCCATAGCCACGTACCTGCCCGTCCAAGAGAAGGTCCTGTCGCAATACTTTGCCAAGTTCATCTCCGCCAGCAAGACCAATTCACACAAACCGATGGCATTCATGCCTCTCTTCAGAGAAATCAACTGCGCTTTGTCGTGCCGCACCTTTCTTGGAGATTACATCTCCCAAGACGCAGTCAAGCGCATCGCCGACGATTTTTATCTGATCACAGCCGCACTCGAGCTCGTCAATGTGCCGTTGTCGATGTACATTCCTTACACGAAGCAGTGGCACGGTAAGCGTGTCGCCGACGCAGTGCACAACGAGTTTGAGAGATGTGCCGCAGCAAGCAAAAAGAACATGGCCACCACTGGGGCGAAGCCGACCTGCATCGTTGATCAATGGGTGTGCCACATGATCGCTTCAGAGAAATACCGACAACAAATCGCAGCGGGCCATACCGCTGCCCCTAAACCTATCAATCTAATCCGCTGGTTCTCCGACCAAGAAATCGGCGAGACGCTCTTCGGATTCCTGTTTGCCTCGCAAGATGCCGGGTCCTCATCAATGACATGGCTGTTCCAGGTTCTTGCTCAGCGCCCCGACGTCCTGGTCAAAATCCGGAAGGAGAACCTCGCTGCTCGAGATGGTGACGCCACAAAAGCGTTTGATGTGGCCATGGTCGAATCACTCACCTACACCACCGCCGTCATAAAGGAGATTCTGCGCCATCGACCGCCGGTCATATTCGTGCCGTACCTTGCTATCAAAGACTTTCCGGTGACGGAGACGTACACTGTCCCCAAGGGGAGTATGATCATCCCGTCGAATTATCCGGCGCTGCATGACCCCGAGTCCTACAAGAATCCTGACGAATTTGATCCGGACAGGTGGATTTCGGGGGATGCGGAGAGTAAAACGAAAAATTGGTTGGTCTTTGGCGCTGGTCCGCATGAGTGTCCTGCTCGAAAGTATGTGCCGCTTACTATGACGGCTATGATTGGGAAGGCGAGTCTCGAGATGGATTGGAGTCATCATGCTACGGACAGGTCCGAGGAGATTCAGGTGTTTGCTACGTTGTTTCCGATGGTAAGTTCACCCATGCATGGGGCCATGGATAGTGGGAGTGGGTGGTGGGGATTGTTCACAATGCTAACGATGATGATGATAATATAGGATGGTGGGCAGCTGGTGTTTACAAAGCGACCTTGAGCGGACTGCATTCGTTGAAGAGATTGTGTTGGACGTTTGGAGTTGAAGTCACGTACAATGTGATTAGAAGGACTTTGGTGGGCAACAAACTGTTTGGTGGAGCAAAGGGGTGTTGAGATGAACCGCTTTTGTGCGTTTTGTTCGTGAGATCAGATTCAGCAAAGATGCTCTACCACTAGGTATTAATGCCATTCGACCCAGATTTTACCCTATCAGCTACCCAAAACAATGATCGTACATAACAAAAGAAAATAACCTCCCAGTATTAAAAGGCGTCCAAAACCACCACAATCAACACCCAGCCTCCGATTCAAGATATCAAATTCAAAACCCATCAGGCAACCCCCGCTGCGCAAATTTCCAAACGTCAGCCTCCCCCACAAACAAAGCCAACAAATACCTCTCCCAATACCCAACCAACGGTTCCTCCGGCAGTACCGTTGTATGAGGTACCTGCGTGTCTCCAGATCCCTTGACAAGCCCAATGTACCTCCACCGCCACGCCGTATCCTCCCTCGTGGTCGGGTACATATAACTCGCCTTGTACTCGTCTGCAGCAATCCCCGGTTCTCTCGGTCTAAATCCCTCGATCCTAATTTCTTCCTCGTCGCTAAATCCCGACCCCCTTTCCAGCCTCCAAATCGGTTTCCCGTCCTCTCCCTTAAGGGAATCACACCCCCAAACCTCTTTATCGTCCATCCCTAATCCACCACAGACCAACCTAACCCGCACAGAACTGTGAATTGACTCAGCCGTGTTGAGCAGCGGCTCGTCCGTGTCCTCGTTCGTGTCCTCATCACAACGCATGAACAGCCCCGGTCGGCGGACAGTTTTTCCTGCTAGCGTGGTAATGCTAGTCGGGTAGCGGATCATGCCTAGCCCCCAGGGCCGGGCGCGCTGCCAGAGTTTGGTCGTGCTGGCGTCGGGATGCTTGTCCTTGCCGTCGCATTCTGCCGAGTCACGTTTCGCGCCGTCGATGGTGGGCCGATAGATCTCCTTGTTTGCCCAGGGGATGGGCGGCACGGAGCGATGCAAAAGCCTGTCGATGCCGCTTGGGATTATGCTTTTCCCTGGGGGAGCGAAAGGGAACGGGTGCGCCGACGAAAAGCGGAGGTCGCTCATGAAGGTGTTGGTTAGGCGGGTGATGTTGAATTCTACGCCAAGGGTGGAGAGCTGGTCGCACATCCCTATTCTTATATGAGCATGACTAAATAAATTAGGGCGAGGGGAGGGAGTTTAGGTGAACTCACAAGCCAGCGAGATATCGGCAATCTGCTGGTCATACCACGACCCGCCGACATTGCCATGGTTTCCCGGAAACCACACCTGCTTAAGGTTGGTCTTGCTGCCGGCTGCCCGCTCCCATAGCGCAGGCCGGAACGCGTACCTAGGCTCGTCGAGCGCGAGCGCCTGGAACGCGTTCTGAACGTGGTTCGAGATTTGCGTGTTGGTGAACCGCCACTGGTCGGCGGAGCCGCGCACGCCGATGACGGGAGCCGGCGGAATCCCCAGCGTGCCCACGGTGTCCCAGACCGCGATCGCCTTGATGGTGATTTCTGTGACGCCGTCTTGGAATGTGTCTCGCGTGTATCTCAACTAATCAATCCAAATCAGCTTTTTGCACAGACTATTATCACTCAGTCATTGTTGATGAGTTACATCTTTGAGACCCTGCTTATACTTGAACATGCGTGCCTTCTCCCATTCGATCTTGGCCTGACCATGCGAGCCATTATACTCAGGGAGACCAGGAACAAGAAACTGATCCGGGCCACGGTTTTTATCGCCAATATTCTCGTAGTCGTTGAAGATGGTATAGAACCGGTCCAGGCCTTCGGGCGTGAGCAGTCCCAGGGAGCCAATCATGTCGGCGGTCGACCGGGCCGTGAACGCACCCCTCGAGAACCCGACGAGAATAATGGAGTCGCCATCGACATAGTTGGTGCAGATGAAGTTGTAAACTTGGCGGATGTCCTGGTCCAGGCCCATGCCGAACGCACCACCAGTAAGATGATCGATGGAGCTCGTCCCGGTACCGACGCCGGGCACATAGTTGATGATTTGCGGCGTGCCGTCGGAACAGGTGCGGCGGAAGACGCGTGTGATGCGCGTGACGTTGGACGGAGGCTCGTAGCCTTTTTTGCCCAACGAGTCGAGCCACGTGCCGTCGCAGCAGAGGATGATGCGCTTGGGCAGGGATGGGGCGTGGGAGCCCGGGGTTGCCATGGGGGTTGTATCACTATCCATAGCCTCTGGTTGTAAGTACTTCACTTATAATATCGGATGGTTATTATGAACAAGGAAAAGAGAGATAAGAACCGAGGAGGTCATGACAAGCTTTTTATTGATATGGGGTCACATCTTGTCTCCTATCATCGCCTTCACCGGATCGAGGCTTGGGGGAATTAGGGACCCTGGGTGCATGGCGCTAGCAGCTGACTGGGCCTGGCGTTGTCTGGGCGCTATATCCGAGTTCAGCCCTGCCAGCTTGGCAATAACCCGGTCTCGGATTGTGCCTGTTTTGGGATTGACAAGCGATGGGGGACTTGGAGATCATCATGTGGACAATCTAGCAATTGTGGCTGTTCGGCCGCTGCCTGTTCGGTCTTGTCTTGTATACAATTGGTTCTCTGGAAATATTTTTGGTCAAGCGCGACTCCTGACACTGATTCTGGCAAGACCGGCCAATCAGAGTCGTGCAGCCAGTGCATGACGACCTGAAGTGTCAGGCACGAGCTGCATGTCGTCGGACAGATGACCTGACGTTAGTTGCGCCTTCTGCGCTACGCCCGCAAGGAGGGCCACCGGTGTCTTAATTAACTGCCCACTGAGGGAGGTACAGAGCAGTTAACACAGTACGGAATAATCCGGTCCCGAACCGCACTTGCCGTCCTGCACACTGGCGCCCGTTCGCACCTGCCAACCGCCGGTGGCCCGGCGGAGGGCGTGGCTGTGCCGGAGCCGGCCCCACTGGATCACCAACACTTGCAGATGATGGCAGCCGTTCAAAAATTCGGCCAAGGACGGATTGATTCGGTGAAGAGCGGCCGCCTTCTATCCGAAACAATTCACACCATTTTTGGGACGCCTTGTATAGCAGCGCTGAGACGGCTGTGTTAAATACCTTACACTGAAACATTCTTTTGAGAACCGATGATACAGTCACCCTCGATGTGGGTCAACACAGAGACCCGACATTCCAGCAACTCGGTTCCTAGCCCTGCAAAGACGGCTTGGTGCCCGGGTCAGCTTAGCACATCTCACTTCTCATTCGCCATCAAAACGCGGTCATACAGTTTTACTTGATCGGTTAATGTTTCTTGAATTGACCAAAATTACATTAAGGGGCTTCGATAGTTAATCAACTGTATTGTTAGTTGAATGACGTATTGAAGTCACTCGAAGAGGGATTTGAAATCAGCTATAATTTAAACGCCTACTCTGTTCGGCGCCGGGGGTCGATGCTGCTTCCCAACTACTCGCTCGATTGATCATGTTCGTATTGGAAGCAACCTGTAGGTACCTGTTCTAGGCACTAAAAGCAGAAATCCGAGACTACTGCATGGGCCGGATTTACTTTTAGGACCGCCTTAAACCTTTGAGTATAATGGTTTTTGCAGCTTCTAGAGTAGCTTCGGGGCGGATTCGATCTAGCGTGAAGCTATTCCTATTGAGTTTGTAATACGAACTCTTATCCTGTGTCCGTAAAAGTATAATCATGCGTTTTTGATAAACATCACCTTAAGAATTAAAGTCTTATCGGGGCAGCCCTCCTATTGTGAGTTACAATAATACATAAGCTAACCATGGTAATGTAAACTCTCAACCTCTTATGACTTGCTTTTTCACACATTAAGGTTGCCACTAGCCCAGTTGCTAAACTCTATTAGCTTTTAGTTGTAAGAAGCTAAACTCTTTCTCTATGTGACGCTCTCGCCTCGACTCAAGACACATGTCAGAGTTGCATTTTAAACTTTGTAGTTTCCGTAGGCTAATTATCCAAACTTTCTTAGCTTTTCACAACTGCCACTTTATTTGAGACGCTTACAAAAAGAACAGCCCCCTCAAGATCTCTTCTTCTTCTTCTTTTCATTCTCGCACAGATGCAATCGATGTAGCAAGACCGATCATATCTCCTGTAAGCAAGTCAACCCGGGCCGTACGCCGATAACACATATACCATTGAGTGCCTCCCTCTAAGAATCCAGTCATTATCACTACCCGAAGAGACTCTTACCGAAGAGTCAGAAGAGTACTCGAAGGCAAAGTGGGCCAGGATCAACCGTACGCCCATAACACATATTTATTCCACTTATTGCTGCTACCATTTACAAACCCAGCTACCCTATTTTTACCATCATAACATTTCACACCAACGAGGTTCTCGAACGTGTGCTTCAAAACCAAGTCACCACAGCGACTTTGCGACGATCATCCACGTCCTTCCCAACATCGACACCATGGCACCAATGATGCCAATCATACCTATAGCTTGTTTCGTGCTCAACCTGGCTTGTCTAGCCACCTCCACCACCACTGTATATAAAAAGGCCAGCAGTGACGACGACGACGACGAGCGACCATCAGAACACTGCTGGCAAAACATCCAACGCTGGCTCCACAGCGGCTGTGCAAGCGGCGCCCCACAACCGGCGCCTCAGTGCCCAATTTGCTACGCAGACCTCGACATAGCAGGCATAGACCCCGTCGTCCGCGACGAGGACAACGAGCACAGCAAAGCGGCGGCAGTGTTCCTCTGCGGCCACATGATGTGTCATGACTGCATCATAGAAACCCAAAAGACTGCTGCTGCAGCCAACGCGAGGTCGCGCGCGCCTCCGGAAAAAATCGTGCCGCCATGTCCGGTGTGCAGGTCCAGCACGCGGGCAAGGGACCCAAAGTGTCGGCACATGGTCCATTACCATCTCAGGACGAGGAAAGAGGGGCTCAAGTGGCGGGTCAAGGACTACGAGAGCGAGAGTGAGAGCGAGAGCGGCGCTGGTCTACATTATTTTCGTGATCTATTCGAGCCTCGGTTGTGTCGCGTCTTGTGCCGCGTCTGCGATGACCGGGGGAAACTGTTCACATCTAGTCCCGAGACCGGGAAAGAGCTTAAGAAGGAAGTCTGTCGGTGCGAGTATAATCGTGCTGTGTGGCGGTCTAGGGTGGAGGAGAGGAAACGCGAGGCTGCGGCGGCCGAGGAAGCTGAGGATGAGGATGAGGATCGAGGCGGAAGGCGGCGGCGCCAATTCCAGGCTGTGGCGGTTGACGGTCGACCTCGTCTGGGACGGCGGCGTACAATTCAAATTGAATTCATCTTCCCAGGCTCTTCAGCTGAAGGTACTGACTGACGGCAGTTGATGGCAAGAAAACATCAACATGCTGTCTGAATGGCGACGAGAAAAAAGGTAGGGGGCCGCTGGAAGTTGGTAAATGGTATCTATTCATTTGGTAGTACTATGGGAACAAATATAAACACAGCCCCCCAGTCTCGCCTGTCTCCGCTCAGTCCATTCTCCAGCCTGCTGCCAACCTCCCCCTCTCGAAATTGAAAACTCGCATCACCACCACTACTACTGCAACACAACTTAAATTTACATGCCGGTCATCGAGTCAGCACCGGGAAGAGTCGGGAGCCCTAACACACACACACACACACAAAAGGTCAGCAAACATCCACTCAACCCACACACATACTACTGGTGACGGGGGTTAAACTCACATTTGGCATCACCAATATCGTCCTTGCTCATCTGCGACTTGGTGCAAGCAACAGCATCGGCATCGCTCTGCCTCTTGAGCGCGGCGCACCGATCACCGCTGCACTTGGAATCCATGGCCTTCTGGAGCGCATCCCCCTTCCAGCCAAACAGGTAATCACCATGAATACCATATCCGGTGTTATCGCCGTTGGACCAGTAGAACGGCTGGCCGGTCGCAGGCCAATCCGCCTTGTTGTTGAACTGGCGCGTGTCGAACATGACCTCGTACATGACCTGCGGGATCTTGACGGGGTGCGTAGACGGGCACGCGCCGCCTGACTCAAATGTGCCGGAAGCAGGATACGCGACGTGCGACTTGTGGTCGGGCGTGTCGGTGTTCTTGCCGTCCCAGCACGAGGGAAAGGTCACGGTCACGCGCCAGCCGCCGCCGCAGGGGGCCGTCGGGAACCCTGGGACGTCCTTGCCCGTGCAGGGCGCGCCGCCGAAGGGCGACTGCTCCATGTTTGCCTCGCAGCGGAAGCACAGGCCCTTGGGGACTTTAGAGGCGACTTTGTTGTTGGGGTCGCCGACGAGCATGCGGAAGCCTTTAGGGAAGGCGGTGACCTTGGCGGAGGACTGGTAGCCACGGATGTAGTAGACCGTGACGCCGCCCTTGACGTTCAGACCGATGTTGGCGACTTGGGGGACACGCTTGAAGGTGCCGTTCTTGGCCTTGAAGTAGACGTTGGCGGTCCAGTAGTTGGAGAAGTCCTCCGAGTAGACGCACGACGTGCAGGTCGAGACGGACGACGGGTCGTAGGTCACCGGCGGCATGGAGGCGTTAAACGAATTGCCGCCGATGATTTGATGGACGTGCGGCGAGCCGATCGTGCCTGGGTTCACGAGGGGGTCGATGCGGTCGATGGTCAGCTGCGAGCAGCCGAAGCGCATCAGCTCCTGCGCGGCGGCGAGGTGTGCCACGCCCGCCAGGGCGAGGGAGGACTTGAACAGCATTTTTGTTGGTGTTGCACGAGTTTGAACAAAAGACAAGAGAGAGCAGAACCGTGACACTTGAGTCAAGTCAGGGGTTAGAGAAAGAACGAGGTGCAACAACCGCAGCAAAAATGGACTGGCTCTCCAGTCCTCAACCCATCTTTATACCTCCACCTTGACTTTAGTTGCTTTGCCTGCCAGGCTTCTTTCTTGATTATGAATGGCACTATGGGATATCCCGAAACGATGCCTAACTTAGGTCAATGTTTGCCTCCCATCACTTTGAGACTTGGCGGCTGAATAGGAGCTAGTAATTGATGGTCGTTGTCATAAGACTATCCGGGGTAAATAAACGATTGGCGCCAGTGAACTGCCGTTGATTGAAGCTTTGGCGGTTAATTTGTCTCTTAAAGTAACGGAATCCTACCCGGCAGTTCGATTTTGCGGAGAGGAATAATGGAGCCCGTCTCCAATATATGCCTGCCCTTCCATTGCCATTTTGGGTTTGTCTCTATAATCTCGGCTGCGATCTGCCGAGAGCCGTGTCCGGCCGCTTCTAAATAGTAATAAAAATCTCGCAAGCTTTATATAAACAATCGCGCAGGAGTAAAGGTCGTGTCGTGTGGGTGGCGAGTGAACCAGCCGGCTTATCGATAGGTGCGCATGGTCTAGAATAGACATACACACATGCTGTCTGCACGCCCCGGATCTAAAATATCGGAGCTTATCTCCATGTCAGTCAGGGGTGTACAGTGCAGCAGGAGGTCCCTTGGTGGAAGTTCTAATTCTGAACGTGCTGCTGCTAAAACCGGTTTGACGACTTTCGGCTTCTAGAACGACGGGAAAGACAAGGTTTGGGTTCGGGATACTACCAAGGCTTTTCTGGCGGTTCGGATGACCGATGACTCGTGTGTGCCAAACATGCCCAATCCAGGTAATTAAGGTAAGTAGTATGCGCATGCCTTCCATTGGTGCGCATCGGCATCATGTCTTGCCCTTATCAAACCGAAGGGGGTTTGGGGAAAGGAGTCCAGCTTCCCCTGATTGGAAAAAAACAGCCATCATCCCTCATATGGCGGGCTAAACATACGAAATAGCAAATATAAGGTACAGTGATGGCACTGCTCCTCTAAAATTGAGGTCAGGTCTGGTATGTTTCGCACCCACCTCAGTACATATTGACAAAACAGCATTTTCCATACTAGTAGTGGCCATGATGTAAGTTCAAGTTGACTTTGGAGAGAGGCGGCGGGCAGGTTAGGAATGGACAGAGGCAGGTGTCATACCCGTGCACAATTGACCCACAATCAACTGAGCTAGGCTCCCATTCAAAAGGATGCCAGAATTCTAAGTTGTCAGGACTTAGAATCTAGTGGGTTATGTACTGTACTGCTCAACTCGAGCCCCCTGGTGCGCCCACCGCTGTCGCTGCGCGACCTAGTCGGTTCGGGGCATAACAGCAGGTGAACCTGGAGGACTGTGTTTATATTTGTTCGCATACTGCTACCAAATGATAGATACTATTTAGAAAGCAATGATAAGAAGAAAACAAAAACAGGTTTAACATGAATCGGGCCCTAAAAGGAAATGAAAAATGAAAAAGAAAACAAGCCGACGAGGCCAAGGATCGAACCGGCCACCTTATCGAACCGGCCACCTTAATCGTAGTAGGTTATCTCTTTTGCTCTCTTTAACCACTGGGTTATTTAAGCTTTTCATCTAACTAGTTTTAGAAATTCAAAGAAAATAAAGTGGTCTATATGTATCTAGGCTCGTACGGATGACAGCATGTCGAAGCAAATGTCAAAGGATGTCAGAGCTGAAAGAGTGGGGAATTCTGACAGCCAACCCAACACAACACCACAAATCTGGTCATATTGTATAACAGAATGGCTACCTGGTAGTTGGCTTCGTAGGCCAACTGGTCAGCGGAAAAAAAGTCGCCAAACTACGGCATGCCAGCCAGTTCGGTTCGAGGGCCAGTTGGCCAGTTGGAAAAAGTCGTCATAGAATAATTAGTCGACTGGCAAGTCTGTAAGAGTGCTCGACTGGCCAGTGGAAAACGTCGTCATGGAATAGTTGGCTTGCCAGGGCACCCGGAAAACAACGGCCAACATTCAGCAAGTTGGCCATCGTTGATTGTCATTTTATATCCAACTTAGGTACAAGATTCGCCTGTATTTCGGATTGCTTCTACTATACGTACTGACACCGACTTCGGTGACATTGCTGGCCAAGTACATTGGCATGTTGGCTTTTGGTTATGATTACGCGACCCCCCCCCCCCCCCCTTTTCCCATGCTAGGTATAAATAAAGTCGTGAACGAACATCATGGTACCGCCGTCGTCGATCATCCGTATCAGTGAGTGCTGCCAAGTGCCTGCAAGTCCGTTGTCCGTATCGTCGCTGTGTCTTGCACATGGCCCTTGGATCTACTATCATCGCTGTTGTTCGTCGAGAGACTCGGCGAGCATGATATTGTGTATCGCATTATCAATATATAATGCAGTAGGTTCGAACCCTACCAGGTGTGTCCTTCTGGTGGAGCAGTATGGTTCGGCACACGCACAACTGGGAGAGGAGAAATTGGTACGTAAGAATCCTTCAAAGTTTTCTTTGTGATTCATGATATCCACATCCACGGAGTCTTCGAGAACAGATGACGAGGTGCACTGACTGAGGAAGACCGTGATGGAACGAACAAATGGCGCCACCCATAACTTTATGTACTCTCAAAGTTTGAAGGTGGATACGGCACCTCTTCTGGACAATAGCGTAATGTATATTTCGAGCCTGTCATATCTTATACTTCGGACTAACAACGTGGAAGCCTAGCATACACAAAGCAATACGGCGAGGTTGTCATCGGATGGAGAATGTCGTGGTCTGCACTCGGTACTTCGTTTCCGTCTTATACCATTCTCACGGTCATGTGGCTGACCTGGACATCTTCCGTCTTATCTACCCAACCTTTCAATCCATTGCTATTGTCCAAGAAGTGACCCATTGCTATTGTTATTTCCAGTAGCTATTGTCCTGTCTAGCGTAATCTATCTGCTATTGTTCACGCACTCGGCGTAAAACCTCAGCACCAGCAGTATAAATTGCCCCGTACAAACCTATCTTCTCACGAATCCCATTACATTGTACACACTGCCTCTGCTTCGCAATTTCCCCCAGGACATTTGGCGAAAATAACTAGGAAGCATCACAGCCCGCACATCTCACAAACTCACTGCACTGACCGTGAAAGAGAGTGCTCACTTACAGCATCATTCTGTCAGTTCTCTCCACGACAGACACGTGCAAGAGCATGCACCGCTCATCCCGAGCGATTAGAAAAACTATGGCTAGCAGGACCGACAATCCAGCCGTCAGTAATGATCACGGCATCAGGTCAAAGTTCAGCGGCCAAACTCCAACCAGTGCGACCACCCAAACTCAGATTCAAACTCTAATCGACATCGACACATATATGCTTGAGGATTCCTTCATCAATTCCTCAAATATCATTCTCGGCACATCTCGTCTTGAAGACCCCTTCATCGACCACCATACAAATATCATCCTCGGCACTTCTCTTCTTGAAGACCCCTTCGTCGACCCGCCCCCAAAACACAACATCAACAACATGAACTCTCGGCCGTCGGCAACAACGAACAACACTTTCTCCTGTTTCTACCCTGGTATCAAGAAGCCACACCTCAAGACAAAGAAGTCACAGGCCAGCAAGAACGCCAACTTGACTATAGATTGCTCGCCTGCTGAGGACAGCCCGTGCCGCCGCATTCCACCGGGTCTTGGCCTCGAAGCCGTCAATCCTGATCCCGCTGCTGTCGCCCGCAACTGGCTGCCGATTCACGACTGCAAGCGCGCCTTCGTCATCTTTGAAGTGATGGCCCGCCAACTTGAGAAATCCCCCCGGCCGCCACGCAACATCAAGAAGCGCATCGTCAACAGGAAGCGCAAGGTCACTCGACTCAACGAATCCGACATACAACACAAACCCACCACCACTGCTGCTGCTACCCAAACCCAACCTGTTGGTCCTACCATCACCGATCCGGCAAGTTGCTCCCTCAAGTTGGTCACTCGGGCTGACTACGACGCCTACTATCCGACTCCACAATCCAGAGCTCATCGCGAGCAGAAGCACGAGCATCAGCATCAACGGGAGCATCAACAGGAGCATCAACAGGAGCATCAACAGGAGCATCAGCAGGCCTTAGCCAAGGTCCCTGTCGGATCTGGTCCTACTACCCACCCGCTAGATCCGGCGATACGCTCCCTCAAATCGGTCTCCGACTACGACGCCTATTATTACTACAAGAAGAAGCAGGAGGAGCAGCTCCTAGCCAAGGCCCGGATCGAGGACAACTACCGCTGGCGCATCAACATCATGCACGCCAACCTCACCTTGCTAATCGCAAAGATTCTCACGGCGCTTAACGACGCGCTTTCCGCCTTGCGAGGGACGACCGACGAGGCGGGTCGCTACTCCAGAGCGGAGTGCCACCTCATCAGAGCGGACTCCTACGTCTATCATTACGTCCAGCACTCTAGAACTCTCGCCAAAACCGATCTAGAGTTTGGTCGTCTTCTTGACGCGGACGCTGCCGGCGACACCGACTACGAGAAGGCGTTTGCGGCCTTCAGGCAAAGAGAGGAGAATCATCGTCGTCTTGCGCTTCAGGTCATCAGACAGTTTGAGGACGAGTACCACAGGTATCTGCGCGCTGGAGGAGCCGGAAGGTCTGAGTTTGCCTGGGGGCTGCTGCCTTCTGGTCGTGATTTTCAACCTCTTCGAGAAAAGCGTCGCACGGCGGCGGAGATGATGATGAAGCAGCAGAAGCAGAAGCAGAAGCAGCAGAAGCAAAAGCAGCGGGAGGATGCCGTCGCTATCAACTCCATTTCACTATCGGGGTATGTGCCGTCGGGGGAAGTAGTCCGAAACAACGACCTGGAGGAGGAGGAGGATGATTTCACCTGCGAGATGGCTGAAGTTGAAAACGACATACTGCCTTCGATGACGATGACGACGACGACGACGACAACGATATGGAGGGATTGTCGAGAAAATCGCGAGGCGGAGATGAAGGATGAGCAGGAGGAGGATGCCGACGACGCCAGTTCCACCGAGTCCGCTGCACCACCGGAGAATATATCGAAGGAAGAACTTCAAAACCTCTTGGAGGATGGGAACAGCAGGGTGTCCGAAGTCGAGGACATCAAGCGTCTGTGGACGAAATGCAGAGATCATCAAGCAAAGCGCGAGGCGGAGATGAAGGAGCAGCAGCAGCAGCAGCAGCGGGATGCCGACGAAGTTTCACCATCTGACACATCAAACACACAAATCCAGGAGTTGAGCCAGCAAGTCACGTCCGTGAATGAATCCGAGCATCTATCGGAGAGCAACTCGGAGGAAGATGATTCCCGCAAGATGTCCGAAGACGAGAGTATCCAGCTCCCGACGACGACGACGACGACGACGATGTACTGGGATTATAGTGCAAAGCGCATGGTGGAGATGAAGTTGGAGCAGGAGGATACCGCCGCGGCTGCTACGGCGTCGCCCCCCAACTCCACCAAGTCCATTACATCGGAGCATGTATCGGAGAAGGAAGGCCCAAGCAACTCGGAGAAAGATAATTCCCGCAAGATGTCCGAAGTCGACGACACCCAGCTTCATGTTGATGATTTTCTTAACAACTGCCTGCTTCGTGGCCTGCTTCCTGAGTCGGGGGATGATTCCCCCAAGATGTTATCCCCGTCGCGTCCTATTTGCACGCTCACTCCTCAGCAGAAGGAGAGGCGGAGGTTGAACACGGCGCCGGCGCCGCCGGTAAATATACTAAAGCATGTTGCTGCTGCTGCCGTTCCCATCTCTCAGGAGGAGTCTGAGAGGCTGGAAACGAAGATCAAGCAGCGGGAGGCCGATCTTGCAAAACTCACGGCGAGGGCGGCGGCGGCAGCAGAGCAGGAGGTCCGGGATGTCGACACTGCTGCTGCTGCGTCGCCCATCTCTACCAAGTCAAAGTCCGTCATGTCGGAGAATGAGCATATGCCAGAGGAGGAAGGTGATGAGAACTGGACGATCGTCAATGACTCTGATGATAGTGAGGATGGCTCTCTGGTTTCATTTTGAGATACCTGAAGGTCCGGAGCTCTCATAGTCTCTCGATGGCTGGGAGTAAAGTGCCCTTTGTTTATCTAGCTTGCTCAAGTTGCGCGGTTCTTGATGTCACTACATTCCATTCGGTTTAGCTGTGGATCAAGTAGGTAGTCATGTACCAGTACTCGGGGAAGATGGATTAACCATTTGGACGATGACATGACTCTCTGGTTGGAGAAGGTATAACGGGGGTGATAATGGAGACAAAACTATGGGAGAATATGTTCTCATGTAGCTAGGTAGCGTTCTTAATTTTTTATATATAGCACGGTAGGGGCGGTTTATAGTTGTTGATCATGGCAATATATAACTATCCTACACCCACCGCTGTCATGATACTAGTTAGCCCAGGTGAGCTAGTACTAATTAGTGACCAACGACTCGGCTCCTGTTTTGGGTCTAACATGTGATTTTGATAAGCAACTATCAAGTGACTGCCTTGGATAGGTACCACTAGTGGCTAAGGTAAGGTACTGAGAAGACAACAACAAATAGAATTAACCAGTCGTTTATAACAGACAACATATGGTCATGCAAGTTTCGCTTATCATTGACTACCTGATAACTGAGTACTTCTTCCTCATGCCACAAATACTGAATTTTTCCGAGGTAAATCAGTTGCCTGAATCACTAGTCCCGATAAACACCACCAGAACAGCCACAAACCTGACAATGTCAAGGGACTGTCAACACGATTCTGACCAGAATACCAAACCTCCAGGGAAGTGAAGTTCCCACTTCTTAGAAAGCAGGGAAGCAAAAAATAGGGGGGAACAATGTTGATTTTGAGAAGGGTGGGAAAGACTCACGCAGCAAACACCTCGGTTACGCCGGCCCTGGTCCCAAAGACCATGCAAAGCGAAAACATAACCGTCATGACGGCCAGGACGCCAAGTCGTTTATTCGTGTCCTTGATGGCGTACAGAATAACGATGGAAACCACCGGGAAGAACGCTGCGGTTACGGTGTTGAGGAATTTGGCGACCTGGGAGACGATATCGTTGTTGTAGGCTACCGAGTTGCGGAGGTGTACGGGAGACGTTGAGGTGTTGAATTTCTAGTTGTTGCTCAGATCGAATCGTTAGTTGTCTATCAAAACCCAGGGCCAGGCTCAAGCTCATAATACGCAAGCTATTCATGGCATACATGGATGTATTTTCCAACGATATCACGGTACAATAGGGCTAGAGCAACAGATAATGCGTTGGGGCGCTGGTGTCGTCGATACAGACGAGGTCGTCTTTGGTAGAAGCATCGGATTGTGACGCCGACCGTGCAGACATCCTTGTTGATGCCGGTGAGCCAGATGTTTGTTGCCCATTATTTCGCGGCGCATCCACTTCCGGAGGAACCTGAGTGCGGGTTTCCGTGGTGCTGCCAGTGATACTACTTGGCGATGGCGGAGGAGCGCTTTGTCTATCTATGAGTGATGTCGGTATGGTCAGTCAATGGGCTTCATTGGGCACGAGGCGGAGAGTCTAGACCTAGTCAGTCCGTACTGTTCTTGTAAAGGTCGTGATATTCATTTCATCAAGTAATGTCTACTTCAAAGCGCACCACATGAACATGGAATGGAGTAGGTTATCTATCATAGCACAAAAACAACCACATGAAAAAAACATGAAAAACATTAATCAACCCAGCACGGGGTAGGATTCGAACCTACGGCCTCTGACCAAGATCAATAGAACTAACTATTTTTCTCGGCCGTCAGTACAACCAACTTCACCATGCTGGGCTAACGGTAATTGCAGCTTGAAATGGCAGTTATATGCTTCTGTACGGCTCCAGGGGACAGACAGGTCAGGTTCCTTCCTCCCGTGATTTGCCTGTTTTCATCCCGTCTCAGGTAAGCACCTCTCTACTTTGGGATGACTTTTCAAGCGCACACCCGATATACCTAACCATAGCTTGGCATCTAGTGGTCGCGAAACAGGCGCCCTCATGATCTTCGGCTGTCCACAGTAACAAGGTTCATTTAGTATTCCTAAGACACCCATTTGGCTGCTTGAACCTCGCAGTCTTGTCGCCTCACGCGGAGCCGAGCGCAAGGGCCGCCAGCTGGGTTCCCAGGTTGCCGTGCGTGAGCACTCTCGCAACCTGTGAGATGATAGCGTTGTTATAGGCTACCGAGCTGCCGAAGTAAGGATAGGGGAGAGACGCTGAGCTATTGAACTTCTACTTGTCGCTCAGATCGAGTCCTATCTAGATGGACAGTTACCTGCCAGATATGAAGGGTCAAGCAAAGAGTTTGTAAATAGAGAAGACAATCAACGCATCCATACATAGGTGTAATTTTCTCCAGACAAGATCATGGTTCAACAGCACCAGATACTGCGTCAACCCGGCGCCAGTGTCGTTGACGGATCTTGACCCTGGTGTTCAACGCCCACGTATACACCCTCTATGCTAAAAGGCCAACGTCGACAATACCAAGATCACCGTCGCGTGTGCTCAACAAGTCCGCATGCCAAGAATATCCTCCATATGAGTAGACTAGAAAGCTATCTCAAACAAATTCTCTCTGCGGGAAACCCATCGTAAAACGACTCATCGGGGTCTTCCAGCTGAAACGAGGTCACCCAGCAGGAGCCGACAAAAGTGAAGTGTTTTTCCACAGGACGAATAACGGTGGGTCTCAGAGCCCCCTTCAACATGCAGATGACATCCCCTGAACAGATGGGTTCGTCGATACGGATAATATTGACAATCCCCCCAGATTCGAGAACCGCGATGCCATTTTGACAGATGTAGAGGATGTCGGTCTCGACAGCGAGAAGCTGGGTCATGGCTCGATTTGCATGGTCCATGCAAAATTCTAGCTCCCCTTCCAATACCGCCAGAACAACCTCGATGACTGCCGCATCTTGCTCAAACCTGCAAAGCCATCTCCAGAACTCTTTCCACTTATCAAGGAAAATTTCAAGCAGAAGCCCACGTAATCTTTGCAAGCATAAACTCTTCAGTTCCTGGAAGGCCCGCATGATAGCTCGCATGTGTTCTTGAACCAATGCAACGTCCTCTGGCTCGTCCTTATAGGACTTTAGTTCTTCGAGCTTTCTTGAAATGGCAGTTGAGTGAACCACAAATTCCACCCGACCAAGAATTACACCCTCGACTGCCATCTCGTCCAAATCTGGTGAAAACTCGACGTATGGGGCACCAACCATGAGGGGCTTTCGCTTGGTGGCGGTGGTTGACCCGAAAAAATTAACAAGTCGCCAGTCAGGAACCCAACTAGCTGCCCCAGTAATACGCTGTGCTCCGCAGTCCAGAATCCGAACATCTTTCGTATACCTCAACAGAAATGAAGCATACTGATGAAAGACTCGCTCGATGGGAAGCTGGTAGTCAGGTCGCAGTTCGTCCGGAATTTCCCATGGTCCCACAAGTCCTAGGAGGGCATAAAGCCGGTCCCGTGGATCGGTTGCGTCGAATGCTCCGGATGTCTGCTGTAAAAGAGCCTTCAAGGTGTGTGCAAAGCGGCCAGTTGCGTCCGCAGTCGGGGAGCTAGCCCCTGTGGCAACTAGTTCCTGAACTTCTTGGTGACTGTTCCATACACGGCGTAACCTTAGAAGGTTTCTCATGTCGAGCGTAAACCTGCTCTTTTGGGTTGGGCTACTCGAATCCATCATACGATAGCAGGCCAACGCAATGAAGTCGCAGAAGCTTCTCCACGGAACCTGGGTGAACCCTATCCATGCCGAAACATCTGATCTTGCTGATGCGAGCTCTTGAATTATCCAGGCTCTGGTGAACCAGTCGTGGCGCAGTATAAGCCGAACCTGGTTGACCGCACCGAGACGTGGATTGGCGAAATTCTCTGCCGTGACATGGTTTAAATACTCTGTCAAATCAAAAGCGAAGTTGTCCTCGTCCTCGTCCCCAAAGAAGATATAGAATCTCTCCCGCGCAAGCTGCTCCATTTCTTGAATAAGTCGAAGAGCTGCTGTGATATCTGACGGATATTTCGTAGGCTCCCCAAGCCAGATAAAGAGCGATGCAGCATGATCATATATCTCTTTCATACGGCTGACCTGCTGGCTTCTTTCACCCAAGTCTTGCTGATTGATGCATAGCGCGTCTATCCACAGGTATAAGTGACAGCAATCTAGGCCGAGGTCCTGCGAGCCGTCGATGGTCTCCTCACTCCCCAGCGAGTCGTAGCGCTGTCTCATGTAGGAAATCCCACGGGCGACACCGCGATGGATGATCTCATTCGTTTCCGAATCGTCGGTTTCAAACGGGAAATGGTGAGAAAATTCGGGGTTTTGAAGGACTTGCCGAACAATGTTATGGACGAGCAGGCCGCTTCCTTGGCGTGTTTCTGGAGAGAGTTTTTGGGAAACTGCCAACAGCATCCTCTGAGCGTGTCGGAGGAAAGAGTGGAGGTTGGCCGTGACAGGATATTGCGCTCCATCAAGAAATATCCGAGAGCATACTTTTGGGTCTCCCCACGTGTAGGAGAGTGCGATGTAATCGTGGACCGGTCTTGTAGCTAGAGAGACATGCTGAAGTTCACACCGAATCTGGTCGTCGAGCTCACCGGGAAACAGTTTGACAAGGCGGATTTCCGATGGATCTGAAGGCGACAATGGCCGATGAGGTGATACGCCAACAAAAGAATCCATCCCGTGGGCCCGTCAGTTTTGCGCTTGGCTCTCAACCACAGAGGCCATCAGACAAGACGTGTAAAATAAAAGGACAGGAAGAGCATGAGAACATCATGCGGGGTTACACAGGTAGTATTCTGGACAGCCGCACGATCACGTGGATGGCGTCGCGAGAAAGTGTGTGTGTGCTAAACCAAAAAGAGAAGATGGCATTGTTCAGGTAAGGATGATGAAGTGGAGGAAGAAATCTCCCTCCAAAAGGCCTTAAATACAGTCTGTTGCGGCCCGTGCTCATAGTGGTGACGACAGGCCTTTTACGGGTCCCGGTTGCAATTGACTTTTTGCGAGTTGTTGCCATGTTGGTGAGTGCACGAAGTAACAGTACCGATTCGAAGATAATTTTGCTTCCAATTTGCTTCCAATTTGCTTCCAATTTGCTTCCAATTTGCTTCTTTGAGCCATGGTACAGAGTATCAGGTGTATCAAGCTGATTATAAAAATAGATGCTAAGTACGACACGCAATATTCGGATTATGAAGAGACGATGAGCGGTTGTGATCTCCGCGTTAATGGAAGTTGATGGATTGTTGAATTGACAGCTGATGAAGTTCGATGAGGAAGTACGGATTAAGTGGTTGTGGAAAGAGCTTGGCGACAGCCCTGAATGGGTCACGTACCTACTACGCCTCATCTTACCTCTGCGTCACTAGCTCGGCCCATTTCTTCACATGTGTCCGCAAGGCTACCCTTTCAAATGAGTCCAAGTCAGCCATGTGTGCCCAACAGGTGAGGCAGCTTGAGGTCAGCAGGACTTAAATACTCGTTAGACTCGTTACCGGTCCGCTATCATTTCTCGCCCTCGCAACCTCATAATTGAAAGCCTGCCATCATACCTGGTGTCATCAAATCACGGACTTCCAAAACACCTCAACATGATATATCAAAGTCCATGGGTCTCTCACCACCAATGTCATCAGACTCATCACTAGGTGACTATCTGGGGAAGCTGGAGGCCCAGTGGGCGGAAGAAGACGCGAAACGCCAGTCCGAGAGCATCGGTTTATGCTTAAAAGCCTACAAGGATGCAGAGCGCTCTGCCTCGGTCGCCCGTCAAAGAGGCGACGCTGGATACGCCGCCTACAGTTTTGCCATGTAAGCATATTTCTGCTAACAGTTTTGACTTGCTTGACATTTACCCCTTGTGTCTCTCTGCCTGCCTGGCAGACTTCAGACTCTCCCTTACCAACCGAATTTACCTGCTAAAACTGCGGATGTCCACAGCGCCGCAGAGACTCGAAATGACACAGCGCAGCGCAACTACAGCGGGAACTCCGATTCCGGCCATGAGTCAAAGATTAAAGACTTATACCGCGCGGCTGCTCGACAGGCAAAGGCCGCCAAACAGCAGAAACGGCATGCAGAGCTGCGGCGGCGGAAGGAGCTGGAGAAGTTGCGGGCCACGGGGCCTATTGTCGGACCGGAGGAGGTATACATGCCCACGGGGAACCACGAGATTTATGGCATTGTGAATGAGTCGTCGTGATGAGGGTTGGCGGCAGCTAGTACAGTGTTTCGATGTCATATCCACTCATGTGGTGTGTACGGTTCTGAATTTTATATTATGACTTCAGTTTATGGTAATTCGGCGATCACGTTGAGTCAAGGTGAATGAGCATATTTGATGCATATTTCCATTGGAATAGTCCTAGACTACCAACAATTAATAGACCCAGTCATTCGGTTCACCATAACCGCAAACACGGGTTGCTCCTTTTACCCCCTAACGTACCCGGATAAACACGCCCGGACTTAACGACCGGTTGCATCGTCAAAAAGCCACCTACGTAAACACCCGGATGGCCGTGCCAAATTAGAAACCGACACAGGTTTTTAGACTTTATTTCGACTTCAAGTAACTTGCTGCTCTCTCTCGAAATCTATAAAACTCGACAAAACCCCCGTTACACCAAGTTCATTTATACATTTCTTCCCCGCTATTATTCCCCGCTATTATCCTTGAGCTTGATACCCCAAGCCAATCCACAGCTTCATTGCCTCAGCTACTATTTTAAGACAACCACAAGCTATCGACAAACCTCATACAGCGAGACGAACATCCAATATTTGATCATGGCACCCCCAACCACCCTCCCAACCCGCAAACTAGGCAAAAACGGCCCCTCGATCCCAACCATCGGCTTCGGACTGATGGGCTTGTCAGTAGCCTACGGTTCAGTCGGGTAACACACCCACTTCCCTCCCTTCCCCCTTCTCTTCCCATTATCCAACCACACTCAGTCACTGACTGTCACATGCAGCTCAGATGAAGACCGCCTCAAAGTCCTCGACCGCGCCTGGGAGCTGGGCTACACAAACTGGGACACGGCCGACATGTACGGCGACTCTGAAGACCTAGTCGGGAAATGGTTCGCCCTGCACCCTGACCGTCGTCCCGACATCTTTTTGGCTTCAAAATTCGGTATTACGCATACCGCGACGGGTCTCGTGGTCAACAGTTCCCCCGCCTACTGTCGCCAGCAGTGCGAACAGTCGCTCAAACGTCTCAACACAGATTATATCGATCTGTATTATATGCATCGTGTGGATAGGGTTACCCCTGTTGAGAAGACTATGGAAGAACTTGTAAAGTTGAAGGAGTAAGTCTCTTCCTCTTCCCATCTTCTCATCTTCTCATCTTCTCATCTTCTCACCTTCACTACCCACACCGGGATTCATCTGTGCAGGGCAGGATGAGAGGTCTTATTAACCTGCTTATCATGAGTAAATAGAGAAGGAAAAATCAAACACATAGGCATATCCGCCGCATCCGCGTCCACCCTCCGCCGCGCATGTGCAGTCCACCACGTCGACGCCTTCCAAGTCGAGTACTCGCCCTGGGCTCTCGAGATCGAAGGTCCTGACGGGCATCACCTCCTCGACGTGTGCCGCGAACTAGGCGTCGCCGTGTTCGCCTACTCCCCTCTCGGGAGAGGTATCATGACGGGCCAGATCCGATCACCCGACGACTTCGAGGCGGGCGACCTCCGCCGTCTCTTCCCCCGCTTCAGTGCAGAGAACTTCCCCAAGAATTTGGTGCTGGTCGACAAGATGAAGGAGTTGGCGGCCAAGAAGGGGTGCACGTCCGGTCAGCTGGCCATGGCGTGGTTGATGGCGCAGGGCGACCATATCTTCCCTATCCCGGGCACCAAGAAAATCAAGTATCTTGAGGAGAACGTGGGGGCTGTGTATGTGCAGGTCTCGAAAGAGGAGGAGAAGGAGATCAGGCAGTGGATTAATGATATCGGGTTTACGGGTGTCCGGATTCCGCCTGGTTTGTTGGATGAGTTCAACGATTCGCCGCCTTTGTGAGTGAGGTAATCTGTCACTTGGTTTGGTGGACGAAGCCGGAGATGAGTTGATAGTTGTCGTAGGACTGCTTATTCAAATAATTCATATCAACGACAAACAGCATCACCAGTTCATGCTAACCAGAACAGCATAATCGTATTGAACTGCAAAAGCCATGACGATCCATTCCAAATGAGAGAGAACATTAAGGACAAACCCCCCAATTACTTCTCATGTCCCACCAAACAAACTTGAATAAAGGAAAGCTCCCTCAAAGCTGCATTACCATACAAAACTCCGTTACTGCAGGATCTTCATCGCGGCCTTCAAGTCCATAATCCTTTTGTCGAGCCTGTCCCGGTTCTCTTTGACAAGGCGAGGCTCCCCAGCAATGGCAGCCAGTCTCTCGGCTGTCAGGTCAATCACCCATTGCTCCGTGAATGCCAGAAGAGGACTCGTAGGCCCGGAGAGGAGACAGTGATCGACGGCCTGGCGGAAGACGTTGTCAACGAACCTCTTGCTGGCAACCTTGTAGTAGGCGTCGAGTTTGTCATGGATGTCTTCTTTGGTGTTATCCGTATTGTGCTTGTTCTTCACAGTGGACTCCACCTGCCAGAGTTCAACACTCTCCGCTGGCTTCCAATATCGCAGGTCGTTCTTAATCCGTTCCCCACGCGACTCTTGCACCCGCTCGTGGAAGTCTCCGGTGAGAGTGTAAGGTCTCTTCTCCCGCTCAACACTCACAAGAAAAACGGCCTGCTTCATTCCTATCTCGTAGCGTTCGAGAAGGTCGTGCATCAAGCTGGACTTGAGCTCGTCACGAACTTTCTCATCCGTGCAGATGGAGTCGAGGGTCCGAACCACAAACCGATGTAGAACAAGGATGATTTTGCTGAGGTACTGCCGGGTCATAAGATCCCATTTGACGGATTGCTCGCGGAATACGCTGGAGGACAAACCGGAGCTGTAGGTCCACAGGTCTAGGCCTCGAGAGCGGCGATAGATGCGTTCGATCCACTCCATGATGCCTTCGTTGGGCTGTTGCTGGGTCCAATCCACAACAAGAATCCCGTCCAGCTCGGGGAACTCCTCGGGGGCAAGATCCTCATAGTCGACCGCCCTTGGGGGCTGAGGCGAGCTACTGGATTCATCTTCATCCTCCGACTCCTCGTCTCCCTCGTCCTCGAAGGAATAGACATGGGCCCAGTTCTTAAACTCCCAGCCGAAGCGTTCTGTGATGTTGGCAACGTTGGTAATGAGACGAATCTCGTCGCTTCCAAATGATTCGTGCACCGAATAGTCTGCATTCAGGGCTGCTCGAGCAAAGGTCTGGAAATTGCCTGCAATTGAAGAGAGGTACTTCTGTTGCTCCCGCTCAGTTTGTCGAGGCTCACCGAGCTCTTCTCGAGCTCTCTCAGACTGTGCCAACATTCGTCTCGCCTCCAAGCGGACCAAGGGGAAGCATCTGTCTGTGATCTGCCCTAGAAGGTCTTGCAACCGATCTCGAAGCGCTGCGACGCCCAGGCGCTCTTTAGGGAGATGGCACCAAGGATCTTCTCGGAAGATGAGCTCACGTTGTGCGAGGCTATCGTCGCCTGCGTCAAGATCCTCTCCGTCATCGGCTCCTCGGTTTCTCACAACGTAATAGCCAAGGTTCAGGGGCTTCGTCTTCCCGTTGACCATATCACATATGGCTGCTTTCGCTCGGTCCTCCATGAGGAGGTCCGGCTTGGTGATGACGCCCAGGGTTCGCTCACCATTCTTATCGTATTCTTCGGCAAGCGCCAGAATCTCCTGCGTAAAGACGTCACTGGTAGCAGGCAGGACAGCAAGGATCACAGTTCGGCTATCTTTGATGTACTCCTTGACCATGTTTCTGACGAGGATTTTGTCGCTTTCGGATACAACGCCCTTCTCAACAAGGCGGAAAATGCCCGGCACGTCAATGATCGTCAGATAGTCCTCATCTGGGCCGCATTTCTCGATCTTCAGGACATCGGCTGTGAACGTCTTGTTGCCAGTTGGATTCCTACTAGTTCGGATGCCCATCAGCGTATTCACCTAGTATGTCCCAGACTGTTAGATCATCGAGGTCATTTTCAGACTGGAAGACCACATGCCTCATCAAGGATGCCCGAGAATTGGGCACGGAGTTCCGCACTTGACTGCACCTCTTTCCCATAGGATGCAAAACGCTCTCTAGCTTCTTCGGAGGCATTGGGTCCCGGAATAATGGTAATACTGATGTGGGAATGGTTGTCCCGGCGGTGTGTAATCTGAGTCACGTATCGCGTACACAATTTGTGATCACGGGGGAAGGGGATTCCAGTCAAGCTTTCCAACAGTGACGACTTTCCGGAGCTCTGGTCGCCGACGGCCACAAGTTGAGGTAGCGGCAAGAGCTTGCCGATATTTCTCTCTCGCAGTAGATCAATCTTGCGAAGACGATCAGAGCTGTTAAGAGTCGTGGTGGTAACTGGATGCCCGTTAATGTCCTTGGCCGCGCTCTTCAAATCTCCCATTATGAGAACAGAGTATTGGGAATTTGGAGAGGATGTTGATGTGGAGAGCGGTTGGCCAGAGTAGCGAAAATAAGATAGAATAGCAACTGGGATGTGACAACGTGAAGTGAAAGGGCGAGATCATGTATTTTTCGCTAGTGAGGTTCCTAAGGCGGCTTGGAGCTCTGCGGCCCCATTGAATCTTTATGGACAGTCAAGTTACAGAGGAAAGGCTGTCGCAGTCTGTGGTGCTGTAGGCCGCCAAACATCGTGGGCCTCATGCAGCCGGTGGTTCCCGCGATTGGATATCATCTGGCCGAGCAACCGGAATCATCCATTCAACATCCATAACGTCCTGGGGATGCGGAAGCGTACATTGAATATGCGGGATGTTGAATTCATGGACGAGAGCCAGGGGCCAGTAACCCCTGGTGCCAGTCCATGTCTATCAAACTGGAGAAACTGACTGCACTTCGCAACTTCCAGCCACTCCTGGTTGCATACCCATGCAAGTTTGAACAGACATCGGCACGGCAAGGGTGATGGACGATAAGCTTTCGACCTCGGCTGCGACTTGACGGTTGGCCTCCGACGTGCCCCAAGCGATAAGAAAACTAAGACCCGCGAGTCTGCCTTAGAACTAGGCGTTCTCAAGCGCTCTTTTCTGCAGCCTCTTGGGAAGACTTCTGCAGCTTGGCCACTCGATCAGCAGCAATGTCGCACATGGCCTAATCGTCGTGAAGGCGCCAAATTAGCATAGTGAAAGCAACCGAACGCAGAACGAAAAGAAACGCACATTGATAGCCTCCCTCTCCTCCTCTCTAATATCTCCACGCTCGATCCTCCTCCTCATATCGGCCATGACTTCAGACCTCGGCCTCCCATTGACAAACACCACATAGCGCAGCCCGGGAAACCTCTCCTCATACTGCCTGTTAAGTTCCTTGAGCATTTGGGCCTCTTCCTGATTGGCCAAGAGATGTCCCTGTTCGTTTGCGCTTTGCTGGCTCAGGGTCTCCTTCTTTGGCTCGCCCAGACGCGGGTGGCTGCCGAGAATAGCGTGGAGTGGTCTCCTCGCGACCTCTGCATCCTTCTCGTCCTGGTCGATGGCGGAGGCGATGGTGAGGAGCTGATCGCGAAGGGTGGAGATGAGGTCATCATATGACTCGAAAGAAAGCGTCCGGAGAGTTGGGAGGGCAAGCTCATGCAATTCCGGTGCCGGTTCGAACAAGAGGTCAAGTGTCGACGTGAGACCGGCATCCGGGAGAGTTGGCAGAGAGGTGATGGCGGGGAGAAAAGGGGTGGCCTGGGGATTGAGAGGTGACATGTTGTTCGGTCAGAAATTGAATGAACTGATCACTTTCAGAGATTGTAGAATGCTATTTCCAAGTTTGTCAATTGAGCTATATTTCTCTATTAATTCCTTCTGAGCAGTTTGGCAAGTGCATGGCGACTGCCTTCTTCAAATACTTGTCGCAATGCCGACTACGGCCGGTTGCGCGACGGGCGTTATCGCTTATCCAACGGGTTGTCGGCAGGCACCGTACGGATCTGTCCGCGATGACGAGGGACTGGATTATGGAAAGAGCAGTTCCGCACGAGCCACATTTGCCCTCAAAACTCCAGCCACAACTGAGGCGCGATAGACCAACTAGTCCGAAATAGGTGACATAAGCGAGCCCACATTCACGGGCTCAATTCGCCGGCCAAGTGCCAAAATCCAAAGGCGCTGAATCCGAAATTCGAGAGTGTTCACTTTTGACGACTTTTGACCTTTCTAATCGCCCTCCGTGTAGAAAGCACCCCCATATCAACCGTCAAAATGTCGACCTCCAACGTCTCTGCCGATCTTGTCTGGGAGATCACCCGTAAGTTGACGCCGTTGGCAATGTCAAATTTGAGGTTCTGTGCTTATCGAATTTCTGCGCACAGGCAAGCAGAATGCTTTCCTCGTCCAGAGGAAGACTGCTGGCGGCACCCAGTTCTCCCGCGACCCCTACAACCTGGTGAACTTGCAGTCGCGCAAGGTACGAGACGAAAACTCCCGAACAACTACGAATATTGGGCTAACAGGAGGAATAGTATGCCGGTTTCGTCAATGACAAGGTACAACATATACCACGAACGATGAACGACCAGCGCGAGACCTTGAACTGATGCGAACGGTGTTATAGGCTATCGGTATCGCTCCCGGCGAGAAGGGTGGTGTCACGGTTGTGAGCAAGAAGGCCGGCTCTGCCAACAAGCCTGCCTCCGGCCTCATCTCGACCAACTACAGTGGCAACAAGTCTGCCCGCAAGTCAGTAGCAACCTGCCACCACGACGAAACATACGAACGAAGACCCGAGTTGCTAACATATCTTGCGATGGGATTAGGACCTACAAGGCTGTCGCTAACGCCACCGCCAAGAACGGATACCGCGCCGACCTCCGTCAAGTCGCCGTTGCCCGCGTCAGCGCCATCCGCAAGTCCCAGAGACCCGTCAAGGCCAGCCCCGAGCGGAAGCTCCGCGGCAATGCCGCCAAGAAGGCCGCTGAGTCCTCTTAAATACCTTAGTCTTTGAGGGAAAGAATAAATCAAAGCACGCGCGCGCCCCCTTGCGTTAAAGGGGGGACAATACAATGTCTCCATAACTGAGCCTGGATGGAACGGCGAAGAGGTACACTGCATGTGTGGATGGGGGAATAAAATGGGACAAGGTTGGAACTTTGCCCAATCTTGCATCTAGGAATGGCCACGGCGTTTGATATCCAAAGACACGAATTCACGCATGCAAAGGTTCTGAATGGGTGCAATAGTCGTGTGATATTTATGAGGCCGTCTCTCTACCGTGTAGGCATGCTGAAAGGAGTGCCGGTCGTTCTTGAATTCGAGCTCTCTTATAGACAAAAACGGTATCCATCGGGATACATCTATTTCTTGTACCTCATGGATGACATCAGGGGTGTCCGTTCAACTAACCCCTTTTCCGGCCTTGCCCGATCCCCAGACCCGAGCCGGACCTCGGCCACATGTCCAAGGGCCGTCGGCAATACCCGCTGCAAAACGGAGACAGGCCTCCCTAGCTTCAAGATGTAAGCTGTCCACCTCACGATGGTGGATAGGATCGGATGCTAGTAGGTGGTCTACACATTCATCCAATGTGTGGTAACTGTATGTAGGCTCTGACTGGCACATGACTACCCGGCATTGACGCCATTCGTGTGTTCCCGGTCTCCCGTCTCTAATTCCGGCGACGCGACACACCCATTGTACCACTACCCGCATCTTAGACTATTGCGCCATTGACGGCAGGCACAGCAGGCACGGGCAAGCAGATGGAATGACTGGAGGAATGGGAAGGCGGGGCACAGCTTCTGCATTCTTGGCGGCATGAAACGCAACGGGCGCGAAACACATCTCAACCGGCAAGAGAGGACGAGGATGAAGGTACCTGGAAAGGCATCTACCCCGCCAGATGATTGGGGCCCCGCGGTCGTCCCGGCAGCTCCCCCTCCTCCCTGCGTAATCCGAAGTGGGTGGAATCCGTAACCAACACCGTCCGACAGATCTCTCCTTTCAACCACCAACAACCCACCACTCCAAACATCTTTGCCTCGGTCTATTTTCGTCTGTCAGGTATAAGCTTCCTCTTCCCAGATCTTCGTCTTTCCTCTTTCTCCTTCTTCCAAAAACCAATTTGATACCCCCCTCTATACCTGCGATACTGACATACCCAACTATCCCCAGCTCTTCTCGTCTGACGTTGCGAATTACCCCTCCACCCCGCTTTATACATTCACGAACAATTTCATCCAAAATGGTCAAGGCCGGTAAGCTTCCTTGTGAACGCACAAATTATCTCGCTGGTTATCGAATTGGACGGTTATTCTAACGTGTTCTCGATCAACAGTTGTTGCTGGCGCCTCCGGCGGTATTGGACAGGTTAGACACCTTCCGGAGATTCCATCAAGGGAGAGATAGATATGCGATCCCAGACGTCATTTGAAGCTGACAAGATGCTGTATCACAGCCCCTGTCCCTCCTCCTCAAGCTCTCGCCACTCGTCGACGAGCTGGCCTTGTACGATGTCGTCAACACCCCCGGTGTCGCGACCGATCTGTCCCACATCTCCTCCAACGCCGTGAGTTACAAAACCGAGCTGCCTCCGCGCCGTGGCCTTCAACTAACAAAAGCCCGGAATATAGACAACCACCGGCTACCTCCCCAAGGACGACGGTGCCAAGAAGGCCTTCAAGGATGCCGACATCATCGTCATCCCGGCCGGTATTCCCCGGAAGCCCGGCATGAGCCGTGACGATCTCTTCAACATCAACGCGGGCATCGTCAAGGGCCTGATCGAGGTCGCCGCCGAAGTCGCCCCCAAGGCGTTCATCCTCGTCATTTCTAATCCTGTCAACTCGACGGTGCCCATCTCGGCCGAGGTCCTCAAGGCCAAGGGCGTCTTCAACGCCCAACGCCTATTTGGTGTTACTACTCTCGACATCGTCCGCGCCGAGACTTTTGTTGCCGAGATCGCCGGCAAGGCCAACCCCCAGGAGCTTACCGTCCCCGTCATTGGCGGCCACTCCGGCGAGACCATCGTCCCGCTCTTCAGCAAGGTCACCCCGGCTGTGACGATTCCGGATGACAAGTACGATGCTCTTGTCAACCGTGTCCAGTTCGGTGGTGATGAGGTCGTCAAGGCCAAGGACGGTGCTGGTTCGGCTACTCTCTCGATGGCTTATGCTGGTTACAGGTAGGGGTTTCCGATGGTTTGGCATCTTGTGAGGGTTGTGGATGCTGACTCTCCGCAGATTCGCTGAGAAGCTGCTCAAGGCTCTCAAGGGCGCCAAGGGCCTCGTCGAGCCCAGCTACGTCTACCTGCCCGGTGTCCCCGGCGGCAAGGAGATCCAGGAGAAGACCGGCCTGGACTTCTTCTCCGTCCCCATCGAGCTCGGAGTAAGCCCCTATTTCGAGCCTACATAATAGTTAAGAGAAACTGACATGTTGTACAGCCCAACGGAGCCGAGAAGGCCATCAACATCCTCACCGACCTCACCTCCAAGGAGCAGACCCTCCTCGACGCCTGCGTCAAGGGCCTCAAGGGCAACATCGAGAAGGGCGTCACCTTTGCCAACGCCCCCCCGCAGCAAAAGTGAATCATCCCCTCTTCCCTTTGAAATGTTGTGATTACTTTTGCGTGCATGGTCTTGCTTATGAGGCAGGCTTGTTCGTATGTTTGGTCCCGGAATCGCTCTGTGGCTCTTTTTCATGTTTTCATCATGGCAAGGTAGCCGCTGGCTGGCAGGGGACAAAGTAACGAAACGGTTCTATAGAACAAAAAATAGAAGATTCTTTTAGTTCATCTAGAGTTGGTGGCTGATTCGTTTTACTTCTCACTACTAGGCTGTAAACAACAAAATAAATGTCCAGGAAAGTTTATCGTCAATAATTTCAACGGGAGGGAAGGGATGATGGATCTGTTGAGTTTTAACCTATGATCAACGTTTCAGGGAAGAGGCCAAGCATTCCAAGAACAGGATGTCAAATATGTCCTTCTTTGGATGAGGTGGGGTTTCCCGGTAAGAGTAAGGCAGGAAGCAACCGAAGGGAGATGGAGAATGTACAACCAACCAGCGTAGAACAACTGCATCTTCAACATGGAACACCCACAGAGACAGAGACACAAAGATCAAGGATTCGTAGCATTGTAGATCGAATCGATAGACATACATAACTATTCCATATCAGTTGTTTCTCGTGCCAACGAACTTGGCAACTTACCATACGTATATCTCCCTTCACAGAGTGATCTATTATTTACATAACAATGTATATATAGTTGTCCATTACATCCATATCTTGGCTGTCATACAGTGAGGACGAAGACAACTCCTATACACACAACGGGGCACGATGCCTCAGAACCCAAACAAGACGCAAGTGAACAAGCTTTGAGTAAGGTATGCCTATCGGAGCCCCTTTCTTTGATGGACCAACGCCAATACATGCATGCTTCCGAGATACTAACAAAATGCCAATGTCAACCCACCAACGCCCACTACCAAGCCAAACTCCAAATAACCTATGCTGATATGAACGCGTGCTAATTATAACGTATCCTCCACCACCTGCATGCCATTCCTCCTCTCTTTCTTTAGATATTTCCTGACCCCACGATTATGGTAGAGGGTGTTGCTGCACTACCAGACTGCCGGTGCTCCAATACATCCCCTTACATCCCTCCATATACAACTTTCCGAACTTGCTGCTATCGCATCCGTAGATTACGCCGCCTTACCAGCACCCGAAATAGTCTTGATCTGGAACACCGCCCCAGGAAGCTCGCTCGACTCCGCCTGCACGGTGGCTTGGATCCCCATGGCCGCCAGCGCGCCTCTCACAATACCGCACGGGAACCAGAGAAACTTGTTTTCTATCAGCCTTCTTTCCTTCCTTTCACAAGACAGAGAAATAAACATACCGGTTGTGCCCGTAAAACAGCCTGCCCACCCATCTCGGCGCTCATCCTCGAAAAGGGTCGAAACGCGTTATCAGTGAGAACATATACCCCCTATTTTCACACACAATGTCAGCCCCCTCAGTCCTTGGTATCTGTGTAGGATCCCGCTGCTTGTTTCTGCTCGCCCCCTCCCTGTGGTATGGTGTGTACGTACCCGATGATTAGTCTTCAAATTATCCACCTGCTTCCGGAAAACCAGCGTCCAGAGGTCTTTGCACAAAAACTTGATCACGTCAAGCGTATCGTTGAACCGTGGCCTGTCTCTTGAAAACCTATCCCGCCAAAAACCCAACCAACACATCAGCAAACTGGAAGCCAATTCTCATAACCCATTCACCATGACGGAAAAAGGGGGACTTACCGCTCAACTAACCCCTGCCCAACTCGATAACCCAACCCTTCCAGCCTAAAAAAGACGGCATCTTTTTCTTCTTCCTCGTCCATTTTCCTGCTGCTACTTGCCGGTCCTGGTTGTACGTTTTTTGCGCCTTGTGATTGTATTGTTCCATCCTCAACTGAGGGTGCGGTTGTGGTATCGGCCGCAGCAGCAGCAGCAGCAATAACGTCCTCCTCGAGTTGGTTCGTGACGCGGTAGGCCATCGGCACGAGCTCGATCAACAAAAAATCGAGGGATGATGCCGAGAGAAAGCGGGCGTTGGGGTCGGTTGCCCCGTAGGGAGGCATTACCGCTTCGAAGGACATTCTTTTCTATGTCTTGTGTGTCTGGGTTGGGGTACGCTATGCTTTGCTGCAAATCGTTGAAAAGGGTCGGATGAAGAGTAATCGAACGGAAGGTGGGTGTCTGTTTCGTAGTGGTCGTCGAGGCTGTGGGAACGGAATTCTTAGGCTGCCCTCGATGGGGCGGTTGCGCCGGTAAATTTTGTTCTCGGGATTGTGGGCAAGGCAGTTTCGATCTCGTCTGGGAAGTCGCTGGTTTATTACGTCGAAACAATTCCTGAGCGTGGATGTGCCGGTACGGTGTGTCGCGAGTGTTCGTTGAATGTGGTTGTTAGTTGTTGTCAGCTACAGGTTGGAGTCGCGGCGTGTTCCTTGCGTCCCCCACATTTTGGTCCCTGAAAGTGACAGCTCTGTGAGCTCTAATATGCACATACCCACATTTATGCAACTACCCACAAATATCTGCGTCATCTCAACAGCACGAGCAGTAAAGACAGTCAACTCGTTTTGATTCGTTGGTCCTCTGGTCAATTAAACCATCAGACCGAAGCCGATGGTAGGTATCAACCAGACGAAGCCGTGGTATCTTGAACCTTGTCCTCGACAGGAATATATATGCCCCAATGGTGCTTTGTTCCCGTTTTCGCGTCGCCTTAATTAAGCCTGCCGTCTCAAACTCCATTGCTAACCCGTCCGAACTGTACATCATCCCAGTAGTAACAAGTTTTACCATACAACTCCAATCCATGCCCTGATGCGCCGACTCAATGTGAAAATTGCGAAAGAAATCGAAAAGTAACCCAAAGGCGAGAGGATTGAGTGGTGAATATGCACCACGATTAACGCTCGCCAGCCCGCAGCTATCGACTCGCTGCTTGGATGTGCTTGTCTCATGCTGTCTTTGCCATATTGTCCGTCTCTGGGATTTGTTGTTGGTGCATCTGGCAACGAGACAAATAGATCATCTCTTGACCTTTGACATGGCCATCAAATCGGCTTTCCCAAAGCGGGATATGAAAGATCAGTTACCGGAGACATGCACACCCACCCATACAGACGGCCCCAGCGACCAAGAGAGAAACACTTGGAATTCTCTCAACGAACCACAAAGATCGTCGCCTCAGTAGGCATATATGAGATACCTCCGGCGTCGCCACCACTTCTAGTAGGAGCCAGAGTAGCTTGGGCCGTTGGATCCATAGTTGGTCCGCTTGATAGGCCGAGGCGGCTCGTCCTCGTCCGACGACAGTGTCAAGTCAATAACTTCAGACGCTGGTCGCTTGTTGCTGATCGAGGATCTGGGCATTGTGGAGCTGTCCCGAGACGTGCCGTTGGATGGCGTGCCCATGTACGCAGGGGCGGGAGGCACAGGTGCACGAGTACCTGACGGAGTGTGATGGGTTGGTGTACGAAACATTTCAGAGATATAGAAGTCATCCTCGAGATTGAGACTCGTCTCCTGTGGCTCTGCCTTCAGTTTCTTGGCAGGCGGTCCTGGAACCGCCCACTTGCCGTCCGGTTCGATGGTGACTTGCTCGACTGAGTCCGATGTCCCTTGAATAATTTCCATAACGTATCTATATCCAAGTCAGCAATAACGTAATCATTGAAATCAAGATCACCAGAACTGACTCGTCCACTGCCAGCTGGTCATATGGCGCTGGCTTGTTACAGATCGGACAAATCCATTGTGGACCCTGCTCCTGCAGTTGCAAATACGACGTCGCATCGAAGCACTGGATGTGACTGCACCCGAAAGATCTAACTGGATGCTTCAGTCTCATGTATGAGAGCGGACACTTGAGACTGATGTTCTGAGATGTGGCAATGACATCGGGATCGTTTGCCTTCTTGGCGACTAGAGAAAGTCAGAACAGAAGGCAGAGATACGAGTAGATACCTGGTTCTTACTCTCCACAATGACCGAGTCCTTGCGAATCTTTTTATTAATGCGCTTGACCAGCTCCTCGACCGGAAAGATCTTGCACACATAGACGCCAAAGTAAAATTTCTATTCACGTTAGCTGAGCTCTCTCAAAAGAAACCTAGATTAGCACGCCCACAAGCAGCTTAAACTCATCATGAGCCTTCTGCTCGTTCAAGGAGACTGAATTTACCTTTTGCGTCGAGGCATAAGTAAACTCAACGGTGTTCACATAGCCAGTCAGCCTCAGGCGCAACGAGTCCGTGATGTCAACCGGTCTCGTAGATCCAGGTTTATTCTTCAGGCCTCGCAGGTTCGCCTTAAGGTCGCCACTGTTGACCTTGAGCCCAGACTCGTACGGGAATGCAATATCCTGGACGCCTGTATTGCCGCCAGCGCAAAACACCATGACCCTGTAATTGGGATACTCCACGCACTGTTGCAGAAACAGGCTATCCATGGCCTTGAACTGAACGGTGACCGAATATCGGTGCTGCGGGGATACTGTGTGCCCAAAATTAGCAACGAAGCAGACGAGGGCGGGAAAGACGTGCCCTCACATGTCTTTATCTCGCCGACTCGATGCACAATCTCGTAGAAGGGGCTCGTCTTGTATTGAAACGCTGGTTTGTCACGGTCAGCAAGGAGAGCAGCTAGATTATAACCGAGCTTTGGAACAAATGGCGTACGTGACGATTGGAACGAGCCCGACGGCCGGTGCCCGTTCGTCGGAAGGGTGTAGCTCGAGCCTGAACTGTAGGGCGACATTGTGGCATAACTCGGAGTTGTAGGGACACGAGGGGTTGGCGGGAGATAGTACTGCGTCGAGGTCGTCGGCGGAGGTAGTGGTTTGTTGACAGCCTGCACGTTCGCAAGCGCTGGAACGGAAATACCGGCTTGCTTGTGGACGCTTGCTTGGATTTCGTAAAATCGCTGGGCATCACCTGTATTTGCGCATTCGTTGATCACTAGAAAGTGGTGCGCAAAAGGAGCGAAGTGAGTTAAAAGTTGCGCGAAGGTAAGAGTGTGCGGATTGAAGAGTTCACCTACACTGCATGATCCGCCTCTGTAGATCTGACTTATTGCCCGTTTTTGTCAGTCCATTCACGGCGCAAATGGATTGCAGAACGGCCTTTTGTATCGCAGGTATCTGGACGGTGCGGATGAGAGCCTGGACCTCGCTCTTGGGAGGCGAGGAGGGAGTGTCCAAAATATCCATGGTCGGTCTTTCGATAAATGTAGTCGGTAGGTCGCCCCGCGCCCGCGCCGAGCCCCTCGCAAATCGGTTCGGCCGTACGTGTCGGTTGCTGTTTGGCGAGGAAGGAGCGAACGAGGACCGGGTCGCGTGCCTGCTTTGCGCGTCGTCGAGGTCGGGAGTTCGGGGGTCGAAAATCGGACGGGGGAAGGCACGGAGGTAAGCTGCTGCCAGCCGGCGCCTGCTACGCTTAATGCGCGTGGTGCCGTCCGGTGCGCCTCGGGTCTCTCCAAAGACCAAACTTTGGGATAGCTTGCTCCAACGGGAGTCCCCCCGTGCTGGCTTGCGATATGTCCACGAACGATTATGAACAGTTCGACTCACCAAGTGGTTCGAGGTATTCCGGATCGGCGCAGGTCTGGGGGTCACGGTTCACGACGACGACTCAGCGCTCGAGTAACGCACACTCGACTCGAGTCTCAACGATCTATTTGAAAATTACTCGAGTATTAACATGCCGTGCGTCCGACAAACCTGCCGTTGTGCAAACTTAAAGAGAGTCGAAGAGATGGATGTCGTCGTCGTAAAGGCGGGCAGATGTGGCAGAAAGCGCCAGGCAGCTTGAGCTGGTCAAAAATTGTTGCCGATTTCACTTGGATCAGCCAGGGGTTGCCGAAGTCCATGGGAGAGGTACTGAGTACAACCATTTTAGGGCCTTTTGCGGTATGAAGTTCACGACAAGCCCCGCAGTTAGGTATTCAGGACTTCGCTTATGATGCAGTTCCATCATCAGAGAAAACACCGTTACTACCGATACCGATCACAATCCATTTCTGGGCAACTTGGGATGAACAGAGAATGTCTGATTTGAGAGAATTTATATATTCGTTGGTTAATATTGCAGAGCTATTTGTCAATGTCAAATGAACGTTAGAATCGAACTGTTCTTTCGCCTGACTTGGGCCGCCAAAATGCTTCAAAATATGGAAATATCAAGATCACTCAACATAGTCATAATGTGTCACCGAGGAAGCAAAGATGCAAATCAAAATGTATTGTCTGTCAACCTAGCTGCGAACAGCCAGCCAGTCACCGCCTCTTTCAACTTCCAGAACCTTGCGGAATTCCCAGCAATGTGGGAATACAACACGGACAATCAACCCCTTCCAACAGATATGTCGACCTAAATGATGGACCTCGCACTTCCACGGAGCAAACCGAAAGCCGTGGTGAGTAATAGGACGTTCCATCTTCCTGGGCACAAAAGTGTGAGAATGAGAAAGACCATTGAGCGATTGATCAATCCCATAGTGAACTCCAGGTGAGCCAAGCTAGAACATCCTCCAAACATCCCCTCGTCGTCCCCCAAAGTCGCGTGATGCCAGTGGCATCACATTCCGTTAGCAGTACCCTAAACACTGGGGGCAGGGGAGACAAAAAGCCATTACATACCTGAGAAAAAAAGGAGTTGGTGAAGCCTCGTCCTCAAAAGAGTAATCGGAATCGAAATATACAGTTTCTTCCCCCTTCCTCACGGAGAAGGAAGAAACCGCACGCCACGTATTGCACTCAGATGTTTCGACACAAGCTTCGTGATGACTCTCCCAGAAGGAATACCCGACAGCAAGAGACCGAGGTCCCCTGCCGCAGGCAACCTTGCTTTTCTGATGCCAATCACAGACGCCAATACTCGCGCCAGGCCGTCACCGGCAGAGTTCGCGACCCGTCGAGGACCGAGGTCCGCGACGGACGAACTTGAGTTGAAGCAGATTCTCCGAATTTTTCATATGCTGAAAGTAATGAAAGTCTTGCATCTGACATTGCTTGCGCAGGCAGAAACAAATCTCTCCGTTTGTAGCATAGAAACGTAGCGTTGATGAGGACGAGGCTTCACAAAGGAAGGAAAAGGGAAAGGAAGAAATTGAGTCAACGCTTTCGAAAGCTTTAAACGACGTTTGCGCTGGTGCTGGGAGTGGAGCCCTTTTTGGTGCACGGTTTGCACGTCATTGGTTGAGGGCGGAAAGGCGGTTGCTTATGTCACCCAGCTGCTGGCGGTGTTCTGGCCCGCCTGCCTTCGGGATGGTGGGGTGCTGGGACTCCACCGCCAAGTGCCGTTTTGGAATTTTCACGTTTGATCCCATCTCAATGAACTTTGAATACTTGATATCCGGAATCTCAAAATCTAATCACAGCCCACGAAGAAAGGCAAAGGTTCAACACTTAGAAATTTTGCACCTCACCTTATACAACTATCTCAGAGAAGACATCCGCAAAAATGGCGAAAAGCGCGAGAGCCAGTCAGATCAAGGCCAACAACCAGAAACTCAAGAAGAATGTCTTCGGGCCCATCGAGGCGGCGCGGACAGCACGTCTTTCGGCCAAGCTATTAGAGCTTGCCTCTCAGCCGAAGCCAGTGAAGGAGGTCGAGATGAAGATCATTGACGACGGTAGGATATACCATTTTATGTCTGTTCGGTTGGATATATGCTAACGGTTTTTACAGATGCCGCAGCAGAGGCCAAGGAGGAGACAACCGCAAACGCAGACAGTGAGTTTACTCTCAGCCAATCCTCCCTCCATCGGTAGAGGTACATGTTGGTATCAGATACACTGACAATTCCCACAGCAATGGAGGTAGACTCGGGCGCAAAGGCGGCGGCCAAGTCCTCAGGCAAGGGGCGGATAGCCAAGTCAGGAATTGCGAAGCGCAAGATGAAGAAGTCATCTATTGTGTTTCCCAAGTATGGGGAGAGGAACGGGATACAGAAGAAGAGGAAATGAGCGGTTCATTTATGGCTATTTACTTTCATGTTCAAGCCCCGACGACTTGATATCTTGCATTTTTCGCTTGGGGAATCTTTGGCGTTGTGGCGAATGGTGGGGTTAGACTTTTTGCTTGGCTCAGGGGTTCATCCAATCACAACAGCAGCGCGGCGCCTGGGCAGCTGCAAGGCTACTGCTGCTTTCGCTGAAAATTAGGCGTCGTTTCTGGTGCGGCGTGGCCTGTTCTGCAATAGAACTTCAATTGAATGAATCTTACGTGAACATTCTGTCTTATATTTCACAACTGCAATTGCATCGCGACCTTTAACCTGCGGCTTTCAATGACAACACCGATCTCAGCCAGATTGGTTTGAACATGGCATATGAACTCGAATGAAAATTCCATCAAAATCTCAACTTAGGATAAGGGGTGAAGTGTCATCACGGTGTTGGAGATGAAGACGCCGCGTCGCCGGGATGCGACAATAAGCTCCACGCTGCTGCTCATCGCGGCCAACGTCCTGATTCCCATCGCCATCTTGATATTCGCGACCGGATTCTTTCCATATAAACCGCTACTGCCCGGTCTCGCGGAGTACGGAACGCCACTGGCCGGATATGGAGATCCTCCGAAGGCTCCGTTTGACCGGCTGGTGTTCATGGTCATTGATGCATTGCGAAGGTACCTACATCCTCATTATCCCTGTATATTTACAGCTGGCTAAGAATTGTGCGTAGTGACTTTGTATACACCGCCAACAGCGGCTTTGGGTATACCCAATCGTAAGCTTCACTCACCATCCTCGAGCAAATGCAGCAACTGATCACATGGATATAGCTTGATTCGCAATGGCGCCGCCATCCCGTTCACGGCCCATGCCACATCGCCAACGGTCACGATGCCTAGATTGAAGGCCATCACCACTGGATCGATCCCGTCTTTTTTGGACGTGGTTCTCAACCTGGATGAAGGGGATGAATCGTCGAGCCTAGCTTCGCAGGACACATGGCTTGCGCAGATGAAGGCTAAGGGCAACGGCAAGCTGATCATGTACGGCGATGATACATGGCTAAAGCTTTTCCCGGGCACCTTTGATCGGGCTGATGGTACGACGAGCTTTTTCGTTTCTGTGAGTTCATTTTCCCCTCCCTTTTTCGAGACGGAATACTGACCTTCACAGGATTTCACCCAAGTCGACGACAACGTCACTCGGCACATCGCAGACGAGCTCAAGAACGACGACTGGAACACAATGGTGCTTCATTACCTTGGCTTGGACCACATCGGACACAAGGGAGGACCGAGAAGTCCCCATATGATCCCCAAACAGCGCGAAATGGACACAATAATCGAGCAGATTTATACTGCTATCGAATCGGAACCCCATCTCGGGTCAACGCTCTTCGTCGTGTGTGGCGACCACGGTATGAACGACGCCGGCAACCACGGGGCCTCCTCGGCGGGCGAGACCTCGCCAGCGCTGGTGTTCATGTCGCCGAAGCTTCAGACTCTCTGGAGGTCCATCCCGCCGGCGCCGCTACCAGAAGACGAGAGCTTCCAGTTCTATGACAGGGTGGAGCAGTCCGATCTCGCGCCGACGCTGGCTGCCCTCCTTGGATTTCCGGTGCCAAAGAATAATCTCGGGGCACTGATTCCCGAGTTTCTTCCTTTCTGGGCTAGTAGTACGTCTCCCATTTTCTCATCAGTGAGTACTGTAGGCTGACTGTGCAATAGAAAATGACCAAGCTCAACTATTGCTGCGAAACGTGCACCAGATACTGGATATCATTACTGCGGCGTTTGGGTCGCAAATTCTGGACGCGAGCAACTTGACGCCAGACCGTTGCGCCCACCCGAAAACTGACTACCAGGGACTGGCCAGTGAATGGCAGGATATCTCTTCCTCCTCTGCCAACGGAGATGAAGTTGATTCAGAGTGGATAGCTCGGACTACCAAGGTACATCTTCCCTCTCTCCCTCCTTCTCTTTTTACTATATTAACTTGGTGATAGTGGCTCCGCAAAGCCCAGTCCCTGATGAGCGGCATGGCAAGCAACTACGACGTGTCCCGCCTATTTCTCGGCCAAGCCATCGCCATTATGTCCGTCATACTTGCCATCTCCGCCGCATACACCTCCCTCCATTCCTCGGCGTCCTCATCCCTCCCCTTCGCAGGCATGGCCCTCGCCTACGGAATAATGATGTTCGCCTCAAGCTACGTCGAAGAAGAACAACACTTCTGGTACTGGGCAACAACAGCTTGGCTCGCTTTTCTCAGCTTCAAGTCTTTTGACTCCAAAACATCCATCTCCTCGTCACTATCAACAGTAACAACACTTACAGCAGTCCGCGTGATTAGGGGGTGGAACCAAACCGGCCAGAAATTTGCCGGGTCTTCAGATATCGTTAAACGCTTTATTTATCCTCATCCAAGTCTCCTCTGGTTACTGGTCGGCGCGACATATCTCTGGATTCATCGTGAGCTGATCTACAGCGTGAGGGGCGCACTACCAACGCCGTTGAGCTACGCGGTTGTGTCCGGGTTGGTGCTCGCCGCGCTGACCTTCAAGGTTGCCTTCACAAACGAGGATGCGCCCGAGCTGGTGACTGGGTTCGCTGCACGGATCCTGGAAGTCGATCTTGCGAGGGGCGCGTCGCTGGTCACCAGGGCGAGGACAGTATTCTGGGGCCTTGCGATCGCGGCTTTTGGTGCAGTCATTTATTTCTCTTTTTACCTTTCAAGGAGAACAGCATCAGGTACGCTCGTCCACCCCCTTTTCACATCTGATATCTGACTGACGATGAGTAGGCACAATAACGATAACAACCCTCCAAAATATATACACCCTCCTCGCAATCACACAATCCCGAACAACCAACATCCCCCTCTTTCTTCTATACAACATCGTCTACAGATTCCTGCACTCGCGCGCCAAAACGGGACGTCTGTCTCTAATAGAATTAAGCACATCCTCTCTGTTGCTACAATTCACAGCATTTTTTGCGGCTGGCGGTTCCAACGCGATTTCGTCCGTCGATCTGTCCAACGCTTACAACGGTATCGCAGACTACCATGTTCTCGCCGTAGGCGTGCTAACCTTTGTGAGCAATTGGGCCGGGGCGGTGTACTGGACTTTTGCGAGTGTGAGTCTGTTGTTGGTTCTGTTGCGGAATCAGAAACAGACAAAAGGGGAGGGGGGAGGAGGGTTGCTCAGGGGCCACATTGCGCTGCTGACGGTGTTTACGGCCTGCAGCGTTGCTGCTGTCATGGCTGCTTGCACTGTTCTCCGGACGCATTTGTTTATTTGGACGGTTTTCTCACCAAAATATTTGTATTGTGTCGCGTGGAGCTTGGGGCAGCATTTGCTGGTTAACTTGGGGGTGGGTGGGTTGTTATTTTGGTTGGGATTGTAAGATATAACGGATAGGGGGACTGTGATTATCTTTTCACCGCTTTGTAAATACAAAAGCATGGGATATTTTGAGATTCAATATTGTATATAGAGGAATACGTATAACTTGAGTTGGAAAAAAGAAAATGAACTTTTGCACGGTTACGTACCAGGAATCTACTTGTTTTGGTTATGTCGAGCTCCAAGTCTTCAACTCGGATTTGGTAACGGAATGCACGAACGATATTTACCAGAAGAACTTGCAACTAATAAGGTAGGCAATCTCAAAATTTGAGATCTGAATGATATGTTCAGTAAATATTTACTCCAGGGCAATGCCTTAACACTTTCTAACTAAAACGACACAAAACCACCAACACGAACTACTTCTTCCCCCTGGAGTCCCCCTTCTTCTTCCGCATCATCCTCTTCCTCGCAATAATCTTCGTCCTCAGCGCCAACTTGGCATCCGCATCCTTCCTCACCACCTTGCTACTAGTATCATCAACCTCGGGAACACCACCCTTCTTCTTCACCTCCGTCTCTCCCTTCCCACCCTTCTTGTTCGGAGCAGGCCCCTTGAACTTATCCTTGCCATCCTTCCCCCGTCCCTTCGCCTCCCTCTCCCTATCCCGTCTATTAGTCTGCCCTCTCCCCTTTGGCATAGCCTGCCTCTTTTCCCCGTTCGGCTTCCCACCAGAAGCAGCCATCAACCGTCCCTTCTCCTCCATCGCCTTCCTCCTCTGCACAACATTAACATTCTCAATCGCAAACTCGGCAATCAAGCGTTGCGTCTTGCCCGCCTCGTTCTTCATGGCATGCCCATTCAGCCAGCGCAACCCCATCAGCGCCCAGCGATGCGACGAGTACTCAATGAACCCATAACCCCTACTCTTCCCGCCATCCTTCTCATCCGACACCTTAGACCCCTCCTTGGACTCAAACACCACCTTCGCCTGGCGCACAACACCCTTCTTCTTCTCCTTGCGTCGGTGCTCAGCCTCTTTATCCTCCTGCCCACCTCTCGAGTTCTCCTCCTTGGACAACGGCTGCCTCTTGCCCTCCTTCACATCCTTCGCAAAACCCACGACCGCCTCTCTCGCCAACGCTTTCAACTCCTTCGACCCGATGTTATGCGGCAGATTCCGCAGCGCGAGACGGGTCAGACTCAGATGCAGACTGGGATTAGTCTGGATAAGCTTCTTGCGCTGTCTCGCGCTGGTCTCGCGCATCCTGACTTCAGTGGCGCTCAGCTTGGCAAACAGCGGCGAGCTGGCCGGGATGGTGCCTTCGTTCAGGAGGTACAGCCTTCTCTTGTCTTTGTCCTTCTTGGACAGGCCTTCCGTCTCCAGCCGTGTCGCCTCGTCCTTGGACACAGCCTGAGTGACCTGCAGAACACGGCCATCCAGAGTATAGTTGCCGTCCGGGTCGACCGTCTCGTCCTGCAAGACAGAGTGCTTTTTGAGTGTCGGGTCGGGGCGATTGCGCGGTGCGCCCTTCAGGCAAGTCCGGAAGTCCTCCTCGTTGAAGAAGCAGACGAAACCCGTGCCGGCGGGACGAGCCAGCGCGCGGTCCATGACCACTCTGGCATATCTCACCGGGCCAAAATGTGTAAACTTGGCTTTTAGTGTTTCGTCGGTTGCAGTGTAAGGGAGATTGCGGATGAAAAGCGTGGTCGAGTTATCGGTCATTTTCTTCGGTTTCTCTTCAGCTTTTTCAGAAAGATCGGCGCCTCCTTCAGAGTCGTCATCATCATCCTCGAACACATCGTCTTCCTCCTCGTCGAGATCTTCTTGATCCTTGTCCCTGCCGTTCTCGTCATCCGTCTCATCCTCAAGGTTCTCACCCTGATTCTTGAAGAAATTCAACAAATCCCTATCGGCCTGATCCATCTCCTCGTCCTCCTCTTCGTCATCTTTCTTGTTGCCCTTCACCTCCTTGGTCTTCTTCTCCTTCTTGTCTTTTGACATTTTCTTCTCCTCTTTGTCAGACTCATCATCATGATTCTGTGAATCCCAAGTCTGCTTGTCGACCGCCCAATCCACTGCCAGAGTCCTACCATCGACTTCCTTGCCGTTGACAGCTGCCAAAGCTCGCTCGGCATTCGGCCGCCCACGTAGCGTAACGAAGCCGAAACCAGCCAGCTTGCCCTTCTCGTTCGGCAGATCGGCAAACTTGACCTTGCCATACGGTCTGAACAGATTCTCGAGCTGCTCCGGCTTCTTAATGCTCCAGGGCAAATTACGGATGATCAGCTTGGGCGCCTTGCGGGCCTCGACCAGCGCCGCCTCGCGCTCGCGCTTCTCCTCGGCAACCTTGTCCACCCGGCCATCCTTGACTTTGGTGCCGTCGCGATGCCTCGACTGGGCAATATCGAGCTTCAGCTTGCGGCCATTGAGCACCTGGCCGGTGAGCTTCTCCTTGGCCTCGAGGGCGTCATCGGGATCTGTAAAAGTAACGAAGCCGTAACCTCTGGAAGTCTTGGTCTTGGGGTCCAGAACCACGGTGGCGTGCTTGACGGGGTAGTGCTGGGAGAAGAACTCGGTCAAGGTCTCAGCGGTGGCATTGGCGGGGAGGGAGCGGACGAAGACGGATCGGTTGGTCTCGACTCGGGCTTTTTTGGTCGGAGGTGTTGTGGTGGTGCCAGTCGCGGTGTCGGTTTCTGTGGCTGCTGCAGCTTGTCCGTCTACATTTAGAGCTTCGGCGACAGCTTCCGCTACATCCTCATCGACGTCGCGTTGTCGCTTATTTTGCTTGTGTTGGCCCATTGCTCCCTGGTTTATCGTGAAAGGCCAATTAACTGTGGTGGTCTGGGCTGCTGGGATGGACTTTGGGCGAGAAAAGAAAAAAATCGAGGTCAAAGCCGATAAGATGCTTATCGTGTTGGAGAAATGGGGCACCCGACAGCTGAAGCGGCAGAGCGGATCGAAGGACCCCTCCTGCCCGCTAAAAGTTGACAAGGATTCTAGGCCCAATCAGGAAATTCGTAGACCAAATGTAAACAAACAACACTTCAACATCGCCATCCCGGGACACACTCCCCTCATGTATGCCAATTTTCTATCTTCAACTTCCATGTCACATTCGCTCCTTTGATGTTTAGATCTCGTCCGACACGAAATAACTTTACAGAGCGATAACAATAATACTTCACAACCATGCCGGCGAGAACCTCCCGGTCGGCGCGCACCTCTACGGCGGCCGCGCACTCCCACAAATCCTCAGTCGGCAGCTTCAACCCGCGCGCATCAACAGCCTCGCGCGCCTCCTCCTCCGCCCACCTCGACATCCCCGCCGAAACGCCCGATAATGCGCTGCGCACCCAGGTCGCGACCGTGTTCCGCGAGGCCCAGCGAACGACAGCGTCTCACCGCAAACTGGCCGTGACCCTGCGCAAGGTCCAAGAAGCCTGCTGCTACGAGCCGACGTCGGCCAAAAAGTCCGCGGCGTCCGACTTCGACGAGGACGACTTCAACAACGAGTTCGTGCGCTGCGTGCTGCGCGTCATGCCGATTAAAAAAAGCGAGGGTGTGGGCGAGAAGACGATCCGCTTTATCGGCCTCTTCCTGCGCCACTCCATCGAGAAGGACAACGAGGCCATGGGCGAGGTCGATGAAGATGCCAGCACCATGCCCGAGACGCCCGGCACGCGCCTCACCGGTCATTTAGTCGAGACCATCCTCCCGTTATTGACAGCCAAGGACAAGTTTGTGCGCTACCGGTCGACGCAGCTGATTTCGCACATCATCAACTCGCTCGACGCCATCGACGACGATTTGTTCCAGAAGCTGAGGTCTGGGTTGCTGAAGAGGATCCGCGACAAGGAGGCCATGGTGCGCGCGCAGGCTGTGCTGGGACTGGGAAGACTGGCGGGGAATCAAATCGAAGCAGAGCCGAATTCGGATGATAGCGACGATGGCGAGGCCGCGGTTGGCTTGCTTGAGAAGTTACTTGAGGTGTTGCAGAACGACCCCAGTGCTGACGTGAGGAGGTCGCTGCTGGTGAACTTGCCCATTCTACCGACTACGCTACCATACCTCCTTGAACGCGCCCGCGACCAGGATGCGATGACGCGTCGGGCAGTCTATTCGCGCCTACTACCCGCTTTGGGCGATTTCCGCCACCTGTCGCTCTCCATGCGCGAAAAGCTGCTTCGGTCTGGCCTGCGTGACAGAGACGAAAACGTGCGCAAGGCTGCCGGCCGGCTCTTCCGCGAGAGGTGGATCGAGGACTGCGCCGGCACGCCGCCACCCGCGGAGGGCGGCCAGCCTGAAGTCTCCCCGCCCAGCATCGAAGCGCTCCTCGAGCTCCTGGAACGTATCGACGTGGTGAACTCTGGCGTCGAGAACGGCGTCGCGCTCGAGGCCATGAAGGGCTTCTGGGAGGGCCGGCCCGACTACCGCGAGGCGGTCACCTTTGACGACAACTTCTGGGAGACGCTCAGCGCCGAGTCCGTGTTTGTCGCGCGCAGCTTCAACGACTTTTGCCGCACCGAGGGCAACGGCAAGTTTGAGTATCTGATCGAAGAGAAACTGCCGGAAGTAACCAAGGTGGCTTTTTATCTTGAGCGCTACATCAAGGTCCTGATCGACGCCATCCAACGCGCCAACGAGCAGGAGGTCGACGACGAGGACGAAGAGGAGAGCGATACGGTCGAGCAGGAGTTTATAGTCGAGCAGCTGCTCCACATCGCCCTGACTCTGGACTACTCGGACGAGGTCGGGCGGCGTAAGATGTTTGCCCTTCTCCGCCAGACGCTGTCCATCCCGGAGCTGCCGGACGAGGTGACAAAATTGACCGTCAACGTGCTCCGCGACATCTGCGCGCCCGACTCGGCCGGCGAGAAGGAGTTTTGCAGTATTGTGCTCGAGGCGGTGGCGGATGTTCACGACACGATTGTGGATGACCACGACGCTGACGCCGACGACGAGAGCTTCCACTCGGCCAAGTCCGAGGTCAGCAGCGACAGCACCCCGACCAAGCGCGGCAAGAGTAAGACTCCCGAGCTGTCGGAGGAGGAAGCTGCCCGCAAAGCCATCAAGGAGATCATGATCAACATGAAGTGCCTGCATATCGTGCAGTGCATGTTGTCAAACGTAGCCGGCAACCTACAGCAGAACGACCACCTAGTGTCGATGCTTAATAATCTCGTCGTGCCGGCCGTTCGCAGTCATGAGGCGCCTGTGCGCGAGCGCGGTCTTGTGTGTCTGGGCTTGTGCTCGCTGCTTGACCGCTCGCTGGCCGAGGAGAACCTCACGCTGTTTATGCACTTTTTCAGTAAAGGCCACACGGCGCTGCAGATTACTGCCTTGCATATCCTGACGGATATCCTGAATGCGCACGGCGCGCAGCTGTTGTCTGCCAACCCGACGCTGCAGAAGGTGTACATCAAGGCGCTGCGGTCGGGAGCGAAATCGCCCGAAGTCCAGGCTGCTGCTACGGTCGCGGCATCGAAGTTGTTGCTAGGTCGGGTGGTTAGTGATCCGGTTGTGTCTGGCGAGCTGCTCAAGACGCTGGTGGTGGCGTACTTTGAGCCCGCCAGCTCGGGCAACCAGAGCGTAAGGCAGGCTCTCAACTATTTCCTGCCTGTTTTCTGCTATTCAAGGCCGGAGAACCAGGAGTTGATGGGCAGTGTTGTGCTGGATGCGCTCCACACACTGTACAACGTTCGCGAGGGATTGGACGATGATGACGCTGATGTTGAAGATGAGATGGTTAGCTTGTCTACGATCGGTGCGTGTCTGATTGACTGGACGGATCCGAGGAAATGTTATACTCCTGGAGCGGCTGTTGGGATTGACGGGGAGAAGAAGAATGTCAATTCGGATGTGCATCTGGATTTGGCGAGGGATGTTTTGGAGAGGTTGGGGGGGAATGCGAGCAGTATGTTTATTACCCAACCAATAATGCGTGAGATGATGCTAACAAGTTGGAAACAGAAGAAGAAAAGAAAATTATTGCTGGCCTGCTCGGGAAACTGTACATCTCGCCTTCTTCGTCAGAAGACAAAATCCGTGAGGTCTACGCGCTCGTCTGCGAGGCTGTCGAGGGCCAATTGTTATCGGATGCGACTTCCAGGAATGCGTTGTACAAGATCCATGTTAGTCTGGGCAAGATCGTCAACTCGCTCGACTCGGCGGCCGCTGCTGCTGGCCCCACGATGCTTACCGCCGGTGGGAGGAGGAGTATGTCCCGCAGCGCGTCCGTTGCGCTATCCGTGGATGGGGATGGCGATAGGACTGCTGTCCAGGGCGGCGGGAAGTCAGCAGTATTGCTGAATGATGAGGAGCAGGTTATTAAAGAGGAAGACGAAGAGATGGATGAGACTATGGATACTGTTGATGGGGATGGAGAGCAAGAGGATACGGTTGTTATACAGCGGAAACAAGGAGGGCAGGGGACGACTAGAGGAGTGGATGATTCGCTTGTTGATGATTTGTTGACGGATGAGAACGAGGATGAGTTTTGATTACCTTGCGGTTTCTGGTTTGGTACACGATGAATTGGGTGGTTCCATTTGTTATATTGTGGTCTACCTGGTAGTTGGTCTATAGCTTTTGGTCTTGCGGGTGGACTGGTTGGTTTGGGCTGGGTTGGTTTACTTTTATTGTATGGGAGCACATCGATATCCTACTTACCTCTTATATTTGTCGGTTTTTTAACATTCTTATTTTATTGTTGTCAACGATCCGTGGCTGGGTGAGACAACGACTTGTAGATGGTTTTATTAACAACCTAGCGAGGTTTCGTCTCGGACAATTCTGTCTTAAGCAGCAGCTCTTTATCGGTATGCCGGCTGGCTCTCACTTCATCTCGAGTTGAAGCGCGGCACTTACCTACCTGTTAATGGGTTGCTGTGGACTAGATATCTATATCACGCTCGTGACACTTCAAGTTGGGTGCCTTGGTTATCCTTCATCATTATTCCTAATTGTGCATTCATGGCATAACATACAGCTTCACTCTGCTGTCGTTGGCACTGACCGTCGGGTTCCTCCATGCCACCCACTGACTTCCGTGCTATCTGTCTATCGGTTCCCCTCCCTCCTATGTCAGTGTAACGATCGTAACCCGGATGGACGGTACCACAGCCGGTGTCTTGAAATACTGTGTCTTAGTTGTTGCTCCTTCTCAAGAGACTATAGGGGGCGGCATGAAGCAAGCCATTGAACCGCCAGAGGTAGGAGAGGGCACTGCTTGAAGATGGCAACGACAACAACAGACATCCTGCCTATCTCCAGGTTTGTAGATAAACGACATGTTCTCAAGGTTTTGTTATCTTTCTGCTCTCCAGTGAAAGAACATATGTTGATCGTTTATTTACCGAGGTGGTCTCGACAAGAACGTCTCCCCAAACCATGGTACATATCCCACACTGGAGCACCTGCCAACGCTTATCGGGATCATCGTTCAGTGTCATGGAGGTGTGCTCCAGTAGCTCATCTAACGTCTTCACTCTCTTCCCATGTAAAACCATCGAAATAGGGCTCGAATACGGCACTGCCCTTTCCCCTCGATTCGTGACTACTCGATTTAGGCAAACTTCGCCTTCTCGTCGTCAAGGAACATATCGGAGTTGACGCTTACCTTGGCCTCGATACAGCAATACTAGTAGGCAATAAACTTGATCCTGTCCCCGTCCGGATCACCATTCCATGCCTTCAGCTTGCCGCCAGCATGCATCAGGGTGTTGGGCGACATAGTCTGGGAAGACGTTTGTCATAGTCTGTCTAGACCAGCTCTATCGAAATGGTTTTGCGAGTTCCTTTTTGTTTGTAAGTACTCAGTCTGTAAATGTTAATTCCCGTGTTGGATGGTGTTTACATATTTTTGGAAACGATGACAGCGGCAACGAGAATCGGCCTAGGAGCATACTGCGGGCAGTTCCGAAGGGTGGTTGTCGTGTTGGGGATGGGTAAGCGTGGTGGTCGTTTGAGCTTTGTTACGTTCGTGGGTGGTGTTATTTACATGTTATTAAGGAGCTGTAAGTATAATAGGCGAGGGGGTGGCAAGGTTTTGATAACGTAGACACGTAAGGCAGGGAGAGATATATATTCTTCGATTGTTTGTTTCTGTCTGTTACTTTTGGTTGGATCCTTGTCCTTTTCCTCGAACCATTTGCCGCCCATTGTCAGTCCGTCCATTTGCTTTCAAAGTCTTTTGTTCCTTTACCCGATACCACATAAAACCTGAATATTAAAATGATGTATGTAGAAATATGGGCTGTGACAAGTGCCATCGTGTTGATCGAATCCGTTAATTAGTGAAGTCAGGGTAGGGGTGTGAGTGAAGTCATTCCAAAGGGGGAGCAATAAGGGGTAAACCAAATAATCCAAACAAACGTGCTCACATCCAACCATGCTATCCTTTTTTACCATATACCTTATATCCCTTTCTCATCCCCCTTTCCATGTCCTGTTTCCTGTGGTTTGCGCCCATGAATCCACATATTTCTCCTGTTTACTGTACCAGCTGTGCGCCGAGTTCCTCACCCCATTCGCACATACCCTTCCGTGTCGTAGAAGACAAGTGATACCCTACCCTTGTATGCCTAGCCAGTCATCCTATTTCTTTCCTGTCTTCTCGTTCGCAGCCGCCATCAACTTCTCCCAGTTCGGCTCGGCACCGCCCGACTTGGCGTTTGCCTCCCAGAATAGGGCCCAGAACCTAGAGGTGAACGGGCGACGCTGGCGACCATCAAGCGAAAAGAACTCATGTTTCTCTATGTATACCAGTTGGCCTGATGGGCCGAGACGAATGACCTCGATACCGAGAGAGTTTCCGCCTCGACAACTTTCCCTACCCCCCTGTACTTTTATCACCTCGTATTCTTCATCAGACTCAACCAGAACAGTGGGCTGCTTCGGTTGTTGTGCCGTGCCGGCCCATATGTTCTTGAATAAGTTTTTGTAGAAGGTGAATAATGTGCGACTGGGCCGCGCCGCGTTGTCGCCGTCCTGGTGGGCCAAATAGAGGTCCTCCTCGGTTTGGGGGGCGTGTTGTTGGGTGGCCTTCTCCTCAGCTTCGCGTATCCTGGCATATTGACCGTACGTGAAAGGAGAAAGCTCGTCGGTCCCCAACTTCCGGTGGGCACGCTCGAGAGAACCAGGCCTCATTTTCAACTCCTCGAGATCGTCCCGCCTTCCTGGGGGCATCCATTCGGTCAGTGGTGGGATCCCTTGTTTGCGCAGCTCAATCCATTCGCTCATCGTCCGTGGCGAGCGGTAAACCAGGACTGGCTCGCAAACAGGAAAATACACCTCACTGATCTGAAATGCCTGTAACCGGAGAAGGGGGGAGGTGCGGCTAAGATCCGCAAGGGACTGGTCCTCATCGTCCTCATCATCCTCAAGCTGCTTCATGGGCCGTCCGCTGCTGGCGAAGAGGAGATCCTCAAAGGCATCAAGCCAACTGAATTCAACTGGTGACCGTGACCCCACCCCGTTGGGTGTCGGCTTCCATCCCAGCTCGTTATCGAGGCGTACGGGCGAGTACGCCGACAATCTGAGGAAATACCTCCAGGCAAGATCGTAAGCGGGAAGGTCGCCTCCCCGTAGTCCGTCTAGGAACTGCTCGACGTTGTGATCGACATTTTGCCAGCTGTCGTTGTCGGACATCTTGTTACTCGATCGGTTCGATCTCGTATTGGACAGTAGCAGGGTCCAATCCTGTACGTGTAAAATCGCGAGATCTGAACCGGGACCGTGGACGGGGAAAATCCTGGTGTCCAAAGGATGTGCGGTTGTGGTTTTGAAATCAAGGGAGGAATTCGATGAATCGATGGAGGGGGGACTGGCAGACAGGGGCCGGCCTATTAGCTCCCCAAGGTACGTACCTTGCCCGCCGGCCGGAGACTCGCGAGACACACTGCCGGGCTGCCCCGCTGTAAAATCCCCATGGTGTCTTGGGGAGTGACCAGCTTATTCCCTGGAAATGACATGGATCCTGGCACAGACGGCACGGCTCGAGCCAAACACCACTAAAACTTCATGATGCGCCATTAGCGAGTATCTCCTGTTTTCCAACTTTCAGACTCTGCTGATCTCTTGTTTTCCTTTTGCCTTGATACCCTTCATTACTGTACACGACTCCAACTTTCTTTTTGTATCGGCGACAAGCGGAGGACACGGCCCGAGCTGTCCGACCACCTAACCACTGGACCGAACGCTAGGCCGAGCGAGCAGCTCTTCGATTTCTAATACCTACCAGGTACCTTGGCGTGCTTGGGTAGCAAGCGACAGCCGACCGACAGCCTACCTACGCGTCGTACCCCGTCGACGACGCCGATGACCCCCCTTAACAGCCTACGATACCGGTGCATATGTGCATATCTGGGGACAACGACGAGAGTTCCTTGAACCGCCGCTGAAACTTGTCAGCAAATTCGCAACTCGATAAACATATCCGTATCGTCCTGCCTCAATCCCCTCCGCTACCGAAGCAACCCGACGACGCCCGCCGACGATGCATCTCCCCCTAGCGGACAACGACCTCCCCGACCACGGCGGCGGTAGTGGTGGCCACGGGCACGACGGCGACAAGGACCAGCTGCAGAACTGGTCGTCGCTGATCGGGATCATAACGGCAATCTGCGGCAACGTGCTCATCGCTTTGGCGTTAAATGTCCAGCGCTACGCACACATCCGCCTGCACAGGCGACGCGCGCGAAACCGGGAGCGCGCGAAACAGGCTATGAAGAATGCTGCCACCCACCAGGGGTACGGAACGGCAAACACACCGGATGGCGACCTGCCGCCCTCGGCAATAGCACGGCGGAATAGTGCAAGACCAGAAGAGACGGAACCGCTTACCGCGCGACGGGGCGACTCGTTCGGATCAACAGCGTCAGGAGACGAGTCGGTGTACTACTCTGCGGAAGATGACGACAGTAATAGCAAGGCTGCTGGGTCAAGTAGTAGCTACCTGAAAGACCCGTACTGGTGGTCGGGCCAGGTGCTGATTACCGTCGGCGAGATGGGCAATTTCCTGGCGTACGGGTTCGCGCCGGCGTCGATTGTCTCTCCGTTAGGCGTCGTGGCGCTAGTGTCGAACTGTGTTATTGCGCCCATCTTTTTCAAGGAAGTGTTTCGGCGGCGCGATTTCTTTGGCGTGATTGTCGCTGTCGCCGGGGCGGTGACGGTCGTGCTGAGCGCCAAACAAGAAGAGACGAAATTAGGTCCGCACGAGGTCTGGGACGCTATCACGACGACGGAGTTTGAGATTTATGTTGGTGTGAGCTGTGCGCTGATTGCGCTGCTCATGTGGCTGAGCCCACGGTACGGCAACCGGACTATTTTGATTGATTTGGGGCTTGTCGGGTTGTTTGGTATGTTCCACCAACCGGTCTATATGGGAAGTATTGAGGTTTGCTAACGGGGAAGGAAAAGGCGGTTATACTGCGCTTTCGACCAAGGGCGTGTCGTCGATGCTGTCGTCGACGCTGTTTGGCGCGTTCACGACACCTGTCACCTACGCGCTGCTGTTTGTGCTCTTGTCCACGGCCGTGATGCAGGTCCGCTACGTGAACAAGGCACTACAGCGGTTCGACTCGACGCAGGTCATTCCGATCCAGTTCGTGCTGTTCACGCTGTGCGTTATTATTGGCAGCGCGGTGCTGTATCGCGACTTCGAGCGAACGACGCGCGAGCAGGCGGTCAAGTTCGTGGGCGGCTGCTTGCTGACCTTCTTCGGCGTCTTCCTTATTACTAGCGGCAGGCCGCGGCAGGATCCTGAGGAAGATACGCTTTCTGATGCAGAGGGCATCGAGGAGACTATCGGTCTGTCGGAGCAAAGCCCCGGTACACCACAGGCACCGCATCGCCGAGGTAGTGACGCAGTGAGATCACGGCGGTCATCTAGGGCGTCGCGGGTCAGCTTCAAAGAGTCGGCGGTTAATCGACCGCTGGCTATTTTGGCGGGCACAGGTTACCCCAGTAAGAGGGTTCCTCCTGCAAAGGGGGCGAGTCTTGCTGAAGAGGAGAGCGAAAACTCGCCGCTGCTGGACAGTATTTGGAGGGAAGCACCACCCCAGGACCAACAGCAGCATCCGGGTCTAGGGCCTCACACGATATCGTCGGACTCGGTCATATCTACACCGATTTCGGATGGAGAACTACAACAATCAACAGCAGCATCGACGACACCAGTCCAGCCGACTCTACATATCCCGCAAACGAACAACATACACCACTCCGCCACTAGCGGCACCACCATCACGCCGGCAACAGAAAGACCAGTCACCCCCAGAGCACCGGCCAGCGGTTCGCGTCCGCACTCGCACCACTTCAGCGGGCCAATGTTTACGCCCTCGCCGTTCTCGTCGACCGTCAGCGCCGTCGTGGCCGACAAGATCCTCGCGCATCTGGATAGCAGTTCCAGTAGCCCGACGACTCGGCGGATGATTACCGCGCGCCGCAGCAGGCCGGGGCTGAGGAATAGTCTGTTTGTGCCGAGCGATGAGGTCGTGGAGGACTACGAGACTGATCAAGACAGTGATGAAGAAAGCGATTTATTAGCGAGGGCGCAGAGTGCGGTTGAGGCTACTGGTAGTCTATTTGGGGAAGGTGGTGCTACTGGTGGGGAGCAGGAAAGAAAAGGCGGTTTTAGGGGTAGGGCGAGGAGTTTGAGTCACACTCTGGGGGAGCTTTTTGGTGTAAGTAGTGGTGGTAATGGAAATGGAAAGAGGAAGAAGATGGGGAGTCGGAGGACGACGGGGACGATGACTACTACTGCGTCGGATCTGGAAGATGATGATAGGATAGCGGCGGTCAGGGCGGTACGGGCAGAAGACGGCAGGTTGATTAATGTTGCTGCGGATAGGAGTACGGAGACTTTATAATACCCCGAATTTGGAGGAGGGATGGTACCGGGGACTTGCATGGGTGGGGTTTAAGATACCGAACTTATTTGAACAAGAGCAAAATACTATAATTCGAATATAATCTGTAACTGGCCATACTATAGGTTATAAATGTAGGTATGTGGTTTGTTTGAGTCGCGGTGTGTTTTGTGCGTGTCGTGATGGAAAAAGGGGTAACGACCGAGGTACAATCCCATGGTCCGAGGAAAAGGGGCTTTGTTGGTGAGACAAATAAAACAGACACAGCAAAAATATCTTTGTTCCACGGGATTGATGCCTTATTGATGCAATTATGGATTGGCACCGTAATACCTTATATTTTCTGCTAGTACAATATCAACGACCTTGCAAGGCAAACTCTGTCTTATACTTGCGGTTCACCGCCTTCTCGGCAATCTGACATCTCCGCATCGTGCATGACAGATTCTTCACGCTTCTGACGGCAGACCCATCCATCAAACAAATAAGCCCGCATGGCTCAGTGGTAGAGCGCATCACTAGTAATGGTTCCTTGCGAAGTTAACTGGGTCAATGATGAGGTCGTCAGTTCGATTCTGGCTGTGGGCATTCTGTTTCAAGAGGGGGTGATCAGTTCCGAGGGGGATTAAAGTTTTTTATTTTGGATATTCAAATACCCAAGATATTTACTGGCACTCCGTTAGGTAGTGGTTGTGAATATTCTTTTACAGTTAGTACTTACTCTCTCAGAGTGCATGCAGTATCTATCGGTACGGGATTGTCGATGAAATCCTCGATGCTTTCAGAAACTGAAATGTTAAGGGACCAAGGGACCGAGTCGTTTTGGTGGAGCACTGCGCCGATTATGTAAGTTGCGGGGTCTGGCCTGTGCGCCGCCAGCGTCGTCATTCTTGCCCGGGCACGCAGGGAGCCAAGCTGATCTGAATTGCTGGGCTGCTGGGCGGGTGCCCTGCATGGTTGCTGCAATGGGAAGCTCGGCCCACGCAAACACCTCAAGACTCCAAGAACTCCAACCTCACTCATCCAACTGCCACTTGCCCGTCTTACACCTCGACACCCAGACGAAAACAACAGCCGTTTGCTACCCGCGTCGAACGAACTTGCAGCAGCATATATATGCAGCCCTACACTCATTGAAGCTGCCAAACTGTGCCCAGTCGCAACTGACCGCCCAACAAACCTGGAACCCCGCCTGCCGTCCGCGGTCCCACGTCTTCCATCCCATCCCAGAGATCGTCCACCTCGAGTTTGAATTTCTGTTTACCGACGACCTCTTCCCCGCCTACGCAACGTTCACAACACACCTGTAAATCTTAGATATCCTTCCTCACTTGCCCTCACCGCACACCCAGATTCACGCGCATTCATTGTCACCGTATGCCAACCTTCGATAGGGAAACCAAACTGTAGCAAGCAAAATGTGGAACGACGAGGATAACAACCCCTACGGGGGAACCTTCGAGCGTCGAGACTCCTACACATCTTCCGCACCTGGACAGCCATCGTCTCCCACTACTCGTGACTGTGAGTCCGGCCTGCTATCGCCCGTTCTCTTCTTTCTTTCCTTATTTGACGAGCTGTCGCGCCCCCCACGCCGGCATGATGGTGCATCCGGAGGACCTTAATGATGTACCCCTAAGCGAACCTTCTGACGATTACAATCCCGACTGGGTGGTTATAGATCCCCGCTACGATGCTCCCCAGACACCGTCCAGCCCCAGCGAGACCGATGCCCCGCCGGCGCCTAGCTACGCACGAGGATCGAGTGACGCCGATACCGACGAGGAGGCCGACGACAATGCTAACGGCGAGCTGGTGCCTCGGCGCAAACCTGGCGGATATGATAGCCGCGTCGAGCAAATGCTCTACGAGAACCCCGAGCTGCCCATATTGATCACCGACGCGGGGAAGAGTTCAGAAAGCGGGGGACGATACATTGTGTACACCATCAAGACCGGAGTAAGCGCCGGTGGACTGTCTTTGTCTGGGAAGGAACTGACAAAGTATTGTGTTTGTAGGAGCTTATTGTTCGCCGGCGATACTCTGAATTTGCGTCCTTGCGAGATGCCCTTACGAGGTTACACCCCACCCTCATCATTCCTCCCATACCGGAGAAGCATACTATGGCCGACTACGCGGCCAATCCGACCAATGCGAAGCAGGATCAGCAGATTATCGACCTAAGGAAACGCATGCTGGCAGTCTTTCTGAACAGGTGTCGGCGGATGGAGCAGGTTCGGACTGACGGGGTTTGGTGGAGGTTTCTCGACCCCAACTCTAGCTGGGTAGGTCTTGGATTACAAACACTTATCATTATGTGGCTAACACAATGCATAGACCGAGGTCCTCCACTCACACCCCGTGGCATCAATTCCCAAGTCGATCATGAAGGCGCCTCCACTGGACACAGCCAACCCAACCCCGGGACACAACTTCCTCCCCGTTCCTGCCAGTTCGGCGCGACTCAGGACACCCGCTGGTGCAAATGAGGGTTCCGGAGCCGGCGCGCCTCCTCTTGGCCGTTTCCCACCTGATTCCAGCTCACTCAGCGAGCAGGAGCTGGACATCTACTTCACCAACTTTGAGGCCTCCATCAAAGAACTGGAACAGCAGCTCTCGGGTCCCATGGAGAAGGTGAACCGGAGGACACTAAACCACCTGTCTTCGTTAGCTACGGATCTCTCGGAGCTCGGCGCGCGGTATAATGCGTTTGCGCTCTCCGAGCCACCAAATTCAGATCTTGCCCCAGCGATCGAAAGAATCGGCCAGGCTGCAGATTCGTCCTACATTGCCACGGAGGAACTATCCGGTTCACTGGGCGCCAGCTTCGCGGAGCCCATGAGGGAAAATGCGCAGTTTGCAGGTGTGGTCAGGAACGTACTGCGGTACAGGGTCCTGAAGCGGGTTCAACAAGACATGACGACAGACGAGCTTAACAAGAAACGAGCGCTTCTAGACCAGCTAGAGCGAAGTGAGGCGGAAGCTAGGAGGATTGATCAATACCTGAGCAGCAGCCAGCAGATTCAACCTCCGCGGAGATCCGCCAGCACGAGAGAGCCGCCGACAGCCAACCAGCATCGTAGGGACGGTAGTGGAGGGGACGACACGGCGTCGATAGACTCAGACTTTCCGCCAACACATGGCGACTTCTCATCGGCGCCGTCTGCTATTATCGGGGCGCCGGAGAGGGCACCGGGTGGAAGTCCGGGACATAAGAAGGCGGCCAGCGGGAATTCGATTACAAACAAGATCTTTGGGCCGATCCGGCATGCCGTCCAGGGCGTTGTGGACGTTGATCCTGAGCGGACACGGCGTGACACGATTGGCAAGACGCGCGAGTCTATTGGACAGCTGGAACTGGCTCAGGTTGCCTCGGCCCAGGATGTCAAGGATGCGAGTGCGAGTGTGTTGAAGGACCTGAAGAGGTTCCAGCGAGAGAAGGAGGATGATCTCAAACGCTACATGGTATGTTGCCCCTATCTTTCCAGGGATTTGGGTCTGTTACTGACGTCGTGAATTACAGCTGGCATATGCCAAGAGCCAGATCGAGTGGGCAAAGAAGAACAAGGAGACATGGGAAGAAGCGAGGGCCGAAGTTGATAAGATCGAGGAATCGTAGGGCAGTTTTTACTCGTGCAAGTCGGATCAGGATAGTATTTACTCGTGTGAGGAGTCGGATCCTGAGTGGCCATGCAGGGACAATGGGTTATGGCACATTTGATGTTGTGCTGGGTTTACTAGCGGTTGTTTTTATATTCTAATACGTCGGAGTCTTTCTATCGGCGTCAGCTTCTGCTTCCACATGGAAAGGTAGCGAATGAATTAGGTACATTAATAGGGTAGGCTGGAATTCGTATAGAGTTTAGTTAATCCAGTTCAGCCATTAATCGCATGGGCTCATGGTACTTCTTCATCCGATGTGTGATCTTGAATCTGAATTTTGGATAGCATCCAGACCCTCGGGTCGATTGAAGTCTGACAGACTGTATTGGTTTAAAGCGCACTGTATCGCATACCGTACGTACCATTGTGAGTTGGCTGATAAGATAAAGAGAGACCCTGGCTCGTACTTAAGGTACTTAGGTACCTTGTAGCTTCTTAGACCTAGCCCCACTAATCCGTATTGGTAACCCGTAAGGTACGGATTACAGACCATAAACTTTGAGCCGTCCGGAAGGCCTGAAGTTCTTCCTCTTGATATCCTCCTTACACCAGCCAATTGACAGACCCTGCAAAAGCAGAATCACTCCATTTGTGCACTTAATTACCACGACATTTTAGGCAGCAGTCTTAAAGTTTCGGCAAACTTTTGCAAAGGATTAACAGGACGTCATCACTTTTGGCAGAGTTTGGCAGATTTACGGGTTTGGTATTTAAGCCGTTCTGGAGGGGCCAGAAGTTGTTCCTCTGGGCATCATCCTTACACCAGCCAATTGGAACTTTTTGGTCTGATTGTCGCGGCCCACGTCTTTCAAGCTCCAACAAACCATCAAGGTCGTCGCACTTCTACTTCTTTACTCCCACCCGTCCACATACCAGATCGCTCGCTCGCTCGCTCACTCACTCACCACTCACTCACCACCAACGCCGCACGCACGCAACTCACTGCTTTAAAAACGAACGTCAGCTTGGTGATTGCGTGCGAAGGAAAAAGGACGCGACAATGGACCCCCATTCACATCCCATCCGCGACATCGCGGAACCGGGAATTAAAGTCTCGGACTACCAGGCCGTCAAGGCTCTCAGGGAAGAGGTCGCCCGACTCCTAAAGCGTAACTCGCAAGGGTTTCCGGGCGCGCAGCCCGTCAGTTTTACAAGAAGGCATCTTGATGAGCTACGCAAGGAGGAGTATGCCCCCTCCCCCCCCCCCCCCGCCGTCGCCCCTCCCTACCTCCCATACTAATTTTACTTGGAAATGTGTGTAGTTACTACGTCTGCGAAAAATCCGACGGCATCCGCTATCTCCTCTATCTCACACAAGACAAGTACACGGACAAAGAAACGCACTATCTGATCGACCGCAAGAATGATTACTGGTACATACACCAGCACAATCTACATTTTCCGCTGCCGGGGGAACCGAATGAATACCACAAGGATACGCTGATCGATGGGGAACTGGTGGTCGATGTGATGTCCGACGGACGGAAAGAACCCAAGTTCTTGGTTTTCGATCTGCTGTGTCTTGACGGGAAAGCTGACCTCTTGTCAAAACCGCTCGACAAAAGGCTGGGCTATTGCAAGAAACACATCATGGAGCCGTACGATAAGCTCTTCAAGGAATTTCCTGACGAACTCAAGTTTCAGGCGTTCAAGGTTGAGATGAAGGATATGCAGTTCTCTTATGGCTTGCAGCTGATGTTTGAGCGGGTGCTGCCGCACCTACGGCACGAAAATGACGGACTCATTTTTACGTGTCGAGAGTCACCTTATCAGTTTGGGACGGACCCGCATATTTTGAAGTGGAAGGCGCCGCACGATAATACTATTGACTTTCGACTGAGACTAAATTTTCCGGTTGTTGAGCCCGACGAGCAGGAACGAGCCGAGGGGATCACGGAGCCGTTTGTGGACTATGATTCTGTTCCTGAGGCGAGGCTGATGATTTTTACTGGGAACGATAGGGGCACGCCGGGGTATCAGATGTTTAAGGAGAGTCTATATTTGACCGAAGAGGAGTGGGAACGCCTCAAAGAGTTGGGGGATCCGTTCCAGAATCGGGTTGTGGAGTGCTGTCTTGACAGCGAGAAGAGGTGGCGGTTGTATCGGTTTCGGGATGACAAGAATGAGGCTAATCATATCAGTACGGTCAATTCTGTGCTCGAGAGCATCAAGGATGGGGTCGCCAGGGAGGATTTGTTGGCCTCTGAGAGCGCGATCAAGAATAGTTGGAAGTTGAGGCATGGGCAGCAGCAGCACTAGGAGAAGCAGCAGCAGTCTGGCGGTCATGCCTCAGGTGGTTCAGGTGATTCAGGCGGTTCCGGTGGTTCAGACGGTTCAGGCCGTTCAGGTGGTTATAAGTCTTTGGTTCTCAAGTATTCGGTGTTGGGGTCTACCTACCTGGGTATCTTCGGTATTGTATTTCTTTCTTTTTCTTTTTTTTTGGTTTCGTGTATGGTACAACAATAGTGTTTGGTGGTCGGGACGGATGGCTTAATCTTGGCTTTGGGAGTCTTGGCTTTCGAGGTGTTTAGGGAATACTTACGGTCAAGGGGAAACCAAAATGGTCGTAGCGATGGGGAAAGGCGTTCTTATCAATTCAGTTTTGTTTTTGTTCACACCTTTCGGTCTAGAGGTACCGTGCAAGTAAGGGCAATGGGTGTCTGTCAATATGTCCAAAACCGAACCGTTCATGCTCTTTATTCCGCTTGAGTACCAGATACTGTTATGTGTGATGATGTATGTATTTCGTTCTTATATGCGATGTAACGGATGGTCATAGCTGGGAGAGAGAGGCGATATCAGTGAAAAGATCTCAAATGCCCATCCATCCTTATTATGCCCAAGTTAGAAAGGGGGAAGGAGAGTATGAGACGGGAAACCATCGCCAATGCAAAATAAGCGCGAAAACACCGAGACACCCATCAACCCACAACCACAAGACACTTCGACGTCGATGCTCTCTCTACCTGTTCATGGATAACCGGCTATGAGGAAGAGCATACGGCACGAAACCAACCCCAACCAACTTGAGAGACGTCTGTATTCAGAGCCAATATGTATTTTAATTGGATGCTGCCATCTCACTTCCTCCCGCTCTGCTTCTCGCTTCTACTAAAAACATCCACACCCCTTTCCACCCCTGACGCAGACCGGAGTCGAACCGAGTTCATATTGTAGAGACCCATCCACCTAACCTATACCTCAAATACTCCCGCATCTGGGCCTATGCACCGCGACAAAATCGGCAAAGCAACAGTATCCCTATCTCCTCCCACCCTGCAACAACTGCTGTATATAATTCACCACCCCCTTGCGGTCCTTGGACGTGGTCAACGTTTGCACAAACTGGGCACTCATCTGATCCGTGAACCCCAGCCCGGGAAACGTAACCGTCTGCAAATGGCCAATAAACGCGCGGCCCGTCTTCGTATAAATGGTCTGCTCCAGACCCGCAATCTCGCTCAGCACCTGCCGCGACTGCGCGTCGCTAAAGGGTTTAAAGTTCGGGTCCTGCAGCACCTCCCAGCAGACCGTATGAAACCTGTCAATCATGAACTGGTCGAACCCGGGGATGGCCGGCTGCGCAGGTTCGTCCCTCACCACGGGCTCCGGGGCAATCGTCGCGACATCCGGCCCGCCCCATTGGGCGGCCATCCGCGTCAGCACGGCGAAGCCAATGCGGCTGGCGCCCAAGTTCCCGTGCACGATAATCTTGGAGATGGTCATGATGGACGAGATGAGCGACTCGAACGTCCCCTGGTTGGTCGCGCTGACCAGGACGCCGCCGAGGTCGTTGAGCAAAATGACCTGTACAAAAGTAATATATTCACGCCGCAACTCCTGCAGCTGAATCTCGTCGTCAGTTCCATTAATCGGCTCGGACAGACCGGCAAACACGCGCTCGAGCAGCGGCGTCAGCAGAAGGTCGAGGATGTTGTAGATCTCGCCCTTGAAGTTGAACACCACCTGTTCCAGCAGCCGGAGGAACATGGCCATCTCGTCTTTACTAGAGCTACGAGACAGCAAGCCTTCGATCCACTGCGGGAGCTGCGGAAGAACGGCGGCGCCCAGGACTCCAAGCAGGCGGGAGAAAGCCGAGCGGCAGGCGGCGCGGATCTCCCCGTTGGCATTGAGCTCGCTGAGAGCAATCAAAATGGCCTCTGCTGCCCTCGAGAACTCGTCCGACACGGCCTTGGGCGGTGGTTTGCGGTTCGTTTGGGTGGGATTCCAGTCGGCGAAACCGTTGGCCAAAGTCCCCAGAGCCATCACAATATGGTGGATCTGTAGGATGGCTTGGGCATCCCCAGCCTTGGCCCGCGGCAAGTGTACGCTCATGTCGGAAAACAGCGGATCCATTACAGAGCGCGCATAGAGCGCCTGCTGTTCAACCGGTGTGGTGGAGGTCGAAGAGATGCATCCGACCGCCTCAAAGAGGTACAGCTGGCTGTTAAAGATGGCGTCCGCTGAACGGTCAGATTCGTCCGATGACATGTCATCATCGGCATCATTGTTAGGGACCTCTGCCTTGATAGGCAAAAGGTCTCCAATGGACTGGATAACGGTTTTTGCGACATTTTGTACCTGTGCCCTCAGCTGTTTGACGAAGCGTAGAAAGAGGTACCAAGATCGCGTGCGGACGCGGACATGGTCGTGGTGTACAAGGCGAACAAAATTTTCCAGGACTCGGGGAATGTACTGGTGGTGGCTTTCGAAGAAGTTGTAGTATCTGACGCAAATTTCCATATACTGGAGAAGGATGGCGGGGTGGGGGAAGCTGGCAATGTCTGTGAAAACCAGTAAGCAAATGTATGCCTCGATGGCAGAACAGGGAGCATCCTACCTGATTCGACCATTTTGCCCATCATGACGGCAAGTCGCTCAGCAGCAACCGTATTGGGCTGGCTCTTGTGAGCTATGCCGGCATTTGGAAGAGCCAGCTCGCCGAACAGGTAGATCTCGTGAAGGGCAAGATCAAGGTCTCTCCAGTCCACCTGCGACGGCCCCTGCTCAAGGTTCGCAAACATGTTGGCGACCAAATTGCTCAAAAATTCTATATAAAGGTTCTGGTCCACGGCAGCAACAGTCTTCTGCAAAATCTGCAGCCTCTTGCGCAATTCAGAGAACTCGGCTTCGTCGGTCTGCTCATCTTCGTTGCCCCAAGTGGACGTCTCGTCGTATCGCATCTTCCCGACAATTGCATTCAGAATCGGGGGAAGCATTTCCGCGTATCCAGGCGGTAGTGTACCGATTTTCCGAAGGAATGTCAAGAGGTCGGTGAGGCACGGAATCACAGTCGAGCAGATCTCGTCGTACTCGTCGGAGAAAAGCCGTAGGAGCGACGGCAGAAGCTCCTGGAGAAGCTGCTCTGCCTTGGCCCGTGTACCGTTCTCAACTTTATTATCCTCCAGCACTCGTACAATGTCACCCAGTGTGGTGTTCATCAGCTTGGCCACTGCCTCGGCAAGATCGGTGTCGTATCGAGGTGTCCCCTTAAATTTTTCAAGAGGATCGCTCGCTAGCAGCTCCTCAATAATCGCACGGAGGTTCAGAAACGAAATCATCTCGGTCTTGTCGGCTGGCTGCATCTTCTTGGCCACTATTTCGGTCAAAGTGTCGATAGCGGCGTCCCGGACCTTGTCCTCGCCACCGTCCTTGTTCGTCCGTCCGATGAGAGGCATGAGGACGTTGAGCATCTCCTGGTTGATAATCAACGAGATGTCGATCCAGCTGACCCATTTTCCAATAACCTTCAACGTCATCTCGACCACGGCGTCGCTCTGGTTCCCCCACTGGGCTAAGATTTCCTGCCATGACGCGGCAATCTTTCGCATGTCCCGCTCGCGTACCAAGTCCTTGAGGTCATTGTTCCGCTTCGGCTCGCTCCCTGAGCGGGCCAACGTCAAGTCGGCAATCTCATCATGGACCGAGCCGAGGATCCGCAGGTACATGACCACGCCATTGATATTGTTCCTCAGGGAGCCATCTGCCGAAACCGTCAGAGCCAAAAAGTCGTCGATAAAGCTCTCCCACCCTTCCTTGTACAAACAGACAAACAGATATGTCAACGTCTGGGTGAGCTTGTTCTGGAGGTGGGGCGGGTCGATGGGCTCTTGGGCATTGCCGCTGTAGGTTCTTCGGATGTAGTCAAGCAGAGAATTTTTGAGGAAGGCGAGGCTTTGCCCATCCAGCGCCTGCGAGTGGACGGCATTGTTCACGATCTCCAGCGAGACCAGCCGGACGACCTCGGACAGTCTCTGTGTTCGGGTGAAGAGTGCGGCACAGACCTGCCAGGCTTGAGGATCCAACCTGAGCTGGTTGAGGTAGTCGAAGGCTTGGGTTTTCAATGCTTGGTCGGAAGAGGGGTTCCAAGCGATCTCAATCGCATTCTCGATCTAGAAGAGGAGTACACGCGTCAGTACCAGCAGCGACAGGTTGAAGATCGAGAAGGATGGCCGCGAATATATGGTCTTCCCCTTCATGGTGGGGTTGGGCTGGCCTCGATCTCGCGTGGGGGAGGGGCACACGACGACGGTAGCGGTGAGGGACAAAAGCGTGCTTTAATTACCTGGACGTCCATAGTTTGGCCTGGACGACTTGTCGAGGATGCGGAGTGTATAAATTATTCAAAAGACAGGGCGGCGGGTTTTCTGTCGCGAAGCTGCTATAACTTGGGCAGCCTTTGGGGTGAACGTATGCAGCATATTCTCAAAGGCGGCAGATGTGGCGCCGAAGACTCATGTTTCTAAGCGGGGGGGAACCCTAGTTGGCCGCCATGATGTGATATACAGCTGATTTTTTTTTCGGTCGGTGATGTCTCTCTCCAAATAAAAAGCGACACAAGAAGCGGAAAAGGTGCCGTGTCGTCGTTGATGTTGTGAGCAAAGTTCGGCAAGAAAGAGAAATGATGTATGGTGGGAGCTTGCTTGTTCAAAGAGCTTTCAATTTCAGGTTGGGGCGAAAGCAATCAAATGAAGGGTTGCCAGGAAGATGTGGCAGCCTCTGGCGGGCGGTGGGCAGGGTAGGTGGGGCACCGAATTCAAATAGTCGCTGCGGAGTAACGTGGACCGCCCAGACGTCAGGTCGTCCCACAGGCCCGACCGGCCAGGCTGCCGACGGCCTAAACACCGCCAAAATAACTGAGAGTTACCTCACGTGCACCCAAGCGTTGAAACAAAAGGCTGAATCAACGTCAACCGGAGGGTCGAGTCAGTCCAATCACAACGCCTCCCGTCCGTCTGTTGTGAATACCAGAGACTGCCTGAAATTTAGCGATTGGACAAAACGACAGGGGACTTATCAACGGAACTAGAGGAAGCTGATAGTGCAGCCGTCGGGCATGAGCCGTTGAGATGTGGCACTCTCTGCCAAGCATTCCAGAACATTTCCGTTTTCGGCTGTCTGGAAACTGCCCAAGATTATCATCAGTTCCTCCGCCGCTTCGCATTAAATGTCAGGTAGTAATTTTGGGATAGGTCGGAACACGTTATCGAAGGGGCATACCTCCTACATACCTAAGGTAGTTGAGCATTTGCCCGGGTAGGGAATCGTAAGAAAATCTTCAAATACAATGCTATGGATCAGAAGCTCCCTAGTAATCCACAAATCCCAGCCCGACAGAGACGAACAATACACTTGAAAGGAGAAAATCAGTTATAACGCCGCCCAAACCACCATTCTGCTGCTCCCGCTGCTTTTGTGCCCAACATCTTTGAGCCATTTGTTTCCCGTCTGAATAGCTACCATTATTAGCACCCATGGTAAAGTCGGTAGACAGCCCTTGCGCGCAGCTGTGAGAAAATGGTCCTCTCAGCTTGATTATTCTGGCCCCTCGATGCGCCTTATCATTCCTATCATCTCGCCCCTGCCCACAACCTTCAAGGAAACATGTACCTAATTAGCCTTCTTCTTGGGCGGCTGCTTCTCCTCTTCCTCTATGCGCCTTATCATACTTATCATCTCGCTTTTGCCACCAATCTTCCAGGAAACATGTACCTAATTAGCCTTCTTCTTCTTCTTGGGCGGCTGCTTCTCCTCTTCCTCCTCATCTACCTCATCGTCTTCTTCGTCCTCGTCAACCTGATTATCCACATCGCTCTCGTCGCTTCCGGACCCGCTGCTCTCGTGATCACTATCGAACTCCTCTGCAACATCACTGTCGCTCTCCGCCCGGAAATCCTCATCCACGGACTCCTCGTCCTCGTCCGCCGACCCGCGGTCCGCCTTGGGTCCGACAGCGATCTCCTCGTCGGAGCTCTCCATTACCTCGTCGCGCATCGCTGCTGCAAGCATGTTGGCGTCCTCGTCAATCTCGTTCTTAACGCGCAGGCCCTTGAGCTTAAAGAAGTCCTCGAGCGCCTTGAGGTCCTCGCGGTTGATGTTACTGAACTGCGACGAACCGGCGCCCTTGAGGTGCACCGTGATGTCGAACGTTGAGAGTGCCGATACGGCTCCACCGACACGCGAGAACGTGATGGACTGCGTCTGATCGTACGAGATGTAGGTGGCCGGCTTGGGCACGAACATGAACGCCTTCTCGAGGCAGTAGAGGAAACCCTCACTGGCTTTAATAGAGCACTTGATGCCGTATTGGTTGCGGTGGCTGTAATGACTTATGTTAGCTCACAGAGTAATGGAGAAATAAGAAAAAGAAGAACGTACGTTGTAAAATCCTTCGCCGGCGTGGTAACCTTCTTGTTCCCCAGCCCCTTGAAGATGTACGTAACCACCTGGTGGAGCGGCTGCTCGTAATGTCCCTGCAGCCGGTCCTTGTACTTGCCCTCGAGCTCCTCCTGGGTAATATTAAGATCAAGCGTGACCTCCTCGTCGGCCTTGAACTGCATCACCAAAAACGGGTACCGCGTCTGACCCTGACGCAATGGCGGATCCAGCCCGATACACAGCATGAAATGCAAGTCGTCGGGCTTGGGAAGCACCATAAACTTCTTGACCGCGTCGTACTGAATCTTGTAGTCGTACGTCTTGCCACGCAGCCGGAACGAGGAGTCGTACATGTCGATATCAAAACGACCTCTGGGCGTGAGGTGCAGAACGTCCAGGAACGTTGCGATGGTGTCGCCCGCCGTCTCGCCGATCTCCGCCTTCTCGATGAGCGTGTCGTAAAAGAGCGTTACAGCGTTCTTCTCCTCCTCGTCGGCGTCGCTACCTGCCTCGCCGCCCTCGGCCTCTTTCCTCGTCGTTGTGCCGGGAATGTAAAAGCGCATCTCAACGAGCTGGTCCTTACCCGCGCTCGCCTTCTTGCCCTTGTTTTTTGATGACCCATTCTGTGTGCCGTTGGCGCCCTTGCCCGCGCCGTCGACGGCGAACTCGACCGCTATCTCGTTTCGGCCCGCCAGGTTGGTGTTGGATATCTCCGAGTAGGGAATCTCGAACGACGGCCGGTTTTGCACGTTGAATGTAAGCTCGGCTTTGCCAAACTCGGCCTTGCCCCAATTCCACCCGCGCAGCGAGTGCTCTTTGTTCTCGAGGTTGGTGCTGTACCAATTCTTGAATATTTTGCTGAGACGCTCATAGTCCTCCAGCGCGAAGCCGTCTAGCTGTGTGATACCGGAATTCCTCTGTAGTATCTTGACCTCGAAGCCTTTTGCCGCCCTGCTCCACTGTGCACCGGCGATGTTGCCCTGGTCGAGAGTGAAGGCCTCGCCGCCACCCGCGGGTTTCCAGCCGAGACCGTTCTCGGCGAATCTGCATTTTCCGTTCTCTTTGGACAAGTCCAGGTAGATATTATCGAAGCTCTCGCTGGAACGCATTGTGTCAGCTAAGCGCACCAAATTTGACTGGGACAAGGGTGCAATGGAAGGAGCAGACTTTCGCTGCCTGTGGGATTTGGATGGCGGAGAAAGCGAAAACTGAACTTACATGGCTGCCATATTTATTCTGCTATCCAAGTTGCAGGTTAGAATTCTGGATGATGGATGCAGGATGGTTGAGAAATAGTGGCGGGCGGACGGAACTCGACTTAACTTTTGCAACTGCCTTCGCGACCCGTCAAAGAAGCGTGACGCGACTTAAAGTAGAAGCACGGACCACATGCTAGCCGCAGCTGTCAACCAGAAGCCGGACGCCCCCACTGGAGTCTTGCTCTTCGGGATTCACTTGCCGTGGACTTACGGATTCGGTCGATGAGACCAAGAACAATTGCATTTGTTCGAGCTTCGAGGCTTTCGATGATTGATTTATTCACTTTCAACTGCTTCCAACTTCAAGCTGAATTTATAACTACAGTACTTATACTGGCCGTAATCGAGTAATTCACCCAGTTCTAAATCTGAAGTGTTGTCGTTGTTCACCCTTCAAGGAATTGGAGCTCGATTACATCCCAATTCAAAACGGGCAACAAAGCACAGGTCGAGGGCTTGCAGCTTGAATGAAGACTCGGTGAGAGTTCGACCAGATTTGCGACTGAGGAAATACTCTATTCAATTAACATATGCGCGCCTGTCTGGATATTCTATGGTCGAATGATCGATTCGAGATACTTCGACAGATGCAGATGGAACCTTTGCCAAGCCATTTCTACAGTCACTTCCCGCCCAAAGACGTTGAAGCCTGCATTCCTGCCTGCACTTACCACGAGCTTGCCGCAGCTTCACCCAACGAGGCGCTCGCCAGTCTTGCGGGAACGGGAAGAGGTTCCGCGGCCAGAACGTAAATGTTTCCAGGCAGATGGCGCTGCCTAACAAACTGGAAAGATATCCGTTCGGACTTTACATCTTTGATATGATAAGGAGGTGCACGCACCTCACGTAGTAGCGATTCACTGTCACCTAATGCACCATCTTCGTCATGAGTTCCATCCGAGAAGCAAAACCCGAGGTTGACTTGTTCCGGCAGCCTACTTTCATCTCTCTTTCTGCTCCACTGGTGAAGGATCAACAGGCAGACAGACGAACAGCAAGTGTGTGTGTCTCGGTTTCTGTCACTTCACTTCACTTCCCCTTCCACTTACATATGATAATTAAAGTGTCTGCTTGTGGCGCCCCCTCCTCCGTAGCATTCCGGGAAGCTCACACCACCACTGACCCCTCGCATAAAAGCGCGTCCCGCCTGATCGACATCCAGATTATTCTCGACCACCCAAAGCGAACAATTCCTTTTTGTTCTTTTCCGTCCACACACATCTTTCCCAGACTCTGCGAACAACTCCGATTTGCTTTCTTACTGCCAAATTTTTACCTACCATTCTTCTGGTTCATTAGACAAAGATGAGCTTGCACCGACCCCTCCGCGGCGGCTGCCACTGCGGCCGCAATCGTTACATCATACAACCGCCGCCGAACGCAAGCCAGCTCGCTCGTGTCCTCTTTGGGTCCCAACGCTCTCATTGTAAGACGACTTACCTGCAATCCACGCACCCAAACAAACGCATATCACCTACATATAGATAATATACTAACCTGGCCACGAAGGCATCTCGCAAGCCTCCCCGCTCGCCGCCTTCCTGCGCGTGCCTCTGCAATGGTACTACAGCACAACTTTCGCCCTCCACGACGACGAGACCTCGGCCATGATCCACCGCGTCTACACCCCGCGCGACGAAGCGCACACGATGCGCCACTTCTGCGGCTTCTGCGGCACGCCGCTGTCGTACTGGTCCGAGGAGCCGCGCAGCGAGGCCGATTTTATTCATCTGACGCTGGGCAGTCTCGTTCAAGAAGACCTCGCTGACCTGGAGGACTTGGGCTTGGTTCCGGGTTTGGATGACGAGGCTTCTCAGGCTTCGCGGCCGGATACTCCGCCCTCAGAAGACACGGATATGGCTAATGCCAACACCGGTCATGGTAATGGTGGTGTGACTAAAGGGAGAGTCGGAGCCGTGCCGTGGTTCGATACGCTCACGGAAGGCAGTCGTCTCGGAACGTTGCGGCTGGCTAGAAGCAGCGGCTCGAGTCGAGACGGCATAGTCAAGGTCGAGTGGGAAGTTATCGAGTGGTCGTCTGAGGAGGATGATGAAGGCTTGCAGGCTTCTCCTTCCAAGAACAATAGTAGCAAGCGCAAGCTAGACCAGCGGGATAGCAGTTCTAATGATCCCGCTGCGATGGAGTTATAAGAGAATGAGATGGACGGGCCGCTTTCCCATGGATGGATAGATCGCTCGGTCTCTCTGCGGTCTGTCAGTGTGGGGATAGTATCACGATATGCGGTAATACGGGGACTACGGGGACGGCGTTGGGTGCATGGCGATTAATTGGCGCATCCGGTGTTGGAGATGGTGACTGATCTGGCAAAACACCGGCACACGTCTCTCACGTCAGTTGCATGGGCTCATTTGGCTTTTGGTGTTTATCGGGTCGCAAAATGGGAAACATTGCCTTTTTCTGGGGGTAGGGGGGAGCAACCAGGAAGGTCGCCAAATGTCCCATTTGTCCGCACATGGTGGAAAAAGCCTAGGGATCGAAACAGGTTGGCTGAGCGAAGAGATAGTAATAGCGCATTCTTCTTTTCCTGTTTTGCAATTAGGTAGATACACAGTCGATAAATCCAGATAGTATCATCAGCAACCTGGGAGTCGATGCAGAGGATAAGTAAGGAGTCAGTCTGCGTATCAACTCCAAATCAGCTTCAGGTCAGGTCGGGTTAGACCGGACATGGGCGGCACGGCGGAGGAATTACATGCGGCCGGGCTCAGCTGGAGGGCTGTTATCTCAAGAAACACCCTGCCTATCACGGCGGGCTTGGTCCTGTGTTCCATCAAAACATCAGACAAACAGAAATAACACGGACGGCAAGCTCGTCCTGCTGTGCCGAAAACATCCCCACGTTGAGGTGCACACCGAGTCCAATAGTCCCGTCCGTTCCGTCGCGCTTGCATCGCTCAGGGAACCTCGGTCTGCGGAGACGGCCCACGGCCTTCACCTCAGGTTCTGAATCGCCAGCCCGGCCGACGATTACCCGTTGGAACTAGTCGACGGCTCAGACGGCCAGCCTCAACACGCTCGACAATGGAAGGTCATAACGGCCGACCGTTATTGATATCTGAAAGCCTCAATGCTGCTTCGCTTCCAGTCTTGAGTGAAACCGCCGCAGCGCGCCAAGCAGCAGCACAAAGAATGATACCTTGAACGGAACCATAGACCCAATCGGCAACCACGCGTGCCTCCTCGCAGCCTTCTCCCGTGCTCCCGTGCTCCCGTCGTGTCGCCCCCCAAATCGAATTCCGGTGCGCGGGTGCTGTCGTGCCGCCGCCCCCCGGGCAACCAACACAGCCAGAGTTCATCCTAGCCAGAGATCCCCAGACCTATAGTTGAGCCGAAGTTTTCCCTGCCTGTTGGACGGGGTCATCCTTTGGCGGGCCGTCCATCCGGCAAAAACAGAGCATGTGGAGAGAAAGTTGGAGAAGGAGAGAAATTGCGCCTCTGTGCTCCCAACCACATGATCTGTTGGTTTTCCCCCTTTGCTCGTGGGGATGGATGGGGATGAGTTGACACAGGAGGGGAAGCTTCTTTACTCTGCAGCACGTTATCGATATCGATTGCAGCCGCAAGGAAACATCTACCTGGAATAGGAGAAGGGACCATCAACCCCAAAAGGTCAATGCTGAATGAATGCTCCTTCTTTCCACGGTTTTGGGCCAGGCCAGGTGGAAAGATATGGTACGAAGCTCCCCGCTTCCATGGTACCTGTCTGACCATTCGCCTCCAAAAAGTGGACAGTTGCATCTTTCATCAATGGATCTCAGCTGTTCTTGCCGCAGATCAACCGCAGCAACACAACCGTTGTACCCCGCGGTGGGGGTCTCTCTTCAGTCAAAGTTGGAGTATTCCGATGAACGGGACCCTGGGGCTACACACCACCTAACAAACCTTCCCGTGGACACGCGGGTGGGATACAGGTCCCGGCCCAGACCCCAGTCGCTCGAGGGCCCCAGTAGGGGAAGTGCATCTCTCATCAGCCTATGCCTGGATAGCTTTTCTCGGTGTCGACGGTCCGAAACACGGGAGAATGGGGGGATTAATGGGCATTGAAACCGCGCCGATGGTGCCATCTATAAGATGGAGAGCCGCCCCGGCTTTGGGTCTCAAAACTCTCGAGTAGTCTCATTTCTTCGTCTTCACACTTGCTTGACCTTGTCTCCAACTCGCTCTTCTGGACGTCGGCCCGCTTGCCGTCTCATACACACATCATGTCTCTCCCCAAGGACTTCCTGTGGGGCTTTGCTACCGCCTCGTGAGTTGTTGCCTTCTCCAGCATTCCAAGATAAACAACAGAGAAACTAACTCCTGATCCAGCTACCAGATCGAGGGTTCCGCCGACGTAGACGGCCGCGGCCCGTCCATCTGGGACACCTTCTGCGCCATCCCGGGCAAGATCGCCGACGGTTCCTCTGGAGCCGTGGCCTGCGACTCGTACAAGAGAACCAAAGAGGACATCGACCTGCTCAAGTCTTTGGGTGCGAAGGCGTACCGCTTCTCCATCTCGTGGTCGCGCATCATTCCTATCGGAGGCCGCAACGACCCCATCAACCAGAAGGGCATCGACCACTACGTCAAGTTCGTCGACGACCTGCTGGAAGCCGGCATCACGCCCTTCATCACGCTGTTCCACTGGGACCTGCCGGACGGCCTCGATAAGCGCTACGGGGGGCTCCTGAACCGCGAGGAGTTCCCGCTCGACTTTGAGAATTATGCTCGGGTCATGTTCAAGGCCATCCCCAAGTGCAAGCACTGGATCACATTCAACGAGCCGTGGTGCTCGTCCATTCTTGGTTATAACACCGGCTATTTCGCCCCTGGTCACACCTCGGACCGCAGCCGGTCGGCTGTCGGCGACAGCGCGCGCGAGCCGTGGATCGCGGGCCATAACATTCTGGTGGCGCACGGCCGCGCCGTCAAGGCGTACCGCGAGGATTTCAAGCCCACCCAGGGCGGCGAGATTGGTATCACGCTCAACGGCGACGCCACGCTGCCGTGGGACCCCGAGGACCCGGCCGACGTGGAGGCGTGCGACCGCAAGATCGAGTTTGCGATTTCGTGGTTTGCCGACCCCATCTACTTCGGGACATACCCGGAGTCGATGCGCAAGCAGCTTGGTGATCGGCTACCGACTTTTACGGATGAGGAGGTCGCGCTCGTCAAAGGGTCAAATGACTTTTACGGTATGAACCACTATACGGCCAACTACATCAAGCACAAGACGGGCACGCCGCCGGACGATGACTTCCTCGGAAATCTCGAGACGCTCTTCTACAATAAGAACGGCGACTGCATCGGCCCCGAGACGCAATCCTTCTGGCTGCGCCCGCATGCCCAGGGGTTCAGGGATCTGTTGAACTGGCTCAGTAAGCGGTATGGACATCCCAAGATCTATGTCACTGAGAATGGTACTTCGTTGAAGGGGGAGAACGATATGCCGCTCGAGAAGATTGTTGAGGATGACTTCCGTGTGAAGTATTTCAATGATTATGTCAATGCGATGGCCAAGGCGTCCGAGGAGGACGGTGTTGATGTCCGCGGGTACCTGGCCTGGTCGCTGATGGATAACTTTGAGTGGGCTGAAGGCTATGAGACGCGGTTTGGTGTCACGTATGTGGACTATGAGCATGATCAGAAGAGGCACCCCAAAAAGAGCGCGAAGAGTCTTGCCAAGTTGTTTGATGGGTTGATTAAGAAGGAGTAGAGTCAGCAGACTTGGGGAGTAGACAAGTTGCGATAATACCTAGACTTGCACGCGATGAGAAGAAAGAGAAAGGAAACGGTAAAGAGGTGGACATGATTGGGTATGGACATTGTATGACGGACGTGGGTTATGTAGCTTTTGGGTTTTTGTTATGTATTTATGGGAGGACATCATGAATTGCAAATGGTTTAAATGATGACGAGGTTGAAGTTTCTAAAAACTCCTTTCCTTTATACCGTGAGTCTGGGCTCTTGGCTTCTCTCGTCTGTTTGAGCTGATCAGACGACAGTCTGACGAAGGATACCGAAACACCGAAGAATCCAACTTCCAACCCTGAGATATCCATGTCTCGTGGCTTTTCGCGGCTTTTCGTTTCGGTGACCGGTGAGACCGTGGTCAATCTGGGGGCGTAACCCCGGATGTGGGGTGCGCCGGTACGGAGGCGGGGGGTGGCATGACCGATCCCAGCGAGGTTAGCCCCACCAACTTGGAGCAGGTACCTGAGCTTTGTCTGACTTGAGGATGCTTGTTTTTCTTCGAGACGCAACTTTTTCTTCTTCAAGTTGATTTCTGAAAGGGACTTGAACCTTCGATTTGCAATTCGATTTCTTTTCATTTCCGTTTCAATTGGACTCGAAACTGTTGGATCTTGTCAACGAGACAGCCCTTCGTCACCTGACAACCACCGACCCCCAATGATCGTACCGTTTCACCCCGCCATCTCGTCATCATCCATGGAGTCGCCGTTGCTCACCAAAGCCGAAAACGGCTTAGCGGACAGTTACACGCTGCAATTTGAACTGAATCGCGGGGTTGAACACAAGGCCCATTTTGGTTTGAGTCCAATCATGGAAGGGCAAGTACCCGAGGATGAATGAATGCCGCCGCCCCTTGTTCGCCCCGGACAGCTGGAACCTCTACGGATGCCGAGCAGGCGATGATGAGACAGAACATGACTTGTTATAACTAAGACCCATCCCTTGGCTTCACCCTTTCTTCAGTTCTGTGAAATTTTTGCTCTAGTATTTTGTATCTCTCCATTTCAATTCTTGGAATACTGTTCAGCCATCCCGCTCAGGCGTCCTTATACCCCCAAAGCTCAGCTGCCTGCACAGAAACACCATCACGACGTCATCCTGCCTGGCAGACAGAACGAGAGAAACCCGACAAATAAAGAGAGCGGAGGGCCCTGAAGCGGTAGTTGGTCTGCCTGAGTGTTCTTGCTCAATCTCTCTCAGCTCCGAGTATCCGAAGTGAACAGTTCTCTCACACAACCAGCCAGCATCACATTCACAGTCATCAAAATGTCAGGCGCACCCTCCAGACTCAGAAACGTCCTCGGACACCTCCTCCCGCTCGGGAGAGGCGGCTCCTCTTCACAACCAAACCACATCCACCAGCTCACGCCCACCTTCTTCCTCGAGCGCGCGGCAGCCATCGAACCAGATGCAGAAGCCATCTACCATGTCACCACCAACGGCAAGGTCCTCCGGCGCTCCTACATGGAGTTCGCCGACCGCGCCCGCGGGCTGGCCTATTATCTCCAAAAGCGAGGCCACAAGCGCGTCGGCCTGCTCGCGCCCAACACCCCGTCTTTCCTAGAATCCATCTACGGCATCGCCGCAGCGGGCGCCGTCATCGTGCCGGTCAACTACCGCCTCAAGGCCGAAGACATCAACTACATCTTTGAGTTTGCCGAAGTCGATTCCATCATCGTGGACGCTGAGTTCGTCGACCTGATTGCTTCTTTCCGCAAACAGTACCCGCTGGTCCCGGTGATCGTCGATCTCGATACCGATGCGACCGAGGGCGCGATGTGCGGGCCTTTTGATGAGGCTGTGCTAGAGGGCTTGAATCATGACCGGGATACAGGCCGAAAGGGGTGGGCTGGTTTGCAGAGCCAGACTGCGCCTGCTGATGGTGGTGAGGACGAGATGATTGCTATCCCGTTCACGTCTGGTACTACCTCGAAACCCAAGGGTGTGGTGTACACGCACCGTGGCGCGTATCTGGCTACGCTGGCCAATGTCATTGAGAGTGGTCTGAACCTGCCGAACGGACGGTGCAGGTATCTGTGGACGCTACCCATGTTTCATGCCATCGGGTGGACGTTCCCATGGGCGGTGTGCGCCGTCCGCGGAACGCATGTCTGCCTGCGCAAGATTGATTACCCGTTGATCTGGCGCTTGCTGAAAGAGGAGGGGATAACGCATTTCAATGCCGCGCCGACGGTTAACACGTTGTTGTGTTCGTCGCCCGAGGCGGAGGTCTTGCCGCAGCCGGTGCGGGTTACTGTTGCCGCTAGCCCCCCGACAGCGCATCTGTTTGAGCAGATGACTAACCTCAACTTGCACCCTGTGCACGTTTATGGGCTTACAGAGACCTACGGGCCTATTACGAGGGGATATGTGCTCCCTGAATGGAATTCGTTGCCGCCGCATGAGAGGTTTGCCAAGATGGCGAGGCAAGGGCACGGGTTCATTACCAGTCTGCCGGTGCGGGTGATTAAGCCCGACCAGCCCGAGGGTGTGCTGATCGATGTGGCCAAGGACGGGAAAGAGATGGGCGAGATTGTGTTCTTGGGCAATATTTGCGCCAAGGGGTATTACAAGGACGAGGAGGCGACGAGGAAACTGTTTGCCGGCGGGGCGCTGCACTCGGGCGATTTGGCTGTCTGGCACCCTGACGGTAGTCTGCAGATTCAGGATCGCGCGAAGGACATTATTATTTCCGGTAAGTTTCTCTGTCGTTTCATGTTTATGGAGGTTGTGTGTTAATAATGTGTGAAAACAGGCGGCGAAAATATTTCCTCGGTTGCTCTCGAGAGCATGCTTGTTGAACATCCTGACGTGCTTGAGGCCGGCGTAGTGGCGGTCCCGGACTCCCACTGGGGCGAGAGACCGAAGGCGTACCTGACCATCAAGGAGGGCAAGGAGTTGAAGGGCCAGGAGGTGATTGAGTGGGCTAAGCACCAGAGCTCGATCAGCAAGTTTATGGTGCCGCGCGAAGTCGAGATCGTCAAGGAGCTGCCTAAGACGAGCACGGGCAAGATCAAGAAGAATGTGCTGAGGGAGTGGGCGAAGAAGGGGTGCCAATGAGGGTTATTTGTCTCGAGGCATGTTTGGGTATAAGGTTGGATAGGCGTTGCTGCTGTTGTTTGGTTGTATATAGGGGCTTGGATACCTTCCGTCTTTCAGAGGGTGTAGATACAATTTTTGGTGCGTTTCTGGCACGGCTTGATTCAAGTTGGTTGATGATCTGGGAAGTGGAAGTGTACCTACCAGTTTGTGTTAGTAACTGAATTCAACACAGTTGGGGGCATCTTATAAAGCGATCCAACAGATAACTAGGTAGCGTACGTCCGTCGAATTGTTTTCTTGTTAACCTGAGGCTGATCTAGATATTCTTAACCAATATTGTCTTTCAGCGAACCGTTGGAGCAAAGCCCATTCATGCATGCTCCATACTTTATGTTATGTCATGCAGCTGCTCACCGGGCCGTCCCACACCATCCCATTAGGAATGACGAAAAGTTCGCTGCGGAAAGCCGATTGCAACCGCTCACGCCAGAACCTTTTTTGCACCGCAAAACTTGAATGCCTTTTTACCCCCCTGACCCACATTTATTAACCTTTTTCTCCTGAGCGAAGAGTGTGAGTCACAAAACATCCACATCCACACTCAAAGGAACCCGCCCGATATAATCACTCTTTTCCACCCGTCTTCTCAACAATCGATCAACTGTCTTCGACAATGAGTTCGAAGCTGCGTGGCGCAGCGGAAGCGCGCCGGGCTCATAACCCGGAGGTCACTCGATCGAAACGAGTCGCAGCTATACATTCATATCTTTTTTTTATTGCTCCTGTTCTTTTCTGCCTTTTGGCATTTGTCTCTTTTTTTTTCATTCCTTTCTTCCCCTAACCTTTTCCACCCTTTGTTTCCTTTTGTTTTATTTCCGCCTCGTAGTTATGTCTTTTTCCGTTTTAATACTTGTGATGTTTGGTACCCTCTCCGCCGCATCGATAACATCTTACATATGTTCTTATGGATGGTATTCCGGGTTAGTATATACCCTCTGGACCACCTGGGTATTCCCATCTCGTTGCTGTTTTCTAGCTACTTCACGTGTATCTGGATAGGTGGTCTCCAGCGTCGCTCGAGCCCGTACCTGACGCAGTTCTGTTCTTTGTGAGGTAGGAATGGCTTCACTCTGTACAAGACTACATAATAGACGAACTGCATTGAATATATATATCTCTCTTTTTTTTTTCCTTTTTTTTCTTTTTTTTTTGGTCGAAGAAGGTTGGTTTGGTAGGTGGGTGGCGAGCGAAGCTGTCTGCCGTGCGTAATGTGAGCTTTACTGTCTCTAATGTTGCTGCTTGTTTTTATGAATCGTGATGCACTTTTTGCTGTAATGGGATATACAAGTAGGTAGTCTGCGCAGATAAAGAAGTCCTTGCTTTGTTGGTAAGTGTATATGGCCAAGGTTGGTGAACAGTGGCGTCTTTGTCTTCGGAAGATCATTTGTTAACCTGCTGCTCTGTCATCATCGTGTTCTGTTGTCCGCGCGGTATGCTAGACCGAGGACTAGGTGTCTGCCTAGTTACTACGTAGTTAACCCATACAGAAGACAAATAGGATGTGGCAAGTAGATGATGGACCAGAAGAAATTGGTGTTGTTTTGTTTTGTTTTTTGGGGATAAGTATATTCCTGATGAATTCCAACATATATCCAATCACTACCTACTACCTATGTGAATGTAGGCTGTACACGAGAACACCTTTCCAACACCCTCAACGCGCGCAACGCCCACCACATCAAGACCGGAAGCCCAATAATTTCTGTCACCATGGAGAAGAAATGATGTATCCACAGAAATAATTGCCCCGATTGCATTTCCGGAGCCACCTCTTCCGGTCCTTCCCCGGCCAATATTCCATCTATCCTACGCCATCCTCCCCCTGCCGCAGCCCAGAGGATGTAAAATAGATAACCCAGGGCGTTGAGAAAGCTCCAAGGTAGTAAAATGAACAGGAGATACCGAGCCAACGCTCGCCTTTCGGGCTGTTGTTAGGACGAAAAGCGTTAATATGTGCGCGCGAGCAGGTATTGATCTGACTTACCCCGGTGATACCGGCTCGAGTGGCATGTACCAGTTTCTTGGAGGCGCGTGTAGCAACGAATACACACACGACCGCGGTCCAGCCGCAGAGTATAAGGAGGGAATTGTTAACCCAGGCTCGGACTCTGTCGATGCTGGCGGAATATCTCATAGCGCTGTGAGTGATCATCCCCAGAGTGAGAACAACCCACAGGACGAAGAGAGGCCAAGTGAGAACCCTATCGCCGATCATGGCCTGTCTTCTTCTGTCTTTGGGTAAATAGCCAGCCAAGAAGTAGCTGTTGAGGCGGACAAGCACGGTGAGACAGAGGATGAAGGTCCCGAAGCCGAAAAAAGAGTAGGGGTATTCTAGATCGTAGGGAAAGTCAAAGTACGTTGATAAGGTGCCGTTATTGATGGGTATGTGCAAGCCGGAGCGGATAATCCCACAGACGGCGGCAGCCATGGTGATGATTCGCGTCGCATTTAGGCTTCGACGTCTTAGCTGCTGCTGGTGTTGTGATGGGACTAGACAGCTAAGTTTGTTGTTTTGTTGAGGGTAGATTATAAGATCACCGCGTTCGCTCTTTGAGGCGGCCTCCTCCTCCTTTCCGCGCTCCTCCTGGCGAGCTGAACGAAGGTCGTAAGCGGCGCGTCCCGCGACGCAGGACCCGAAGATGATGGTGACGATATCGATGGCGGTAACTGTCTGCTTGGCAGCCACATCATCCAAAGGGCTCTGGTGAGGCCCGTAGACATGTGGGAAACTCGCGATTGGAAGACTGATATCCATCTTTGCTGTTTGGCGAAGATCTTGATGAAGGTAGGTGCAGTCAGACTTGAGGACGGTTATTACCTACCTAGGGTGTTGGGAGAAGATGTTATAAGAAGACTCCTCATGAGAAGAGCCCCCAGATGAACTTCTTGGGGGCCAGAAGCAAACAATATGGCTTATTGGTTACATTGCAGGCAGATGTTGGATTTTTGGTCGGTTGCATAGATCAAGCGCTGCTTCGAGATTGAGCTGACGGCGGTGCTGAAACAAGCGAGAGCGTATAAGAGAGGCGCAGACAGCGTTTTGTTATAGTTGTTGTCACGTTACACCGGTCGTCTTCACTTTCTGCAGGTCAGCTCGGACTTGGGTCCGAGATTTCAGGCCCGGGACTCTTTGTCTCTCAGTGTCACGTCGTACATATCGTACACAAATAAAGCTCAGGGGTTATTTAGGCGCCTAAGATATATAAGGTAGTGATGGGCCTACAGCAACTGCCCCCAAAGTCCCAGACGTGGTGTTGACAAAGACTCGCCATGGATCAATGGTGGAAAACAAACCATCGTCGGCTCTCAATGCCGTTTAAACGATTCTTCAGTCGTTTCCGCGGCTGGCGCCACGCCCTGAAACTACTGTCGATTCTTTCGTGGCTCCTGGTCGTGCCGGCTTTCATCGTCAGTACCGCTCTTACACGATCCAGCGAGTCGATGAAGACGGTGGAGATCAAAAAAGGTTCCTGTCCAGACATCACCGTCGCAGACACATGGATACATCTTGCCATGAACGTCTTTTCCAGCGCTCTCTTTGCAGCTACGGTTGGTCCTCCTGTCAATAACGATCAGCACCTGATGATGATTTCTTTGCTGAACACACGGCCGTACATAGAACTTTGCAATGCAGGCTTGGACGGCGCCGACACGCTCAGACATTGACCAAGTACATAAAACCGGTCAGACAATCGATATCGGCGTCCAATCATTGCGGAATCTGACCCGGATCCAACCCAAAAGGCTGTTCTTCTGGACTGTCATGTTCCTTGTCGCCCTTCCCTTACACTTTGTCTTCAACTCGGCAGTCTACAAGACATCCATCGTGAACAGCTACACCGCTTCCGTCGTGAACGCGAAATACTTTGATCTTACTTTCACCAGATCCACCAACGACAGTCACTTGTACACGGCACCACGGCGCGATGGAGGTATCGGCGAGTGGGAAGAGCTCCCTATCTCCAACCTGGTCGCGCGATACACCACTGGTCTTCCAGACAGGTTTCGCGATGTCGTTTTCGTGACAGTTGGTGATAACGGGACTGATGCAGGAGTGGTGCTTGATCAACAGGTCGCTGACGGGACCGACATACGACACCAGATCGACTGGATATACCTACACGTTGGGAACGCGACACAAGCGCCTCAGGCTTACCATGACATGGACTATTCCAGCCCCGTCTGGTACATGCGCGAAAATAGATCCAACTTTTTCGACATTTACCCTCTGGCACCCACAGCTTTCAGCGAGAAGGTCGAGCCCGAATGCAGGCTGCTGGCGAACCCCCTATTCTGGTGGCTGACGACAGCCTGCACCCTGGCCATTGCCTGCTCTCTCACGAGTATACTCTACCTGAACAAGTCAACTCCGCTGGTGACGGTTGGAGATGCTATCGACTCGTTTCTGACCAAGCCGTCCGACGTTTTCACAACATCGGCCAGCACCAACGGCTACAGCTCCTTCAGGAACATGTTCCAGCCGCGTCTCGTGCCCAGAGCCTACTACTCGACAAAGACTCGGCGGTGGTGGAAGGCGGTCGGACTGACGAGATGGGCGCTGACGGGTCTATGGTTCACCGGTATCATCATCGCACTGGTGGTATCCTGGTTCGTTAGCCGAGATAAATCCGAACGAGATGTATCGTTTCAGAAAATGTGAGAGAGAAAGAGAGAGAAATAATTTCACACACCAATAGGTTGCTACAGAAACTAACAAACACACACCGATCATCAGGTTCGCCAACGGATTCGGCACCTTCGGCTTCACTTCGGTAGTCAATGCACAAAGAAGAACCGGCTCCGTTTCTCAAGAACTGCAGCTCGTCGCCCTGGCTAACACCCCGCAATTTGCCTCCTCCGTGACCTATCTCTTCTACAACATCATCCTGACCACCATGGTCGCCGAGCGCGAGTGGCAGGGTATCGGCCGCCCCCGAAAGCAAAAACAGCGCCTGCTGAAAAGATTCGCATATTCATCACCAACGTCCTCCTCTTTGTACCTACGCGTCTCCCAACCGCGCGGCAACCAGCGAGACACCTACTTCCTGTCCCTGCCCTACCGCTACAGCATCCCGCTCCTCATCATAACCACAGCCGAAAAGTGGCTGGCCAGTCAGGCCTTATTCTACACCGTCGTGGACGTCTGGGACTCGGACGGCCAAAGGACACAGGAGGCCCCCAACATTGCCGCGCTCGGTTACTCCGGGCTCGCCCTCTTCTTGCTGATCATCTTCACATCTACATCGTGGGTGGGTATCGTGATGCTGGGGGTCGTGAGGAAGTATCCGTCGACGGGGGCAGGGGGCAAACCGCTGCTCGGCACCTGCTCGGGCGTCATCGCGGCGTCGTGTCATCTCTCGGCGGCTGAGTTGAAAAAGCAACAAGCCGGGCAAGATATTGCTGCCGGAGCGTTGTCCTGGGGAGTCATCAAACAGGTTGTTTATGATGAAGATGGTGATGGGAAGGAAGAACAGTGGCTTGGGTTTATGGTGGCGCCGGGGGAAGAAGATGAGGGACCGGAGATGCCCAGAGATGGACAGGTGTACGGGTGAACAACATAAATAAATATGTAAAGGGGTTAGGGGTAATAAATAGAGGCACACTGCAAAGAATATTCCTTACCTACCTCATAGCTTCCCAGCACGTAATCAATAATCAAGCAAAGCAGAGGGGTACTTATAACTCTTGCTGGTACTAGACATCCAGACTTCTCCACGTTGGCAAAAACTCCCATTCCAGACAAAAAGAAAAGGTCAAAAAAAGAAAATGAAAAAGAAGAAAAAGAGATGGAGTCAAAAAGACTACAAGCACCGATTCCTCAGATACTGACACTGGCTCTCTCTAATCATCAAGTACCAGCAGCGATAATGGCACCAACTTCTCCATTACACTCCAGACACCTCCTAAAAGCTCCCCCGGCACCTTCTTCGACTCCACGGAAACTCCGATTCCACTACCCCATCAGTCGAAACCACCACTACGACTCCGTCAACCGAATATCACCCACAACCTGTTGCACTCACGCCAATCCACGTCACCCGAGAGCCTAAACTAGCTCAACACCTATACCAATACGCTAAGCTCTCAGAACATACCTCGGATAACAGGGCCGGCGACTTTAATACTCCGCCACCGTTTAAGAATCGCGTTCAAGCCTTCTTCAACGACGTACCACTCAACGAAATGGAGATACAAATCCTATAGGATAATAAAGGTTAAATACCAATACGTTTATCCATCCAGGCGCCTCTGAAATACAAATAAGTATTCATCTCTCCGGTTTGCATTATTAGTGTTTTTGTTTCTTCTTTTTCTTCTTCCTCTTCCCTTTTTTACTCGCTTTTTCCCCTTCAGTATCAAACACCTTCCTCATTGGAAGACAAAGAGTGAGGATTTGACAGGAGGTTATAATCAGTTCGTGGGTAGGTACCTAGATAGGTAGGTAGATCCGACGAGGCGAATTACTGTTGATGTGAGTACCTAGGGAGATAGGTAGATACAGCGGATGGAAAGAAAGACTAGAGGCATATCTGTCTGAAGCTCTGTCTGAGTCCTTCTACAGATTATCTGAGAGTGTTTCACCCCAAGACTTCCAGCCGTCTCCGCCGTTCATGATGGCCATATGCAGGCAACTCCTCTTCTGTTAATCTATAAATATCTGGTGTATTTATTCCTTTTTGATTCTCTTTTTCTAAATATAATAATTTGTCTATTTCCTTCCACTATAGCCTACTCACCCCTCAAGCTCGATCCTCTCTTCCCGTTCTTGTATAGTTATGTATATCAGAATAGCCAAGGGATATTGTTGTAGTGGTGTTTGTTGGTGTTGGTAGTAATGATATCATATGCGCCCGCCCCTATTTAAATTTCTCATCCATGCTCACCTTCCAATACCGGAATCACACAAGCCAACCCCCAAACTTTTAATACCATAAACCACTGAATCAAAACCAAACATCCCTCCAATACTCATATGTGGTATATCACCCATCCCTAGCCCTCGCCTGCATCCGCCTCATAGCATCACGATGCGCACCCATAAGCGCACCGCTCCTCATCCGCTCCTCAAACTCTTTCTCCCTCCGTTCCGCTTCCATCCTTTCCGTCTCTTTACGCATCATTTCCGCCTCCTTCTGCCCCATCAAATAATTCCGCTGCGTCTCGATGCTGCGATGGACGTCAAGTTGACTTGCTGCCGCAATACCATTATTGGCGTACGCACCACGCAAACCGCCCAACGACAACGCGCTGGCCAACATCGGCGAGTCGCGCCCAGCAGTAGCGCCGTAGGGCGACTGCGCCCTCATCAAATCATTCTGAACGCTGCTCCGGAAATTAGCCAGTTGAGCCTGGCGGACAGCTTCGGGCGGTATGGCGCTGGTGCTTCGTCTGGCTATGGGCTGGTGCGAATTGAATGCCACCGCTTCGGCTGGAGATAAAAGATTCGACATGCTTGCCAGGGCGGAATTTGACCTGTTCCTACCACCCTGAAGTTGCTTGTGATTAAAGTTACCAGATGAACTGCTTTGGCGAATCATCAAGCGGCGCTGGGATAGCGGGATATCATCCGCATCGACAATCGGAGGCGACGGTGACGCTGCCCCGGGGGAACCAGACGAGTACATGGGATAGTTGTGGATGCTGCCCGACTCTGACCCCGATCCCTCCGCTATAGTACTGTTATTGTGGCCGTAGACGGCATTGATAGGTGGCGACAACAGCCCGGCTGACGCTTTGGTGCGGAGGAGTGTCTCGCGCATGCCCATCAGTGTCGACGCCGTAGGTTGGATATTTGGATACATAGACATCGACGTCGAGAGTTCGCGCGGAACCACAGGTACAGGCGAAGGGGTTGTACCCCGCGAAGAAGTCGGTGTTGCGACCGGGCTTTCCTCCGGGATAGCCGTCGTGGATATCACGTTGTTGCGAACCGAGTCGCCGTCGCCTTCCTCGGCGATGGGCTGGGCGAATAAGCCCGTAGTCCGTCCTTTCAGTGGCACGGATACAGAGCGATAGGGTGCTGCCCTGTATTTTTGTAGGTCAGGAGTCGACGATGATGTTGGGATACTCAGAAAGCCCGATCCATCCACATGGCCGGGCAGTGACTGACTCGAACTGTTTCGGGCTAGTGCGGAGGGCGGTCGGCTGTAGTTCGACATGGCGCTGCTCGACCTGGGGGCTGCGGGAGGTGGGACGGCATTCTCGGGCGTCTTCTGCAGCTCGATAACATCCAATGGCACTGGTTCCTCACTCGCGACATCAGCGCCGGTTTTTTCACCCCCATCTTCGACCTGAAGCATATCCGGCTCTGGAGCCTCGGCAGCACTGAGGTGCTTTGCCCACTCATTCGTCCGATATGACAGGGCGACTCGGGACAGGCCGGTCGGCAGGTTGTCTCGGGTAAGGCTTGCAGCGGCAGAATCAGTGGACATCCTCCTGAGAGATCTCTCCTCGGAATGGCGTCGGCTTGATGCGCCTTGTTCTCTGTTGCCTTGCACTGATGTGGTTTTGATTGCATCGTCAACGACACCCGTTCCCTTGACATCAGCGTCTGCCTCCGGAGAAGGTGTAAGCCCTTCACGAAGCGATGCTGGAGTATGCGTCGTGGAGTCCAAAAGCCCGTCTGCCTGTGATTCCGACTTGAGAGTTGCTTCCGTAATCTCCATCCTCGTCTGATGCTCCCAGCTTTTATGTTTAGCCACCAAATCCGCATCGGCTTCAAGGTCGCGGGGCGCTTCCCAGCTCGCGACGCTCAACGCGTCTGTCACAGAGCTCAGTGCATCCAAATTCGCAGCCACCGAGTCCAAATCATCTCTCTCAACCGGGGACAGCTCCACCAACCCTTCCTGGCTCTCTTCGGCCATTGGAGTGTTCCTCGGTTCTGTCTTGCCACGTTTTGAGCGCTGGGATAGACTTCGGAAGAGTTTTGCAGACCCATTCGACAATTTCCTGACAAGGCTGTCCCCAAGTCCCCCTTCTCGAGTCCTCAGTCTGTGTTCGGATTGCTCGTCCTCCTCATCAGCAAATGTCGCTGCAGAAGACCTCTCCAAATCCTCTTCTGCTCCTTCCTCCTCATTGGGTACTTTGAACGGTAATGGCGTGATACTCGGCGAAAGGTCAGGGAACTGAGACTCCCGCTTCATCGCCGACTTGAGCGGTGAGCTTAAATTGGCTTCCATCTCGCTTCCAACAACACCCAGCGGCCCCTTTTCCTGTTCCGGAGAAGGCTCAACTTCGGTTATACGCTCGATAGTCGGGATATCATCCTGAGCAGCCATGACAGTGATGGTGGGATTGCCCGCCATATTTCTCGGGCCGACGACCATGTCTTCGCTGGTCGACTTGAACGGAACAGTTGTTGTCGCCCAATCGATTCCCCCAGGGTCAGTTTCAGCTGGCGACTGTGAACTCGTCCTCCTCGTCATCACGATGACCGCCGAGTCCTTCCTGCTATCGCGCATGCGTTTTTCGCTGTTCAAATCATCGACACCCGAATCCGCCGAGCCACGACCGGTTGTCTCATTCTCATCCCCGTACACACGCTCCCACTGCCTCCGTTCGCGCGCATTCATCCTCTCCACCCGCCGCCCTATGTTCTCCTCTTCCGTCTGGACGGCTCTCTCGCCCTCGGCGCGCTCCTCGTCGCGCCTGCGCTGGCGATCCTTGATGACGCGCCAGAGCTTCAGCTGAGACACGATGCCCGCCAGAAAAATCAGAATCGTAATAGCAATCTCGACCCGCATGCCTTTGGTCAGGGGATACGTTTCGGTGCCCAACGGGAATAGGTCGTCGTTAAGCGCCCAGAGGTACGCCCAAAACTCCTTGTAGCCAGCACGACTGAAGCAATCGATGCCTAGTACAGCAACGGTCGCTCCAGAAAACGAGATGCACGCAATCATGCCATAATTCCTCGTCCACGGCGTGAAGTACAGCCCGAATCCCGCAAGAGTAAACGCGGCGATGAACCCGATCCTGCCTCCCGTCTGCTGTATGATGCCGCCGGGCTGCAGCGTCAGCAACCACATGCTGAAGCAGAAGCCTCCGAGGAGACAAGCGAGACACTCGGTGGTCTCCTTGAACACGAGGGCCAGACCGCCGAGGATCAGGCCGGTACAGGTCACCGCGACAACATATGCGCCCTGAATCGCGTTTGACACCGGGGGGTTCATGACGTAGACGATCAGGACAGACGTGCCCAGACTCCCTAGGAAGGCCGTCGAGAAGAAGGAATGTAGCCATCTTGTCTTGATTCCGACCAGTGTGTAGACAGCGCCCGTGATGACGAGTATAACCCCCGCAACCGCAAGCCCGGGTGTGATGGCCGGGTCGAGCGGAAGCTGGTCAGCGGGCATCGTAGCTGTGTGTGGACGACGTGTTAGTCACCAACGGAACCCCCTAACGCTGAGGCATTCACGCCTGGATATAGATATATATAACGTACTGTTGAATAGGGTGGAGTTAACTACCCCGGTGCCAGTTCCAATGATCGAGCTGCTGGTCCGGGTGGGCGCGTTCGTGGTCGTACTGCTTGTCGATCCTGTCGTGCTACCGGAAGAGCTGACAGCAGTGCCGGACGACGTCTCTTTGCCATTGTCGACTAATGTCGAGCTCGGCGAGGGCGTCGTGGTCAGGCTCGTTTCTTGTCTCCTCGCCGGTTCCACCACTCCTGCTACTGCTGCGCCAAGGTTGAAGAGTATAAGACATAGGCAAAGGAGAGCTCCTGCCCGGGACTGGCGAAAAGCCTTCATCGTGAAAACGACTTGGGGAAGCTCACAGCCCCCGGCAGCTTGGTGTGCTTGGTCGTATACGTTCGAGGACAGGGAGAGACTCGATGAACTGGCGCATTATCCGGGACGAGGAATGGGGCCGTTGGCCCGGCACAAAGGCATATGATAGACGTGTCTAACAGCTCCAATACTGGATTGCTGTTCAAGAGCGTATATCCAATATCGATATGACCAGGTGAGAATGAACAATAGCTAGACCACCACGCTGGTTGGATGGAAGCTGAAGTTCAGCAACGAGGGCCCGGGAAATCAGAACTCACCCCCAGCACTGGCCTGGAAAAGAGGAGAGGGGCATTGGACGATCAAACAAAGAGGTATTATAGATACGATGAGCAACATATACCGAGAGAGCGGGAACCAGGGACACACAAAAAACAGGCTTGACGGGGGTAGGTAGGTGGATGGTGTGGTGGGGGCAACCGGGAGAGAGAGCTCTCAAGTCAACTCGACGCGTGCTGGCTGCTTGGCTGGTCCGGGACAAATGAGCCGATGAGACGACAGAAAACCTGGAAGAGGGACCAAGAGAAAAGAGAAGGCCGGGCCGGATGGATACCAGGATGTATGTATATACGGGCATACATCGTGTGCAACACCGGACGGTAACAAGACGATCGTCCAGACAGCGGCGCCGTTGGCGTCAAGACCAATAAGCAAAGTTCTTTTTGCCTAGAAAAAAGCGCAAGGTGTTCAAGTCGTCCATCATAATGACAACAAGAGGCGGCCGTGCCGATGACCACGGGCACGAACTATGACAGGATTCTGGGCCGTCCTGAGCGCTGACGTTGGCGCTGGCCGGGCCGCGCTGCTTGGATATGGGAGCTGCGGTCGTCAAAGCCAATGCCGCGAGTGGGCAGTTCTCGAAGCGGGAGATTGGCGTCAGGTCGTCGAGGTCGACGTGTGGAGGTTGGATGGCGTCGAGGCTAGCGAGTAGCCTCCTGTAGCCACTAGCCTCAGGTTTGACAGACAGGGGGCAAGACCCGGGGACCCGCGACCGGGATAGGCATGGCAATCGATGGTGAGGAAATCGAGGCGCTTTTTCATCCAAATTTTGCCTGGCAGGGATGGGAACGGCCGCTATTGATTCGCTGGGACGAACCATTGACCGCTTGGTGGTCCTCGATGCCCCGGTTCAATCCATTAAAACCCCGGCCGCCCTCGACAATGGCATTATTCTCGCTTTTCGTGGGAATCGCGTCTGAGACCAACATCTCTGTGTTCAAGTGATGCGTGGCCTGACCAGACGAAGATCGCTTCCACTTCGCTACTGCATTTCTGGAGTAGCAGTGCAGTGCGCCTCCGAGAACTCGGGACAAGCGAGTAAGGCGAATCACTCGCGTGTGTTGACTAGTTGCAGTTGTGATACCCCGTAGACACGGCAGTTGATATCAAACGGCCGGCCCGTCAAAAGGACAAGACGACTTATTTTGCCTATTGTCAGAAACAACTCCTCCAGTCTCGCATGTCGAAACAACCGTGCCGTCAGGAGCTTCCAAGCCGTTAAAGTCAACAACGACTTTTCATGACTGCCGAGCGGGACCTGCGCAGGAATATATTGAATCTGTTTGAATTGCAGCTGTAATATCCAGATCTTGCCTGGAAAGCTGCATGGCTAAGGCGACTCCTCTGAATCTTTAATCTCGCGACGAACGACAAACGACAAACGGCAAAATTGCAAACTGTTGTCAGACGCGTCTTTCGCGAAAAAGAAAAAAAAAATAAGAACGGGAGACAAAGAAAACTAAGAAATTGCAAGACCCAATTGGGCGTTAGCAAAATCCATTGGATGCGAAGCTGCCAGCAGATGGAGCGGGAAGAAGAAAAGAAAACAGGAAATTGAAAACTAAAATCGGGCAAGTGAGCTCTCAACCTGGACGTCTCAAGAAAGCTCCAGCATAAGCTCCAACGTGGTGATGTCACTTTGCCGCACTTGCTGCATGCAAAGGTACCCTAGCACTGCCTAGGGTGGTGCCTGCCCTGATTGCCCTACAGTAGCGTCTCTCCACACCGCCAAAACCAGCCATCTCCAGTGGGGTTGGTTCGTGGCACACCGGGGGAGCTTTGCTAGCTCAAAGTGGCTTTCGTTGGTGGCTGCCGATGGACTTGCCCCACGATTTTCTCTCTATTCTCGGGACTCTTTCCGAGTTTTGTGCTCTGTTGTCTTGAACACAGACTGAACCTCCTTCTATTCTTGACCATCTTCAACTTGATCACTAGGTCTGCTGACTCTGCTGACTTTTTCATGCAAGACTCAAACTGTGAGAGAAGGTATAACCGAAAAGAAGAGGCCTACAATTCAAAGTGTAAGAAAAGACTGACGGTCGAACGACCACCCCACGACGCCAAAGGCTACCGCCGCCGCCGCATCCGACTATGCTACCATCCAATGCACATCCGGTAGATGGATGCTGCAGCTCGTAGATTACACGTGGGATTCTAAGTGGACAGACCCAACCCAGAAAACCTGACTTCTACCCTCCTCGCCGAATCTGTATGCATGAGAACACCGAGAACAAGTTTGAGTCTCCAAAGCTGCATCGTTCCTCCGTCAAAGAGCTTGAAACTGCACATCGATTTGCCTCAGAACGGGAAGATCATCAAAGTGGACAACTATTCACCTTGAATGGAGAAGAAAAAGGAAGACGGTGCAGCAGCAAATTTATATCCGGAGTAGGAAGAACTAGCTCGCGATAGATCAATTTTAGGACCCTGGTATCCGTAAGTACCGGACCTTCACCTCCGGCACTACAACTCATTGTATAAGTCGAATGCGACGCCGCGAACTTGGCACAAACCTTGCTATTCTGAGAAAAGGAACTATCAAGGATTGTTACCTGATGATAGACGTCTAATAAATCTCACCAGACGGTGTTGATGATTTAAGAAGCCAAGTGGTTCTCCGGTATGGTCAGTTGATGGGGTGTCCCATGCCGTCGTGGAAGACGATATTGGAATTGAACACCCACATAATAGCAATGAAGAAGCTCCTGGTAACCATGGGAACACTCGGAGACTTGTGTCGAATGCAGTCAATTCCTAGTGCACTTGTGGTCAGGCCACCAAACCTGGATGATCGCGAAGATGTCTCGATAACCTCAACCAACATTTTCCCTTGTCGTTGGTTGACAAAACCACTACCACAACCGTTGCAACCCCTATTTCCCACAATGTCATTGAACCTCAAAGTCCCGGTATGCTCCCCGTAATTGCACCGTCCCCCAGGATCCGTACCGATACCATTTTAACCCACCCCTTTAATAATGCTGACTGACCCAATCCGTACCATAATCCCGCTGTATAAAACAAAGAAAAGACGGCAAAGAGACAAGGCGACTACTACCTACCACCAAACCCCCTATCACTAGATGCCACCCTCTTCCCATTTCCGCCCATCATCATAGCCGGGTCAACAATATTCGGCCGGTGCCTCATCTCCTCTCCACTTCCACTACTCCTATAACCCCCAGCTGCCCCATTAAGCATATGTCCGGTGCCATTAGCAGAAGAATACCTTCTACCACCCCTTCTACCCTTCCCACCACCACCACTTCCTCTACTACCGAACCCAATAACCCTCGCAACAGCATTAAACGGCCACATGGCAGCGACGACAAGCGCCTGGAAAGGTATCAAAGCCGTGCGCATCACGCGATCAACCACCCAGACCAGCACGCTCCAGTCCGACTGACTATTCTTCGCAGCAGCCGCAGCCAGCGCGATGGCATCGTTCATCCGCGTCTCGATGGCCTTCATCCTCGACTCCGTCTGCGATGCGAACACCGTAGCCTTCTTCTCGTACCTCCTGACCGCGCGATTAAGCGCGTCAAGATCCGGCTGGAAGTGACTCCTGACCTCACGTACGATCTTTGACGTCTCTTGTACGCTGTTTTTCTGCTGTTTGACTGCCTCCGGCGCTGGTGTTCCCGTTGCACATGTCATATGATTTGCCGCGTGCGCCTCCAACTCCTCAAGTCGTTTGAGCACAGCCTGCATCATGTCCTCGGGGGTCACCAACTTAGGGCGATGTTCCACGATCCGCTTGAGGTGCAGCGTGCGTGCCATCGCGAGCTTCTGCATCTGCGAGCAGGGGCGTAGCTCGGCGGCCAGCGTAAACAAAGTGAGATTAAAGTCCGACACAAGCCCTTCAGCGGGTCTGCTGAGCTGGCTGCGGATTGCGTGTAAGAAGCAGGCGCCGAGGAGGGGCGCCGCAAAGCACCAGAGCAGGGCAAAGATTTCGATGCGGTAGAGTTGGTTCAGTGACTTGCGCACCAATTCAGCTTGTTCGTCGTTCAGAGCTGTGGCGGGCGGAGTATCTGGTGGGAATTTCTGTTGCTGGTTTTCCTCTGGCACATCGTCTAGGGTGGCGCCGCCGGGCTTGCTCGGTGTTTTCGGTCCAGGCGACCTGAATTCGTCTTCTTCGCCACTGTCTACTTCCACAGCCATCTCCATAATGGTCTCCTCTCGTACACAGGTTTGTTGGGCTGAGCGATACCATGCCCTATAACAAACATGTAAGTAAGAACGAATATGCATCTCCACAAAGAACGAATGTACTCACCAAGGCCACGTGACGGTCCAGTTCAGGAAGATGGCGCCCAGGATGAGCAAAATAATATCCGTGACTACCGGGCTTCCGTTCTTAAACAGCGCCCCGGCGATCGCAGGCACCATAACTAACGCCAGTGGAAAAGACCACCAGCCGAAAACCTCGTCATCATGCTGCTGCGTTATGCCAGGGTTGATGATTTCGTGCTCGATGTTCCGCCTCGTCTCGCCTAGATTATAGTCGGAGAAAGTCGAGCTGCGGCGACGACGTGTCTCTTGGAAGGGAGAGTCGAGGTTGGGCGGCTGGGAGGGCGTCCATGACCGGCGTCTAGACTGCTGGTCGCCCTCGTTCACCGTTGCTGATCGACGGAGGGCGCGGAAGCCAGGCGGTGCGGCTGCGGTGGAGGCAGAGGTAGCATCGGTCGAAGTGGACGTCGAGTTTGCTGTCGTCTTGCCGACTGCTGGGGTGGCGGGGCTCGGGAAGGCATTGTCTCTAGATGTGGGAGAGATGGTGGTAGGGGAGTCCATCAAGGGCATGGCCACGGTGCCCTGATTGATACTGGTAGGTAACTAGATACGTATACAGCGTGGCTATACTGCATAGGCCGCGTTGTGGTGTCTCCTGGATGTCGAAGAGGACTGACAGCCAGCATTTCAGTTGGTCTTTTGGGATGAAAGGGAAAGGTGTTCAGTGTCTTGCAGGGATAGAACATCAGCTACAGTGACGTAACCAAGTGCAGAGCTTGCAAAGCTTAAAGGCCCAGCATCGAGCAATAGAAGATTGCCTTCCCGGGATCAATCGGTAGGCGAGTCATTCTTCAACCTTGAAGACTGGCAGGTTTGTCAGACACGTCGGGTTCCTGTCGAGTTGACGGTTCAGATGGCACGTGTGAGGAGGTTGAAGACGAAATGGAAAGTGGCAGCGAAACGGCAGTTGATGGCCGGGGGCAGCTGTGAGCTTGGAGCACTAACAGACCCCGCTCCGGGTGCGTGCTACCGGTGCTAACGCTTCCCCACGCAGCTAGCCCCCGGGTCGGCCATCTCCAAATACGGATACCATCCTGCCTCTTGTTGTGCTTTGGGATGAATTCAACCCTGATGAAAATAGATTTTCTACTATGCACGTATCAGATTCTATAAGCTGGATCATTGCAGCTAAATTGCTCGCGCCAAGATCCTTGCTGAAGCTGCAGTCAGAAAGAACACCCCCGGCTCGCTGGAGATGGGGAATGCTGCACCTGCCAGGGCAAGAGCACTCTTGGGTCAGGCACGCGCAACTAGCGCCCCACTGCCCACCTATTCCCCTGGCTGTGGACTCGATCCACAGGGCATTTCCGAGATGGCGTCAGGGGTGTTCTTTCTCTTCTTCAACTGTTCAGATTGATCTCACCTGACACCAGAGAAGATGAGGCTGAAGAACAAATTCGATAATATAAAACCGTCGAACAACATATCAACAGTCCATTCAGATGAAATCCGGGAAACCGGCGCACAAAGAGAGAATTCTTCTAGAAGCCCTCCCGCTCTCGCCTCAGAACTTGGTTGGGTTCGACCGGCGAGTTGGGCCCTCGTGGCCGCCCCTGTCCAATATCGCCCCATTGATAAGATCATCCCCTCCATCATGCACCCTCTGCGCTCGCCGGTCAACGGGAACAGCGGCTGACTGATGGGTTTGGATGAGAAATTTGAATGCGATAATGACATCCCGTGGCCGTTCATGCTCTTTCACTTTAGCACAGACACCACTCAGACTGCCAGTTGCATGGCATGTTCCACATTGGGCCACAAGGATGATGAAAGGACTTGGTCGACCTGCCACCCGGGCACTCCGCGCCTTGGAAGACTAGAAAACTCGGTCGAACGTGCCCCGTGAGTGCTGGTGATGTCGGCCAATGGAGTCTTTTTTGTGCATGTCCATGCCGTCCCGTCGACGTCGATGGGGGCTGACGATATCCATTTTCGCCGATCCACTCTGCGGATGGTGGTCTTGAGAAGAAGCTGGGATTCGCTTATTCCGTACCTGGCCGCTGGGTCCAGCATGGTGCCAACAACCCCCAACATGACCCCCTACCTTGATGAATTTTGATAAATGTCGTAATGGCACGGGCGAGAGCGAGGGATGGATGCCTTGCCTTGCCTTTATAAAAAAGGACCCAGCAGATTCCACCCTGCAGGGCTCAAACGAAAGAGCATTTCCATCCCAGAAATAAGCAATCTGCTGCCTCGGAATCATTTTCAAATATTTGATAAGATCGGGTGATGACCATCAAGTTGATCTCTTCCCTCTCTTTTCCTCCTGCCAAAATTCCCCGAGACACATTACCTGCGGAACGGACATTACCTTACGCCCAGGAAAGAGACACAGTTCGTCGCATCTTTGCGTTGCGTCATCACTGTCTCGTCGGCAGTACAAACGGAAAAAGGACAGGAATCCCTGGCATTTCTGTTCAACAATGAGCTCTTGCTCCACGGCCTGATTTTGACGAGATCCGCCAGATAACGCACGACACACGACCCTACCTTCCCTGTTGGTTGCCATTTCTGCCGCATCTCCTTTCGTTCCTGACCGTTCCTGTCCGTACCTGCAGAGGAGTTGCAGGCCCGGCCAGTTGGCGGCAGTTGACCGAATGCACCTGTCGCTGGTCTCCACCAGCCCTTGCCATTTGCGGTTCCGGCACGTTTTGCTTCCACACTCAGGTCCCTACGACCCGTACTCCGTGGAGAGTGCACACAACTGGACCCTATCATTATCACGCCTGCATTCGACAATCGGCGGAAACAGAAAGTCGTCGCCCTCACACCATCCCTATCGGCGCTTTGCTGCTGCCTCCCCTTTGCTCCCGCACCTTCTGCATCGTCGGGGCCGCATCGAAGACCACGGCAAAAATTCAATCGTGCGGCGCAGGAACCAGCCGGGCCAATTGAGACGGCGCAGGTCACTTTTGCATTGCAAAAGGGACCTGACAATCTATCAGCGACTACGGAAAGGGGCATCGACACCGGACGCGGCCACCCGGGCCCAATCGAGACCAAGACGGTATTTTAGTGTCAAGGAGGCCGTCTCGGCGGCCGCCATTGACAGCTCGTCCCGACGGCTTCTCCCACGGCACCACCAGCCAACCCCTCGCGACCGACCCAAGCGACCGCCGTAGATGCATCGTCTCGCATATCACCGCCGCCTGCAGCCAACCCACGCTTTCCCTCTCCATCTCAGCAGCCCTTCTACCCCGGCGCATCAATACCGACTGCCACGCCGACTCCACCATTGCCATTACCGCTTCCCGCCCCGGTGCCAGTGCCCGTCCCACGACCAGCCCAGGTAGCGCCCGGCCGCCGGCCGCGTAGAAGTAGTTCGCTGCGACGGGCGTACGCTAGCGTCCAGGAATCTTTTCTGCAATCCCCCTTTCGCACCCGCGGTGCCGCTGCTGCAGAAAACGCTGGCCCATTTCAACGACCGCTCCGACGGCTACCTGCCGCCCGGCTCTGGAACCCGACAAATTCGACCCCGAGAGGCCCAGCACCGTCAAGTTCGGCCGCCGCCGCCCGCAGGAGACGCCCGTCCACCCCGCCGCCCCCGGCTGTGCCGCTCAACCTGCCCACACTCGACGACCTAAGCGATTCCGTCAACCACACCGGCCACGGCGCCGGCGACTATCCTTTGCTTACTCTTCCTGAGCAGCACCAAAGCCGACAATCCTTATCGAACCGTGCCAGCTTGCAGATCGAGCGCAGTGCTGGAAGCGAACAGCGCATCAGCCTTCCGCCATCTGTTCGCCACTCCTACGACGAAAAGGGTCGGAGCGTAACGCCTTCGCCGGTCGAGGGACCCGAAGCAGGCCCCTCCTTCTCTCGAGTTACAGCGGAGATACCAAAATCTCCCGTCGGACTCAGCTTTGAGCCTGTACCGGAGGGTAGGAGAATAGACAAGGGAAAAGACATAGAAATCATGGTTCCACACGCCAACCAGTCGGAAAATGACCGAGGCGGTTTTTCTCATGACCTGGAACGGGGCCCGGATGCCGTCAATCAGCGGTATTCGACCGCGTCCCGGATATCCGGCATCGGATCCGCCATCTCGTCGAGCGACTCCTCTATAATGGGAGACCCGGACCAGCAACCGGACGCCGGCGAGGAGTGGGGACCCCAGCATCCGTGCTACCCCCATCTAAACCCGCATGTGCCTGTGGACTCGCCGGAATATGTTAACACGCGCGTCATCCGTATCCGCCGGGATTGGTTACTGGAGGGTGACCTCGCGCCGACATTCTCGAATCTGTATCCCGAGATTTTGGATCCCGCGGGTGTGACGGAGCAGGAGTTTCGCCGGATCATTGAGAAGCTCAACGGTGAGCTTGTGCCCATTTTTAGTCCATACAACTGGCGGAATATATTAGATGGCGTCATGGGTGTCGCGACGGGATGGCTATGGGAGGATTTTGGATTTACGGGCGTCAAGACGAGGTTGAAGAAACTGGAGAAGTGGATCGAGCAGTGGAATGCGGATATGGAGAAGCAGTTGGGACATGTCGAGGGTGTGGTCCCGCCGAGGATTATACCGCTCAGGCGGACTGGTTATATGACGGTATGTTTTCTCGTGGACCATATTGAGGTGTGTGACTGACAGAAAATAGCTCGACATCCAAATTCCTGATCCAGAAATCGCTCCTGCGCCGCCGAGTACACCCGGCGCGTCGAGGTCAGGGCCGATCATGCCGGTTGAACCGCCTGCGGTTGTGACTGCTTGATCGTAACCTGCTTGAAAACTTCCTTCTTTGTCTTTTTCACATCCCCTCTTGGTTTATCGACCCTTAAGCTCTGGGTACATAGCACACTTTTAATCGGCCAGGACTCGCCCTGACGACGATTCATGATGAACTCTCTTTCTTTCCCTTTTTTGGTTATAGTACATTATATATCTACATATTCACATACCCCCTTTCTTTTCGTCGCTGTTGTTGTATTTGCTTCAGGGCAGTTAGTTTGTATGGTACTTGTTCATTCTGGTGAGCATTTGAGCAAACGGCGTTTCTGTTTTCGCCTTCCTCTGGTGATGGCGGTCTTTTGTTGATACCGTTTTGTTTTTCTAATATGTTGTCGAGTGGGTACCTAAGCACATGTACCTACTGATTTAGGTAGATTAGAGGCACGTACGTGGTTGGATGGATGGCGTGGGGAAGAATGGATAGACTTTTGACTGGGTTTAAGTTGCCGCAACATGTTTTTGGTTGGTGAGAATCGTAACGGGATGTACAATACCCCCCTAGTCTGTTTGTAAGTGCGGTACTTCCAGTAGATGAGAGCATGGCTGAAAAGTTGATAGGTTTAAAGGAATTAAAGACTCAGTTGGAAAAATACCGGCAAACGTTTAGAGCTACCTCGAGCGCAAGGAGAAACACAGGAAAACAAAGGCGACTGTTGTACTGTGGGGCGAAGTCCCCAGCTAACATACTTTCCAGTCCTGAACTGAAAGCCTCTGGGACTTGTGGGGGTGAGGGTTCGTATTGTGTGAATCATAGCCTCGATAGTTCGGTGTACCTCGATTAGGAAACCCAATTGAAAATTGACAAGCTAGGAGCTTGTGTTTATGGTTTATGGATGTGTCGCGGTGGGCTACTAGTTCCCAGCACCTAAGCATAACATAACCTCTAGCTTTTGTTGCGCTCTTCTATGGAGAAAAGGTCTCGTTTTCGAGCGATCAGGGTGGTGGTGGTGATGGAGGAAGGACCGCCTCTGGTAGAAGTGAAAAAGGGGCTGGAAGGTGGTCGACAACCACCCCCCCCCCCCTCCCCGGTTTTTTTTTCATGACGTTGGAGCTTTGCTCTCTGCAAAATATCATGATCGAGGGTCGTCGGCTGTAATTATCGTGGAATCTTGTTCAAAGATAGTTTGCTTACGAAGGGTGGTGACGACGATGGGGAACAAACAACGTAGGGTAGGATGCGGAAAGAGGACTGGAAAAGGGGGCCAACAACCGCCCGCCTTTTTCTCATTAGGCTTCGCTCTCTGCAAAACATAGTAGAGTTTGTTATTATCAGCTGGCTAATTGGAAAGTTTGGTTCAAGACGTCTGACTCCGACGAGTAGGAGTGACAAGGTATGTTCGATGGAGTGTCGGATGTGTCACTCAACTGGCGATGGTCTCGATAACGAATGGTTGGCCATCCCATGTACTGTCCATCGGAGGTTCAGCATGTAATTTCAGAACCTCATCGGATCAAAGGTGGTCCCATACTTTTGCACGCGAGTCACCATGTTGTTGGGGAGCTGTTAACGGGCAGGGTGGCGGCGTTCTGTTCCCGCGGCATGAATCCACGAGCCTCTAAGTTTAACATATCAAAACCTTCGCCCCTTCCAGGAAGGTTTCGAATACACCTCTTTAGTTCCGTGTTATGTGGCTGTTTTGAACTTTCCTTCCATCTCTCCTCCACAGATGGTTGTCATGGGCCCTTTCGTGAACACTAGGGTGATGGTGATCCAAAGCGATCTGATACGGGGTCATCACAAGTGGAAGTTCGCAAAGCACGCCGTCGATGTATTAAACTTCGTGACTCACGATGTGCCTGTCAACTCGAAAGTTAGAGCCACCAGATACGAAAGCTTAAAATGAAAGAAGGGAGTATATAAATGCCCCCTTCTCCTCCTTTCCTAACATCTCCAGAACACAGCATATCACAAGGCACCACATGTTTCCAGACCCAGACAACCTCATTCGACAGTATACTCAGCCCTGTATAAACTCTGCCAGCATGCCTATTACAGAGGAGAAGTTGGCCGCCATGGTCGTGGCGCATATGATTGATAAGTGTTCTCTCGCCGGACTAATGATCACGAACAATGACGGGCAGCCCATGAAACGCCGCCCAGACCACTGGACAGTCTACAATGTCGGCCGACCTAGCGGCGCATTGTTGAGTCAAGCCGAGCTGTTCCACCCCAACTTGGGACCTCTTCGACTGCCTACTTGGTCGGGTTCTCCGCCATCACCTGCTGCCGCCAGCAATCGTGAACGGATCACGATACCGTGGTTACTGTCTCGAGAGGGTAAAGATGTATTTCATACGCCCTTGGACAATGGCTCATCGATTGTTGGTCAACGTAAGTCTCTCTCTCCAATCTTCTCTTGTGCGTGCCGGACTCATATTCGTCAATACGCCTCCTCCGAGAGATAATATCGTCAACCTTCTTTTGCTAACAACCCCAATTCGTTATTAGAGCGCCACTACGATTCAGCTGGAGAGTGGAATAATCTCATCCTCGACCCCGGCCATAATCGTGCTTCACTTCCTGGTCGCCATCTGTTTGCAGCGTAAGTTGCGCTCCTAACCCCCATCTCATAATCTACCTTGCCCATAATCGATTTTACTAACACACGAAAAAGTATCCCCTGGGCGGACCACCTCGACAGCGTCAAGGAACCGGCCGCCGATATATCATCCCCATGCTGCCACTATTGTACATTGTCCTCTGGTCATCCTCGCCAACCCCCGGGAACCATCACCATCCGCACGTTTTCCGAGCAAACTAACCAGCGTGCGGATTTGGCCTTCTGCCCGTTCCACATCTACTACGCCGTGATGGGCAAGTTCCTCCAGCCCTGGCACAACGAGGCTCTGAAGCTCGTGTTCGGCAACGACATCGACCTCGACACGCCCGACAAGCTGGCCAAGTTCATCGAGTGCATGAAGGAACGCATGTCGAAGACTCTTCTCATCTTGACCTCGGAGCCGATTGGCCCACCGACGGCTCCCAGTCGGAATTCGGCACCGGAACCAGATCTGAAGCCGAGAGTTGTCGAGAACTGGGGCGCTATCGGTCAGCCGGTCAAGAAGACCACTTACATGGTTTATGACAAGGTCGATCACGACTGGGATGACCGGGCCGCTGATATGGTCGACGATTTGGTCATCGAGGACGATGATATGCCCAAAGGGCCGGTTGCCTTCTACGAAGCCGATCCTTTCGAAAACTATCATGAACCGGAAGAGTCAGAAGCTGATGATGAAGCTGAAGAGTCGGTTGATTGGGATACCGATGACGATCCGGAAGAGTTGGTGACTTACTCCACCATCGATGATAAAGCCGGAGAGCGGGTTACTCTAATCATCGATAATGTTGAGCATTATGCTGAGTTTGACAGCTACTGGTGGGGTTGGTACGAGCGTACATGCCTATAGTTCTTGAGAGGTCGAGATACATGGAGAGAGAGATGGCATATATGAAGCCCAGGAGGTATGTGCGATAAGACTTGGATATCCGGGTCGTCTGACTTTTATTTTCGATTGGATATTGTGGATTTGATGTTTGAGCGCCTATCTTCGAACGCTACTCCGATTCTGTTGCCAGCACTTTGATGGTGCTGGACAAGACCAACACTCCTGTCTATAAGCAACTTGCACGGCAGGATCTCGAGGATGAGCTTAAGTAGCTTGAGTTGCAGAAGCTCAAAAACTTTGAGGAGTTGCTTTTTTGCTATCCGACGCTGAGCTGAAGGAGACGGAACGCGATGAGCATTATGATATTATGACTATATACCTACCTATAGCGTAGCAAGCGCGCGCGAGAGTGGTTTTCGGTTCGGCAGACTGGGAAAAACAATACTCTGGAACAAATCAGGGGGAGGAAACTGAAAAAGGTTTCACGGTGTCTTATGAAAACTGAATCTGCATTCTTAGATATAGCTTTCCTACTTTCATTTCTTTCTATTTCCTTTTTCTCATCATTGTTCATATTCTCTCTTCTTTCTGCTATATCATAGATCAACCTAAAACCGCAAAACAATTTATAACAAAAACCCATTTCAAAAGTTTATTAAACCCGAAAAGGTGTCGCTTGTGAATCTAGAGAGGTTAGGAGGACCATCTCCAAAGAAAAAGCGACAGGAGGACGAGAGGAACGACACCCGGGATAGGTAGGTAGCCAGTCTTTCGTCGAGGTTTTATACAGAATACTAGTACACTTCGAATTATTATTTCGTGCTTTTGGTTGAACATGGACTCTGTAAACCTTTTTCTCACATCTTCTACAATCGTGTTTGTTGCTGCCATGAGAGGTCAGTAGCACAAACAAACCCGCCCGTAGTCGAGATTTACATAAAATCACAACAATTGTTGTATCACCTCCATTTCGCCGACTTTTAATTAGCCATAACACCCATCCTCGTTCGCGGTATGGCTTTCTTAACATATCTTACTTTCGCCACAAGAAATCAAATCGCACTTCTTCCTCACGTTCCGTCAGCATGTTCCGCAAAGTTTATTTACTTTACCCCTTTTCCGGTTTCCGGTCCGGCTTTCCCCATTCATCTCCACAACAACCCTACTTCGTACCGGGATCCATCCATCCACCCAAGGTACAAACTCTCCCCACGACTGGACAAGCCACGAGTCAGTCACTTCTTAATCTCGGTTACAAGAATCTTAACTCATCAACAAATTAAAAGCCCGCATGGCTCAGTGGTAGAGCGCATCACTAGTAAAATTATTTCTCTTCGGACCATTCGGACCAAGGGCAAACAAGCCAAACTAAGGAAAATCTGGTACATGATGAGGTCGTCAGTTCGATTCTGGCTGTGGGCATGCATTCAAAAAACAACCATCCATCTGTAAATGGAGAGAAGCTTTTTTTTGTTTGGTCTTTAAATTTCGTAAAATATTGCTGTTCTATATCGACTTGATATCCCCACTTTTGGACTTTTGGCTTTGTATTTATTAGTTCTCATTCCGCGACTCATTTTTGGCGCGACGGTATCCTCCTCCTCTTTTAGGTAAGGCAGTGTCGTGAAACTCTAGATAAATAACGAACGCACTTGACAGAATGAGAGTTTCTGTGAACCTGCAGAAATGAAAAGCATGCCTGAAACTGGAGGCAGAACCTTAGGTAGATAGAAAGGGTGGTGATGATCAACATGAAGTAATTATCGGTCCTATCGTGGGCTCAGAGATCTCCTTCCACACCCAAAATGAGAGGATATCGCCACGCTAAAAGCGAGGCAAAAAACATACAGCACCAGGGATTCGCTGGTCGTCACCGACCCAACTACTAGTCTAGCGATTAGTGGCTTATCTATGGGAGAGCGGACGGGATCCCGAGCTTTCCACTATCTATGGCCGTATGTGCTTGCTCTCCCTCGAAAGCGGGCCTATATAGCAAGTAGGAGCAATCAGTAAAGTGCAAAGTTGAGCTTGTCGGAGCCGGCCAACAGAGCCAGCAGATAGAATCTTTACATCATCCGTAGTTTTACGAACAAAAGGGAACTTGAAACATGAAACAGATAACAAACGATGATGGATGCCCTTGGGCGGTCGTTCGGGTGAAGGTTCAATAACATAAGTGTCCAGGTCGTAGATCTTGGTGATCTTGCCTTTAAGTACACCCTCGTGGACATGACCCTTGAAGGCATCGGGGCGCCACTTGTCCAACCACCGTAGCGGTGGGCCTTGCAAGATGCCGTCCTGCTGCAGCTGCAATTACACACCTTACCCCTGGCGAACAAGGCCTGGCCACCAACGGAACTCGAACGTCGACGATAGACGGGCTTGCAAAGGGTGGCGAGTCTCTGTTCAAGAAGAACGGCGTCGAGTACATCAAGGGCACAGACACATTCCGGGATGAACACACCATCACGGCCAACAATGGGCCCAACAACCTGCACGGCGGCGTCGTCGGCTGGGGCAAGAAGATCTGGGACGGCCCCAAGCCTATAGGTGTCCGACGGATCCCCGGGTTTGAGGGAGTCGACAGTTTTCTTGTTTCCGCTCTCTTTTTCTCTAGAAAAAGAAATTTAAAAAAAATAAATCTCTCAGCGCCTGCTTCTCCCTCAGGTCTCTGGATGCTTGCAATGCGATGCCTATACAATTTGAATTCGTCATCTCATGTTATCATGTTGTGTTCTGACATGTATAGACGTATCCTATGCTAAAGCGTTTGTACCTAGGTATGTTTCCTTTTCGTCGGACAGCGGATATCTGTACTCCAATCCATCATCCGCGCAAGAAACACCGGCACTTCCAAGAAGGGTTGAGTGAACAGCCATCATCATGATCTTCAAGCCACCCCGATACCGTCAACCAAACATTCTTAATCGTCTAGAAAGAATGCACTTCTTCTCTCAACAGCCGACGACACTCGCTCAGCGAAAACCAACACCAAATTACCCCTCATCGTCAAACACCCAGTCATGTCACATCCCGATTCAATCGCCTCAACTCAATCCAGTTAATCAACCAAAATCTTATCCTCCAACGTCCCATAACTCCCCAAAAAGCTATCAAACAACTTGATAGCATATTCCACATCCCAACTACCGCCCGTCTCACGAATACTGTGCATACTGAGCTGTGGATTCCCTAGGTCGAGAGTGCGCATACCCATTTTGGCCGAGAGCATTGGCCCGATGGTGCTGCCACACGGCGAATCGTTCTTGACCACAAACAGCTGCAGCGGAACACCCGCCAACCTGGCCGCCTCCTGCACTAGCACAATACCAGGAGAATTGGTTGCGTAGCGCTGGTTAGCGTTGACCTTGATGACTGTCCCCTTATTCATCTGCGGCTGGTGGTTCGCCTCGTACTTGCGCGCGTAGTTGGGGTGGACCGCGTGCGCCATGTCCGCCGACACCAAGAACGATTTTGACAAAGTCTGTTCGAAGGCTTCATCGCTGTTACTAGTCTGGCTGTCGCCGATAGGCAAGACCGAAAGACGGCGCAGGACGGCGGGCAGCATGTTGGAGTCGGCGCCTTGGGCCGAGGTGGACCCGATCTCCTCGTGGTCGAAGCAAGCGATCATCCGGATAGAGGTGTCGTTATCTAGGCTGGTGGACTTGACCGACTCGATGATACCCTGGATGCTGCAGTATGTCATATCCAAATTGTCGAGACGGGCAGAGTAGATAAACTCCTCATGCAGGCCACCGAGGCAGGATTTCTGCGTGTCGTAGAGCACCAGCTCAAAATCCTTAATCTGAGAGGTCTCGACGCCCGCGTGTTCGGCGATGGTGTCTAGGAGGTACGAGCCGTGGCGCTCCGACAGCTCCTTGAGCGGCTGGTAATTCTCCTCTGATGAGGAGCCCGCCTCGGATCCAGGGGCGGGCGGCGTTTCGGTCGGGGCGTTCAGCTGGCTGGCCACCAAACCCAAGATAGGTAGCAGTTCGTCTTCCTTGTTAGGGTTGAAGTTGGTGTCCCGATCGAGGTGGATGGCCAGACGCGGAATGCGCAGGATAGGCCGGTCGATTTTGACGAGCTTTTGCACAAAGGTGCCGTCGGCCTCGCGGGCGAAGACGCGGCCGGCAACGCCGAGATCGCGGTCAAACCAGCTGTGCCAGATGCCACCGCCGTAGACCTCTACGCCGACTTGAAGGTAGCCGTTTGCGGATTTCTTGCTCACCGGCTTGATACGGAGGCAGGGCGAGTCCGTGTGGGCGCCGACGATACCGACTGGGTTGCCGGGTCTCCACTTCGCGCCAACGGTGAAAGCCACGATGGACGAGCCGTTGCGGGTGAGGTAGTACTTGCCGCCGGGTTTCACGGTGGCAGACCAGTTCTCACGCTCCCGGATGGCCGTGAAGCCGGCAGCTTCGAGGAGCTTCACAGCGCTGGCGACGGCGTGGTAGGCTAGTTGACGGTTGTCAGCATGTGAAAAACATAATCTTGGTAGTCTGCACTTACGTGTGGGTGAAGCATTGACAAAGTCGAGAAATTCGTAGGCAGACTTTGGCGGCGCCATCTTTGCTGATGAGGATGAGTAGGATCGTGGAGCAAAAGTGAAGTTGGCAGTTCGAAACGTGGTGGCTGAAGCTGACACGGCAGTTAAGGTTTGGTGTCCAGAGTTTTGCAGGGCTTGTGACGCCGTCCTGGAGAGTCTGCTGAGCATCGAGGTAGGTAAATAAACCAATTGAGTCCCTCCTGCGGTTTTCGATTCTCAGATTCGATACGAGAGATCTGTTGTTGCACTTGCACCCGACGAATTGATGAAGACACGGGGAAGCTCCAACGAGTGATTGCAGGGATCTGAGCTTCTCAGTGCTTAGCCCCGGGGAGCTTTCTCTTCCGACAGGTGCTTAGGACCACTGAGTACTCGGCTCTTGAGGTGTCAGTGGAGTCATGGGTCCGGGCCCCTGGCACACCCGTCCCATGCCAAGCAAGTTCAACCTCCATTCCCAACCTCTTCGGTCACGGCTTTGTCATTGCCGTCATTGTTCTCTGTGCAAATAGGTATGTGTCCATCAATCTGTGAATCGGCTGCGAGATGCGATGACTGATTTACCCTATGGTTCCCTGTCTGAAGCATTTGCTATTCCCGGGACTGGCTATCGGCAAATTTGGGCAAAATCAGAATCATTTCTGTCGAGGGTCATCGGCTCACCATGATCGTGCTATGAATAACCCGGTAGAACAGACCGACAACTCAGCTGGAAATGCGGCAGGCAACATGACACGCGTTGCTACGCTGCAAAGAGAGCGGATGATATCTTTTTAAAGTTATTAATGCGTCAAGCACGAAAGATGCAAAGCGACACGATCATACCTCTGCACGCTCTGGCGGTGCGTTACACGATCCACGGCCGACAAATGACAGCAGCTGGCCAAGACCCAAGAATCAGATTCGTGCAGGCACAGCCCGTTATCACTTGACACTGCGATCCGGGACAAGCTGGGAAAAAGAGTTGAAGGTGTCGGGCACCACCGAAGATTGGCAATGTTGGCGATGGTATTGTATGGCGCGTAAGTGAGCCTGTCAAGGTCATCACCACCAAGCCGGGACACCCCCAACGTGAAGCCAAACGCATCGCAACTGTCGTATGGCCGCCCGCCAACCAGCGCCTGCGATTGCTGACTTGCAGCTTTAGCTTCTGTCTCCTTTCTTTTCCTCCCGCGCCAGATATCGCGACCGTAATAATTTGAGCCCCTTTCCACCCTCTCAAAAGGACCCCAAATTTGCAGTGGCCGGATGCCTCGCACCTGCTGCCGCATCCGCCGCTGCCGGTTGGGGCCGAGAAATCAGCCTTGTGGACTGGTGCTCCCAATCTACCGGGCCTGGTCTTTGTGCGTTGTCCTTTTGGTCTCCGGGGTCTGAATTTCCTCGAAAGCGGTCGAGAACCCAAATGAATAAAAATATTGGGCCTAACAAGGTCTGTATCACTTACTTGCTCACTCATTAACCTAAGTCTAGGTCGTCGGTTCATGGAGGCCTGCCTGCCCAAGCGCCCAGCAAGTATCAGAAAATCAAGGCGAACCGATGGCGACAAAGCAATTAGGAGACGAAAAAAGGCACACAAGCAGGAAAGAAAGCAAGCCACATCGGGGGATTGCCAGCTGTCCTTGTCTTCTGCTTGGTGCTTAATGGTGTGGGCGTGCGACGCCACCACTCCCATATGTAGAAGCAGGCCCGTCGACGGGGTCGCCACTGCAAATCGTACAGTCGCTTTTCCAACTCCAGAAGTTCTGCAAGGAGAAAATCTGCAACCACGGCCGGCCAGCCGGCAGGCACACGCACATACGGAACACACAACGCTGTTCTGCTGTTGCCGTTTCTGGTTGACCGCTGCAAGTGAGTGGCAGTGGTCGATGGGTGTGAGGCTGATCTGAGCGCACACCCACACGCAAGTTGAATCATCACACCTTCTTGCCCCTCAAAACTTGTGAATGGTGGTGTTGGCACTGGAGCAGAAAAGAAGCGATGAATGATGGGAGAGCAAGCGCAGGTGGCGACGATCGGGGCGTTAACGTTTGTGCGTGCCACACCCCTCCGGTTTTCTGTCTCGCCCATCTGGTTGTGGTTATGCAGCAATGTGTTCCGTACCTTACTTACATCTCGCCTCGCAAAGGTAAAGTGCCAAGATAGTGAACTTGGCGACGACAACAGACGAGGAGTATCCTGCTTGCATTTGTACTCTAGAAATCAGTTGAGGTTTACTCGATACGGCGGACGGATCCTGCCCGTAATCACGTACGGCGGATATCGACGGTGTTGTAAGGGTTATAACGGCCGGGCACACACGCGCACGATCAAAGAGAGGTAAGTGCAAATGATGATCGGTCATGTCGCGCGGCAGTGTGAAGGTGAGGTGTGTGTGTCCACGGGGTGTGGGAGGGTAAGCTTCGTAGGGCAGGCAGGCGCCCAAGGGGGAACCACACCACCACCACATCTCACCTCGCTGACCTGATGGTTGGGGAATCACGAGTCGTCCCAACTTTCAATCGAAAGCACACCTACTCCAGAACAGTGCTGCGAATCTTACCTTCTCAGGTTGGGAGGAGGTCGATAGCTGATGGCAGCCAGACTGACTGACAGGCTGGCGGCCATACATACAACGAAGGTTTGTGGAAGGAGAAACACGTTTGCTGGTGACGGGATGGTCGTTGTTTAGCAGCAGGAGTAACAGTTGTGGTGGTAGTACGGCCATACGAAGACCTCACTCGACCATAATTGACCGGCCCAAAGCAGACCACGACTCTGATGTCAAAGATTATTTATTAGGTATCCGTGTCAGTAGGTTGGTTTTGTGTTGTGCAGAACAGTAATGATGGCCCGGGGAGGAAGGCCAAACCGTATCGTCTACAGTGTCCGCGTGGGTTGAGTTCACTGCGGCCCTGTCCTGTACTTGTCGCCAGACTTTCCTGTTCAGATTATATGTACCGATCGATGCGAGTGAGCGAGTGATGATGAATGATGCTCTGGGATGGCCGAAAAAGGAACTCGTTCAAAGAATCGTTGTTGTGCGACTCTGAGTAAGGTCTTTCTGTCGCACAGAAATTCGGGTTTGGCATCAAGAGACGATCGATGAATCTGGAATGGGGGCACAGAGGCAACTGAAATCAGTCAACCGTCTGGGAAGTTCGAATTCGCTTGAACTTCATGTTGAGGATGTCCATTACTGCCGATGCAAGCAGTGTACTGCTCGTCTATTGTCGCTAGCTTCACAACCTGGGCATCTGTGATGTCCCATTCACAGATTTTACCGACTGACAAAAAGAGCAAGGCGAGAGAGCCAGGGATTGGTGTTACGTGCATTGGAGATCAGTCGTCCAGGAAGGAGACGAGGGCTGGCGGGAGCTAGGCGCAGGCCAGGGCAGGGCAATGAGAAAAAGAGTGGGCAACTGCCCGGGCAGCGGGCGGGCACTGGGCAGGCGACTGGCAAAGCTCGGCAAGTGCAGTCAGGTACCTGACAGGGATCGTGAAGTACCTTTATTTCCCAGGAACCCGGCTGGCTCCCGTGGCCAAGCAGCCAATTGGAAGCCGGCATCTGGATAACCTTGGTAGTGGGGCAATCCAATCCACGGGGTTTGGTTGCGGGTTGGTTGGATGCTTCGATGCTCGATGCAAGTCTGCCATTGCCAACAACGAAAGATGGGATTGGAGTTTTTGAGTGGTGAGTTTGTGATATTCAGGAGAAGAAAAGAAAAGAAAAGAAAAGAGCTGAGGTTTTGAGGAGAGAAGAAAAGTCTAGGCCTTTGTTGAAAGATATTGCTTAGGTGGTTATCCGTTGTTGTGAGTTCCCGTCATCAAACCTCACCCCGCCTTGGCAGCAAGTCTTTCCCCCGCTATTGGGAACAGACAAGTCAGTGTTCTCATCTTGTTGTCTGATGTCCCTCGAAAAAGACTCCTTGTTCCGATCACGACCGAAAGAGGAAAATAGAGAAGCGAAAAGGGAAGAAGAGACGATTCGGAAGTGGGATGGGTTGGGACAGGGGTCGTTGGCCGCGACGATCAGACGTGGTCGCTGTATCAAACCGTCCGGACAAGTCCGCCGCATCTTTTTTGACTGACGACCTGTCGGGTAGTGCTCCCCGAATTGATGCGATTGATCATCCGAAAGAGAAGATCTGGGGTGGTGACGATTTCTCGTTTTGGGTTTTTGCTTCAACTCGCCATTTGAAATCACCTGGCCTTTTGTTCACGATATAATGTAGGAGGCTTCGTCGGCGATGGTGAAGAAGTGTTCGCTGCGGAGTTTTGTTTGGTTCTCTTATTACTTGTACGCGGAAATATTATCTACGGACACTGTGTACGAAAGGTGCTTTCGTACCTTGGTTGGTCTCACCCAACCGGCCGTCAGTCCCGATGATCGCAGTTCGTCTGTTGGCTGCAGAAATCCCGAGATCTGGGGATCCAGACTCTTTCTCTTCGAGAACTAATAATACGCACTAACATAAATTGCAGCGCATATCGAAGGAAGATGTTACTACTCCCTACCCCTAATAACCCATTGAATCCTATCAAAATTCTCCCAGTTCTGGGCTTCACCTTGGAAATTAAGCACAATCGAACCATTTGATCAGAAGATGTTGCTGAGCTGGCAACTTTGACGAGTCTGTAATGCATTCATCTCCGGATAGGATGGGGGAGAGGCAACGAACTGCACGCGTTGTTGGTCGAAGACTTGAAGACCTTAAATTGCTTGCTGGCCCAGAATCCATGCAATACATGCAAGGCTTCAAGCTTATATCACAAAGGTTTGCCACAATATACCGTAACTTTGGTGAGTTTTAGCCTTGCAGGACAGGACAGGACAGACAAAAGGTTCCTTTGTTGTTCGTTGTTGCGTGTTGGCTGAGCTGTTGTTTCAACGCCGCACAATGCGGAGGATCATCCCAGGGATATAGAACAAGGCATATGACTTTTGCTGCCGAAGCAAGGACACTTCTATCTTTTTCTGTCTGGTGAGGTTGATTGCCTTCTGTGAGGGAAGCAAGAACCGGAGTTTTGATATTCGCATAATGAACAGCTTTTACATCGTGGGAAGTGAAAGATAGGAGAGTGAGATGGTTGAGGCCGGCCGCCCCCTTTTTTGCCCCCGAATCCCCACACACTCATTCCGGCTGGTTGTCGAGTTGTTGTTCATCAGCACCCACATACACAGTAAGATGGCAATCCTAACCTGGATCCTGGATTTGGAGAAGTCGGATTTCCCTTGTATAAAATGATTTTTGGGGATGTACGGAATCATCACAGCACATCATCATCATCGCGTCGTATTGCATCGCTGTGTAAAGCCGGGGAAGAAAACATCGAATGGCGGGACAGAAAAGGGGGAGGAAGAGCCGGGACGGTATCTGCCCAACATCTACGGGGTACGCATGCGGTCAAAAATGGATAGATGATCTGATGCAAAACTCCCCATACAGAACTCTTCTTATCACGATACCAGACGAGATGACACAACCAACAAACATGTCCGGGGAAGCCCAAATAGGAGATGGTAACATAAAGTGAAGGTCAAAAAGGGCAACGGAGGGTATCACGACCTCCCTCCGAAAGTTGTTATTTGGGTAAATCTTCCAAACAAAGAAAACCAAAACTGAACTGAAGCAAGACAGTCGTTGTCATATGGGGGGAGGAGGTTTCGGCTTTGCGGCTAAATGTGTGGTCCAGACATACACGATGGCCGGCCCCCGGGTGACGCGGTCACGGGTCAAGCCATGGCCAGGACCACGACCACGGCCAGGCCGGCCACCTAACCATTCTGACTGCTTCCTCTTGTCAGGAGATCCGTTTCTGCCTGTCACCTATGTCACGAATGATAGGGAGGGAAGATATGAAAGTCGGATGACGGCGATGTTATCCAACGATGATAAATATTAGAACCAAATAAAAGACATAACCGATCGTGTTTCATATAAAAAGAGTGCACTAAGTTGTTGCAGAATTTCATGGTGAAATATATCATACAAGTGATGGCTATTGCATATTGCGATACTTGTTTGGAAGCGAGATATAACCCAGAATAAGGGGTGCTGAAGTTGGAGTTGTTGGGCGATCAAATAATACCGGCCCCTATTATGACTGCCCAAAGAACATGCGATGTTTGTAGCCTCCCTTTTGCTGCCAGGCAGCTAGCTGAGACAAAAAAGCAGATTGGAGAGAACAAAACTGACGAGACGGCAACCCATATCCGTCGATACTAGAGTTTAATAATATTACTTCCATCATCGATATCGGTATAACATCAAGAAAGGCTTAGCTCACGGAAAACCCACCACGTTTCGTTACATTCCAGAGATAATATCATGTCTTGCATTCTAATACTATCTCAGAGCCATACCTAGCCATTGACGACTCCAATCCAGTCCAACCCAGTTGCGATTACAATTAGGTCTATCCCACTCACTCACTCACATTTAAACATACAAGAAATAGTGGTAAAGCAAGTGGAGAAAAAAAAATAAAGACCCTGATCAACAATCTCACGCACCAGGATGAGGCGTGGTGGGGTTCATCGCTACCCCTCGCGCAGATGATAGTCACTGTCTCTCATGCTCATCATTTTAGCAGGCCCCTTTTGCAATGCTACCTTCCAACATGGCGAATCTGAGATAGCAAATGACACTTCAGATAGTTGTGGAGTATGGAATAAGGTAATTCTATGGACAAGGAATTGTTGACACTGTTCTGTATCTGCTCTGTTTTCTTCTGTACATCAGGTTTATGTGCATGAGGGTTGAACTCGCAGTTTACAGAATGCGATACCTGAACTACGCACATATCAGTCATCCAAGTTCGAATTCTATCGGTGTAAAACATAGATAATATATGCATTTTGGTGGGTACCTTGTATAGCACAGCCACTTTGAGTCAAGGTCAAACTCGGTGAGAGCTGCGCGCTGCTGGTCGGTCATTTTGAGTTGGGTCATGATTGGGTTGACTTAATGAGCCGCAGCGACGTGACTCCCAAGGCAACAACCTTATTCATGATTTTGAGGGAGTGGGACTGTCGTTATAATAGATCGGCGGTATATACCATGAGTACGGATCATCGCTTCGGTGCCATTACCGAACCCAGCTCCTCCACCTATATCTGTATCTACCAGGTATGGTCGGTAGGCAGAAAGGTACCTTAGATTGGTAGCGAAACAACTCAACTCAACTCACATGACTTGAAAAGATTCAATATCTCTCCATGGAGCTGGTCCGAACGAAAAGCGAGTGATGTATGGCAGCCAGTCAGTGTAACTTGAGACCCGCGACGGCGGCGGCGGCGGCGGCGTCTGTGAATAAATACCCCCCGTAGTTGACGAGATTAGCAAAACATCCGACAAACATTAATTCTGTTGCCTACCACCCTCCACACAAACAATTTCTCTTTTCTTATGTCGTCTTAATCCTCCCGTGATCCTCATCAATGGGCCATATGTTGAGTTGAATGCGTCCCATATTCTTCACCTTGAATTAGGTAAGCTCAGGCCGATAAGGCACGGTACGATACCTTACCCGGCCAGGTCCTTACCCGCACAGAAGTCGACAAGCAAGCAAGCATCCGTCCATAACGGACGTAGAAAATTCTGGACGGATAAAGGAACCGGATTCCCTGATGCAAGGTGGACAATTCCCCCGATGTTTATTATATCATAATAAACCTTACAATCGAGTAAGTGGTGGTACAGCGTCATTGTTCAATATGCACACCCCTCGCGCGCGAAGCTAGACCTGTTCAGAACTGGTTCCTGTCCCCTTTTACCCCAGGAAATAATAAAGCAAATTGAGCGGCGGCGGCGGCACCGGGCAACGCAGAGGTGGTCGTCCCGTCAATCCTGCCGTGATCCAACAGACATATTTGATATGTATGTACGGTATTTCTGTACAGTATGTATGTGTGCGGGAAAGGGTACTGATACTGCAGTATTGGAGAGCGAGTCAAAAACGCGGGGAAATATCCCAACTGATATGACTGAAAGCTGGCTGGAGTCTGGACCCCGTGGTTTATTTCTATTTATTATTCCATACCCAAGGGAAAAAGAAAACCTGGAATCCATATATACCCTTTGGCGTATAGTCTGTGTAAGAGTGTTTGATGTCTTGCAACCAGCCAACAGCGTCTTGATTCCAAGATGAAAGTTGAAACTCTGGCGGCGCGCCCGGAGGAAACCGTTGCCAAATGGAAAGAGAACAAGGGGGTGTCCCGAAAGAGGTTAGAGAGGGGCACAAGGTTTGCGGCGCGCCCAGATCCAGAACAAGGACGCATCGTAAATCTCCAAAATGGTGAAAGATGGATGGCTGGATGTGGGCTTGCCCCCAGGAACTGAATGGCGTGCACCACCACTCAACCACCTCACTCCCGTCAACTCAACCCGTGTGGCCTGGCTGCCGGGGGAGGGGGCGGCGCCCCCACTGCCAGCTGTCGTTCTGATTGATACGCAGGCACTGCACGCAGGGCATGGGTGCTTGAAATCTTGCTTTAGTATCATCACCATCCCGTGGACAAGTGATGGGAGAGAATTGGATTCGCTCGTCGACCAAGAGGAGGTAAAGAGTTAGGTGAATGGACAGTGGGGAGAAGACGAGATGGAAATGAACACCGGGTCCCGGGTCCCCCCGTTGTTCATCCGTCGTTGCCCTCGCATATCCGCGCCCACCGCCCTCTGCCCGCTGGCTGCCCGCTTGTTCACTCTCTACCTCGTGGAAGCCCCTCCAGCCCGGTATATTAGGCTTGGCGGGAAGCCCTCGACCGACGACGACCCTGAAAAGGGTATTATCATGAGTGAGGTCCTACCTTTCTTTTTCGGGCCACTCCGTAGACGAGGCCAACTCTTCTGTATAGCTGTCAATCGTAAGAATTCCTTCTCTCTAGACGTCAGAATTTGGAAAGCCATCACGACCCGGTGGGGCCAAGGGTCCACGTCCATCATTGATGACGGTAACCGCACAGACCGGCGCTCAAGCTTTGCCAGTTTTCTGTCAGTGGAGCCTCCAAGCTCTTTTTTCCAAAGCAACGCTACATCAGTAAACCCAACCTGCTTGGTGTCAATGTTATTTCACGAGTGGAGTGGCAATTTGAAAGGTTTTGACACGCGCCATCGTTGATGGTCGCTCAGATTAGCTTTTGATGTTGAGGAACCAAGTAAGGTCAATTGTTCGCATCTCCACACCTCACTCAGAGCTTCTCGAGGGCCTTGGTTCAAGTTGTCTCCAGTTGTGGGCGCCAGTGGCTGAGCAGGGGTGATCCCGGGCAGATCCTAGACTCCTTTTGCCGGGATTGGGCAGAGGCCAGGAGCCCATTTGGGTTTTGCTGGTGCATCGTGCCGTGCTCATCATCTTCCATTGCCATTGACTTGCTTGACGTACGGTGTTTGTCCCAGATGCTTTTTGACTCGAGATACCGAAGCGGTAGAGCTATTTGGTTTGTCTAGTAACAACTGGAACCGATGAGGAGCATGGATTGTATGGGGTTGCCGAGTGCTGTTCTTGTCGTCTGCCATGTCTTGCGCTGTGCCCCGCTGCTGGCCTCAGCCTCAACAACGGACATTCCCACATCCTCATACCGTACGGATGCGTGTACATTGAGATTGTGAATGAAAGTCGATCAAGAGCCTGGCGGACGTACAACCTGCCCGGCTACCAGACCACTTGACCTCTTCCGGAGCTCTTTTACCGGGCTTCGACCATTTCTTGAGAATTCTTTAGAGTGATGGTCATGGTGAAGAGCAAACGCAATCGCAGTCGCCAGCTTCTTGCGGACGACCAGCACATCTCGTCGCCATGGGCGCTTCCTGGTTGGTCGCGCGTGTTCGAAGATAGACGAGACTCGGAGCAAGAACAAGAACAGAAAGAAGCAAGATGGAGGGACTGGGTGAGTGGGCGAGGGCGTGGGCAGGAGGGACTGGCAGGCTTCCAGTTTGCAGACTGCCAGACGAGGCCTGTCGCACCTGCCTCTTCGTCTCGCGTCTTCGGTACATGCCCGTGGTACTCCGTGTCCTTCTCCGTGTCGCACACGGCCGGGCAACTGGGTCCAGGTACCCAGATACTTTGCCCATGGCAACCTTGGAACAATTAGCTTTCCTTTCGCTTCTTCCTCAGCAGAGTCCTGGATCACCGTTGAATCACTTCTGTTTATCTGCGCGAAGATCGAAATTCAAAAAAACAAAAAAAAAAAAAAAAAAAGCAGAAGACCAGCAAGTTGGACACGATCGCGAAACCGATTGCCTTATAGACAACGCTGACGGCCAGGATCTGCCCCTGGTCCCTTTTCGAGCCAGGAGTGTGTGGTCCAGGGCCACCACCCACTCACCCCAACTGACAGAAGTATCCAGGGCGTATCTGATGTATCTCGCGGGTTCCCTTCAGTTTGTCACCAAACGAGATGAAGCAGTCATGAACACACGAACCTTAGGCCTTTATGAAGCCATGGTAAGGTACTGAGCAGTGCGCAGTGCAAAGCAGGGAGCCATCTGTATCCGTAATAAAAGACAGTGCGACAGAGGTACGCAAAGCGAAGTTAAAGTTTAATCAGGCGACAATCGGCCAGACTCGCCGACGATAATTGATGCTTCGACCGCTCGATAGGAAGACGCCGACCTGGTGACAGGACTCGGGCACTCACGTCAATCGCCGGCCCCAGACCTCCGAGACCCGTTTGAAGCAGTATACTCGGGTTCGGATTTATTCAGCTCAACTCTTCAGATCTCTTTACCTTATTGTCAGTTTTCTATAATTTGAATTTTTATTGTCCTCGAGCACGGGTTTGGATGGAACTACGGATCCATAATGGCGCTTCTTCTTTATTCCAAAAGATGACGGGAGCTCTTCTGGCTCAGGGTTCAAGTGAGGTGTTCGTCTGGCGCAGCGACCCGCAGCCAACAGGGAGGAACTGCAATCACCGTTGTGGTTGCTGCTGTCTGGCTCTTTGCCGCCCTGCTTAGCGCTAGCCGCAACAACCCAAGGCAAGCCGTAGCTCAGGTACCCTCCAGTACCCGCCCGGTACCCCTCAAAGGCTCAGACTGAAGAGAACCTAGGAGAAAAAGTACCAAGGTACCTGTGTACCTGCACAGTGCCCAGGTGGGTGTGCACTTGGGGACAATTGGGTCTTGGGTCCCACCTCTCCAGCCAGTCCCGGCGCCCGTCTGACACTGGCTGGTCATCCTTCCAGGTTCTTTTCTCCCCTTCACATCTTCTTCCTGGGCACGCCTCTCTCCCTCTTACCTCACGCCTGTTGCCAACCTCACATCGCGGCATCCAGGTGCAGTTTCGATCGTGACTTTACCCTTTCTTCACGCCAAGCAGTGTCGCATCTTGTCGTGAATGCTATATTCTGCTACATTGGCTCTGTTTAGACACTCTTCCACTTCATTTTCCCACTTTCAAGGGTGCTGCGCTGCTGCACCACAAGCACTCGCTCGGCCTTTGTCCAGGAACGACGGGACCGCCTTCATCTCAACAATCCGCACACCGTCACCGCCAGACTTTCCGCGCACGACGGCTCACCTCCGCTGCCCCGCTGAAAATTCAAGAAGCACCTTAACGAGACTCTAAACTCGCCGCGCCAAATTCTGGGTAGTTCCAAATTCGCTGGCTGCCTCGCAGGGATCATCTCCACCGTCGGCCAACGGTCAACATCACGCTTCACTCGACCCCACGAGACCACACGTCAACCACCCGACCGCCCACAACCACACACCACGACCACGACGAGGACGACGACGAAATCACCCACGACGCATCCAATTCCGCTGCTGTGCAGACTTAACCTCTTATCGTCTTGTCCAGTCTACGAAGCGTGTACGATTAGCGACGGCTCGATCCCCGTCCTAAACGCTTCTTCGGTGTCTGGCACGTTCAACAAACTCATTCGACACCCGAGTGTGACGCTTACAGCTCCAGCCCGACCATAATCGTACTGGTGACCCACAAGGACGCTCTTATATGGAAGTTTTTGGACTACCTTAGGCAACTTGCAGCCAGTTGCTGGTTCCCTACCTTATTGCAGGCCGTGACTCTTCACACATCTACGGGATTCGACTTCTTTACACGACTGCCCTGCCACCCCCGCTTCGGATCACACTGCTTTTCACTGCGAGTAGTGACACATCTTGGACCCCGGGGGCTGACCACGCCCATTTCCCGCGGCAATGGCCGCTCCTCAGCAGCAGATGGGTGCGACCGACCCGATGGCTGCGCAGTCGCAGACAAATGCGAGAGGAACCCAGCTTGCCATGTACATTTACAGCCACCTCCATCAGGAGCACATGCCGAACCCGAATGCATGGCAATCTCACATGCAAATCGGCGAGCGCCATAAACAGACGATGACGCTGTGAGTCAATATCATCCCACGACTAACTTTAGTCGGTCTTTGGCGCACAGCAAGGTTTAAAGGCTAACCGTGACTAGAATATCAAATGTCATGCTCGCTATGCCCAATGTCGATTGGCAAAAAGCAGCAGCATTCGCTCTCGACTTCGAGAAGAAGGCCTTCATAGGGAAGCCTACCAAAGTAGGTTCAATGCTCCGATATTTTCATGGGCCTTTCTCTAACCTCCTCCAGCAAGCGTATGATCAAGAATTCCTGGTTAAGATCCAGGACTTCGCGAGACGACGACAGGCCAATGCAGAGGGCCTGCAGCACCAAATACATGCCGACGCGGCAAGACAGGCACAATTACAACAGCAACAGGCCCAGCAGCAACAGCAAGCGCAACAGCAGCAAGCCCAGCAGCAGCAACAACAGATGATGATCATGAATCAGATGGCGGCGAGAGGTCTTGGCCCACCCGGACAGCAAGCTTTCCCACATCTCCAACGTCCAATGCAAGTGTCGCCAATTCCGCAGCAATCGCAGCCCTTTGCCATGGGCATGGCAAATCCTGGAATGTTGCAGAATCGACCGAACCAACCTCAGTTTCCGATGCAGATGGGCCAACCCCGACCATCGCTGACTGATATCAACCAGCTAAGTGCTGCGGATAAGACCCGAGTCCAGGAGGCGGCGGCCAAGATGTTCTTTCAGGTACCGGAAGCTCACCGACAACATATTCGATCGGAGATGCAAGCAAAAATGCCTCCGGCAAGAATGGCGGAACTCCAAGCTCAGGGCAAGGACCCAGTCATGTCGTATTTCCAGAACCAGGCTTTGATGAGTCTGCAGAGGAATGTCCAGGCTCGGGTGAATCAGGCTCGTCCGGGCGTGCCGCCAATTCCACCACAGCAACATCCGGGTCAAGTCATGAACGCCCTGGGCCAGCCGCAGAACCCTGCAGACGGTCAAATCTTCCCGCCGACTATTGAATCGATCCGTAACGAGCAACAGATGGGTGTTCTGGCGCAGCAAGCCGGGCAGCCCGTTGTGCCGGCAAGCTCTGGCCCTGCTCGGAATCCCGCTATGAATCCTGCCATGATGAACCTTGCACAGCAGGCCGCACTTGGGAATCAGCAAGGTCCAGGTCAGATGGCACGACCTCCAATGGGACAGCCATTCACTATGCAGCAAGCCCAATTAGATCCGATGGCTCTTGCCCAAGCTCAAGCACGGGCTCAAGCTCAAGCACAGGCAAACCGGGCCGTCCAAGGCCAGCCAGGCGGGCTTCTTGCAGGCCCCGCCACGACTTCTCAGAGCCCGGCGATGAACACACTGACCGCGCCGTTGAGGCAACCTCCTGTGCCTATGAACCGACAACCCATGACCCAGGGCAATCAGCAGGCCGGAGCAATCAACACTCTCAACCCGCAGTTCAACCATCAATCCAACACTCGGCCGCCACCAATGCAAAATATGAACATGAACAGCCATGCAATGGCTGCCATGATGGCGTCTTTACCTCAAGAGGCCCGCGTGAATCTGAACGCCTTGCCGGAGAACAAGCTCAAGGAGCTGATGGCGAAATGGCAGGAGCAGCAGCGCAACCAGATAAACAACGGCATCCAGGGCCCCAAGCAACCCCAAATGCCAGGTGCCATCGACCAACTCCAAGCTGGCCAGATGAACGGCGCCAACCCGCTTGCCATGGCGAACGCCGCTCGACAGGCTCAGCAGCCCCAACAACCCGGTGGCGCCATCCCGCCTACTACCCAGCCCGGCGCGATGCAACAACAGCCGCAGCCACAGATGGCAAGCCATGCTGCCCGGATGAGCATGGAACATCCCCGTGCTAGGACTATGATGGAGAGCATGGATATTCCGCCGGCGGTTTTGAACCAGCTTCAGGACCGTCTACCAGCCGAGACGAGAAAATGGAGTCAACTAAGGCAATGGCTTGCATCGACACCTGTGCCGGCTCAGATGCAGCAGCAATTGTCTAACATCCAGTTCCAACAATTTAAGTCACTATTGGAGATGCAGAAACAGATGAATGCGAAAAACCAGCAGGCTCAGCAGCAAGCTCAGCAGCAAGCTCAGCAGCAAGCCCAGCAGCAAGCCCAGCAACAGGCCCAGCAACAGGCCCAGCAACAGGCCCAGCAACAAGCCCAGCAGCAAGCTCAGCAACAGGCCCAGCAGCAAGCTCAGCAACAGGCCCAGAAACAGGCCCAGCAACAAGCCCAGCAGCAAGCCCAGCAACAAGCTCAGCAGCAAGCCCAGCAGCAAGCCCAGCAGCAAGCCCAGCAGCAAGCCCAGCAGCAAGCCCAGCAGCAAGCTCAGCAGCAAGCTCAGCAACAGGCCCAGCAACAGGCCCAGCAGCAAGCGCAACAACAGCAGGCTCAGCAACAGCAGGCCCAGCAACAGCAGGCCCAGCAGCCGACTCAACAAGAAATCAATCAACAAGCCCAAGGTCCGGCACCAGCAGCTTCACAACCTCCAAAGCCGCGACCCTTGCCGCCTGGTGTCACAATTCCTGAGCAACACCTCCAGATTACAGCTGCAGAAATAGAGATGCTGCGTAGGAAACCACAATTTCAAGGTGTGGCTGAGGAGATGCTGCGTGAGTGGGCTAGGAGATTGAAACGAGAATCATGGGTGAGAAAGTACTGGCACATGCAGAGCCAGAACTCTAGTATTGCTGGACCGGCAAGTCAAAAGGCAGTCACGCCAGTAGCTGCACCACCAAACGGTCAGGTGGCGTCCCGACCAAATTCGACAAGCGCCGCGGCTATAAAGAATGCTCAACAGAACGGCGCCTCTACAGCGACCCCGCCGCCTCTCAAAAACGCTCAGCAAAATCGACCAGCCGGTCCCGTCCCTTCGCCCGCGCCGGCTCCGAAGAACCTGAAGCGCTCGAGCACAGAGGCCTTGGTCGACATACCTGGCCAGACGAGCAACCCTATGCAACGGCAGCCTTCTCAGAACCTCGACGCATCCGGTCAACCAACCCAGGATCAAAAGGCGCGCATGGAGGCGGCGATGCAGGATCGCCAACAGCGACTTCAGCCCACCTCACAGGACGTGGAGCGACTGAAGGCAATCGCCATAGAGGAGAACAAGAAATTTCAACTTCAACTACAGCAAAGCCCTGCTCAAATCATACCAATGACTCCAGCACAAATCGCAGAAACTGGGACGAAGATTCGGAAGGTCTTGGACTCCGCAAACAGTTTCGGCAAAATATTAACCAAATACTTTCACATAACCCGTAATGAAGAGGGAGCAAGAATCTACTTCAGACATGTATGTTTTTATGTTCTTCCTGCATGACAAGCGAATAGCATATGCTAACATAGCTGCAGCGTTTCAAACTTATCCGACAGTTCGCCGATGGTGAGAGGTCGTCGAAACTGCGCGAGTCCTTTACAGTCTCGAGCGCCGAGTTAGACGAAATGTCCGTGATTTTGGACCACTTGAAACAGAACTACGCCAACAGCCTGCAGCTGATGAGTCAAGTGCCGAACCAGGCTCAAAGTCAGGCCCCCAACCAACACGCTCCTCAACCAGCTCCGCTTAACGCCGCAAACCTGGAAAAGCAGGCCCAGATCCTCAAGCAGGTGCAAAATCGTGCGAGCAACAAGGCCGCGCAGCCTCCCGCTGCTCCAACGTCAACCCAACCGCCTTTCCAGTTTGGGGCCAAGAAGTCTCCCACTGGAGGACCTACTTATCTGGGCAAGCCATCTTTAACCCAGGATAACTTGCAGCTGCCTCCTCCCCGGAAGAAGATCAAGAATGGAGCAGGACAGGCATCTCCGCCGGCAACGCAACAAGGTGCTGCTCCGTCGCCTCAGATTCAAGCGCCTTCGCCGGATATCAAGCGGCCTGTTGCCGACCAACCCACGCCGCAACCGCAGCAACAGATGCAGCAGGAAGAGAGATTCCCATGCCCCGAGCGTGATTGTGACTCTCATCTAACAGGTGGCTTCTATTCCGAAGAGGCTCGTAATAGCCATGTTCAAGAAGAGCACATCAGGCCAAACGAGGATCCTTTTAGCTTTGTGAACGACAACATGGCATATGCTCTTGGCCTAGACCCGCAGGGCAATTCCAGTGCCGGACCCAATCTCGCTAGCCAGGAAGTTGCGGCGCCACCTATGAAGTTGAGCGCCTCGATGCAAGGCCAGACACCGATGAGCAAACCCGATTTTGCGGCAACGCCCATGTCCCGGGATGCGTCGATGCGGCGGCAAGGCAGTTCAGCCGGTGGCAAGGCGGCTGATAATGCGGGCACGCCCGCCAGAAAGAGTGAGGGAACACCTAGGCTGGCAGATGGCAAACTCGCGCAGACGCCCCAGATGTCGGTTGTGGAGGATCCATGGGCAAACTCGACGATTGACCCACAGAATCTCCTTGCTACTTTTGCGCCACTTGAGACGGTCCCCGGCAGTTTGGCATCGGACTTGACCATGTATCGGTCGTTTACGCCTCCTTCCAATGACACGACGCCTGAGTCGTGCAAGGATAGCGGAGCGTCCGAGCCCAACAGCGACATCTCGGACAATATGAACCTCGAGATCGACTTGTCTTGGCAAGGGCTGGATAACCACGTGCTTCTGGATATGAACAATATCAACATGGAGGGGTTCGACCCCATGGATGCGGATATGATGGGCGGGGAAGAGTTTCAAATTTCGTCGTTTGACGATATGACGAACGACTTTTCGAAGCCTTTTCAGTTTGATGTGTCGGGGTATTTGATGGACCCTAGCTGAGGAACTAAGGATATAGGTGATGGGTGGATATGGAAAATGGGAGGGGTTTGTGCCGCTATTTCTTTTGCTTTCTCTGGATACCCCAAGGACACGCATTTTGCTTTTTCGGTCAAGAGCGGTTAATCATTTGGCGTTTACTGTGTTTTTTTATTCTGGAGGCACGGTCAAGGATGGGCTGGACTGGACGGACTCGGGTCAGGGATCCAGGTCGGCTGATGAAGGAAACGGAGGGTTTGAGGGTGGGGGGTGGTCTTTAATGATGGCTCGGTTGGTGATATGAGGGATGAAGTGGTCAATGCCTAATACCAAGCCCAGGAGGGCAGGCAGTTGAGAAGAGACAAAAAAAGGGTATGCTTTTTATTGGCATTTGATGTCAAATGGTTCAGTCATGGTTTGGCTGGCGTTCCGGAGGGTTCCACCAGCGATTTTTACTCCTTTATGTTTTTTGGGTTTTTTTTTTCTTTGCAAGTTTAGTTTTTGATAGGCGAAATGGTTGAGGATATATTTCTGCGAGATGAATGTATCGATGGTGATTCTATCTACGTATATTGTCTGATTTCACGTGCTTTTTACGCGAAACTTGGGTTGTAGCCAAGGAGCGACGAGTTCGAGTGTCCTGCTTTGTACATATGGCATCAAGCCTCGATACTGTTTGTATTGTTCCCCCTGTGTGGGAACAGTGCAGAGCCTCAATCATGCAGTCAACCACATGATTAGGTACTACCGTACAGCGACGATGATTCACATCCGGATAATAACTGGCAGAAATCGCTGCCTGAAATCGGGTGTATGTAATCTCTACGCCGTGTAGGTCGATGGCCATGATTTCCGCACACTATGCAGTGTATCCGTAGGCAAGCAGGCAGGCAGGCAGGTAGGTAGTTTGTTTCATGTGTGAGTGTGTTATTGTTTCTGGTCGGTCGGTTGTCACCGCCGAGGGCCGGGGCGAAAGGGGCGCAGCTGTCTGTTGTGTTGTGTTGTGTGGTCTCGTAGGGTGGGTGGTACAGAACAGGTGCTTTTAGAGGAAAATAGGTAGGTACTTACCGGTAGGTGGATGCCTGGACGACCTATGCGGCTCTGTGTGTCAAACTTTTTTTGGAATTGGCATTGGGATAGTACGTAATGAGGTATCTATCTAGGTGTTGTTTTGGTCCATTCGTCGATCTTTGGAAGCCCCTTAGTATTTTTTTTTTTCGCGCGGTCCTGAGGCGACCACGGCGACGTACATGTGTACGGACTACGGATACAGGCTAGCTAGTATCTATCTGCCTGGAGTTGTTGGCGGTTCTTCTTCTCATGTCAATTGGAAATTTTGATGGTAACTGTCTGTCTGTGATTTCTGTCTAGGTACCTAGATAGATTATGGGGTATCTAATCCGTAGATAGGTTTTGTTTGGTTGGTCCATCTGTCTGTCGATCTGGTGGTGAAGGGTTGTACTGGACACCTCCCCATTTTCATATGTGCCTGACCGACGGACGCGATGTATGCACGAATTACTGTACGGATTAGGTGGGTACAGAAGGATATCTGCCTGGACGGCGGCTTCCATGTTAAGGTTTGTAGTTGATGGTAATGGGAATTCTTGGCTTTTACAAATTATGAGGCGAGGTTGTTTTTTGCTGATGTAGGTCTGTCCGTCTCCATCGATCCATTTGTTGATAGGTATTCAAGGCGTTGGCTGGATTTTGGACCCCTATTTTCACATGTGCCTGACTGACGCGATGTACGCACGGTACAGAATAGCTATCTGGATGGACGAAACGGTTCTCATGTCAAGATTTGGGTTAGTAGTAATGGGAATTTCTTTGCTCTACAAATTATGGGGTGGATGTTTTTTGTTGTTTCAATCCATTTATTAATATATTCAATCTATCCCTTGTACAGGTGTAAATAGTTGGCCGTTGGGAGGGTTGGACCCCTATTTTCACATTGAGCTGTCCCTGCATCGAGCTGTCCCTGCATCGAGCTGTCCCTGACGCGATGTACGTACAGATCGATTCGTTATTACGGTATCCGTATCAATACACAAGAGTCTAACGCGCCCCTTAGGTAAATTATGAGGAAGTCTACAGATTATATGCTGTTCTCTGTTCTGGTCTCTCCATCAATCCATTTCCTATTCCAATCTGTACAAATGAATTGCGTTGGGGATTTGAACCCTTATTTTCCATGCATCAAGTTGTCCCTAACGCGATATACGAATTCATTCGTTATTACAGAATACACGTATCATTAAATACATACAAGAGTCTAGCGCGCCCTTTCGCAGATGATGAGGCAATCTACATGCTAGACTAGATGCTGTTTTGGTGTTTTGATCTCATCCATCCATTTGTTGATATTCAATCTGTCCAAAGAGTTGGCGTTGAACCCCTATTTTTTAAAATACTGGTAAGTTAGTGGACGAGTCCCTGCATCAAGTTGCCTCAAACGCGATGTGTTGCGTACGGATTCATTCGTTATTACACGTATTCCGTATCAATACACACAAGAGTCTAGCGCGCCGCGCCCTTTCGTGCAGCTTGCAGCAGCAGCAGAACCAGATTTGGAGATTAAGGTTCGGGTAGATTTTGATTTCCGTTGTTGTTGCTTTTTATGAAACTTAATGAAAAGCAGTGACCACCGCGACGAGAATAGAAGATTTAACTTTTTTAAATAGTTCCACTCCACACCCGCGCGTTGGGCGGGGCAGTGGCACCGAGACACACCACAGTGAGGGATTGGATGTACCTTTGTACCGCGAAGACGCGCCGAGCTACATTACCTTGCGCTGTGATCAACCCATTTTATTTATTTACCTTGAGCACTGACTGCCTGCCATTCTTCATTGCATGTTACCTTACGTTCTGCGTCACGACTTTTTTTCTCTTGGGAGACAAGCATTATATCCTTTTCATAGACGTGTTTCTTTAACGACTGTATCACTACCACATCATATCATTATTGTCTATCGTCTGGACCTTGCGAGATACCTACCTTTCCCCGCCATCCATCTCATCGCGTGTAGGGGACAACACGTGACCAACACAACATCCTGTTTATTTTACGGGATACAACACACCACAGCCAGTTTAATCGAAAACAGAAGAAAGATGGATCCTTCTTCGCCGACCAAGAGACGCGTCCTCGGCGCTCTCGACCCCAACGCGTCTTCATCTCCAAGACAAACCCCACAACTCCTGAAGCAACCCATCACGACTACTTCCAAATCGGACGAGAATCGGCAACCGCTTCTTTCAGTAGCCGTCGCGTCAAAACCAACACCATTGACGCCCTCGAAAGCAGAACCAACGAAGGATAAGGAGGACGAGGGCAGTGCGGGAAGGAAACGCTCTTCTCAAACTATGGCGCCTGAGACTGAGAAGCAAGACGAGCCGGTTAAGAAGCGCGCCTGTCTTTCTGCCGGGGACGATAGTGAGACCGAGGAAGCCGACGAGGTATGTTTTGCCCTCTTCCTACTTTTGGAGCTAGCTGGAGATGGCTAACGTTGTCGCGTACAGTTATCTGCCGCGATCGCCGCGTCGCCTGACACCTCGTCGGTATTCGATAACTCGGCCATCGACACGTCCCAGGCGACAGCCATCACGGAGCCCGACGAGAATAATGCCAATCACAATGCTGCTGGTAATTTGTACGCGGCTGCCGCTGCGGCTGTTGCTGCTACGAACCCAGCACCTCCTGCTCCCGTTCGAAGGACCGCGTTGACGCGTGAGGAGGCTCGTCAGGTATGGATATACCCAACCCTCACTCACTCCCCCTAACCCATTGACTAATAGTTATGTTCGTGGTGTATGTAGAAAGCAGAAATCCTCCGCCTCCGTTTAGGGTTGGCGAATTATAAAGTCCGGACGGGGCAAACAGACGTCCCGCTTGAGCGGTTGCAGATTCGGCCTTTACCTCACGTTAGTGGTGCTGGTCTGCAAAGACGTGATCTTCCGTATGAGTTGCTGCCGGAGAGTCATCGACCGCGACAGGGTGTTGATGCGAGACGGGTGCTACCTAGTGGGCTTAGTCTCGCTAGTCTTGGACAGGCGGCACTTGCTGCCGGCGCCTCCTTGGCAAAACAGAAAGAGGAGCAAGCGAAATCGGGGCCGCTGGAACCGATGAAACAAAATGAGGATGTTAAGAAGGATGAAGATGATCAGAGGAGGAAACGAGATTGGTCGAATGATGGTGGCCAGCAGCAGAGAAAGTATAAAGAGGGGGAGGAAGAGGGAGAGCTTCCGAGGCTTCAGGTTGCGCCCCCGTCGCCGCCTGGGGAGGTAGCTGCCAGTGGACTGTTGAGCCTGTCGCGGAGTTAGGGGCTTCACGTCAGGACTCGCGAGGATGGTACGGCATATCTTGGGAGGGGTGTGGCTGATGTCGATATTGTTGTTGCAGGGTGGCGGCTGGCTAAGATTGTTGGTGATAGGATCGCCAAGATGATGGAAGAGGAGGTTCGTGTTAAGATTGAGGATCAAGACTGATGGCATCTAGACTCTGTTGAGTAATGAATACGATGTGTCGGGTTTATCATGGAAGATGGATATGTACTCGCATCATTGTACTGGGTGGCATTTGCTTTTTTCTTGTTGGGCGTTCGCATTACTTCCAGGTTGTATTGCTTGTAATTCTAGGTTTTGGGGGTGTGTCTTGTACCGATTTACGGGTTTACAGAGTTAGAGTTAGAGTTTTAGTGGCGTTTGTTTGGCATGGTATGATGGGATGGTTGAGTCGTAGGTACAATACATAGGTAGGTCATGATGAAGGGTGCGTCCAACTGGGTTCCAATGTCGATCATTTAATATGCGGGTTAGTAGTGTGGGTGTGGTTGTTCGTAAGGACGGCATGTCACGACTCCTTTGTTGTCTTTTCCACCAGATATAATTCACAAAAAGTAAATATATGCTCCCCGTTTTGATATGATCAAGGTATATTTGTAAATAGAAAATATTTATCCCTTACTTCGCCAACGTGAAGATTGTATGCTGTGTTTCCCAAAACCTCGGACCTGACCCAGGCGATTGGATTGATCGATCCAACGACTTCGGAGTTCGGAATTCGGCACGCCACACACCAACCACGAACCGGCATATGCAGGCTTGATCTGATGCCCACAGTGACGATAACTGAAGTATTCAGAACACGTGAGAGGCTTTCTTTCCCTCATAAGGCACTTCTTTATCTCCCCTCCATATCTCGATTCTTTGTTCAGTTTGGTTTGATCCCTTTGTCAGGAGTGCCGGGGTCCCGGGGGACCCTTTGAATTCGGCAATCGGGCTCCATTCCCACGTGGCAGCCACCCGCCCCACTAGCTGACTACCTTAGGTACCCGAATGCGGTTTAGAGCAAACCAGTCCAGCGGGATCGTGTGCACAGGTGCGGCTGACAGGAGGCGGATGCAACCCTAGCTTCTTTCGACTAAGTAGCCCCCGCACGCCGCCACCCCCGGTCTGACTCAAATGTGGAGAGATCGGCGGGAATGGGGACGGGGTACGAGGTCCGGTGCTGTATCTACACTCCGAGCTTCCAGGTAGGTACGTACGCAACTCAAATCGACCAAGTTTTCAGAAGTACGTTGAGGTTCGGCCCAAACTACCAGGTAGCGAGCGAGCTTATTGTTGATATATTCCAGAGAAGGAGCGAGCAAGCAACCCATCCGTGAAGTTCTGGTCATTTTGCAAGACAGGCAGGTAGAAAGAGAAATCATGTCCATGTCCTATTCTGCAATGTTTTTTTTAGTTGTTTCATTTATGGAGAAGTTCAGTTTATACGCTTGCTTGCTAGCTCAAACCGGTATATAAGAAGAGTGCTTCTTTCCATTAGGCAGACTGCTGCTGCTACTATCTAAATGAAGGCTCCGCTGACTGCTTCGTCCCTTGATGAACGATACATGTATCCATGTCTCTTACGGCAATATATTGCACAGCAAAAGATACTAACTCATCGTGGCCATTTCCGCTTACCGATAGCAATAAATGCCCACGGGCTTGCTTGAGCACAACCCACAGCTAGGTAGTCCTTCGCTTCCTACCTTTTTCCAACGCAGCGGTACTCAGGAGTTCATCTCCCTCACAGAGAATGGAATCCCAACACTGTTCACCGCCAGAACCCCCTCACCCTCACCCTCCAGCATATCCACATCACCACTACCATCACTGACGGTGTCACCATCATCATCAGCAGCAGCATCCTCCGCAGTACCATCAATCCCTCCTCCTCCAAGACTAACCCCAGTCATCCTCAAACTCTCGGTCACCCTTAAACTCTCGGTCACCCTCAAACTCTCGCGTACCCTCTCCCGCCTATCTTTCTGGTTCTTCTTGGTCTGCTCAACCAGTCTCCGTCGATACGTAATTATGGCAATCTCCTCCTCAGACAGCGGATGTTCCAGATCAAGCGCATGCTCGCCCACCAAAATCTCGTTACTCTTGCCCAGCTCTTTAACCAGAACGTCCAGCTCCTGCATCAGGGCAGCCAATCCTCCCATCAGCTGCGTAAACTGGCTCCGCTCCTCATCCAACTTTGATGTTTTCCGAGCAAAGGATTGGATATCAATGACGGAAGATGCTGAAGAGGCGGTCGTCGTCGGGGGCGAAGAGGTGTCCGTATTTGGATTGTGCTATACACATACACATGTTAGTGGGTGGTAGTATGGAAAAGGAGATGGGGAAAGTACCGATAAGCTGCACGAGGTGCCCAACAAACCAGCACTCGTGGAACCGTTTGGAGACATGCTCGAGCGGCAACTTCGGGTGCTGCTCGTCTCTGGTCCAGTCGTGTTCTGTCTTCTTGTTGTGCACATCGGGCAGTTCGATGATCTCGATGACTGACCGGATGTGCGCGCTGGTGAGCATGTTGGCCCACGCTTCGGCAGAATGAACGGTCGGCGGTACTAGCTCGAAGAAGCGGTCACGGACTTACTTGACAGTAGTTATGTCGTTCGCATCGTGACCTTGTGGTGGGTGTGGGAAACCTAATGATGATGATGATGATGATGATGATGATGATGATGCATTTGTCGTCATCATGGCGCCCAATATGGCGCCCAATATGGGCTTTGGGACAATGCCTGCCATTTGAGGGGCGCTGGATTGGTTGTTGTTGGTTGTTGTTGTATTGTAACCGTTTTAGTAGGCGTAGACGGAGGTAATCAAAATCCATTCAGCACCGTTTCTCAGGCTCATATTGGCTTTTGTTGGGTAGCCTGGTCGGTTGGCTGGCGCGGTGTGAAAGCTTGGTGTTTGGTGGTGGTGGTGGTGTGCAAGAGAGGGAGACATGTGTGTGGAAGAAGTTAATGAAGCGGTCGAAATTCCCCAGCTTTATAGGCGGGGGACGAGCTAGCAAGAATCGCGTGCAACGTGCAGATAAGGTGAATAAGTAACGTGAATAAAAGATGAGCTTGTCATGGTTGACACAGCTGGGTATGGTGGATTTGATGATCAGACGAAGGGACGGGACGGGAGTTGTTAGACGGGACCAGACCTCTGCCGGGTTTGGAGGTGGTGCATGTACTTTAGCACGGTTGTAGTCGCGTTAAACTCACGGGTTCTAGTGGCGGCAGTATCAGCGACTTCTAGTATGTTCGAAGCAGGAGCAAGGCTACCCTTTCAAACAATGGAAGAGGTGTACCTACTCACTACCAGAAATACAATAACCATTCACTGTGTTTGACCCGTCATGGAGAAAGAAAACGTGCAAGAATGCGGATTCTGAGCTGGAAATGATAAACTCGAATCAACCAGCGGCTGTGAACCAATATGATATCCGGGAATACTTGAAGCTTCCGCATGGGGGAAAAAAAAAAACTCTGTATACGGTGTGCCGGCTCGTACGCTAAAAAGAAGCTCCAAACACACTACGCCATACTCTGGTAAGATACATTGGATCTTATCAAGGGCGTTCTGGCTATTTCTTCACCCAAGGGATATTGGCATCTCAGTGTTATAGCAAGTCACCCGTACAACCAAGACACCGAAAGTTCAACAACAAACAGTTCACCGGCGAACAAGAACGGCAATATTAATGATAAATATGCAAAGCCTTGCTAAACACCCTGCTAAACCATGAACTAAAAACAAAGAATCAATAATACAATCCGCGCCCTCTCCCCCAAGCCTCCCATCAGTCCAGAATAATGCCAAGCGCCCCAAGCGCTCCCAAAACTAAGAAAAACAAACCAGTCGGCACTGCTGCCCATCTCTGTTTCTCTCTCTTCGTCTCTCTCATATGCCTATATATATGCTTGTATGTATCTAACTCGATGCAATAATGCCCTTTTCTTTTCAAACTACCTCAGCCTGGCTATCCTATCCTGCTTCTCCTGCCATCCCGGTGCACTGTTGCTCTTCTCTTCTCTCTCCCCAACTATTCCTGCTGTAACTGTACTGTACTGTTGTTCTCTTCTCTTCCCCTCTCCTCATTATACCTGTTGTATTTCTTTCTTCCAACTGTAATTCATCAAACGGCCAATCGAACCGATGCTGTCTGCCCTTCTTCGGTGTTTGTTCTGCTGTTTGCGGTTGCGTTCCTAAACCTACTGCCAAAATTGCTGTCTGTATAATGCGTGCTGTAGTCGAGGGTAGTATCACTACATACTCCCCTCCTTCTCCTCCAGCTCACGCATATACTTGACAAACGTCTTTTTGTGCGTCTGTTTTGTTCACCGGTTAGCACCACCCCCTCAAACAAACTGTTAAGAGTACTCACCATGCCCGCATATCTCCCATCCCTGAGTATACAAATATACCTCAACCCCAATTTCACAAAACACTCATACACCAGATCCATCGGAGACCTAATATCCAACGCCACGGGAGCAGGATCAATATACGGCGTGAAATCCGTCGGATCCGGACTCCCATCATCAGAGTCATCAATACTTGGCACGTGCGCCATCAGACACAAACTGGACCCTTCGTCATTCAAGTTATCCAGCGCGTACTCCAGATCGGGAGCAGGGATCAGCCCGACCAAAATATCATCCCTGATGATCGGCAACCCGCCATCGAGCTCGCCAGCCCTGTGCAGAACCTCCAGCTTGGTCCTCAAACTAGACGCAGCCACGAGTGGCGAGTTGCTGATATCGATGACCCGTTCCCGTCTCACCCGCGGCACAATCTCTGCCAGCTCGCCTGTGAAGATGGGCTTGTGCTTGTTGTTGAGGAACGGATAACTATTCATCTCCGTCAACAGGTCCTATTTTCACTCAAATTAGCCAAACCGAACCTCAAAGTCAGGGGGGAAGGATACATACGTAGATACTAAGCGGCTCAATCGCGTCCGCAGTCCACTTGGCAACCAGAATCGCCAACGAGAAAGGAAGCACGTAATCCAGACTCCCGGTCAATTCAAATAAAATGACAACCAGGGTAACCGACAGCCTTGTAACACCGCACATCGTCGAACCGGCAGCAATCAACCCATAAACACCAGGCTGAATGCAACTGACAGTCGGCATCCTTGCGCACTGGCTCCAAACCCCCCAGCTCGGAAAAGCCAGCACGATCCACTGCATTAGGTGCCCGATCATTCGTCCCATGAGACCGCCGACCACCATAGAAGGGACATAGATACCCGCAGGCAACTTGATACCAAACGTAATAATTGTCAACAACCCTTTAATCAAGAACGCCGCAAACAGGTTGAGAATAATCGGCGGGATGTCGTCGATGCTCTCTGGACACAGACCCAAATTATCGAGATTATTGTCGCGATCGTCGCACGGCGCAGCCAGGTTATACAACAACTTGGCCACCGGCAGCTTGGTCAAATCGTTCCAGTACCCAATCAGTCCTGTAACAAGTGCAACAAGCACCACTTCGAGCAGCGGATGCGCCTTGACGACTCCGATCCGACGGAACGAGACAGCCCAGTACCGAGACGCTTTAATAAAAAACGCGCCAGCTGCACCACCCAGGACGCCAACGAGAATAAACGACCCGACCTCAAAGTACTCCCAGTCGATCAGATACCGGACCTGGAACAACACGATCTTGTGGGTATCGTAGGGATTCAGGAATTTCAGCGTGAGCGCGGCCGTGATGCAGCAAAAGAAAGTCCGGAACAGCGTCTTCGCCGGAAAGAAATACGCCACCTCTTCCAGTCCAAACAGGACTCCGCCCAACGGCGCGCCGAAAGCAACTGCAACACCAGCAGCCGCCGCAGCTGACAGAACCTCTCGTCGTTTCGCGTCGTTTCGATCATATTTGCTGAATAGACGACACGCAATATTGCCCACGCACGTGGCAATGTGCACGTACGGACCCTCTTTGCCCAAACTCAGCCCGGACGCAACAGACAGGACCAGACCAACGGTCTTGATGATGAGCGTCTTGAGACCCAGAAAGCCGTGCAACACAAACCCGCTGAGAATAACCCGAACCTCAGCCACGCCACTCCCGGCAGCAGAATAGTAAATCATCGGCGGAAGACCCTGTTCCTCGCCCACCGGCTGTCGTGGACTCACACTATTCTCGTCGGTATCATTATCCCCCTGCCCTTGGGCTGGCAGGGGCGCAGCCTGCGCAGCCAAGTTCTCATCAAGTGTCGTCAGTCGGTACGCAGACGGCACAACAGTTTTGGTCGTAAGCGTCAATAGACAAGCCAAACCCGCCAAAGTAATCGCACACCCAATATAAATCGCAAACTCGGTCCACCTCTCGCCCAGCGGGTATCCATGCATCACCTCGCCCCAGTCGCGCCAGTCGGTACACGGGCCGTGGGGACAGCATTTCTTCTCGCTCCAGTACCAATGCAGCCCGCAGTACCCATCTTTGAAGTCAAAGACCGTCGACTCTGTGACATCAACCACGTACGCGATTACTGCCACCACAAAACCGACTAACGCGGACAGGATCCAGCCCTGCGCGCCGTCGAAGAGAACGTACACCCGACCCCAGAAGTCTTTGCGAGAACGCAAAGCTTTGACGCGGTACGCGTCTGCGATGGAGTCGTGCACCCAGTCTGTTGAGGTGAACTGGTCGTACCATACCCTTTCGTCGGGATATAAACTGCCCTTGGATTCGGCTAGTCCTGGCGATGATTCTTGGCGGTCGGAAAGGGCGCGGATGAGGCGTTGGCCCCAGGAGTTGGCGCGGCTGTGGTGGCGTTGGGTGCTTCGAATGCTGTCTATAACCACAACACAGGTTAGTATGGGGAGGGAGAGAGAGGGGGGAGGGGGAGGACGTACCGGCATAACTTTGGTTTCTGGACAAGTGCGGTGCCCGGGGCGAGCCGTGGGCGCTCTGGATGCGGATTCGTGATCTAGACGTGCCCAGCAGCGAGGTCCGCTCGTCTGGCGGGTCGGGGTTCGAGGGTCGTCTGCTCATTGTGCCGGTGTGTTGTACGGGATGTTGTCGTCGGAAACTGATGGGAGAGTTTGGAAGAGACAGATAGATGGACGGGTCTGGTGGTGCTACGTCGAGGTTGTTTTGGCTGTTGCTGCCGTAGTTTTGGGACTGGCTGGACGATTCCTCGGTTGGGGTGACGTTGGAATTGTTGTCGCGGGTTGTGTCGCGCAGGCGCTGGTGGTGTCTTCTGCCTGCCATTTTCGTGGAACAGAGAGGAGATCGCGATCGGAGGAAGGTGTTTTTCTCGGCGGGTGTCGCGGTTTCACGAAGGGAAGGTAAAATAAAGAGAGTAGGCGTTACTGTGTCTATAGGTAATCCATGAAATGCTGTTGCCGTTGTTGTGTATTATTCGACGTCGAGGCTACCGGTAGTTGGAAAGCGAAAGAAGGCGCAGACGCCATGCCCTGGGGCGGCAGAGGCGGAGCGGTTGGATGTTCAGGCGCCGGGGAAGGCACGGCAACACAACGCGGTCGGTCGTGCTCGGTATGTGCGACTTGTGTGATATTTCGAGAATAAAGGAAGTAACTATCCCAGAAAGCAATAAAGAAGTGCAACAACGGCCTTGTAGCCAGACGTGCAAGTGTAAGAGAGGCCGAGTTTGAATCTCGATCGTCTGAGGTGACCAAGTCCAAGTGGGCACCACCACGTGCACCACAACAGCAGCTGCGGTTCCCCGGTCTCACGGTCTGTCTCACCCGCCGTGTCCTCGAGTCACTCACTCTTTCGGTCTGATGGGGAATCCTGTCTGTGTGAATATCCGTATCGCTGGGGGTGGTGTTCTGCATGTCTCAGCTTTCTCAGCTGAGGATAACGAAATGGCGTTGAAATCGAGAAGGAGTCCGGTTTTCCATAAAGGGGGGTCCTCTCGTCGACGAGTCGGGGATTATATCATAGCGGGCCTCTGATAGGATGTCGCCAATGGCATTTCGTGATCGCCACGACCCTGGAGGATTTGCCTCGGATTTGGCGGCTTGGCGCGCAAGTTAGTGCAACACTGGTGTCTGATCCAGTAGATTTCCCCGGATTTGCTGGTCCCATGGATGTCTGTTGCCAACAGCAGAGGTCCGTTGGCCCTCTATCCCAACTTCTTATTACTCCGTCACAAGATATAACTTTTTTGTTCATTTTGTAGATCGGTAATACACACCTGACCCAAAGGCTTTGATGCCGTCATCTGATGAACCCGAGGAGGCAGTGGGGTTTGTCCGTTCCATTCCATTGTCTGTGGGTAAATGGCGAAACACCGCTGTATTGTGGACCCTCGTGACCCCGAATCCTCACTAAACAGGAGCGTTGCCTTTGACACTGCTCGGGCCGGCCCTTGACAGCTGCTGCCACTGACACTGCCCATCAACTCATCCATTGTCCGGCCTCACCAACAACAAAAAGTCACCAACAAACCAACACCCATAAAAATCATGGATCATGTCATCCAAAGAAGGGAAGCAACGACGCGCCATACCCAAATTTACCTCGTTCAAACCAACTCCCGAACCGGAACCTGAAACGCGGCCGGCAACCGCCGCCCGGGAAGAACAAGAGGCACAGTCAAATAAGCATCACAAGCACCGCCATTCTCATCGCCCAAAAGAGTCCCAAAATGGCCACTCCGGAAACCCAAAACGAACACTGCCACAAGATCGCCATGTTGTCCCAAAAAACGACATATTCTTCTTCGATAAGCGCGGCGATCCCCTGATCGTGCGCTACGGCGGCAATGAGCTATCCAAAATCCCGGCGTACCGCCGTTTCTGGACCGGCAAGGTAATGGGTTCTGATGGATATCTGGTGATCCATCGTGACGGGCCGAGGGAGCAGTTCAGTATTCGTCTGGACCGGGATCGTGCTGGGGCCGGTTCTGTGTTTCGAGACAGGTCGGCCGTGTTGTTGGCTCACTCGAATGCAAAACATATTCGTCCTGGGACGGATAGTTTAGCAACTGATGAGGGTGATGATTTTATAGCTCTGGAACCGGCCAAAAAGCGTCGGCGTATCGATGATGAGTTTGGAGGAGAGAAGAAGCCTGATTATAGGTCTATTCACGGGAAGGCTAAAGTCGGTGAGGAATCTAATAGTGAGGATGCGTCCGAGAGCGAAGAATCTGAAGATGAAGGTCCGGTGGAGATGACGGCCACGAAGAAACGATCCATCGAACTTACTCGGCAGGTGAGAAATCACCCAGACGACATCGGTTCCTGGCTGGAACTGATCAAGCTCCAAGATGTTCTGTTTCGTGAGAATGAGCACGACGCAGATGTCAGGAGCGCGGATGCGGTTCGGGGTCTGGCCGAGCTGAAGCTTTCTTTATACGAAGAAGCTCTTCCCCATGCCACGAACCCAGCAGACAAGGAGAGGGTTCTGGTCGGTCTGATGCGTGAGGGGGCAAAGATATGGGAACCCAAGCTTCTCGCCAAGCGATGGGACGATATATTCAAGACTAATGGCGAAAGCTTCGCTCTCTGGCGAGCACGGCTCAACTTTGAGCTGACGCAAATGACTACTTTTACTTATGAAGGTCTGCGGGACTTTATTGTTGACAGACTGCGGACGATGAATGACGTCTTTTCCAAAAGTCCTACGGACGAAGTGCTGTCCGGCCAGCTGATCTACGTTTTTCTGCGTCTCACTCGGTTTCTACACGATACGGGCTACTCCGAGCTTGCGGTCGCAGCGTGGCAGGCAGCTCTCGAAATGACATTCGCCAGACCGGAAACCGAAGAGCAAGACTTTGAGTCGGCACTAGCCTCATTTTCCGATTTCTGGGAAAGCGAGGTGCCTCGAATCGGCGAGGACGGAGCGAAAGGGTGGCGCGAGTTTGCCGAGTCCATCGCTATGGTGGATCCGCCTGAGCCAAAGACCAACAAGACGTACGAAGTTATTCAGACGAGAGATCCGTTCAAAGCCTGGGCTGCGGCGGAACAGGATGACGCAAGAAAGGCGCGCATGCCAGCTCGTACCCTTGATGAAGGCACCGAGGACGATCCGTTTCGCGTCGTCATGTTTTCTGATATTAAGGATCTGTTGGTCTGGATACCGGCGTATGCGCTGCCTCAGGCGAGGCCGCAGATGTTGGATGCGTTTCTGATGTTTTGTCGGCTTCCGACGGCTTGTTTGGCACAGAAGGACGTGGTGTTTTCTGCGCTGCTAATGGATCCGTTTGTTGCTTGTCGGGGACAGGCGTTCGAAAGCACTTTTGACAAAAATATTCTTGGGGGTTCGACTTCTTCGGAGGAAGTGGCTAGGAAAGATCCAGAATTCAAGCAGCAGGGCGCTAACATGGCGCTCACGCAGGATGTTTTGTTTTCAGGTCCAAACTGGTTTAGTTACCTCGGCGAGTGGTCTCGCATGAGATCTCTTGGGTACGATGATGAAGTCGACAGTTCATGGGTACTTGGCACGCTCAAATCCGTCGTCCGGGTGTACGGAGTGGAGGCGCTGGCCGAGTATTACCTGGCGCTGGAGTGGCGGAACGAGCCGTCGGCGGCGAGGACGGCGGCGAGGAAGGTGGCCAAGACGTTGCTGAAGCAGTATTCCTCGAATATGAGGCTTTGGAACGCATATGCTCTCATCGAGTGGGCGAATCAGAATTTGGAGGTAGCGGAGAAGATCCTTTCGTCTGCTGCTGGGCAAAACCTTCCCGGCGGACAACTTCTTTGGAATACATGGGCGTGGATCCATCTCGAAGCAGGGCAGAAGCAGCCTGCTCTACAGCGGCTTGGTTCATCGGTGGAGAGCGGTGTGGTGACGGTATCTCCGGCATTACTGCTGAAGGCCCGTTCCCACTTCTCCAGTGCAAGAGATTACTCTTTGTCGTCGCTGCAGCTGGAGAAGGCGGTGCAGCATGCCGAAAGTCTGGCGTTGCTTGAATACCTTGCCGCACCGGCCGATGACAGCGCCGAGCCCGCTTCCGAGTCGCAAGGGAATATCACGGCTGCCTTGTCAAGTATTCAGGGATTTTGCGACGAGCTTAAGGCTCTGGGCACGGCAGAGTCGTCGGTCTATCACGAACGTCTGTTGCAAACTGCTGCGCGGGTGTTGTATTACCACGCTACGCATGGGTATGTGTCTGTCCCTAACCCCTGTTTTCTTTGTGTGTACTAACACAATAATTTAGACCATATCGACCAACCTACCTCCGCTCTCAACTCACCTCATTTAACGCCGCATACCCGCACAACACAATCTTCCTCGAGCTCCTCGCGTGGGCCAACCAGTCCACCGTTTTGCTGCTTATCAACGATCCCGTCCGCGACATTCTCCGCCAACAGTCTGACAGTGGTGACCGAGACGATAGTCCCTACTTACTTACGGACAGCCGCTTCGCGATTATGTATGAAGCCGCGCGAGCAGCCTCCGCCGGCGCAACGATGACGATGCACTCCACGCGAGCAGCGTTCGAGGCCGCACTGGACAGAAACTTCAACACGAAAGTGAACACTGATCTCTGGATTTGTTATATTGCGTTTTTGCAGTCTCTTGCGTCAGCTGCTGCGCGCCGGGAGGCGGATAGACCGGAACCGAAATCTGGGAAGCAGAAGGGCAGTGGTAATGGTGGCAGTGATACGATGATGAAGGATGTGCAAAACGTGTTTTACCGGGCGATTGCTGCCTGTCCGTGGTCGAAGCGGTTGTACATGGAGGCGTTTCGGGGCGGGCTTCTGAGACAGATGAGTTCGGCTGAGCTGAGGGCTGTGGTTGCTACGCTTGTGGGGAATGGGTTGAGGGTACATGTTGAGATGGAGGGATTTATAGAAAGGTGGAAGAAGAAGTAAACCTGTGAAGGTTGATTGGCGGGACGAGGAAATGTGGCTTGGTATGCTGCAGTATTGATATCCCGATATTCACTGACTGGGAGAGGGAAACATGATAATTAGCAGCTCGTTTGGCAGCTATTATTAAGCTTGTTATGTATGGTTGCGTGATGAGTTTGCTGTGGTAAGGTATATTGATATGCCCGGCCTCAAAAAGGAGAGAGTTTGGTCGGAAGTCATTACTTGTTGAGGCGCACCACGAGGATGTGGCATGGTATGTCTCAGGTTTCTTGCTAATGTATGGTGCGTATATCCACCCCCCCTGTGGAGAGTTTTTTTTATTTTTTTACACGTCGGGCGGATAGCAGCCATCAGATAGACGTTCATGAGTAGTACTTACCTTAGGTAGTACCGGTTGTCTCAAATTTCTTCCCCATGTGAAAGTTCGTCTTTTACCCATGTGGGTGGGGGGTCTCGTTTTCCCCATGGGGAAGGTAGACATTCGCAGAGACATGTCTTGCTCTCTCAGCCGCGTGCTACGAGTTCCAGGTTCCGAGGTCTGAGACCGGGGCGCCGGAAGACAAGATACTGCCTACGCGTTTTTTTACGGCTACTTATGTGCTGATACTGGTTTTATTGCGACTTCAAAATGGCACCTTTAAGATTGTCCTGAAAGGTGAAGGAGCGTGATGAAGACAGAAATGAAGAAATCAAGGGTGATGAGACAAATGAAGGTCGGTTCCTTTGAGGGTGGTGGTCAGGCTGACGATGAATGAGTTGGTCCGTCCTCGTAAATATTTCCCTCTTTTGCTCACGCCATTTTTTCTTCTGTGTATAGTTAGATTTTGTTTTTGGCAGTTTAATTAGTCCCAGTTAGAGTCTAGCAAGCTTTCATCAACATACTGGTTCAATATAAAGTCTTCTCGTTTCAGTAGCATCGACAAATAGGGGTAACAGGTTCATAATGTCTTTGGTTCTCTCATCTCGGGCTCGGATTTTGAACAGCCGTTTACCGTACGGGGTGGAACTGGTGAAATTCTGGCTGTTGAGCTGGATGGGAACAGTCTGAGGGCAAGCACACCACAGTCGGACACTCCCAGAGCTGGAGATGAAGAAGTCGTGTCCAGCCACCCGCCGTGTACTTGGAAAAAAAGCCATGTCCAGCCACTATATCGGAAGGTTACTTTCAAAGACAAGAAAGGTATCACCAAACGCAGTCCGGAAGACACCGAGAGATCTAGCTGAAGTGTATTATCTAGCCACCTACTTGGGAAATATCAACGTATCAACCAACCATGATTATAGTATCCCACCGATGCCACTGACTAACCTAAAGTACCATTCCACGCGTTGTAAGAAAGGTGTCTCATCATTCTCGTTTACATGAGGAAATATTGATATGGTGCTAGCGAAGCCATCAACAGCTGTGTCATATATACCCCTTTTCTAACGGACCAACAAGAACTGCCATGGTCTAGACCGGTCCTCCCACCAGTACCCCCAAGACATCATGGCAGCCTTGTAAGAGCACCTTAGATTAGAGAGTTGGCGTTTTTAATCATACCGGGCTAGCATAATGTCTATAAAAGGGACATGATCCATCATCCACTTTCCTCAGTCACCATCAACCTACTCCCCAACTAAGGAGTTGAACATAAATATTCCTTGTTAAATTTCATAAACTTACAACAGCCATGAAGCTCTCCCTTCTTGTCTACTCATCATGCCTTGTCCTCGCTCCTTCTACCTCGGGTAGTAACCTCTTCCACCGTCGAAAAGCGGCAGACCCTGGAGTCGATATCCGCGCCGTTGCACCAACCTGCTCAACTACCGTCGTAACCACATTCACACCCAAACCAACGTACGTCCGCGTGTCCGTTTTTCTCGGCCTTCTTTCAGCTAATTACTAACGCCATTCCAGCACCACAACAACTACATACACCACAACCACCACCGTCACCAAAATCAAACGATCCAACGCCCTCAACATCCTCCCTCCTCGCGCAGCAGCAGCAGAACCGGCCCCAGAACCGGCCCCAGCACCAGTCCTCACGACGACCGCAACAAACGCCACCAATACCATCATCCCCACAACGACGCCAACCCAATCCACCTCTTCCATCATCAAAACCACCACCACTCCCTCAACCAGTGCTAACTGCACAACAATAACCATAACCAAAACCGCCCCAACCCCAACAACCACAATTCCCACGACAGTAACAACAACAGTAACAGCAACACCAACCCAAGGCCCCTGCGTAGGCGCAGAATGCGGAACCTACACCATCTGGCCATGCGCTTCCAGTCCGCTCGGCAACTGCGCATGCGGCATCGATACCGACGGAAACTCGTTCTGTTTCGAGGACGAGTACTGCTCCAACGAGAAAGATTGTGTGACCAACACTGACTGTGCGGCTGGGTACCGGTGTCTTGTCAAGAGTTGCTGTACTGTTGCGAAATGTTTGAGGGAGGTTGATGGGAAGGTTTGTCAGAACCCATCTTTGGGGGCGAGGTTTTTCTTTGGGAGGTTTGCTTCCGGTGGTGGTGGTGGTGCGGGTATTGCCGCTGCTGGTGGAAATGAGCAGCAGGGGAAGAAGAGGGATGGGAGTAAAGGGGGAGAGTGTTCGAATGCCGACCCTGAGGCATGTTTTTAAAGCAGGTAAATAAGGTGTAAGGGGGGTGAATGTAGTAGGCCCTGGTGAAATAAAGAGACGAAATAAGCTGGAAATTTAAAGCCGGTATTAGCATGTTATTAAAGGGCCTCGAGTTGACTCGAAATGTACAAATACTTTTACATTTTAACATAATAAATGGAAGCAGTCAGCCCCTAAAAATCCACCGTAAAGGTCTGTTTCGAAAGAAATATATACATGACTATTACAAAACAAGGCCCTCTTTATGCAGAATCATAGCCATATTATGTGAATCTACTACGCCTTAATCCACCTCAAAAATGCTTGAAGTCCTCCTCGGTTGGGCATTTACTCCAGTACTAAAACCCCTCTCCCGCTCCAACTCCTCGACCTCCGCATCCAGCTCAGCCCTCATCCTCTCTTGCTCCGACTGCGATCCCCACGATACCTGATCCTGTGACCAGCCCGAACGCTCCTCCCACTCAACTTCATCTAATACCGTGTAATGGGCCCTGCGCCACTCCCTGTGGAGAGGTGGTGTCGAAGGTGGGTAGGTCGTCTCCTCAAGCGGTGGGAACGATGGCAGATAGACAACTGGTGATGTCGGTCCAAGAATGAACGATTCTGATGGTGATGGAGTTGCTTGCGGCGATGGAGTTGGAGCTACAAGTGTTACTGATGATCCTGATGGTATGGGCGATAGGGGTGCCATACGTGAAGGTGGTGCTATATGGGCCCGAGCCCGCTCAACGTTCTCCTCCTCCTCTGTGTCTTCGAGGGTCTCGGCGTATCCTTCCGGCGGATGGCGGACGATGATGCTGCGGCCGCGGAGTGGAACTTCTGGAGATGGGATATCCTGAGGGCCACGTCTAGTTCGTGGGCGCTGATGTGGCTCTGATTGCTGTCGACGCACACCTGGAGCTGGAGCGGCACCTCGAGTTGGGGCAGGAGCGGTAGGAAAGCTGCCTGCTGGTTGTTGATTCACCTGAGATGGGTGATTATTGTGGCTGCGCCGGCGCTGGGTAGGTTGAGTATGAGCTTGGGGAGGAACTTGGGGTTGACAATATTGGGCCTGCTGAGGCGGCACTTGGTAGTAAAACTGACCCTGCTGATACTGTCCTGCCTGCTGCTGTCCCTGTTGATACTGACCTTGCTGGGGATACTGGTTTTGATCATATGGTTGATACTGCTGTCCCGGTTGGTAGTATTGGTACAGTGGGTATTGCTGTGCTGGCTGCTGAGCCTGCTGATAACCCTGTGGGTATATACCCATAGATATACCAGGGATAGTGGTTGGAAAACCAAAAACTGGCACCATTTGCGGAATCAGCAGCGACAGGCCTCCAGGCGGCGGAGCCTCCCATGGAGTGGCGGGCCGTGGAACTGCGCCCGGGGTGGCAGATCGTGAAGTGCGTAGGCTGGAGGATCTGCGTCTTCGCGAGCGTCGACGTCGATTATTGCTTTTCTTGTGCTTTTTGCTCTTCTTCTTTCTGCTGCGTCGACGTCTGGCATTCTCGGCGGGATCATAACCACCATCACTGGGAGGAGTGCCCAAGGGAGTTAGGGCGATGGCTACTCCCCCACGAGGAGACCGATGATCGGCTCTGTAAGTGAATATGAGCTCTCCTTTGTGTTTGATACAGAAATACCAGCCCAGGAAGATGATGAGCAGTGAAACAATGACAATGACGATAATGATGCCAATTTTGGCATCCCCAGAAAGGCAGTTCCAGCATGGAGGAGGGACGGAACGGCGAAGACCGTGATGGATGACCGCGCCGCCCAGCCCACCGGCGACGCGGCCGTCGGTCGAAAGCTGGGGGAACCGCATTTGGTGGTGGTATTGATTGTGGTGCATAACTTGATCCTACCTTTTTTTAATCGCGAGTAGTGAAGTGTGAATTGAAGGTGGTGCACAATTGCAATCCGGCGACTGCACAGGTGGTGGTGCGATGTGTATGTGTGTGTTGTGGAGAGAGGAAGAAGCGGGAGGTTGAGCGAGGATGGAAAGGAACAGAAGGGTGGGTGATTTTGGCAGTTGTAAGAACCTCGACGGCCCCAATCAGTAGATCCAAAAAAAAAAAAGACCAAGCTGAGCGGGAGGTCGAGCGAGGACAGAAGGGAAGAGAATAAGTCGGAAATCTGGCAGTTGCAAGAACCTCAACTGGCTCCCCCGCTCCCCACCCCTATCAGCAGGTCCAAACAAAAGCACACAAAAGTGAGCAGGAGCAACTTCACCCTGCCCGTATCAGACCGACGTTCACAGTTCACTCACTATCTTTTCATCCCATCCTTGAGGGCTTGCCTCAACGTGTAAATACCTTATCTGTCTGTCGTACATTCGTTTCTCCGCGTTTCCTCCATGAGAAATAAAGGCTTCAAGTTGTATATGACTTATACCAGGCAGACGACCCTGTCTTATGTGAACCGTGGCCGCTGGATGCATCGGCTTTGAACTCGACGACGAAAAGGGGTAAAGTACGTTCTGACTGGTGGCCACCATCTTGTCTCCAATGCACTGGAGCGGAAAAGGGCGGACTGGGAAAGCCTCCTCGCGGCAGTACCCATACAGCATGCTTGCGGACGCGGTGCGGAGTGTAGGATTATTGGGCATAGCGTCGCTGTTCATATGTGACCTCTCAGAACGCTTCAGCATCTCCCTGTTGGCTTGGACGTAGTCCATCCCTAGACTTCGGTCCGTACCAAAGCAAGAACACAAGAATATCTCCATGTCTTTCTATCATGGAGGATCTGTAAAGGGTGCGCATTGGTGGCACACTAGGGCTAGGAGACTTTCGAAGACCAATATAAGATCACTGAAATAATCCAGGGGGTTCATATCACTTGATGACCAGGTTAGCTACGGGGGGTATAGTCAATAGAGAAGAACGCCGGGTGTATAAGAAGATGGGACACGTTCGAGATTTGAGGAAATTTCAATAAATGGCGGAGCTTTTGCTAAGTTCATTATATGCTCTAGACGGTTAACGGTTAGGAGATGGTAAGGGCGGAATGTTGTGATCATGTTGGCTCAGATCCATCTCACTTTGATGTCGTCCGAGCTGGGTCGGGATTGCGGATGGACCCAAGCAAAAGGAATGACCAGCTTCAATGACAGAAAATCTGACCAATGTGAACGCTCCGAGCACAGACCAGGGGTCAAGCACCCCAGGCTCGCTAAAATCCCCGTGCAGCTGCCGCACCAAGCCGCCCCACACCGCTGGAGTGCTAGCCAGGAGCCTTCAGCCTCATCCACCGCGCCGTGTGCCCAGCTTGGCTCCCGATAGGCCAGAAAGTGGAAAGCCTTGCACTGACGCGACTTCCATCGCAACTCCAAGCTACACGAACTCGACGACTAACCCGACTCCCCGACTCACTCGTCGTCCCGGACGTGCACTTTAATCCCATTCCCGTCGCAGGACCGCCACACCACACACACACAATGCGCCGCTAATGGTCATTGTCACCACGCGACGCCATCTCCCCACCTTATTCTTTATCCCTAACCGGTCAAAGACATCAATTCCGACTCACGTACCGACTACGATTCCCTTCAACAACCATCCCACCAAAGGTCCCGTCCGTCACGCAACAGCATCTAGACATATAACCACACAACGACGTCCGCCATGTCGAGCTCTCAGCTCAACGGCGGCTATGGCGCTGCCAACGGCACGTCGCCTGGCCCCTCGCAATCACAGCACTCACAATACGAACTGCCCAAGAGCAAGCGTTTCTCCGACATCCCCTCCACAATCGACATCCCCGTGCAAGACCAAGATGACGAAGCCGTCGAAATTGACCTCGAGGTCCTCGCCGACGACCCGACCGAGCTCTGCACCATGTTCGAGATGGAACACGCCGCCCGAACCTACTGGATGACGGTCGCGCTGGCCTACGCCAAACAAAAGAAGATCGACTTCGCCATTGAGATGCTCATCCGCGGCTCCAACGCCATGAACAACACCAATCCGCGCGAGAAGCTGAGCATCGTTGCCTGCCTCTGCTGGATGTACTTGTGGAAGAGCAGAGAGGCCCCCAGAGTTGTCCCCGAGGGCCAGTTCGTCTCTGAGGCCAAGACAAAGGAGTTCTACCTACAGCTTGCCACACAAAGTCTCAATGAGGCGTCGCGGGTCAACCCGGCCTTCCCCCCACTGTTTCTCGCCCGCGGTGTTCTCCTTCTTCTGCGAGCCTCGCTCCAAACCCCGTCGAAAGCAACCACCCAGGGAGCCGCGGTCGATTCCGAGAAGTCCGAACTGCTGCGTTCCGCCCTGAAGTCCTTTGACGATGCCCTCAGGGTATCGCAAGGCAAAAATATGCTGGCCGTCATGGGCAAGGCGCGCGCATTCTTCTCCCTCGGCAGGTACCAAGATTCGTTGGCCGCATACCAGGACGTACTGTCCAAGATGCCCGACCTGGTCGATCCGGACCCGCGCATCGGTATTGGCTGCTGCTTCTGGCAGCTCGGATACAAGGAGGACGCTAAGTCTGCATGGGAGAGATGCTTGGAGATCAACCCGGACTCCAAGATTGCCAACATCCTCCTCGGCCTGTATTATCTTGATGCCAGTGGTCATGTCCCGACTAACAGTCCCGACTTCATCCGGCTCTACAAGAAGGCCATGACGGAGTACACACAAAAGTCGTTCAAGCTCGACAAGGACCTTCCGCTCACCTGCGCCACATTTGCCAATTACTTCTTATCACGCAAACAATTCCCCAACGTCGACGCCCTGGCGCACAAGGCGATTCAGCACACGGACGTGAACGCCATCGCGAGTGACGGCTGGTACCTGCTTGCCAGAAAGGAGCACTACGACGGCGAAGTAGATCGCGCGCTTGACTACTATCGTCGCGCCGACGATGCCCGAGGCGGAGCCGAGCGTGGCTTTCTGCCCGCAAAGTTCGGTGCGGCACAGCTCTCGGTCATTAAAAATGATATCGGAGAGGCGAAGCTGCGTCTCGAGAAAATGATGCAGCAATCCCGCAGCTACGAGGTGACGGTTCTACTGGGCACTCTCTATGCCGAGGAGGTCTTTGCCAACCAAGATGCCGCCGTCAAGGAAGACAAAAGCGCGGAAGCCAAAAAGGCGATTGGTCTCCTCGAGAGCATCCGCTCCGCCTGGAAGGACCCCAAGAAGAATCTTACTCCTGACGCCGCCGTGCTGCTGAACCTGGCCCGTCTCTACGAGAGCGAGCACCCAGAAAAGGCACTTCAGTGTCTGCAACAGGTCGAGCAGCTCGAGATTGAGCAGATCCCGCAGTCCGAGTACCCTGAGGACAGGGAAGACGAAGCGAAAGTCCGCGCTACCGTTCGGAAGCTCCTCCCGCCGCAGCTGTTGAACAACATCGGCTGCTTTCATTCCCAAGACGGAAAGCACGAGCTCGCCAGCGAGTTCTTCGAGGCCGCTCTTGACGCCTGCATGCGGATCGGCCAAAGCGGCGAGGATCTGGACACCGACGCGCTCGTTACCACAATCAGCTTCAATCTGGGTCGGAGCTACGAGTCCGAAGCAAAGACCGACAAAGCGATTGAGTGCTACGAGGGCCTGCTTAAGCGGCACGACGATTATACCGATGCGCGCACGCGGCTGGCCTACCTAAAGCTGCGCAAGTTCCCAAACAAGGAGGGTCCAGATGCAGTCGCGAAACTGTACCAGGATAACCCGTCCGACCTGGAAGTGCGCGCCTTGTACGGCTGGTTCCTGGGCAAAGTGACGGCGAAGAAACGACCGGCGAATTTGGCCGAGGACCCGGAACAGCGCCACTACAAGCACACCTTGCAAAACTACGACAAGCACGACCGGTACGCTCTCGTCGGGATGGGCAACCTGCATCTGATGTCCGCGCGGGAGATGCGCCGCGAGACGGAGGCCGACAGACAGAAACGGAGTGCTGCGTACGGTAGGGCCGTCGAGTTTTTCGAGAAGGCGCTGCAGCTGGACCCGAAGAACGCGTACGCTGCGCAGGGAATCGCGATCGCGTTGGTGGAGGACAAGAAGGACTACAAGAACGCGCTGCAGGTGTTTATGAAGGTGCGCGAGACGATCCGCGACAATGCGAACGTGTACGTCAATCTGGGACACATCTTTGCCGAGCTGAAGCAGTGGAGCAAGGCGGTCGAGAACTACGAGGCTGCGCTGGCCACGGAAGGGAAACAGAATGATGCGGGCATCTTGTCGTGTCTTGGGCGGACGTGGCTGAATAAAGGCCGCTCGGAGAGGAATATGGACGCGTATAAGATGGCGTTGGAGTATGCTCAGAAGGCACGCCCCCCTTTTCCCCCTCTTGGCTCTGTTTTGGTTATTAATGATTATGATTAGGCATTGGCCGTCGCCCCGGAACAGATCCATTTCAAGTTCAACGTTGCGTTTGTGCAGATTCAGCTGGCCATGACGATTGTGTCGATCCGTGAGAGCGAGCGGAACTCGCTGCAGATCGAGGACGCCGCCGAAGGTCTCGAGGCGGCGATCAAGGCGCTCGACGAGATTGCTGCGGCCCAAAGCCCGCCGTACCCGAAGCATGATATCGAGCAGCGCGCCAACATGGCGCGGAACACTCAGCGAAAACAGTTGGAGCGCGCGCTGGCTAGTCAGAAAGAGTACGAGGAGAAGAATAAAGAGCGGTTGGCGGCTGCTATGGAGCTTAGGCAGAAGGAGCTGAAGAGAAGGGAAGAGGAGAAGAGGAAGCTGGAGGAGAAGGAACGTGAGAGGCAAGAGAAGATTAAACGGGAGAGAGAAGAGATTATGGCGAGGGATAGGGCTTTGGCTGAGGCTAGGGCTGAGGAGGAACGGCAGCGCTTGGACGCCGAGATGACGACTGATAGCGAGACGGGGGAGAAGATGAAGAGGTCCAAGGGGAAGAAGAGGAGTGCGCGGGCGGGGAGCGAGAACGCGCCGAACCAGAGGGAGAGGAAAGGAAGGGCGATGAAGAAGAAGAAGGCAAGGTCTGTTGATACGGGTGATGAGCAGACTGGTGAAGATAACGATGGGGAGGAGGGAAGGAGGAAGCCGCCCAGAAAGAAGCAAAGGCTGACGAGGAAGGGGGAGAGTGCTAATGCGGGTAAGTATAAGAGTGCCGAGATTGTGGTGGATAGTGATGACTCTGAGGATGAGAAGATGGAGGATGATGAGCTTGATCGCGCTGAGCAGAGACTCGAGAGAGGGGTCAAGGCTAAGAAGGCACGGGTTGTGTCTGATGGTGAGAGTGGGAGTGAGTTGAGTGATCGGGGGGATGATGACGGGATGGACGTGGATGAGCAGAGTGGTGATGATCGTGAATTAGGTGGTGCAGGTGGCGGTGAGGATGATGATGAGGAAGAGACTGTTGCTACTAGGCGTGGTGCGACTAGGGCGTCGAGACGGGTCCGCATTGTGGAGGAGAGTGATGACGAGGATGAGGATGCCGGAGCAGCGAAGGCGTCTGGTGGTGAAGAAGAGGAACCTGCGGCGAAGGTGGATACTAGTATGGTTGACGATGATGATGAGGAGTAGGGGGTTAGGGAGGTAAGAGGGTATACGATAGAGACAAACTGGTTCACAAAAAAAAGGGGGGGTAAGGGAGTTTTGGTTGCCTAGCGGATGAAGCTTCTCAGTCGCATTAGGTAGATAGATAACGGATCGCGGTGGTCGGGTACTTTCTAGCTACCGACAATGTATTTTTTGGTATTAACCGATTGAAGTTGTTCAAGTCGTTCTTGACGAAATCGCTTCGAATGTGCAAGCATCTCAATCTACCTCCTTTCCTCTATCGAGGGTAGTAGGCAAGGTAAGCAGCTCAAGAAGGCATTTACCAAAAATATTTTCTAGTTGGTGTCCAGACATACCATATCCCACATAGCCCAGCTACTTCAGACTCAAAGCCTCATCCATTTCAACCGGTGGATCGATCGGTTGCGATGTTACTTACAGAGGGTTCATTTAGTGTGTGGAGAGCATCTCCACCGCCTATGCCGCAGTCTTGATATATGCAATATTTTAGAGGAGAATACAATAAAATAAAGCCCGATTAGCTCAGCTGGTTAGAGCGTCGTACTAATAGAGCTTCTGTTCTATCAAGTTCATGCGAAGGTCAACAGTTCAATCCTGTTATTGGGCAACCATCATCTTTTGACGCTGATGTCAATGGCTTTTTTTTTTTTTTTTTTTTTTTTTTCATCTACGTTGATGAGTTTGAAAGGGGGCAGCGAGCTTTTTCTTCTCGTATTTTTTCTTGTCTCCTATCTTGTTTATCGTTAAATAGTACCCCTGAATTTAATCACAAGATGGCGAGAGATCCGGTAGGTAGTGGCGCAGGGGAAAGGGAGATGGATGGATGGATGATGGATGATGGTGGGATGTTTTCACATGATTCTCGCGAACCCCCTTTTTAGTTTGTTTACAACTTTTACAACCATGGTCTATTACCTGTCTGTCTTCCTGCACAATTGAGCCTTATTTGTTCCCCATTTGTAATCATACCCCCCTGTTTGATGGGTATACGGTAATAAAGCGCCCTGACGAGCTCCCTGCGAGGGCAAATATCCAAAAAAAAATGCCTGTCTACTTACTACCGGGAGAGCGGTAGCTGTAGTGCTGTACACAACTTGCAATACTCGTTAGGGCTTAAAACGCCGTCTTACTACCTCGAAGTGTGCCGTTCTTTTTAGGTAAGTAGTCAGACGGCGTTTTGAGCCCTGACCAGTGAGTGAGTACCTGACAGGCGGTTCCAGTCTTTCTTTGACACGCATCACGGATCATGTATCCAGCAGCAGCAGTCAAAACAAAGTTTTACAGTGCTGACGGTCGAGCTAACAATGCGAGTCAAGACCTGACTAATCAAAGTAAAAACGGCTACCAAACGGCATTTGACAACGAAAATGACGCCATATTTACGACAAAAGTCAACTGTCAGTCAGTCAAGTCACCCTTGCGCGAACTGACGGACGGACGGACGGACGGACGGGCCTAGGCTCAGGTGGCAGACTGGCACCGTTCAGGTTCAGGTTTATGGCAGGCAGGCATGTGTCAAACGTGAACAGACATCTCCGAGGTAGGTTTGTCTTTCACAGTGTGTGTGCCAAAAATGACATTGTTCTATAAGTCGGGAGATACCGGGTCCATCGTCATGTCAGTTCATGTCGGCGCCCGTCAGTCAGGCAGGCAAAAAAACGAGATTTCGCCGCCGCCACGATATTTTACATACACTCCATACATTATGTACCTACCCCTGAGCCAGCAGCATCAGCAGCAGCGGCAGTGCAGTAGGTACAGCAGGTGATGAGGCGATGGAGGTCTGAACTGACCGCCTGTCCGGTGTCCGGCTTCCTGCCGGGATTTGTGGCATCTAAAACCTAATCTATCTTACATGAAGTAGGTTGAAAGTTGACATTACAGGGGGTTACCCCTGCCAGCCAAAACAAAATCTCGCCTTACCCAAATGTCGGTGTGTTTCCAGATATATTGGTTGTCTTGCTCTTTTCTGCCGTGACAAGCTGGGGGTGGAGGCAGTGTTCATAGTCAGGGGATGTTTACCTTGGGTAATTTACCTTGCTTAGAAGAATGTCAGCTGTCGCGCCGTCCCGTTTTACTGTGTCCGTGCTGCCTCTAACTGACATGTCAACATGGTCTGGACGGCGAAGAACAATTATCATTCGGTAGCAGGAGAAGCGAAGGCAGGGCAAGGCTTCCATGACACACGCACGCACTAACACGCACACACAGCGAGGGCAGGATACCGTACCCCGAGGCAGCAGTGTAGCGTCACTCCCACGGCAGGTGGGTAACAATCGGATCCCAGTGACGGCCCTTGAGCACAGCAGACAGAATAAGGGCGAGGCCAGCCAGCTCTGCTCAATGATTGGGACCAGGTACGAGGTTTTCTTTCATCTGCCCCCGTGTAAGAGTGTGTTGTGTACTCCGTTATTAGGAGAGAGATGAGCTCTGTGTGTGTGTGTGTGTGTGTGTGTGTGTGTGTGTGTGTGTGTGTGTAATGATTCAGATGATATGCACTACGATAAAGCCTACGAAACACACACACACACACACAAACACACACACCGGAGATAGATTGATATGGTGTCAAAGAGGAGGGTTTGGTACCTACGTATGACACGACCAACCGCCGGCCACGTATATTTGTTACAACAAGTGACAACAAATAATTAAGTAACAGAAGCCGTAAAGAAAAAGCGGTCAACAAAAACGGGCAACCCAACCAGCCTTATTCTTTTTTTCCTTCTTGTCATTTTGTGTTTCGGCTGTGTGAGTGTCTCGGAAGGCTAACTAACACACAGAGACAGAGAGAGACCTGCCATCCATCATCCCAGCAATCTATTTTTCTCATGTAATTTATCGGACAGCATAGCACAGCAAATAGGTTCGCTATCCGATGGACACACACTCACCGGACAGCAATGCGGCGGTTGCCATCTGAACACATTTTACCTTTTCTTCATGCGACAATGAAACAATCTTGTCAGCCGTGACGAGGAGAAACACAAGGCTACTTACTACATACATCCTTGATGAGGACTGTGTTAATGACCCAACCCAACCAACCCAACAAATACGATGAATACCTGCCATATCACAAAATCAACTGGTCTGCCACCCTTCCAAATACGAAATATGCCTGTTTGTTTGTTTTCTGTGTGTATCTATCTGTCTCCCTGTCTGTGTAATATGTGTGTAAACTGAATTCTCCCCCACAGCCTATGTGGTTACTTGATATACCTGCCATGCAACCAACCCAACCCGTCTGCCTAACGGTTGGTTTTGTCGTGTGCGTAGGTACCTTACACATGTGCCTGTGCACCATTACTAGAAGAAGAAAAGAAGCCCAGCACAAGGGAAAGGAAATATCTTCTTACACTTACACAGCTACCACGCAACACGGTACACAGGTACAAATAGCAGCAACAGCAGCGAACAGAAGCCGTGTGTGCCATGGGGCGAACGACAGAAGACACGCACGCACGCAACGTATGCCATGCGCGGCGCGGCGGCAAGGGGGGAAAAAAAAGGAAAGAAAGGAGGGGGAGATCTGTGCTACCGGATCGGATGGGTGACAGCAGCTACACAAGACGAGGCGTACTCCTTCCTTTCTGGACTTGTCGTTCTCGTCTACACAACATGCTTGCAACGGCATACGTATAATGAAAGATGCTGTGCTACGATGGCCTACCTCACAGCGGCCCGATCATGGATGAGGGGTGGTTGGTTGGGTGTGGCTCCGCGGTGTATGTACGGTGTGTGCCTGCCAACAGGTTGTTTCTTTCGCTGCTGTCTGCCTATACCTAATCTGGAGAAAAGATATCGTGGACTTGTGTGTGTAACTGTGTCTTGCTTCGGGAACAGGAGCATCAAGCGCGTATTATACAGCGTGTGTCAGTCAGCAGATCCGTCGTCCGCCCTAGACCAGTTTCTTCTCTCTCTTGAAACATTGTCTTGTAATGTCCATCTTTATATTGATGGATACATGCATAGGTACACATCCATGCGAACCACACACGCAAAATCTGTTTTATGAGCGGCGGCGCGTGGATATGATTGACGGCTGACTTGACCAGATAGATAGATCGTAGATGAAAGATGAATTGACGGATCTATGTCTCGGGCTCGTACGTCCTACACCCCCCGGGCGGGCATGGCGGCGGCGGCGCCTTTTCTTGTGCTTTTGACACACACAACTCTCTCCCCCAACGGAGTACACACACACACACACACACACACTCTTATCACATGGGGGTCACGCGTGGGTCACGGTTCATCGTTTCTTCGTTCACACACACAGATACCCCCGTTCTATTATTTCGAGAATCAACACGACCCACCAATTAACCCTCATCATTGTCATGATTATTGCTGACTGTATCTGTACGGCTCCACTCTCTCCTTGTTAATCAGTTCCAAGTCTTCTGACAAAGCCGTCAAGGTAATAACCCAGAACTATAACAATTCATAAACCGTTTCACGGAAAACCCCGGGCTGACACCCGCCCACATTCCCAATTTATAGCCATCATCAGTCACCCTAGATGGCCTTGATTCATATGGAGCCACGCAGCAAGCAAGCACACGCAACGCTAAATCCGGGGATGCAACAGGTTGCATAACACATACATACACCATACATACATACGTTGGGTAATACACGAGGGAAAATAGCGGAAAACTGCCGATCTCACTCACGAGAGAGCAACAGCCAACCAACCAACCAACCAACCAACCAAACTTGTCCCCATGGGGCTCGCAGCGGCTCCCGGCAGCTACCTCTCTACCTCACCTAGGTACTTGCAAGAGTGTAGGCAAGGCAAGGCAAGGCAAGGTAAGGCAAGGTAAGGCAGGTGATCCCCTGACGACTGACGTACGTACGTACCTAGGTAAGGTACCTGTGTTGATATGGTTCCCGTACCCGATGACGATGACCGTGGATTCGCTATCAAGCAGACACATGCAGACAGCCAATCTTGATGATGTTCGTGTCTACCTACCTACCTACCTACCTACCTACCTACCTACCTGACTCTATTGCATGATAGGTAGGTAGGTAACCGATATGATGATGATGTCTGTCTCCGTGGATGGAGACATGTGCTTGTACCTGCCTAGGTAGGTACCTAGGTACCTACATGCCACACATCTCGTCTCCGTTGACACGCCTCCTTATCAAGCTAAGGTGTAATGTATAATGCAAATTGTGGTTGGTTCTAAATAAAACCCCCACCCAAGACAAGACAGACAGACAGACAGACAAACCACATCCGTGTGTTGCTCGTATCGTGCGTGGGTGCAAGCCACCTAATAATTAATCTTGCTCGCCACACGCCGGACGACGAAAACGATCACTTTGCCTGCCTGCCTGCAGCCTCGTACCTACCTGCCGTAGGCAGATGTGACATGAGACAGACAGACAGACAATGCCCACAGACGACAGTAGCTCCATCACATCCCGCATTAGTCTACCTACTTAAGTCTTCGAGACAGAGATTGGGTGGGGGAGGGGGCGGGGAATGAGAGAGATGGATGTCTTAGATCGCGAGAGACATACATACAGCCATACAGCAATACAGCCATACGGTACGAAACCGAACCGGGGGTTTATTGTTTCCTCCTCCCACTCATTCCTCCCAGACGCTAGTTAGCCCCGGTCGGCAGGTCTATCAAGCTGGGTCAATGCCAGCGTGGCAGTCTGGCAGCCTGGCTGGCCTCAAACGAGAATATGTTATGTTTTTTTTATCGTGTCTACCTAGCCCGATGATATCTGGATGCTGGAGCTACTATTTGTTCCTTCTCGACTTTCATTAAGGCTAATATCCTCCGCAACCCAGCATTAACCTGACTTGCTTGAGACGGTGCAAGTCTCTCTGTATCATGCCCCTTTTCGCTTCGAAATGCGCAAGTATATAAGGTGGGAGGATGGGATGATAGAAAGACAGTGTTCCGCTGGCTGGAAGAAATCTCAATGCTGACCATGTTTTGTGCCGACGCACCATGGCGATTCTTGAGGAGCCTCCTTTGGAGAATTAGAGGCGAGATGTTGCGCGAGAGAGGCGCCGAAAGCAGTCGAAGGTGTCGTGGGTGTAACGAGAGATGTTGTAGTGGCAGAGGTGGACGGGCCGAGGGAGTGACGTGCTCGGGGCCGTGATGGTGAAGTGGACTGATCCGTAGGAGCACTCCGACGTGAGGGCCTTGTTGGCGGGGGAGGTCGGTCGTCGTTTGCCAGCTAGTGTCTTGCACACCAATCCTTAAACAGGAACAATAAGTTAATAACTGACCTAGCTCCAAGAACAATAATACACTTACCTCCCGGTTGCATCACAACTATGTGCTTCTCAGTCGCCTGACGGACTCCTGGGAAGAGGGATTTCATAAGCTTCACGTTTGATCATGTCGTGGCATATGGGTGCTCGGTCCGTGGCCGTGAGGTCGATTGCTGCTTTTGCAGTAGTGCTTTTGCCGCCGCCATCGGAGCCGCCGCCGCCGCGGGCAGATGTCATGGCGTCTGATTCGGCGCGCGCGTCTTTCATCATGGCGGGGAGCTGTCGTCGACGGGCATTAATGAACCAGTTGGAGATTTGGTCTAAGATGTACAGTTAGAATTAGAGACTATCACAGAGTTATGGGGGCGCCCACTCACTCATTGCTAGCCCGGTCTGCCTCATGAGCTCCTGCTTCTCGTCCTCGGTGGGATACGGGTGTTGCAGATGCGCCACGAACCACGTGCGAAGCTTGTCGGTCGTTTCCTTGGGCAAATTCCCCCGGCGCTTCCGCTGCTTGTTGTCCGGATTCATGGACTCTTGCAGCTCTCGCATGTAAGGGTCAACATGATTGAAAGGGTACGGAAAGCCATAGCCGCCAGACGCAGGATGAGTACGGTCGAACGGGTTTATGCTGGGTAGTGATAATGATTGGGTCCGTGAAGGGTGACCATAGGTGGAATATGTGTTGTGGGGGTACGGTTGGCCGTTCATTCCCGGTTCCGTGGCACTCCTGCCGGTCCGTTGAACAGCTATTTGCCCTGAGCTCTCCGGGTATGTATCATCCGTTGAGCGGCCCCGAATCCGGGGCAAGTGAGCCGCCCCACGCTCAAAAACCGAAACATGCGATCTGGGGAAGTTGTGTTGGGGCTCGTGGCGTTCCAAGTTCACTTCTACCGGCGCTGCTGGCTCCCGCCTAATCGGCGGGAGGTTTCCGCTCTGAGTGACGTAGGAGGGGCTCGTTCGGGAGTGGCTAGTCCAGCTCTCGGCGGCGGCGGGCCGCGGCGGCATCGTGGGCGACATGGGGCCATGGGCAGCTGACATCTGGAGCTCCCTTGGGATACCGTTGTTGTACTGTCTAGGAACAGCAGCTTCTTCCCTCTCCTCTCCTATAGATAAGCGCCTACGCTTGTTCTGATTTGTCGAGTGGGTGTAGTAGTAGTGCGGTGACCTCAACTCGGCGCTGCTGGCTAATCCCACCGGAGATGTGGAAGACGACGGTGGCCTACTGCTGTTGTTCTCCTGGGACAATCGGGGGTCGAAAAGTTCTGGGCCCAAGGCGGCGCGAATCGAAGGCAGTTCACGCCTCTCTGGCTCGCCTGGTGGTCTTGAAGAGACATAGTCGAACTGTCTGCTTTCGTCCAAGGCTGGCTCGCCTCGTGCCCTTGAAGGGAGACAGTCGGACTGTCTGCTTTCCTCCCAGGCGGGCTCGCTTCGTGGCTTTGAAGAGAGATAGTCGGGCTGTCTTCCTTCCCAAGGCCTGTCGTACCTGTAGATAGGGTGGGTCATGGAAGCCTGGGAAATCTTGCAGTCTTCATCTGTGTGTGCTCTCATGCAAGTAGGGACCGGTGGAGACGTCTGGAGATGCTTGGAACGGACTGATATTGTCAAAAGATTATGGGGAAACAATGATCCTTTTGGACTAATTGACTGACACATGAAAGTGGCTATCGTCAAATATTTGAGTTGAATTTCGGATCGGACTTCGCCAGGGTCACGTCGTCATATAAACTTTATGGTTTGGACTTTTGTGGAAAGCGGGACATGAGGTGCAAAGTAGCCGGTCCAAGGAAGGAGGCAAAGGGTCTAGCTATATGAATTTGGTGGACTGTGGAGGTAGGAGATCAGGATGGGAGAAGAGGGCTCTCAGTCTCGCAGTCTGAACCTTGTTGTGCGGGTCACTGCTGTCAGACCGTAATGGGAGGGGGGCAATACTTCAGCGGCGCTGTTGCAAGGTAGGGACGGACTACCAGGGACTGGACTCGTTTGCGTCGCGTTGTAGACACCTGTAAGGTGCCAGCCAGCCAGGATAGCGCTGTCAAGGAAGCTGCAGGTTACTATGAGTGTGAGTGTGAGTGTGAGTGAGAGGACGAGTGACTGTATACCGTACAGAGTAAGGTAGGTACCTAGGTAGGTACGTACCAAGGGGGTATTACCAAGGGTAATGTCAATGAAATTTCCGATGGGCAAAGATTGGCGACAGGGAGCATCCTTCCCACGCGTGCCCATCGCATATGCAGACGTTATATGCAGACATTGCTGGGATGTCTGCCGAGTAGTGCGCGCACGGTATCCCGACTCTTGTTTCATCAGGAAGAAGCTAGTGAAAGGCTGTTGAGGCCTAGAGAGCCTGCAGAACTTCCAACTCTCTCCATCGGGGTTCGTGTATTGTTCGGCAGAGCGACCGGAACAGACCTTGGGGAGCGGAGGTCGGGACTGGAGGACCACCGCCGTCGTGTTGATAAATAAAGGTGACTAACGCGAGTGGGTAATATTTTCAGAGTTTGAACCAAACCCTCGGTCTGGAACTGAACTGACGGCGATTTTGATTCGTGGCACGCACAATTTATAAGTTGAATCGACATGACCGGCTCCTTCCAGGTCGTCGTGGCATGTGAATGACATTCAGTTATGACTGATGGTGAGAATTGCACCTGCCCTGTCGGGCTGTAGATGACCTCAAGGACCCGTCCAATTTCCGTCTCTTTCCATCTTTTTTGGCTTGTTGGAAGGCACCTGGCACCCAGGCAGCTGCCAGATTCAAATTGTGCCGTCACTTTGCCTGACAGATCCTGTAATCCATACCTGACGTGCCAAAGTGCCTTTACAGGGCTTGCCAGCTGTCCAGTAGCCGTTTTGCATTCCAGTCCTCACTTCCCTTCCCATCAAATCAATCCAATGATGCGCCAACCTCAGCTCCCGGCATCACGATGCACGTCCCGCAGGCCACGATCCAATTGCCCGAGTCTAATCCGTACGAAACGCTCTGTGGTAGACAGGGACATCTACCGGTAGCCGCTTATCGGTAACTTGCTCTGAATATTTTGCAGCACACCACCTACCTGCAGTGAGGAGGAGGAACACGTCAGGACGTGCATCTTCAAGGAGAGGAGGAAATGCTGACGCAAGATGCGGGGAGTGCCGTGCCGTCCCTGTGCCGTCCGTCCATCCCCCGGGCCTGCTTGACCTGAGATGGCGAATGGCAGCTCCGTCTCCCGCCATCTCCAGCCAAAGCCCCAACCCGAGATCTCGGTGCCGATGTGATTGCTCCCGTCGAAGCTTCTTGGCGCTCCCGGATCACCACGGTTACACACACCCCCAACACTCACCACAAAAGATAGGCTCTAGCCGCGACCACGATCATGATAACCGACGAAACACAGCCTCACCCCCCCACAGCATGGGAGAAGGCCTTCACCAAAATCATGCAACCACCCACCAGACAAGTCCCTGCTCTTTATCAACATCAATACGGAATATGCCCTCATCTCCGGAATGCCCAGCCTTCCCCCCCGGGTCTTGGCACCCAGCCATCACTCTCACACCCAGATGGGCCGCCGTATCCATTTGTTCCACAAGAAGGACAAAGCAACCGTTATATGCCGTGCCAAACTTTCCGGTCTGTCAATCAAATCTGCAACACCGACACTACCAGTGGTCAACTCGCCCTTCAAATGCCGCAACCGTCATGCCATGGCTGAGCTGGAGGGTCTGGTTCCCGAGTTGATTGGAGGGCCGAGTAGCCTGATTTCGTCGGAGCAAACAAACAGCTCCAGAGAGTTAACCCAAGGTGATCGGCCCGCGCCGATCGACAAAGCCAAAAACCCGGAAACCCCAATTTCCAGTTTGTCGGGACGAGCTTACGAATGAAAACAGACGATCAATGCCCGTCCTCATTGGCGACATCCATCGGAGTCCTTAGTTCGAGATCAAAGCCATCTGATAGCTTTCACAACCAATCAACCATCAAGACAGTTGCCGACTTGGATCGCACGAGTCAAGTCGCCGGGCACATGACAAACTGGAGGTGCACCGGGGTCGGCTCCGGGAACTGGACAAATTTTAAGGTGTTGCGAAACCGCGAAACCCGATCTTCCGGAACCCCTACCGGTAGATCACAGCACGCGTCTTCCACACCTCCATTTCCATGCTATTACAGACTGTGCACGGCCCGTCGTGATACACTTTGGCAGTGGCTGGGTAGAGGCACGCCCCCCGAAGTCCAAACCGAACTACGTGACTGGCACTACTAATTTGTCCATGTTGAAAGCTTCACCTCGTTTGCCCGCAAGCCTGCTTATAGCGGAAGTTTGTGAAGCCGCGCCACTCCGATGATGTTTGGTGGAGTCAAGATCGTCCCGCGCCTCGGTGTTACGGACTCACGGCGTCCTTTGGCTTTTAGACCGTAAGGCTACGCGTTTTACACCCGCTGAAAGACGCTAGCCGCGTATCAAACACTTTGCATCATGGACGTGCCACCTCAACGTCAAACGTCAGTCAACAGACCTGTGTGTGGCCGGCAAGCTCCTTGAGTGCAAATCTCGAGTGCAAAGCGGTGAAGCGGTCGAGCCGTGCGGTACACACCCTCCAGCCAATCAGTTTGAGCGCCGGCGCGCTGGAATTCTGCAACATCTCACCCTGTGCCTGATGCGTTGATGCACAGCGTCGGGCCGTTGGAGAGGAGAGATTTGGAGACCTCCTGTGCTGCTTGGCTCAGGTTTTCTTCGTAAAGAGTACCTTGCTTCACCCACGGCGTACGGGAGTACAAGCACATGGTTTCCTCTCGAGGGGGACCGGGCATGGGTCGCGCCAAGCCAAAGCAGATCTGCCAGCCCCTCTCAGCTCACACTTAACTTTAAACACCTTGGGACATTGGTGGTACTGCGGTTCTGCATATTCACCAAAGTAGGTGAGCCCATGGAGCTGGCGAAGGCCCCCCGACACAGACCTCGCGGTGAAGCATCTTCACCCTGCTTCCACCAAAGATCTCTCTACCCTACAGCTCGTCATGGGTAAGCCCGGAGATCTTGCATTCACAAACACAACCTCCACCCCGAACAAGATGGTGCATACGCGCGTGCACACCACGGGGTTGTCAGCACACACACAAGCATCACAGGCATCGCAAGCGGGTTAGTCCGAGAAGTGACATGCATCTCACCGAGCAATGAGAGGCCACGACTTCTCCATCTGTTTGCAGCACACGCTTGTTGACATGCTCAGTTCCTGCACGCCTTGCATTGGCTGCTGCAAAAATATGGACAGCTGCAGCAGTCGGAAAGCCCCCCCAAAGCACGAAATCAAGAGTATCTTAGATTTGCATTGGTCCAGGTATCGTGGCTCCAGCAGAGAGGCGTTGTCAGATTTGATTGCCTGGGAGTTGTTCTCCGAGGATGGGTCTTTGCAGATGATGTTCCCGGCGAGCGCTCGCTCGACTAGGAAGAAATAAATTAACCGGGCATGCTGTGCACTCTTCAGAAAGTGGTTCATGGACGGTGAACGAACACGAGAAAAGAATGCGCTCAAACTCTAGCTCGTCGGAGGCACTTGACTTCGGTGTTTGGGGTAAGGTGTGCAAGGACGGACATTCTTTTGCTTAATTCGGTAACTGAGGGTGGGTAAAACGAGTATCACCATGGCCCAGCAGCGAGTTGCCTCATTCGGCAGCTCATACATATTCGTGAACAGGGAACGGGGAAAGAAGCTATTTGCTGCCGGTAGCCCTACTCTGCAGCTACCCATCACGATGTGCACACGTTGGCCATCCAGCGGTGGTCGGTCGGTGGGAGGACGGAGTGGCCACGCCACTTGGCAAGCTTTGATCCGATCCGATGAATGGCGGACCCGAGGACATTGTCGGCAACGATCACTCGCCAGTGACCAGCGACTGGCAGCGGCGGCGGGCCGCCTTTGCTGACTAGGCGGTGGTAAAGGGGATGATTGTCCACTTTGGCCAAAATTGAAGCTATTCCAAACAGGCGGGTCCATCCGTACACTACGTGCACCGGTGCACTTTCAGTTTGGGGGTTTTCCCCACCACGCATGATCTCTTGGACCTGTCAGTCAGCCTGTCAACCAGACAATCGATCGTTGGACGCTTTTCCCCCCACACATCCGGTCGCTTGGAACAACATCGATCGACCCCCTCCCCTCCCTTGTCAAATTTGGTCTCTTCCCGTCGTCGTCTCAGGTGGGGACAGACTTACGGAATGCTGCAGGGATTACGATTCGCGAAACATATTGGGCACGTTCGCGACAATTCCCGGAACGGGCGTAGACCGAGGTTTTTCTGGTTGTCTGCCCACACAAGTGACAAGTGCAAGAGGATGGCAGGGACGGGCACTAGAACTAGGTACTGAGGCCCGTGCAATCTGCTGGAAACAAGGTAGGTAAACGGGAGCACTGGGCCCGTTGCCAGGGATCCCTCCCTAAAAGGCCATCCATCTTGTTGCAGGGCCCAGGGGTCGGCAGGACCATCCACCCACCGGAAGGGAGGGTGGGCGGCGATTGAGGTGCCAAACAAGCCGCACCGCACCGTCTGCCGTCACCGTCACCAGCCCGTCTGCCGGGACGCATCTCGGCAAGCTATTTGTTGCGCAAAGTCACGGACCGTGATGTCCTTTACGGTAAGGCGTGCCCGCCCGCGCCTGACAATCATGCTTGATCCACACGCAGATACCTACACTATCAAACATGGGGGTTTCGACTCTTGGAGCAATGGTAATTAATTTTTTAATTTTTTTTCGATGCGATGTCTCCAAGACATTGCCGAGCCCGCTTAGCTTCGCGCCGCCGCGCCTTGTTACATCAGATCGGCGACCTCTTTGTGGGGGAGAGACCGGCCGGCCTGTCGCCGGCGTTATACGCCTAACAGGGACAGTTCCCGGGGTTAGTGTACAGTACCTAGGCGAACCGAACCCCCTCCGATCTGACGAACAGCCCCTTCAGCGCATGGAAGAGGAGGATAGACGAAGCGAAGGTGTCAGTGTCACGATATACGCCGATATTTGCGGCCGGACGCACGCCAGCCGACCAACTAGGGGGTGCTCATCACTCGCAAGAGTACGTGTTGTACACGTGTTTGTAGGAATGTGCAATGCGAGATACTCAAGTAGGGCGCATTGGCTCCTCGACTAGGAAATGTGATACATGACAGACATATCTCGTGGGGAAATCTAAGGTACTTGATACGTAGTAGGGCTGGCCAGCTGGCCGGAACCCAGATTTTTCTTTCTTTTTTAGATCTGGTTGGCGGCCGGCTGCAGGCTTTTATTGGTGCGGCAGGTCAGGTAGGTGTGTTCCAGACCCATTCGGAGGAAAAGCCAAACGGGAACCACTAACAGGGATTAACAGTGAGGTGGTTGACGACATGTCAGAAATCGATTTGACGCCGATTCGAGATTCGATATAGAGTGTGCACCATGACACATCATATCGAACTGAGTGATGGCTCTGCCCGCCGACATTACATACTTAGCTGCATGAAAGAAAACGACAAGCAACAACGGTGTGCCAATCTCGCAGACGCGTGTCTAGTTCCGACCCGACAATCTATCTTCTACGTACCGGTAGTACACTACTTTGTGTACAGACAGGACAGGGGGTGGACCAACAGAAGAGTCTTCTTTTTTCCTTCTTTGCCATCTCACTTCACCATCATTACACACGCACAAGCTGCAATCCGCCGTCGTCATTACGTTGACTTGACAGGAATCCATCCATCCCGAGCTTCTCCCAAAATCGGGCCCGGTTCCGACCCGACCGTATATTAACCACACATTTCTCTTTATCTCTTTGGCGCCTGTCCGACCATGGTTATTACGTACGTACGTACCTGCTTGCTTGCCTTGCCTGCCTCATGTATTTCAGTCCCAGGACGCCGGTCCGCGGCCCTCCTGGCACGGCACGGCATGTCATATGGATTGGATGGATGACAGCCATCGGCCGGCCGACGGACACCGCCTTTGAGGGCCTTGCGCGTGGATCTCTTGTGTGCGACTGATGGTTTGACAATAAAGCTTGCTTCGCCCTGTCCCCTTTTATTGGACCCGGAACCATCTCGGCCACCCAGCACATACAAGCTTTTACTTGTACACAGAACTACACAGTTGTGCTCGGTTGCAAAGTGCAGCCAGTTCAGCCAGTCAACGAACCTCGGAATGGTTCAAACACCACCACTCGGCTCGGTTTAATAGCCGAGAAGAGAAGGAGGCTTGGCTTCTCAGTATAAAGCCAGCATAGATGATGTCAAGAGATGGGATATGCTAGATAAAGTGAGCCACGCTTAACCGATGCTACCTCGCCTCGCCTCAACTCCAAGCCAAGCCAGATCAAAGGGTAAGGTAGGTTGCATCTTCGTATGTCTTCTGAAATCACGCACTTTATCGTGCTTACATACCTACATATGCTAACACAACCGATACACACACTTTATACGGAATACATACACTCGTAAAGACGGTATCATACCGTAATCTCGTTCGCAGGAGGAGAGATATCAACCTACTACCTACCCAGGTAGCGTACGTACACCGCCAGCTACCTACCCCATTGACATGAAATGATACGATCAGGGTTATGTAGGGTGTCGTCGTCATCATCGCCGTTCATTGCTACACTACTAACCCCGTAGGTACCCCGTAGTCTACTCCCCCATCCCGGTACAGTACACCATACCCAAATAATCTCGGGCGGTTCGGCAGTGCAGACACATGACAGAAGTGGATTCCCTCGAAGGATGGTCGCCGACTTGCTTCACACTAACAAGCTAGGTCCTCCCTGTCGGTCTCGTTGGTTGGTGGTGGATCTCTCAAGAGAAGAAAAAAACGGTGCGCATTATATCCTTTGGGTCGTTTCGTTCAACTTCCTTGGCTTGCCTGCATGCATGCACCTGCAGCTAAAACCCATAACTGACACCAAGAGATGGGCCTGGAACCCCATCGCCGCAACGCCGTTTATCATGTGGAGGCGTGGATTCACACTTTCCTAGGTTTTTCTTTCGGAAAGCGTCATCCACCTGTCAAAGTCGGAGCAGCGAGCTTCCCGCGTCTTCCGTGCTTCCTCCTCCGTGGCTCCCGGCGGTCCGCCCGGCCCAGTCTGGACTGGGGTCCGGACATGACAGCTCCCCCTATCAAACAGGTGAGGTACCGAACAAGGTGCAAGGTACGGGATACACTTCCGCCACATACGGAATACTTACTAGCAGCAGCACGAGCTCTGGCTGGCAGTGTGTATAAGACGGAGAGCGAGCTCACCGGTCAATGCGTGAAGCGAAGAGTCAGTGCTGCCAACCTGACCCTGAAAGGCACCTTGCCTTTGCCGCCGCTGAGACAAGTGACAGCGACAGGCGGACCGTGAGAGAGACTGAAGAGGAAGCTCAAAGCGCAGCCAGCCTAGCTCCTCGTCAGAGAGAAGCCTAGTGCTGCCAAAGACAAAATTGATCTCATGCTGCATGAAATTTGATGGACCAAGATCCATTCCGGCGTCCGTGGGTCATCTTCCGTCAGTGGTGGTGGTTTGTGGTGGTGTGCAGGTTTCGCCTTCTTTTCTCTCTGCTGTCAGTCTGTCTGCTGTCTGCTGCCATGATGACAACAGGGGTTGCCCCTGTCCCCGGGGTCTAGCTGTAGCCAAGGAAGAAGTGAGTTGCAGCTGTCAAGTCACATCTTGCAAGGTAGTGTTGGTGCACTGCCGGTGGGCACGAATCGCGTGCGTTCAGTTTCTTTGGATCTTAACACCGTTGTCTCCATCTGGAGGACGGTTTTTGATTTCTGGGATGTGGGATTTTAAATCTTGCGCTCCACTTAGGTGGTTTTGAGCCTGACGTTTCAACGGGGGCACCGGGTTCGGGGACGTGTTCAACAATGGACCGTTTAAACCGCACACGGTAAAGTGCGGATTACCCACAGGGCCATTTGCCGAGGACCCCTTGTTATTGTGGTCTGTGTTGGTTGACTTTTTGACAGGTGAAAGAGCTAAACTTTATTGAGGCAAAGAGCAGAGAGGGAGTGAGTGACAGGGAAGAGAGTGACAAAGAGATCGCACTGTCTCACTCTACCCATCAAAGATCGGTAGCCGTGCCGCACCGCACGTTTATGCCAACACTTCTGTGAAGAAGAATTGCTTTTTGTTTGTGTGATACTACTTACGGATTATATTTCTCTTTTCTTATTCTCTGATATATATTTGCCTGCCAAGACTGGCCGGGGCTTACAATAAGGCATCGTCGTCGTCGCCCTCTCTGCAAGGGTCTTGGCATGCACGCCGATTCCCATCATTGCTGCAGCCCCGACAAGATCGGGGAACGTTGATTGTTCTGTTGGTAACCTGTCGAGGAGTGTTTCCTTCTTTCTTCGGGTCGGGATCGTCAACCACACACACACACACACACACACCTCCAGAACACTCACTCGATCAATGCATAAACACTCAGCCCGCAAATCGAAACAGTCGGTGTCATTCTGCATCGAGGCTTGGCGTGGTTTGGGTCACTGTTCTTTTTATATGTTGGACAAGGATGAGAGAGTGCTTCGCGAATTTCATGATAATTTGTTCCATGCAGCAACAAGCGTCATAACTGAACTGACATATGCACACACACACACACACACCTTTACCAACTTTTTGGTCCGTCCGGCATGTGCGCTATAGCAGCGGGAAATTTTCACGGCATATTGCCCAGCCTGCTTGCTTGTTTGCTTGGCCTGTCAGTCAATAAAGGGACATTGTGTCGTCGTGTCACCGTAAACAACAACACCAACACCAACAACAACAACAACAACAACAACAACAACACAACTTGTTTTGGTGATGTCTCCCTCTATCGGTTTCATTAATCCGCTGTCAAAGATCGGCATAATCCGAGAAAAAAATAAGGCTAGCTTGCGAGTCATCACTGTGTCTGTGTTTGACTGAGATGAAGCAAGCACATACCTATAGAACGTGAACCAGAAATGATCAGAACCTGGTTCAGACCCTGTTTTTGTCATGGCTGTCATTCATTCCCTTTCTTTCCCCGACCACAGACCCCAAATTCACTCCCCTGCCATGCCATGCCCCCCCCCCCCCCCTTCCCCTCTCTTCCGCGCGTGCCTCCACTTCCCGCAAACAAGACAGGACGGAATATACAGTATTTTCTGCATAGAAATACAGGGATCGAGGGTTGAGGAAAGGGGGTTCGAGCCTCTTGTTTGCTCGCTTGTGACTGGAAAAACACACCTTATTCCCCTTGATGCTGCGTCACGCTTCGGTATTTAATATATTTTCTGAGAGATCAGTGCTTTCCCCGAGTTGCGAACCTCCCTCGCAAGCATTGTCCGAATAGGTGCAAAAAGCCACCGGCGCGGGCAACCGGGGGGAAGGGATTCCTTAAACGCAAGGTGTCAGTTTGAAGATATGATGGAGGAGGTCAAAGGGACCGACCATTACCGGGACACACAGACGACTTCAGGAGACGATGCGATTGGCATGCCATCTATCCATGTTTAGTGTTTTACACTTATGTCTGGTATATCCCTAAAAAAAAAAAAAAAACCATCGGATTGTTTATAATCTGTCAAGTTTGAAGATGACACTGGGACACACAGACTGACGACTTAAGGATGTCTGTGATGTGTGATGGATGATAACCGAGACGATGCGATTGGCATGTCATCTATCCATGTCTAGTGTGTTTTACACTACCTATGTCTGGTAGAAAACATCGGATTGTTTATCTGTCAAACGATGTTTTGCTCAGCCTCGTTGGTTTCAGTGATCGACCACATCGAACCATTTCTTCGCAAAAGGCTTCGCGAATGTTACGGAACGCAATGCCTTCACTGTTGTCAGGGATCCTATGTTATTGTACAGGGACCTCTTTCCCGCTGTCACAGCAGATGAAGTGGGCATAAGGTCATGGGTCTCCGGGATATCATATACATACTTACGCAAGCATGGTAATCAAATGGTCCCCGAGAAGATGAAGAAGACGACGGCGACGATAGGACCTCCCGCAAAGCATGGTAGACAGGCAGGTACACTGCTACATAGGGTAGTACCCTGCCACAGTTGTCAGTGATGAACATGCGTGCATCACACCTGCCGGAAGCTCGCGTCTCTTTGATCCTACTGGAGGGAATTTCTCCATAACTGCCGGCCGTGTAGGTGTGCAGCGGCAGAGTGCCAGGGAAAGGGGCATGTGTCATGTGCTGTCAAAGTTTGGTATCATGGCCATGGCGGCGTCCATAACAAGGACCTAGTATATCGTAGCATCTTTCAATATCGGGACTAACCTACTTACCATGGTATCTCTCACAATAAAAGACATCCAATTCGCCCATAGCATAGAGACATAACGACACACTGCCATCACTGCCCGGGACATATCACAAGGAGTATTGTCATATAAAACCCCCACCCGGCTGTCAACTATATATCCTCACCGACAATATCGGTAAGGTGGTCTGTGACATATCACATTGCACCCCTTATTAGCACGGGGAAATACAAAACCTTCCGTGCCTAGGTAGGTAGGTAGGTAGGTAGGTAGGTAAGGTAGATATCAGGTCGGCGAACACTCTTGCGACCTTTGCCCTAGCTCCGGACATGGCACTTAAGTGCTGTGACGATACTATATCTGAGTATCCAATCGCATTCCCAGGAAGCAGCTACTTGTCTTGTCCATTAACCCGGCTTCTATTGTTCTGGCCGCTGAGTGTTGCGCCCCCCATTTCAGATAGGTGTGCGTTGCCGGTAGTGGGTGGATGGGTGTCAAACACGCCTGGCATTGTCGCGGGTGATATGCTTGGCTAATGGAGATGTCTACCTATCTAGGTAGGTCGGTAAGTAAGTGACGGGAGTGAGCCGCGCCAATGGTACATGAGTGCGTGAGTAGTGAGTGCGTGGCCAAGGTAAAACTCGCATCCCAGCACACACTCATGCGGACAGGTGTGATGATGCGTACCTGCTACATGTTGGCTAGCTTCTTTTCCCTTGCGAGGGTCACATCTAGACGGCCATGACAAGTGTATGTGCTGCGTAAGAGCATTGACATGGCTTACAATTGTATAATCATATAGTGGAAGACAGTGAGGTGGTAAACAGGGTAACAAAATATAGCATGCTCTTACTAGTGAGATAAAGTGTAAGCAAGATGTGGTTGAAGTCTATCATGTTTGTTCACAGAGCTGTGTTTTGTTCGTCTGCTGGGATAATTGCTTCCTGCGGATGACCAGACAGGACAGGTAAAGTTAAGTAAATAGGCTGGAAGTGATACTACGGCGTACCTTGGCACTTGCAAAAGATCAGAAAAGATTCTGTGGGAAAGAACATACCGGTGAAATGTAAATGCTTCTTTTTATCTTTACTCTCAAGTTAGGTGGCCGGATAAAAGCAATCCAGCATGTCATCCACATCTGCCTTCGTTCGATCTTGAACAATATCAGCCCAACCGTCTGTCTCTCATTCTTGGTTTACATTCTGAATGTATGGACTATGTCCTCTCATCCAGCATTTAGCCTTCCTCCAACAACCAAGACAATACCAGATATCCATAAAAGTTAAGGGGTAAGAATACAAAAGCAAAAAGGGGCGCCGGTGACATTTCATTCAGAACATCCACAGCAGCTGGCAACGTAAATAGCCGTCGCTACAATGACTGCCCATATGTCTATCATAAGTTTTCCATACCCTTCTTCTCGGCACTCGTCTAAGAGACTTCATACTTAATAATCATGATTAGAAACAAAAGTCACAACTACCGGTATCAAGACTGGTGATATCTGGGATTGTCTCATTTCGTTACTCCTCCAACGGCCAAGGACATACCGTACAGCCAAGAAAGTTAAGGGGTGACAAAAGGGGGGCGCAGAGACATCACAGTCAGAACACATCCACAGCACGCGGCCGAAACAGATATTTCACAGACGAACGAGAACAGAAATACCATCATATATTTACCTGTTGGCCCCGGAAGAAGAAAACGCAGAGGCTAACAGGTGCCAAAAGTTGTTTTTTTTTTTTTTTTTTTTTTTTTTTTTCCTGCAATATTGTCTTCTCAGCACTTGACGGAGAAACTTCGTAAAAGGATAATGATGACCAGAAACAAAAGTAAACACAAACAATCGGTATCAAGACTGGCGGTTTCTCTTTGATCCACAACCATGACTCAAACCATGTCCACAAACGATACTTTCTCTAATAAACTCAGGATCCATACCCTGACTCCATCAAAAAGAAAACAAAGCCCGATTAGCTCAGCTGGTTAGAGCGTCGTACTAATAGAATATCCGTTCTATCAAGTTCATGCGAAGGTCAACAGTTCAATCCTGTTATTGGGCATCGTGACTCTTGAATCCGCCGGCTCATGTGTAAACCTCCTCTGCTGCTGTCGCCTCATTATGTATTCCACACCCTTCCAGGGGGACGGAATGATAGAGGCGACGGCTGCAGAAGAGGTCTGTCTACACATGGGTCGGCGGATCGGGATTCTATTTTTTGTCCTGTCAAGTTTATCTTGTCTCTGCGCGTATTGTAGTGTGCTACGAAGCAGAGGTACGAGGTTATTCCGACAGCCTTGGTGCAGTCAGTCAGTTTCTCTCTGCTGTTTTCGTGAGTTGTTGTGGAAAGACGGGCACAGAGAGAGAGACAAACCCGGGACTTCTTACAAAATATAAAACATCTTATAAACAAACGATTGTTCTATCTATCGTTTCTATTGCTCTTTGCTTCCTGCTTTTTGCATTTTATCCAAAGAGAATGGATAGATAGATAGGATCCTTGTTTTTGCTTAACCTGAACATATATACATGCACAATACACCAAATAAAAAGTCAAAAAAGCAAAAGAGAGGAAAAAACATACAGCACCAGGGATTCGCTGGTCGTCACCGACCCAACTACTAGTCTGGCGATTAGTGGTTTATCTAGGGGAGAGCGGACGGGATCCCGAGCTTTCCACTATCTATGGCCGTATGTGATTGTTGACGTTCGAGGTTGGGTCTATATAGCGCCGAAGGAAGCTCAGCGATAACTGATGGCCGCCAGCAGTTAAGCTGAGGTACTTATCAGGGCGTGAGGCATAGAGCGAGGGGCTGGAGACTCTACTGCCATAATGACAATTATAATCTCTGGTGGGCAAGCGGTGTTATGTTTCTGTGTCGGTAGCGATTTGAATGGAGAGAAAGGAAAAGAACTGGCATGAGCTAGCTATAAAAAGACTGACAACGGGATAGAAAAGGAAAAGTATATATGTTGTTTATTCTGTCAACTGTCCTATTCTCTCAACTGGAAGCTTTCTTTTTATTGTTTATATAAATGAATACCTAGTCTTGAGGTGAGTGTGCTCAGAGCTCTATTTACCTATCGTATCCGGCTAACTGACCAGCTTCATCCAAGCCAGGCAACTAAACCCCCTTCCCCCTTTTTCTGTAAACTAGTTTATAAAGGAGAACCCGCGTCCGGTCTTGCAGGTTTCTGGTAGTAATCCCGCAGTTACATCTCTAGAAGGCCGTCGTTAATGTTTTCGTTATAGGTGCTAACCAACCTAGGATGTCGTGTGACGAGCCCGTGCAATGACCCAAACCATTACACCAAACCACACTCAATCGCAAAAGAATGCCAAAATACCAAAGGTGTCAGCCTTGCCTTTGTAATTCTAATGGGTTATATACCGTTGACGGTCGCAGTCAATTCCGTCAAGGCTCAATCGCACCGGCCGTCACAGGTACTCTCTATAAATTGTGTAAATAGTCAAAATGACAGCTACCTAGTAGGACTGTTATAACGACAATTACCCCCCCCTTACTGTCGAAAAATGCAAACTGCTATAAGCAACGTAGAAACTCAACACGAAACGGAAACGATCCTTAGAGATAAAGACTTAGAGAATATATCCCTATATAAACAGGTTACTAGCTTTAGGAACATATGCTCCGGCTCTTCATCGCCTTTAAGGATCGCTTCCGTTTCGTGTTAAGTATATACGTTCTACGTATAGCAGTTTTGCCCAATACCAGGATTGAACTGCTAACCTTCGCATGGACTTGATAGAACACAGAGATTCTATTAGTACGATGCTCTAACCAGCTGAGCTTATCGGGCTTACTTGATTAGTGCATTCCGGACGGTATTCCGTATATCAAGTCTGGTGTTGAAAGGCGGTCAAGTCAGATCACTACACACACCAAAGTAAGCTCTTTTTAGGCTGGGGATATTGTATTTCTGTGTCGGTAGCTATCAGATCGAAGGAAAAGGAAATATATTCTGACGGCAGGCTGGCTTATATGGACATGAATGACAAATAAAAGAAAATGAAAGGGGGCAAGTCTTGAGGATTGTATCTTATATCCTCTTTACAGTCCCCGACAGTCCCCGTTCCCCATCTAGACAGAACTGTGCTTATCGAAAAAAAGCCTAATCCCTTATTGACACAACTCTCGTGTGTGTGAACCATAAGACTTAGAACTCCAACACAGCCCTGTACCTGACCTTGTTGTTCTCAAGGTTGTCAAAGACCGTCTTGATGGTCTCTGCGCCCTCGAATTTGTACAGCTGGATGGTCGGCTTGATCTTGTGACGGGCGGCGAACTCGAGCATCTCGGTGTGCGGGACACGGGAGGCCACGAGACTCGAGTGCACGTTGTATCCCTCCCACATGAGGTTATCGGCTCTGAGGGGACAAAGACGAGTTTAGTTTTAGGGTTCACTACCACTTCTGAGACCGGAATAGAGGGAAACTTACGGAAGAACCAACGGCCCCATCGTCGGAGCAGGCAGAGGGATGATAATTCCAGCTCGGGCGAGGACTTCTTTAACCAGCACTCTACCGTCCGTCAGTTTCTAAACCACCAACTCACCCATGAATAGAACTCACTTGCTCCAATCCGGATACCTTGCCCCAGCAACAACCAACACATCAACCGGCTTCGAAACCTTGTCCAACTCACTCAGCAACACAAACTCGCTCGCACCAAACCCCCTCGCCTCACTCTCTTTATCCCGACTGGTACTAAACACAACAACCTCAGTCCCCATCTTGCTCGCAAACCGAATGGCCAAATGGCCCAACCCCCCTATCCCTATAATCCCAACCCGATCCGTCGGCTTCACCGTATCCCTCAGCGCAGTGTAAACAGTCGCACCAGCGCACTGCAGCGGCGCAGCGTCCTCGCTCGCCAGCCCGTCAGGGATCTTGAACAAGTGCGCCTCGTCACCTACATAGTAGGCCGAGAAGGTCCCGTTGTCGAAGTCGCCCCAGCCGTAGGTCACGCGCTCGTAGCACCAGATGTCCTTGCCGGTCAGGCAGTAGCGGCAGTGGCCGCAGCTGCGCCGACCAAAACCGGCGCCGGCGCGATCGCCTACCTTTAGAGTCGAAACGGCTGACCCGACGGCCTCGACGATGCCCACTCCTTCGTGGCCTAGTGCGAGAGGGAGGCCGGTGCGGAAGAATTCGTAGTCTGTGTAGCAGACTCCCGAGTGGGTTAGGCGGATGAGGACGTCTGAAGGGCCGAGGGAGGGGATGGTGGACGGTGTGGAGGTGAGCTTGCCGTCTACGGCGCGGTAGGCGTTGAAGGGTTTGCCGATGAGTGATGAGGCCATTTTAAGTGTTTGTGTTTGTTGGAAGTATTATCTGCTGTTGCTGTTGCTGTTGATGCTGTACATGAAGACTGAACGAGGAACTCAAGAGCCCTTTATATCAGTTCCATGTTAGCAATCCCATGCATCCTAGCTATCTTGGAGAGGAAGAACTTCATCTCTACCGAAGTCTCCTGTCTTCTTGAATTTCCCCGTGATTGTAAATGGGTCCAGTCCGAAGCTCCCAATCCGAAGCACAGCTTGTAAGTGCAACATCACGACAAGTAACGAGTCGAGTATACCTCAGCCATAACTCCGAAAGGAGACCCGGAGATAGACCACAGCCCACAGATCTGATCTGCGCAGTCAGTCATCGAGTTACTCGGCAGGAAAAGGCGCGCTGCATTTTCAATGCACGGATCTTGTTGACGAGCGGAAAAGGGGCACCTTCACTTGAAGGGCAAACAATTTTCCCGACCGCATGCTCGCTTTTTCTATTCTCATCCTCGAGAAACTGCGGTAAAGAACTTAAAGACGTATGTCTGATCATCGTTCCGGGCGGAGAGCCAGCCACTCAAGCACGTGGTTAGTTTGTCAGTAAGTACGTCAGTCAGTTAGTCCGTCACAAGGGGTATAGTATCGTCATTACCTGCATCGGCAGTTTATACGAAACAATATGCTCCAAGTCTTAACATCGACCGTAGCTACTAACAACATAATGTCCGCTGAGTAACTCTGCCATGCCATGCCATGTCGATACAGCGCAAGTATTAATGATCAATTGACTCGGCTGCCGAGTGTTGCTGTTTACCTTGGGTGCTGGAAGAACCAAACACCGGAGCAGCAATTTTACTTGCTTTGGTACGTAGTTAAACTGTTCTGATGTAATCAGTAATGACGTGTGTCAGGGGCTTCGCGGACGCCCTTTCAAGTGCTGTGATTACTGAGCACCTACCGGTAGAATCCGACTTTGATGCAACGAACGTCGTTAACATGCGCGCCAACTGCCAAGTAACAATTGGAAACCATTCAAGGAAATAGTAACGATGGACCGACGACCACAGTTATTCGGGAACAGCAAGTCAAAGGCGGAATTATAGTGCATCAGGAAAAACGAATGGTATCCATCTCTGATTCACATCATTGCGGGTTCCTCGCTCTCTGCGAAGAAATGCAAACCAAACGATGAACTAAAACCCTACCTGCCCCAATAATAGCCTGCATAATAATAGAATGACATAACGAAAAAAAAAAAAAAAAAAAAGAATTAAGTGAAGAGTATGTCGCAATGTATTGTAAAAAGAAATAAAATAAACAAATGAGAAATAAAAAGGAACTCCGGTACGGGGAATCGAACCCCGAGCTTCGCGGTGAAAACGCGATATGTTAACCGTTACACTATACCGGAATTGTGGTTTATCCAATGCGATATCGGTAGAGTCCGGAATCAAAACTGAAGTACTCCGTAGTGTGTCTGACTCGTCGGCGCTGAGTGGTCAGTTTAGCTCGATGTGGGCCGTTTGGGGGGCTGGTCAGAAACCACAGCATCAAAGCCAACTGAGAAAAGAAAAGGCTCAAAGCTAAAATAAAAAGGTGCTGGTGAGCGACAAAATATGGGGACTCGGCCGTTTCATTATGGGATTTTTGTTGGTGCAACACGTCAAAATAATAAGTACGTATTGAAGAGTCCGCCATGAAGTACTCCGTTGGTACCCCTCATATATATACTCAAGAATTAATTCAAATTGGGTGTCATCTTTGCTCATTAGATATCAAGTACTCATTCAGCCACAGTCTACTATCCGAACCAGCTTGACGATCTTATTGTCGCTTCTTCTCCTTACCAGCCTCAGTCACCGGCGCCGCAGCTTCATTACCGTACCCCGAACTCAAATAAACAGCAGCCAACCTCCACGCCACCCATGCAAACCCGACCAAAACCGCAACCGCAGTACCAATGTTAACCCACGCCGACTTGTCAAGGTCCAGAACCGGCACCCGGATCGCATTCTGAAGTTGACCACCCCCTAGGGGGCGCGGTTCGACATGCCAAAACACCGTGCGAGGCCCGAACAATCCATCATACCCCAGGTTAACCCTCTCGAAGGGATTATTCGGAAACTTTGTACCCTCCTCAGCTGTGCAGGCCCAGAACACCGCCGGGTACGGCACCTCGATAGTCTCATATCCTCCCCGGTTCGGCTCCAGGTACCGTAGGTGCAAAGGGATCTCGGCTGTCCAGGGCTGTGCCTTGTCAGACTTGGGGGGTGTAAGTTGAAGCAGAACCGCCGAACCCCACCCCTTCATCACATATTCGGGCGCTTCGAGGTCCACAGGCTGCGAAATGTATCGCAACGCGGTCAGGTTCTTTGACGCCAGAAACAAATCGTCCCCAAGCTGGTATTTATCTGCAAAGATACCTTTCGGCAGAGTGAAATATGCGTGCGGCGAGCAGTAGGCGTCTGTGGCCGGTGGCTTGTTTGACTCGAGCTGGATTTGAAGAGTAGGGTGGAGGCCAACTGGCTCCAAGATTTTGGTGGAGAATGCGGATTCGGCGTCGCGGTGTCGCGAGGCGAAGGTGAACATGGTTACTGAAGGCTTCGAGTCCTGGCCTAGCACGGTGAGTAAGCCAGATATGCCGAGTTCGTGAGCGTCGAGAGTTGCGGGCTTGTCGGCCGACAAGACGCCCACTTCGGTCCGCGACCACGGTCGGGATGTCGCGTGGATAGGCTGGCGTTGATATGGCCATAGTGTGGTGACCTTGAGGGCGTGGGATATTGTGTCATATGAGATATCCAGGGAGGAAGCCTTTGCTAAGGTATCTGCCCTGGCGGTGCAGGAGGAATCTGACCCAGAGCATAGCTGATGCTTTGCATATTGAACGAAACCTGAAAGGGTTTCAAGAGGTTGGTAATACTGGAAGGCGGTTGAGTGAGAGAAGCGGTCGCTTGGCAAAGAGGTGAAGGATTCCTAGAGTGCGACGTCAGTATTGGAATATCGATAACGCGACTATGAAATAACTGACAGCGGGAGTCGAGCAGTTGACATGTCCAAATATCTCGGACAGAGTTGAACATAGTTTATTTCTATACGGCCAGGTCAGAGTATGCCAATAGTAGTTGAATGACTGAGACTCACGACGCGGTGTGGTCCCCTTTCCCGGGTGTGAAGAAGAGATGAAAGCCGGGTGGTAGCCTGGCCAACAACGGGCTTACGGACTCGTACGGTTCAGGACTAATCCATCTGATGTGCAATTCGTGAACTCCCTTCAGTAACGACTGAAGCTCGGTGGGGAGTTCTTCCAAGGCAAGAGTCACTCTGTCCTCACGCACCGCCTTGACCTCAGGGCCGCTGATAACCCCGCCATTTATCTTGAGAGATGAAGGCTCAAGAGAATCGCCCAGCTTCTGGATGAAGGTGATTCGTTCACGCATGATGAAGTTGCATGTGAAAAGGGCCGATGAAACGGGGACAAGGCGGACGGTTTGGTGTGAGGTGATATGGACCTTGATGGCCACAGTTCAGTTGGGGAAGATGACGAATCGGAGGCCACCAGCACAGCTCTGGCAGTACAGCTGTCGGCTTCTGTCAGCTGTCCAGCTGCCTGCTGTGCAGGCTGTGCAGGCTTGTCAGCTGATTGGCTCCTCAGTCCAGGCACAGGACCCACAGCATTGCTTAAAGCTTCCCAATGCTTCACCGGCACAGCACTTGGCGCTAAACCCTTTTCAGTGACCGGGGGTCGTTTCGTTTGCTCAGCCGCCCCTCGCCCTCGGCATCGACTCGACAAGACGACACTTCATCGAAGGAACGCCGCCGGGAACTGGCCATGTATCTGTATTCTAGGAAATGCAATAATCACTCGAGTCGCCTCTTTCTATCCAACGTCTCTTTCTTTCGATTTTGTGACTTGATTGTTGTTTCAAGAGCGTGTATAATGCGACTGGTTGTTTGCTTTCCGTGATACCTAGCTGATTCCCCACGCTTCACTGAAGGCGACGGACGGGAGAGGCCGCGGCGGCCTGAACTGCCAGCGCAATTGAAGATGGACGAAACTCCGTCTTTCATGACCATCCGGACCCGGCGTCCGGCTGCGTCGCCCGCCCATGATGTCCATGACGGAGCTAGCATGAGCAGCGCCGACTCCACAGTATGTCTGACGTATAGTTTGAGATCGCCGTCATGATTGCTTACGCCCATTACTTTCTAGTACGGCTCTGCCACCGACTCCTCTATATCAGCTACCCACGATGTTAGCAGAGTTAGCTACCATGTCAAGCATATCGAGAGCTTTGCCGATGCTCTCCAAGAGGTGAGTTACTCTCGTTACTGACAACCCGGAGCCCCAACTCTAATCGCTTATGGGTGTCGGTGTAATAGTCGGCCAGCAGGGCGTTCCCCAACCGCGGCCGCTCGTTCCAGAGATACTCCAAGGTACAAGCATTAATGCTACATTGGAAATGCGACGACTTATTTGTGCTGCCCGAACTCGAGGATCTGGAAAAGTGTTTACGAGAGGACTACTGTTTTGAGACAGACATCTTCGCCATTCCATCCGAAAACGCCCATCTGGAATTGATGCTCAAGCTCGGCGACATGATCAAGAACCACGAGTCCGAGGACACATTATTCGTCGTCTACTACGGCGGCCATGCACGGATAGACGAGTCGAGACAGAGCACTTGGTGTGCAACCCGCCGCCCCGGATCGCCATGGCTTCAGTGGTCTGCCATCCAGACTCTCTTGGAAAGGTCCGTGTCGGACGCCCTGATTCTCCTCGACTGCTGCGCCGGAGCGGCGAGTGCCACCTTTCCGACCGGCCAAAGCATCACCGAGACCATCTCAGCATCAAGTTGGGATGCGATTGCGCCGGATCCGGGCCGGTACTCATTCACAAATGCCTTGATCGAAGTGCTGCAGGAATGGAGGTTGAGGACATTCTCGGCTGCCATGCTCCACGCCGAAGTCCTCGCTCGACTCAAACATCCGCGACCTATTTTGATCAATGGGAAGCACTTCGAGGCTCGAACGACACCAGTACACTTCATGATGACCTCGAACCACAAGGCCCCTAGCATCGAAATCGGCCGACTTGTCCCGAACTCTCGACGACCTCCTAGCCCGCTGAGGGAACTAGGCTTCCACAGCCACGCTACCAGTCGCCCAAGGGCAATTGAAGGAAGAAATGCGGCACAGACCCTGGGGTCTCATTCAGATGTCATGATTCCCGTCGCGTCGGAACCGAATGAGAACGAACCCCATGTTATGATCTCGTTGGCCCTCGAGGATGACCAACGGCTTGACCTCAACTCCTGGGAGGAGTGGCTGTCCCAATTTCCTGCCATCGCAAAGCATGTCAAAGTTCAGGGTGTGTTCAAGAGTCACTCGACGTTGCTATTGCTGTCCCTTCCGGTTATGGTCTGGGATCTCCTGCCAGACGACCCTGCTTGTGCGTTCGTGGCCTTTATTCGATCCAACAATCTTCTCCGGGCTCAGGATAAAGGAATGTCGCCGGGATCCGAAACTACGACTGCTGTCGGGAATGTTAATCTCACGCCGGGGCTGGCGACAGCGGACGGAGATTCTATGTTCTCTGGGACAACATTCACCCCCGACGAGCTGAAGCAACCAGCTCGTAACCGGCCCGCCGGAGCTGCGCAGCAACAGAGGCAAGACGTCGATACCGGGATTCCGCCTTCTTCACCACCTTTGACAGCCAATGCGCCCCAGATTCCTCCAGCTGACAACTTCGTAACCATGACAAGTCCAATTCTACTGTCTTCGCCTGCCGCCTTCCCCAGCCCTTTGAGCAATGCGGGTTCGTCTGCGTCACTGAGCACGCCCCAGACGCAACATACCGCTTCCTCGACGCTATCCGGAATTCACGACAGCATACCAACACACAGCCGACCTATTCCTCGAACCATGATCCTTAACCAAACCCGCAGCTCCAGGAAGATGACATTTGACTCGGGCAACGAAGTACCAGACACACCCCGGTTAGCCAAGCACGTCGTCAACCGCTTGGAAGAGTTCTTCCATAAGGAGACAGAACCGGACGTCGCCATAACCGAATACCTCGCCTCCAACCTGGGTGTCGAAAGCTCCGATGTTCACGTAAGTTACTCCCCTTACAATCACAAGATAACCCTTACTAATAAATGGTTTCTAGCGATGGTTCCATCACCGCCGAGAACAGGAGCGGACGCGATCAAATCTCCAGGGCCTGCGATTAACAGGCTACACCCCCGAGGCAAAGGGCAACGGAGCGCGCATGATCCTCCCAGGCCATCTCAACACCCTATTGGAAATCTATCCGTCAAGGAGTGTCTTGATAATCGACCTGCGATCATCAACAGACTTCGACAGATCCCACATCCACGAAGCCGTCAACCTCCGCGCTCCGTTGAGTTTCATCCAGCACACTTCGCTAGAAATGATCGAAGACACCTTAGTGGACGACGAATCCCGCCGCAGGTTCTGCAAATGGTTCCAGTCCAGATGCGTGGTCTTTTATGACCGGGTCATAGAATTCGACTGGGAATGTCCGGTCGCAGACGCCTTATACGAGAAATTCAAGAAGAAGGGCTGGCTGGGGCAGTGTTTTATTCTCAAGGGGCACTACAGAGAATTTTCCACGTCGTTTGACAAGTATATCTCCGGATCAAAAATGAGTAAGGAAGCGAAACTGTATCTGGATGGGTTGCGGCAGCGGTCGAGTCCGACTCAAGATGAAGCGAATCAACGACATGAGCGGTATGATTCTTGGTTAAAGGCGTTTGAGAGCGAGGATCGTGTTCCTGTTGTTGAGTTGGTGCCGGCTAAGAAGGCTGAGAGGATAAGGGGGGTGGAGCAGAGACAGAAAGAGTTGGAGGTGGAATTTGAGACGAGGTTTCCGGCGCTGTATAGGAAGGCTAAGGCTATGAGGCCACGGCAGCCGTCTATTAGGAGGACATCGCTGCCGCCGGATTCTCCGTATTCGGCTGCCACTACGCTATCCCCGATTGTCCCGCCGCCGCCGCCATTCGAAGCAACTGTTGCCGGCAGTTCGAGTCAGCAGTTTGGGCAGGTTAGCTGGGGTACGGAGAAGGAGAAGCAGCAGCAGCAGCAGGAAGAGGTGGATGATGAGGCTTTTGATATGACGAGAGCGCCGCTTGTTGGGCATCTGGCTAGTGGGTTGGACAAGATGAGGGAAGCTGCTGCTTCTGCTGCCGGTGGCGGGGTTTCGCCTCCCGTTGCTGCTCCTTCTCCCCTCATCACCCCGGGAGCCATCGCCGGTACAAAGGTTGAGTATACAGATAAGATGCTCGAGCATGCGGGGTATTCGTCCCCGCCTCCCGGACTGGACGATTACGATGAGATTGATCCCAAGACGGAAGGACTGAGGAACGATCCGGCTTTTCAAAGGGCTGGTCAGCTGGGATATGGAGTTGGACCCCTTGGCCAGCAGGACGTGAGTAGCGCGGGGGGAAGTACGACTAGTGTTGGTAGTGCCGGTGGGGGGGATAAGAAATCTGGTGGGAGCAGTGGTAGTGCGTCCGCCACGACGAGAAAGAGGCCGCAGCTTTGGGATAGGTTGCGGAGTGGTGGGAAGTGAGAGTGAACTTGGAAGGCTGGTGTGTTCTTTGGATAGGTACGGAGTTCTTGCTCTTTGGGATATTGTGAGAAAGAAAGCATGGGTACTTTAGGATGGAAGGATATGGCGTGTTGCACGATATGGGGCTGTTTGGAACTTTTTATGATGATATCATGATGTTTCCGAGTTTCAAAAGATCTATATCAAATTCAACTCTTTGGAAGATCCCAAATGGCCAGGTTCTGATGGTATAAGGTATTGGCCTGCAAATTGGCTTGTCGCTCGCCGTTCCCGAGCCGAACGGAACTTACGGGAGACCGGCGGGGGTTCGACTCGGCACCGGAACTAGCAACAATAACGGCCGCCACCCTTCGGGGTTCTCGGGGGGTCAGGTACCGGAGGTAGGTATCATGAGATTTACCTATTATATATCTGTACTAGGATGGACCTATCTCCTGTGATCAAATATTGACAAGTCCGGCACAGTTATGTTTTATCTCCATCCAGTCTTGGATGTGATTGACAGCGTCTAACAACTTCTTTGGGTTTGATAATTCGGACGAGAATTACTCTCATGCTGGCGAGGGTTGATTCAACTCTTTTAATGTGAGGTTCTTTGTTGACAATGCAGCTGTCTCCATATCCATCTCCCACTGCGGTGTGGTCTGAATCTGTCTGAACACCCCCACTAGCCCCTCAGGACGTGCAGGGATCATGACCACACAAGTTGGCGTTCCCGCTCGGTCGGGTGGGCAGATGACGTCGTGTCCCACGCCCACGTTCTCGCGGGGTGAACTTTCCCGACACACTTTTCAGGGTCCGATTTATACACTTATCTCATGAAAATAGAAATCTTCTGGAAGAAATGATCATCAGATGAGATGGTTATCTTGGCGAGTGCGGGGAAGCCGTTTGGAAGCAAGGCAAGACAAGCAAGGTGGGGAGACAAGCAGCGGCAATTTGCGAGGAAGAACTCAGTGAGGCGATTGAGATGCGAGGCAAGTGGCCGAAAACCTTCCCCTGGTGGTAGTCAGTCTTCGTTCGACCCGGTGTTGAATTGAGTTCTCGCAGTTCGGATCAGGTAACTTTTAGATCGGACCGGAGTTATCATCCCCTCCTTCCGTATAACAGATCGCACTTCTCCCGTCTCTCAAAGTGGAAAGAGAAAGCCTTTATCTCTGCTTGAGCGAGGCCCCCATCTTGAAAAGATCCCTCTGCCGAATGCAGAGAATTTCCCAGATTTGTCAATTGTATCCATTTGGAACTTCTTTGATCCACTACTCGTGCATGACATATTCGACCTTAAATCAACCTATATTTTCACTCTCATCCTCCTGCCGTCTCTCTTGTCTTGGATAATACATCATCAATTGAACCGAACCGTACACGACCTCGTGGTACCGTACCCCCACAACACACTTATATAAAGTCATCATCACTTTTGGCCGGCCAGGACCTTTTTTCTTTTTTGGATAGAGAGGAGGGATCACGAAAAGGCCACTAAACGTGTAATTGAACCCAAGCATCACACGCTACAATAAAATGTCGACATCAACGAACAAGCCGATCTTTGTGGCCACGCACCCGCGTGCTTGCTCGACAGCTTTTGAGAGGGTAAACCAACCTCACCTCGTCGTCCGTCTCATTGTGTACCACAGCTAAGCTAACAATGAATTTACAGGTCTTCATGACCCGCAAAGACACTCTGCACTGCGTTCACGAGCCATTCGGAGACGCCTTCTATTACGGACCAGAAAGGCTCAGCGAACGGTTCGCTGACGACGAGGCTACGAGGCTGAAGAGCGGGTTTGCGGACGTCACGTACAAGAACGTTGTTGGCCAGTTGCAGGGGGCTGTTGATGCCAATCCGGTTTGTTGAGCCCCTTTCTTTTTCTGTCCCGTCTTATTCTCTGCATATCTTTTATTTACATTTGTGCTGCCATCTACCTTAGTTGTTCCAACTTGGTGTTTTTCTTCTCGGATGTTGAATGGGAGAGGGAACGGATGATTGATTCGTCCAACTGATTGAGATGAGAATCTGAGCCAAGGGACGGTGCAAGTGTGCCTGATTATATATGCCGCTCATATTCACCCTGTCATGAATCCTAAACAGCAACCTCACTGCTATTGAGTCGGCGAATCTCTATTCATTACACAATGCATGAAGGCTACCTAGCCCAGTGGTCTGGTCTCTCATATGAGGAGGGGAACTGCCGGCAAGAAATGCTTACCAGTCGACCCTTACTCACTTACACTACTGAATACCATCTATCCTTTCACATGGAAGAGAACAATGCGAGAACACCTACTCACACGAATGCAGGACAAGCGAGTCTTCATAAAAGACATCATCTACTACCTCTTCGCCCCAGACGGCAAGCCAACCTCCATCGCCCCGTCCCTCCGCGATCTCGACACCTCCCCGCAACAAACCAACGGCGACGCCAAAACCAAGAACCCAACCGTGCTTCCCACGTCCGTCCTCCGCAACTTTCATTTCACCTTCCTGATCCGCCACCCGCGCCGCGCCATCCCGTCATACTACCGGTGCACGGTACCCCCGCTCGACGCCAAGACGGGCTTCTACACTTTTCTGCCAAGCGAAGCCGGCTACGACGAGCTGCGGCGTCTATTTGACTTTCTCAAGGATGAGGGGATCGTTGGAGGAGACTCGGGGATCAAGATCACGGTGGTTGACGCCGACGACCTGCTTGATAAGCCCGCCGAGGTCATCGAGGCGTACTGCAAGGACGTTGGGATCGAGTACTCGCCTGCGATGCTGAAATGGGACGACGAGGAGAGCAAGCAGAAGGCCGTGGCCGCGTTTGAGAAGTGGAATGGGTTTCATGACGACGCGATCGGGAGTACCGAGCTCAAGCCGAGGGCACATGCTGCAGTAGGTTCCTCCCTGTTTATTGGGGTTATTAACCCCTTTTTCTATCGTTGTCCTGCTATACCTTCTCGACTGCCTGGTCGTTTTCTCTTCTTTTTCGTGGACACCCTTTCCAGACTCACTTCGATGCCTGCCTGGTCTGCTTTGCTACATATACCTTTCCGATGATCCCCTGATACGATCAGACTTGGTACAATCCTCATACCAATTTGCATGACTGGACTAAGAGTCTGTCTCCACACCAGATGCAGATGGCAGCAGCACCTGTCAGGAGAAAAGGGAATAAAAAGAATCCCAGTGGGAACTACACGAGACCGATAAAATGACTCCTTGTAGTACTTCGGGCTAACAGATGAATTAGAAAACACCCTCCGTGGAAGATGAAGACAACCAGTGGCGCGAGAAGTATGGCGAGGAGGCGCAGAAGGTGATTCGCGACTGCGTGAATGCGAATATTCCTGACTACGAATATCTCAAGAAGTTTGCGCTCCAGGTGTAAACCGTGTAATGATGATGGATATCCTGGCAAGCGGTTTTGCTTTTGTTCTTTTCTGGCTGTTGGGTTTCGGATCCTGGATACAGCGTTCGAGCCGGCGATGAAAACACCGGTCGCTGTCTTGTATGGAAAGAGTGATAGCGGTAGCCAAAAAAAAAAAAAACTTGGGTAATCAGAATTATAACGAGTATGACCTAAGGCAGCTGTAATGAAGCAATTATGAGGACAGAATAACACTAAACCTCCCATATTCTGTTTCATTACTGTGCCTGCACATTAAATCTACAGCAAATTGGACAACCAAAGTCTCCTTCAGTTTCGAATCGTCTGTGAGGTGATATAAAACAATTATCATGATCGGACATGGCAATAAGCCTCCATCTGTTTGTTGGGAAATATTCGACTCTCAAACAATCTGGAACGAGCACCAGTGATGAGTAGATATCCCCACTGTCTCTGACTCTCGTCTATCCTTGACCGAAGATGGTGAAGGCCTGCATCATACCCACCCACTGGCCACAGATAAACCGACATCCAAATATCGCAGATAATAATTTTTATAAAGAGAAGTGAACCGAACAGGGGGTATCTACATGTAAAAACTCCATTATCTCACCACCACCATCTTCCCCCTTTTCATGACCTCAAATCCACACTCTCAACAACATGCTCAACAACCTTCAGCAACCCAGCAACCTGATTCGAGTCCCGCAGCGCAATGGTCAGCTCGTCAGGCCTAAGTCCCTCCATCATCAGACTCCGCTTGACATTATCGAACCCATCCTCGCGCGCCGTATACTCCCGTATCACCTTCTCCTCCTCAAAATCGACATACACCCTTGTATCCCTGACCCGCACCAAAACATTATCCAGCCGCATGAACAGTCTACAGAGCAGCAACATGCGCTGCGGCATCACTCTACATTTGACGTTGAGAAGCGAAATCCCGTTGTCATCCAACTCAGACTCGTAAAGCACCACGTCGTCGTGGAAAAGAATCGGGTCCCGGCGCTTGAGTAACTCGAGCGGTATCTCCACTCCTTTCGTCTCTTCCAGTCCCTTTCCTGCCTCTGGTTTGTGTTCCGTGCCTTTATAAGTGGTGGAATAGCTCCAATCGTACGGTTTCACGACGTCAGAGATGCCCGCGCTGGTCTTTTCGCGGCTGGAAGACCATTCGCGGGCGTAAGCGACCCGTAACATTTGGGCGCCGGTCTTGTCGACTAGATCGAGGGCAGGTTCTGCTTCAAACTGGATGGACCAGCCGGACGGGATGTGCGTGATGGACATGAGATTGTCGCCGAAGATCATTTCGGGGACCGGGATGCCCAGGCGCGCGGACATGGCGTCTATTGGGCCGGACTTGAGGATTGGGAGTTTTCGTGACGAAATGCGGAAGGGGCCTTGCGTGTGGACGGTGGTCGCTTCGGCGAGAGCGGAGGGGGATGGGTACGGTTCGGAGGCGAGGTTTGTGATGTGGTTTAGCTCTCGTGGTTTTCCAGACGTAGAGGATGAGGAAGAGGTTGTTGCAGCAGCGGGCGCGGGCACCGGGGGCGGTGGAGGTTGGAAGGACGACATTGTGCCTCTTGACTTTTCGATAGTTGGATGGTTGGTTGGCAATTCAAGGATTCAGTGTAGCGTCGTGAAGTTTGTCTCGTACCTTTGCGTCAACGAATGTTTGTGGAAGTGAGCTCTGGAGATGGAATTGTAGTTTTTGGTTGCGAACGGAGGAGGATTTGGTGGGGTACGTGAGCCGCGCAGGGCAGTGAGTCCGCAAATCCGGCGCCCGCCAAGAAAACCGGCTCCGTCTTTGCGAGTCTGCCGGCCCGGCCGGGCAAGTCACAGACAATCGTTCAGGTGAACATATCGAGACAGAGGTCAGGCTGTGGGAAATGCATCCAGTATCACATCATTAATTAGTGCAATTTCAATGAGAATACATTGAATGACAGCAGGCAAGCATCCAGGATATCACAGCTCTTTTCCCCAAACAACTCGATCTATAAAACTTTGAATACCTGCACTGTGGTCCGTAGCTTTTATACATGTCTCCAATAACTCTCCTGCCCGGCAGACAGGTCAAGTCTGTTTTTCTCTTGATTTGATCTTGAATACAATCACTGTTTGCCCCTGACTTTGCCCCTGAAACCTGACAGGCCCCCGCAGTGCGCTCGGCCCCCGTCATTTTCAGCGGCTGCGGGTTGCCCCGGGCAACGCAGGGTGGATTAAACAACAATCTTGAACCACCCTCCATTTCCCACCAACCAGCCCAAAGCCATCCTCCTGTCGCATCGCAAACCACATTGACGACAACTCTACAACCGAATTTGTTTTGCCAATTCTTGCTGAAGCGCAAACAGTCACCACACAATAAACAGCAATCATGGCGACGAGGACGCTCGAATCCCGCTTCGAGCGCATGTCTGTAAACGACGAGAACGATCCCGGCGACGGACAGCAGTCGCGGCTATATCAAAAGTCAAAGGTAATGCCCAATCTCTCACAAATCGATCCCTCCAAATGCTAATTCTTTACCATCAGGCCATCGCGACATCGAGCACAACTGCGCTATCGCACAGCACGAGCAGACCAAACCTCTTCAAGGTCGCCCTGCAATCGCAAAACACAAACACCGTCACCACGACCGTGACCCTCCCCTCGCAAGCAGCGCAACGGAAGCAGCAGCAGTCCTCCAACACAAACACCAACCCTTCCTCCCCAACCCGAAAGGCACTCCCTTCCTCCTCCTCATCCTCCTCTTCTGCGTCTGCCACAGCAACCGCGCAGCGCAGCAGCGGCACAGACGAACTCGCCCTCGTGGAACGCAAATCCACCAGCAGCTCAGTAGGCTACGTCGACGCCCCCCTGACCCCGAAAACCTTCCATCTCGGCATGTTCGAGATCGGCCGCCCCCTGGGCAAAGGAAAGTTCGGGAGAGTCTACCTCGCGCGCGAGCGCACCTCCAACTTCATCTGCGCTCTGAAAGTCCTCTACAAATCTGAAATCCAACACGGCGGTGGAGTAGAAAAACAAGTACGCCGCGAGATCGAGATCCAGTCTAACCTGCGCCACCCAAATATCTTGAAACTGTACGGCCATTTCCACGACTCCCAACGCATTTTCCTCATTCTTGAGTTTGCTGGAAAGGGAGAGCTGTACAAGCACCTCCGCAAAGAAAACCGGTTTCCGGAGTGGAAGGCCGCGCAGTATATTGCGCAGATGGCTGCCGCTCTGAGGTATCTCCATCGCAAGCATGTTATACACAGAGATATCAAGCCCGAGAATATTCTGATGGGGATCCATGGGGAGATTAAGATTTCCGATTTTGGGTGGAGCGTGCATGCGCCGAATAATCGACGGCAGACGCTGTGCGGTACTTTGGACTATTTGCCGCCTGAGATGATCAAGAGCGGTAGCAAGGATAATTGGTATACCGAAAAGGTTGATCTCTGGAGTCTGGGGGTGTTGACGTACGAGTTTTTGGTGGGTGAGCCGCCGTTTGAGGATAGCCCTCTCATGACGCATAAGAGGATTGCGAGGGCCGATATGAAGATTCCTGAGTGGGTTAGTAAGGAGGCTAAGGATTTGATTAAGAAGGTAAGTTTTATTTTGATGATGTGGTTTGGGAGTGATGAGTGGATTGCTAACAGAGATGAAATAGTTGTTGGTTCTTGATCCTGAGAAGAGGCTGCCTCTTGAGGAGGTCCAGCAGCATCCTTGGATCCTGAAGCACTGCGTCAAGGGGGAGAGGCGCGCCGAGCGGGAGAAGAGCAGCAAATGAGCTGCCTCGTCACTGACAGTGTGAAGAAATATGCTCATGTGCTTGTCGTGGTAGGAGGCAAAACTGATGTGTATGAGTAAAGGGGGACAACAGCGTTACAACAAAGCAACTGAACAAACAAACTATCAACATAAGGGAGGGCGTTCTGGGAAGGAGTCATCTGATCTGGATTATTGATGGGTTACTGTTCATGGAGAGAAGCCATTCGGGGCGCTAAGCATAATATATTCTTATACCGGAAATACCACCGTGTTTATCAATTTCAGGTTTTCCATAACAGTAGAAGCGTTTGATTGTGTATTGACGTCCTGATGCATGGAGATTTCATTATATCTTTTATATGCCACCAAATACATAGCTGTTTATACAAACATATCAAAACACCCACCGTATTCCAGTAGTCAGACCGCACTACCGGTATATCTCGTCAAACGGCCTCTTGTCGGCAAAGCACGAGTCCCACACCTCGTTGACCACGCGGACAGCGTGCTTGTCGTCCTTGCAAGTCGGTCGCGCCATAACCGACTGAACGGCGCGCATGCGCACGCAGTTCTGGAACTGCTGCGTGAGGTTCCAGTTGCCGCGCACGAGGGCCTCGCGCGTCCAGCGGCACTCGCCCGAGAGCATTGATGCTCGGATCTAATGTCAGTCAATCAGTCAGCCATCCGCATAATCTCCTTCGCCCCCAAGTTGTAGCAACCTCGGAGATAAAAGGGGTGTGTGTGAGCATACCTCAGTACAAGCACTATGCCGTAAATCCATCCTCCCCGCCCAGTCAACCTTGAACCTCAAATGGTCCCAAGCATGCACCATTTCATGCGCCAACGTATCCTCCAGATGTCCTCGGTCTCTAATCTCGTTGGCACATAACAGTATGCCATGGTCCGGACTGAAACCGCCACTTTGTCTAACGACAGCCCCGTCTTCACCGACAATCCGCCCCGGACATCTGCGACAAACAACGTTGGTGGAATCGAGCCTCCCGTTGATCGCGTACACTTTTTCTCGCATGAAGCGTATGACTGGAGAGTGCTCGAACAGCCAATCCCGATACTCCTCGCACTTTTTGCAGTCGCGCTCCTCGTGGACCCTGTATCGATCCTCGCGGTAGTGCTCGATGCCCTCGCGCGTGATTTTTCCTGTTAGGATCTTGAAGTAGTTCATCCACCATTTTAGGGAGGGGTCGTAGCCCGTTCGTGCGGGGTCGTTGACTAAAGAGAAGGGGATGTCGGAAGGGTTTTGGTTCAGGAGTGTTGGTGTGCTGCTGTTTGAAGCTGGGGGTTGTTGTGGTTGTGATTCGGGTGTCGATGAGGACGACTGTGGTGTGGAGGACGCCATCTTGGGCCGGTTGATATCGAATTCGCGTTGCCTTTCCGTCCCAGATTTTTGCTTCAGATGGATATATCGTCCAATGAGTCTGTTGCGGTGTATCGACCAATTCGGGTATGTTGTTGTCAGGTATGTTCGGAAGGAATTGCTGTTATTGATCGAGTCGGGAGGCTGTCATAGCGTGTAAAAGGTTATCAGATGCTAATGCAGATGAACTTGATCAGATGCCGCTTGGCTCCATTGTCCCGCTCTCCCGCATTCGTGGTCCGGTCCGGGTCCCCACTGTATTTCCTGTCGTTACAGTAAAGGCGGTCAGCTCCAGCAGAAGGGCGCACAGCGGATAGTCTCCCGACATCGGCCAATCGGTGAGCCGACTCACACGCCCTTGTCGTCTGCAAAAGTCCGAGTTCAGCTTCAGCGTACCACAAAAAATCATGAACACACCCCTGATTGATCGAACGACCCAAGGAAATACTAAGACCTCGCCAACAGGGCCGAGTAAAAATAAATAATACATATATAATGGAGACCGACGGCGGGCACTTATGTAAGATTCACAAAAAACCTCCACTACTCCGCGTTTTTACCCAAGTCGCCTCTTCCTTGTTCGTTTCATGTTATATCATTGTTCTCTGTGAGGTGTAATTGAGCAACATTGTCTTTTTCGTTGTTTGTTAACATTTTTTATTTCTATTTTTTTTCCAGCCATGAGGGGTCATCATCAGCGCTCCCTGGGGGTAGTCATCAAATTAGGTCAGTGGGTCTCTCTTCTGTCTGTGCAAGGGGTGGAAACATAAAAAGAAGCAAACATATACAGACCCGGATCTCCCTATTATACAGATAAATAACTGACATTTGGCTAGGAACCAGCTCCATCGTGGACGAAAAAAGCCATGAACCTCTTCTTTCGATCTTGACTCTCATCGTCGAGACGGCGGTGAGACTCAGGAAAGATGGCCACAAGGTCATTATCGTGTCATCCGGGGCCATTGGCGTCGGTTTGAGAAGAATGGACGTCGAGAAGAGGCCGAAGCATATGTCGAAACTACAGGTATGTTTTCCTTTATAAAAAAACACAACTGATGTGACTGACATAGCCCGACAGGCATTAGCAGCTATCGGTCAGTGCCGGCTGATGAGTCTCTGGGATAGTCTGTTCAACCATCTCAGACAGCCTATCGCCCAGATTTTGCTCACGAGGAGCGATATTGCCGATGTAAGTCACCCTTTTCCCAAAAAAAATTAAAGTACTGCGTTGACATGATTACAGCGGTCAAGATACCTCAACGCGCAAAACACCCTCAACGAGCTCCTCGACATGGGCGTGATACCCATCGTCAACGAGAACGACACCCTAGCAGTCGCAGAAATCAAGTTCGGCGACAATGATACACTATCAGCCATCACGGCCGCCATGGTCCACGCCGACCTTTTATTTCTCATGACCGACGTCGACTGTCTGTATGACAAGAACCCGCGAACCCATCCAGATGCCCAGCCCATCGAGGTAGTAGAAGAGATCGGCTCAATCGTTGCCGACGTATCATCAGCCGGCTCCTCCCTCGGAACAGGCGGCATGTCAACCAAAATCGTCGCCGCCCGCCTGGCAACCTCGGCCGGCGTCACGACGGTCATCACCCGCTCCTCTAACCCGGGTAACATCCTCAGCATAGTCAAGCACATCCAGGCTAGCCGGTCGCCCGCGTCCCTCGCCACGCAGGCTAACAACAGCGATGAGCCGTCCTCATTATCAAGGACATCCTCCTCCGTAAATTTGTTGAGTACACCATCTGAACAACCAAAAATCCCACTTCACACGCGCTTCCTGCCGTCTCCGCAGCCCGTCCGCGACAGGTATTTCTGGATCCTGCATGGTCTGCGTCCGCACGGCACGCTGTATATCGACCAGGGCGCGTACAAGGCCCTGTTAGGTCGGGCCGGTCTACTTCCTGTCGGCGTGGTAGATGTGGAGGGCTCTTTTGCGCAGCAGGAGGCCGTCCGGTTGTGCGTGGTTGACAAGAAGAGATCTGTTGGGTCCGATGGCAAGTTATGGGAGGGCGAACCGGTCGAGGTCGGACGCGCGCTGTCGAATTATGCGTCTGCGGAAATTGCGCGGATTAAGGGGAGACAGAGCGCCGATGTGGAAAAGATATTGGGGTATGCGGATAGCGAGTATGTTGCGCAGAGGGAGAGTATTAGTTTGTTTAGACGGGAGAGTCGGCCGGTTAGTCCCGTCAACAGGGTTGAGCATCCAGAGGTGGAGGTTGTAGGGGATGGAGGTGATGGGGAAGGGGAGGGGAGTGCGAATGGGAGCGGGACTGGGAGTGGTGTTTATGAAGGTGATGGCGGGGCGGCGATATAACCACAGAAATGGGGAACAGTAGGTAAGCAGGGTATAAGGAGGCCTGGGAGGGTGATGTGTAAAAACGAGATGGGAGGAAGGATTTGTTTTGGTGTTGCAAAGGTCGCTGTCAATATAGAGACCGCGACGAGCAATAGAACCAGACTCCAAGATGGAGTACATAACAGCAAGTGTTTTCAAGAGGTGTTTGTAAGCCACCAGATGGTATCTTTCTTTATATATAGCTATTGCCGCTATTACTTTGTTGTATATGAAAACAGAATTTCAATACCCTCCCTTGAACAGAGAGCCCCTTTATTGTCGAACGCCAAGACTCCGCCCACCTTGCCCCTACTTCGGAGCTATCTGTCTGTCACATCTTTTCTTTTTTCTCGTCCAAACCAATGTGTCCGTCTAACCAGCAAACAACGTATCCTCATCACGGAGATACTCCCCGCAATCCGCCTGCCGGAAACAGACCACCCCCGTTGGGTCCAGTCGTCTCGCCTCGGCCGTGCTTCGCGCAGTCACTCCAAACCCGAGCGGGATATCAGCCATGCTGAAGACTACTACTCCAGAATGTTCAGGACAGTCCTCCGACCAGCGACCAACATGTGCTTTGACAACTACACATCACCCTCACATCAGTACCAACCCCCCACATATAGGGGATAAAGGAACTTACCGTTAGACCCATACAAAAAAGGCTGAGCACCATTCTCCTTAACCCAGATCTTATGTCGCGCATGCTCGGCCAGGATCGGCAGCGCCGTGATGTGCAGCCGGAACTTGCCCGTCTTGGTTAACTTGCCGAGGCAGGTCCCAAGGGAAAGCAACTGGTCGCGCGCGACGGAGGTCGCCATGTTGGCGATTGAGAGGCGGACGTAGTAGACGCGCGAGTGGTTGAGGCGCAGGACGTAGCGGTCGCCGTCGTCGAGCGGCGCGATTAGTGTTTTCAAGTCGGAGCAGTAGTTTGCGAGTTTCGCGAAGACCGTTTTGGTCTCTGGTTCTGTTAGGGGGCGCATTTTGGCTGTATCTTGTGTTTGGTATCGTGGGGTGGTCGGGTTGTCTGAGTGTTGGTTGTGGGCGGGTATCGTGATTATGGTGGTGGTGTTGAATTGGAGGTTTGGCTGGCAGAACTTTTTCTTGGTGATAACGGATAACGGGATGGAACCAAACCCCCACTTCGGTTGCTGTGCCCGCTGTGTCCGCCGTGGCGGGTGGATTTGCGGGGGAGGAGCCGCCGGCCGGCCGGGTTGGACCCACTGTTACCCGCTGGTTTGGCTCACTTCAGGTGAACTGATAACATGTTATCACCAACATCCCGATGGCGTCAAGTCATGAACAAATAAATCAGTTAATTCTGGAAGCAAGCCGAATGCAATTAAAATAACTAGGTAGGTGCAGGGACTGGAGAAACCTCGGAGTGTTCGTTACACGTGTACAACTATCTGAGTAACTAACATCCGGGTCGCGCACCCAGCAGCCGTACCATCTCAGCTGAGCTGACTGACCCTCGCCGTCATGTGTAGTGCTGATGTAAGTCAGACGCAGATAATATGTATAGAAGGGGAAAATTACCTATTGCGGGAATGGGAAAGTGGTAGGGCAGCAATGTTTACCGGGTATTCGGCATTCCAAATAAACCCCCTGAGGGACATTGCTGCGCCCATCTAGGAACATGGTGTTGTTTTGTATCTTAGGACAGGACAGGGGCTTGATCAGATAGCATCCATCATAGTAGTGCTGGCTAAACATACGATCGAACTGAATAAACACCCAGACCAATCTATTGCGCCTGCCCTCGGTCTTTCCATGCCCTTTCCCTTGTAAGGTATTCCCAGGTTGATCCAGAGTAGAACCGTGATGTATAGTTTTTCCCAATCCATCCTAATCCATGTCAGTCCAGTCCAGTCCATGCAGTTCCGTTTCGTGCTTCCTTTCCTGGTCCCAGTAACCGCCAAATATCCAGTGTAGTGCCGATCATGTAGGTAGATATCTTGATACCTGCATTTCATAGGATGACTGAACAACGGCACACCAGAAAACGGATCTTTACCCGTGACCAGTTCCCAGTCTATCCATCTACCTGGGCGCCGATCCATCCTGACCAAACCGTGGTATTTCACCTCCCTACCTAATACTCCGGTCGCCATCACAAAGGCCAAAGGCTGAAGAAAAGAAGAACAAATGGAAACGATATATACTCACACAGTGATCCAAACCAGCCGGACAATGCTTCATATCAGTCACCACCCACAATCCTGACCAAAGCATCCCTCAAATCCCACCCATCCCCTTCCTTTGTCTCATCCTCCTCCATCCACTGCTGCTGCTCACCACTCCCAGCCATGATACTATCGCCATCACTGCCCCCCCTCAACTCCGCCGCGTTTACCCTTCTACTACTACTCGCAATCATCCCCATATCAAAAAGCCCAAACATAACCAGCTCTTCATTTTGCTGCTGGCCCAACAACTTATCAACATCCTCCACGCTCTCGAGTCCGACTATCTCTCTCAGGCACTCCTGGTATATCTCTTTTGGGTAAACATCCACCTCTTTTTCGTCGACATAATCGTCCTCGCTATCGTCTTCGTCGGACTGTCGTTGTTGCTCATCGGCATCATCTTGATTATATCGACGGCGACGACCACGGCGGTCTTCATTCTCATCCGCGATCCTGGAAACCATATCCCCCAAGACACAAATCCATAGAACCACTGGTCTTATTGTTTCTCTTGCCGCTGGTTGTTGGTTTTGTTGTGATGATGTAGTAGTAGTTGTTTTCCCCTTGGAAGTAGCAGCACTGCTGTTTCTCTGTCCACTCCCCGTCTTCTTCCTTCCACTCCCACCACTAGTACCACCAACCACATTTTTCTTTTGCTGGTTCCCCCCGTCTCGTGGCGCAGAACCTGTAATAAGCGGATCAACAAGCCTCGAATCAAACCCACCCCCCTCCTCACCCCTCATAAGGTATTCATCCAAAAGCGTCCGTAAATGCCCAACCAACAACTCAAGCAAAACAGCATACCCGCCAAAATTTCTCGGCCACGTCGGCAGCAGCTCCTTCAGGTACAGCAGTCCCGAGATCCTCAATGCCGGTTCCAGCGGACCACCAAGCCCCAACCGTGACGGGATAATCCGCGCCGAGGACCGCAACCGGTGACTCCCCATATAAATCTCGTTTCCGCTGCCCGCCTTACTATTACTGCTACTCGCAGTACTGTCGGCCGATCCTGGGATCTCGTAGGGGTTGCTCAGGGCGTGCGGCCTCCCGGACTCAGCCTGCTGCAGCGGGCTGGGCTGCGTGACGAGCGAGTGTTTCATGGCAAGTAACTCGTCCGTGAAAGCATGAGGATCGAAAACCACCGCACCAGAAGAGCTTCTGGCGAATCCGACCGACGACCAAAGTAGTGACAGAGCCGATAAGGATCCGATGACGGCGGCATCGATGTGTAACGGACCCAGGAGGGAGGATAGCGAGGCGCATATTTGGTTGCGCACGGGAAGCGGGAGGATCGTCGATATGGGCTCGTACCTGCGGGTGAAGGCAAGATAAGGGGTGGACGCTAAAGCTGCAGCGCCCTCGAGGTCGGTGCTGTAATTCCGGACGAGAGAGTGTGAGCCAAACCGGTCTTTGATAGAAGTGTAAGTGGTGCTCGGGGGTTGGTTTTGGGACTCACGTGTGGATCTTGGCGAGTAGCCAAGGCGGCAGACCATCAAGCCCCTGGCTGCTCACATCCAGCGCCTTCTGCAGGCCTCTCATATGCATGTGCCAGTGATCAAGGCGTCCAACATAACACTATACCTCCCAATATCTCATCAGCATACCATTCCACACATTACCATTATTGAACTGCCCAAACCAGATATGAGAGAACTTACACTAGCAGCAGCCAAAGCAGTGATACACAACAACGTAACATCATCAACAGCCTTCTTCTGTTGATCTAGCTTCCTGTTCAGAATCGAGCAGATCGTCGAAATATAATACGCCAGTCCCTTTGGATTTCTTTCCTTATTCATGACTGCCACTCCGATGCTCCCGCACATCAGCACAATCTGCACGGCCGCCGGGTCCCGGACATGCATCTCGTAGAAATCGCTCGACCTAACCGGGTTGTGGGCCAGTATTTCCTCGTAGGGATACATCTTGGACGGCACACCCGCAAAGTAGTGGTGGAACAGCCGCCAGTTCTCCTCGGACATGTCGGCCGGCAGCTCGCGGATCGGTTGCCAAGCAGCAGATGTGGTGGCCGCAGTTGACGACGATGAGTAAGTATCCTGCTGGCTCTTTGGTGTCTGTCCGTCTCCCATGGAAGACGACGCGTTTGAAGAAGCGTGCGAGGATCGTCGAGACGGCGATGATGCGGACGAAGCTGTAGTTGTGGCATCCTTTGGCGTGACCCTCCTTCGCAGCGGTTTCTTCCCACCGGCAGCAGCATCTGATGAGAACTCAAAGTTCGACGACAGACTCTCTGAATCTTGTCTATGGGGTCTCGGTGTTCCTTGACGGGATGAAACGCTGCTTCCTGTGTCGATGAACTTGAACTGACGCTGAGGCAACTTGGCAACTTTGTCTGGCGAAGTTGATGATTTTGATGCCGGCACGGTGGCGGCCGGTTGTTGCGGATATGCGTTCACGAACGAAAGTCCGTTGAACTTTTGCCGCGAGACTTGAAGTCCACGCCGTGTGTTGACCAGCTCTCCATCCCGAACGGTTGAGTTGAAGTGATCCATCCTGGCAGAACTCTCCTAACAACAATGTGCTAGCATAGGCTGCCAACGGGTCTTTCTCCCCAAAGTGGGCGAAAAGGGGGAGACAAATAAACACGGGCCGGGCTGTCGAAGGTATAGTAGCTAATACGGCAACCTTTTAGGTGACTCCACATGCAGCTGACGGTCCAACCTATAAGACATAAAACGCTCATATATGACCAAAATCCTCTGGCTACGTACCGGTCTTATGGGGGCCACTTAGTCAACTGTAACATCCCGTTCATAACCGCAACAAACGCTGAGAGGAGGCCCCGTGGCAGATTCAACCGGGCCGGGTGCCATGTAGGTAAGGTAGGTGGTTCCCAGCAACGCGTTCTTGGGATATACCAAACGAAAGGCCTTCTCTTCACCGCCCAACAGGGCTGCAGCCTTACATAATTTCACCTCAGACGCTCTAGACGGCGACTACTGGGTTTGTTTCCCAGCTGTGTGCCTGCAGGGTCTAGTCTATGCCCGGCAATATCGCCGAATCTGGGCATTCTCCGGCTTTGCTGTGTGTGATTAAGATGAGAGACAAATCAAATTCAACATCAGAGTGTCTTTTGGAAAGATACACCACCACAAGATAAGGCGGGACGCTCGAAGACCTGCTGAAAGAGATTCTTCGACGGCCAGTAGCACGAGCAGGCCAATCACGGTAATGCGGGGGGGGGGGGGGGCAGGCGTGGAGAACTCGATTACTATAAAATTCCATGGTGTATTATGTACGGAGTCTTGTACAGGATACCTGGGGCTGGATGCAGTGCGTTAGGTTGTCTCGACCTTCCCAGGGGTTGGGCGGAAGATAGCGAGCAGGGGGGTGTCAAGTAATTCTCTCACCCCCTGAGCTGCGAGATGGATGCTCACAAGGTTCGCCCTGCCGCTGGGGAGGTTGTCGGCGGGCAAAGTACAGTGTTCATTGACCTGAGGCTCTTGTCTAACTTTCTTGTCTGGACACGTGGTATCGTGGCGCTGAAATATAAGCATCAATGGCTAAGCAGGTCCCATACGAGATTGCTTATCAAGATATAATGGCAGGGTTGAGGAAGTTGTGTCGTAACTGTAGGTCACTTGGGTATTCCCAGGATCGCAGATCTCACGTCAGCAAAAGGGAGCTTCCATGTGGTCAGCGTTGAGTCCGGAATAGGGCTGTTTTCCAGCGCAGCGCACGAGCATTTAGTGTTTTCCAGAAGCACGAGATAAGCCCTAGTTAATGCGTGCCCAGTACGGAATAGTGTAATGTGACTGATGCTGCTAGGAATTTGGATGCCTTGCTAGCCGGTTTCATCACCACATCGCTGAACGAGCGTTGCTATGAAGTGTAGAATGTAAATGGTGAGATATTCATAATACGGTGATGCGTGGTTTTCCAGGTGGTGACAAATAACTTTTTTGATGTGTCATTCCAGCCCTGTGCAAGCTTTGTGCTTGGTGATAGGAAGTTCTGCTCGCCACGCCCACAGGGCTCTCTTCGTCGAGAGTGTGCCAGTCCCGGCTTTGAAGTCTGCCAAGCGGTTTGGTTCCTTCATCCTTCCTCGCTTGGGAGGACAGTTGGACAGCAAACGAAACATCCGGGAAAGGTAGCCAGAGAGACTCCTTGTGTGCAGGCATCCTAGTCCCTGGATGATCTAGCATGGTTAAGTTCCAGTGGCGCTCAAATAAACATGTCAGATCACGACCCCTGCGGTGCGGAACGCTTCTTTCAAACCACGGCTCGGAAGCACAACGCATCGCGATCGGTCACGATCTCCAGATTTTCTGCGCGCGCATCAGATGCGTAGCGCGCGCTGTGGGCCAGCCGTACTTGGTAGGCGTAATCTTTCTGAAACGCAGCAACTGGGTTAGAAAGAGCTTGATAACCCAGTTACTGCGCTACAGCGCGAATTATCCTTGCCATGTACCAAATGGCCTCTGGGTCAGACGCCAAATAACACCTTTCATGTTGTCCCCAGACGACGTCGTTAGTAGAATACGTCGCCTTTCATGAGCACACGAGCAGTTCTGTGGAGTTCTGCGGATTGGATGTGGCCTTCACACATTGTTGTCCCGACATCCAGCTTGCCAGTAGGATGTCCAATGACGACGACACCGCCTTCATGATCTCCTGTAGCAAGTAGATTGGGTATGGTCCCCGGCATTCGGACTGCTGAGCCAAGACATAGAGCCAAGGTCAGCGGCACTGCTTTGTGAGTCTGGCCCATCGACAATGCTAGGCATCTGATGTGTACACCCGCGTTCCGGTCTGTGGAGGACGGCAAGTCAAAAAGGACAACGATCTTCGGCACACTCTCCGTCCTAGGGTCCAGACCCATCATCCTTGCTCCTGCTTGTCTGATTTGCTCGAGGCGATTTTTTAGCTCTGGGTCCGCTTCGACTCGAGGAGGGTCGAGAGAGTTTGGGTCCGCCACAGCGAGATCAGAAAGGCGGACGAAGACGCCGGGATTGGACACATCGACGAGCGATGCTTGGATGGTGCTGCCATCTGGGAGGGTGAGGGTGTCAATGTGATTGCCTGTTGGCAGAGTACGACCCGTCTTTGCGCCGCCAGGATTGAGAAAACTGAGAACGATTTTCGACTGCGTCCCCGGCACGCCATCCATCTGGTAGTCACCCTCAGGCTGATACTTGGGCGGGTCACCGGCCACCCTAAACCGTGAGTGTATTACCTTTGATGTGTTGGTGTTGAATACGCGCACCAAGGCGTGGGCAGGGCCCCCGCGCGAGTCCTTCACTATCTCGGGCGTGTTGACCAGTCCCTCGTCGAGACCGACGGGCCCAACGACAGACGACATGTTGCCGCAGTTGCCCGCCATGTCCAGGGTGCCGTCCTTGATGCCGACCTGCACGAAGGTGAACTCGATGTCAGCATCTGTGCGAGTGGTCGGCGACAAGACGCATATCTTGGAGGTCGACGAGATGCCCGAGCCCATGCCATTGAGCTGTCGTCCATAGGGATCAGGAGAGCCCATTGCTGCGGGAAGGATCCTGTGCCACTCATGCACAGGAGGGAGGTGCTCGCGAAGGATAACGAGGCCGTTGGAGGTGCCTCCGCGAGCGAAGATGGCCGGGAAGCTGCGCTTCATGATGGTCGTCTAGTCTGACAGCGTGTGGAAGGAGTGCGTTCCGTCCGCGAATCCAATATCTTGCCGGCACTCCCAGCGGCCCAGTGATGGAGGAGGGTGTGGTGGTCCGGAAGGACAGGATGCGAGAGGACGAACGAGATTGGGCTCGGGAGGTGCCGAGTATCCCTGTCAAGCTGCAACGGGCCCGAACTTGTCACCGCTCACCTCGGAGCGTTTAATGATTTGTTCACCGGCACCTGTCTGTCTCCTCGCCCGTATACGACGGGACCGATCGTATTCTCTTGATTCTGCGCCGCCTACCGAGTATGGCTAAATGCGCAGTACACACTGTATCGGCAGTGACTGTAGAGTATCCGGTGTTGAAATCGAGATGTTATTTGCTGGAGAGTATCAAATGGCGTCCAAACATTTCAGATGCCAATTTCGACCCATGTCGGCGTGGTTGGAACAGGGGGAAGCTTTGAGGTGAGACTTATTGCCGCTTGTTATCCATTTCTGTTTGGAAGAGATGATGAACGGATTCCAAATGAAAACTAGAGCAAATTTTCTATCTTGAGCGCGCTTTCCAATGCTCCAGCTACCTGGGACTTGCAACTTCCCAAAACGAGTTCAATGCCCCACCAGCGGCCGCGGCTGTCGGCGCGCCGCTTCGGCGTCTGAGTATGTAGGGTTAGGGTTATCTCCGGATTCAGGGGTCAAGACCCCCTTTCCGTCCGACGTAACAGAACAAGTCCGTAGCGTTCCATTGATTGGCAATGAAAGATGTTGAAGTTGTTTCTGTCTCGAGAACCCAGGTCTCGAAAGCTGTGATGAATCCATTCATACCAACAAAACTTCGCACCCTCGCCTTATCAACTTCCTCCGATTCCCAAGCCAAATGGTAGGTACATAGTGTTATAAACATTCACAGAAAACATCCTAGAAACCACAGCAGCGTCCCTATGTATGTACGTGCCTCGCTGTCGCGTAAAAAGTCCCGGATCCTTCGGCGTATAGACTAGACACCGGGGGTATGGATACATACTCTCACTCCCCTCTCTCTGTCACACATCCCAGAACTACCGCGCCCTCGTTTATCTCTCACCTTCTCACCTTGACTGTTTCTTTCCATTCCCCTTGCGACCGACCCCTGGATGCAATATTGCATAACATTGAGATATGAGTGTGCCGCCTGCCGGGTCTCCCTCCCAAGTGGTCACGCCGGTCAGCACTGTAAAACACTTTCCCCTCATTACCAATCAAGCCATACATATGAATCTTCGTCCAGGACTCCAGCCCTGTGAAGCACCTGGCTTCAGTAAACATCAGGAGGGCACAGCCTCCGCAACATATCGGGATACTGATAATGATGTACGGCGAATGTGCATCCGGTACGTGCAAGCCACCAAACCTAGCGATCCGGTCAGCCTGCCTGCCAGATGCCGGCAAGGTTCTCACAGTCCTACTACAATAACAGGTCCGAGAGATGTGTAAGAAGATGTCTTATTCAGGAGGAGGTTATCCGGGCAAGACCTAGTTATATGGGTGGCCCACGTCAAGCCCTAATATCCAACTTATCATCGACAAACTGTTTATGTAAACCGGTGGCGACTTTGGAATTTCGCTCAAGGACAGGTAGGACCCGATTTGAGTATGTAAGATACTCCATATCTTCTTCCGCATCGTCTTCTTTCGTTTGCCACTGGTCGGCTTGGTGGGCGAGCCAGCCTCTAGGGCGATCATCCCCTTTGATGGTGGTTTTGCAAAGGAACACAGGCGTGTTCGGACCTTGAACACACAGCCACCGCTGTGTTCCACGAGTCCACGTGGTTTGTCTCGTGTTCGCTCGGCTTTCAGAGCAGCTTGGAAGGCGAGCTCTTCATTAAATTCGTGTCCATTCTCCCACTTCACAAACTGCGCATTGGCAAAGCATCCCAGCGCATCCACAATCTTGAACTCGACCTTCATATTAAGAGGATCGACAATGACCTTCATATAGGCCGGGCGACCCTGTCGACGAAGGACATTCTGCTCCTCGGTTCCTTTCTTATTGGCGAAAGGAAGATTCTGGTTCCATTTGCCAACATAGATGGCAGTATCGTCAATCTTTGCCTTCTTCATAACCGGCAGGGACGGGATATGCTTCGTGTTCCAGTTGTTGGCAAACACTTTATCGAAGAACTCTCGCTGACATGTTTAGCCGTCAGCGAGGCACCGGGGGCTGTTTTCTATGGTTAGCTTAAACGCTTATTAGAGAATTGAAGAGACACAAGTCTTGCCTTTGCTGATGAGAATCTCCTTTATGATCTTATGGCACTGAGCTACCTCGTGCTCGGCCAGATCCTGGTACTTCTTGATGATACGAGGGCTCGCCAAGGTTGTAGTGTTGACTCTCTCTCTCATCGTCTGCATTGTCTGCCATTTTGATAATGTGGTATGCTGTTAGTCGTGAAATGGTGTGTTCGATGTTTGTTGAGATCTCCGGGAACGAGACTTTGCGTATAAAGACTGTCTGAGAAGAGGATGGATTATTCGCGCGAGCAGGATATGATGGTTATTTACAAGTCTTGAATTTGCTACACAGGGTCTAACTTCTCGAAAACGACAGCAAGATATCATGTCGAAGCAGGCATTCAGTTCTATTGTTCAATGGCATGGCACGCACAATCGGTGATTTAAGCTGAATAACCTAATGAAGGACTGAATCTGTCGTGAATAGATAGAAACCAATCTCTCTAACAATGGTATTGTTAAGAGAACATAATCTTTACTTCGAACCCCGTCTTGCCCAGTTAACGGTCAAAGAAACCCCTCCATCCTCGTTTGGTACTATTGTCGTCCTCGTTCGAACCTCCCGTCTCGTGCTCGTGCTCGTCCTTCAATCTCTTCATCTCTCGCATGGCCTCACTGATCATATGCGCATCCCAACTAGCAAGTGCCATGCACGCTTCCATATAATGTATTGGCCGCGTGAAACTTCGGCGGCATCCTGGGAAGCCCGACCCCACGGTCGGCACTGCGCTTCGAAATCCTTCGTTTATCAGTTGTCTGAAAACGAGATTCTTCTTGTCATGGAGCGCGACATTTTGTCGCACAGTCCATCCATGTTGACGGTCCCATAATGCACAAAGTTGGCCATTTGGCCTTCGTAGCTTCATGAGCTCGACTAGTACATCCATCAAGTCCATTGATGCATTTCTGAACTCAATAAGTTCATATATCCCTTGGATTTCCTTTGGACCTGGTGATTTCTTGGTTAAGAAATCACGAAGGAGCGACCTATGCACAGCGGCCAATACCATCTCCCAATCTCCAGGAGAAGTCTGGAGGTGTGATTTGGCAAGTTGACGTACATATGTACGTTGACCTCTATCGTACGGCCAAAAAAGGTTCTGAGCCTTTCCCTTCTTGAGCCTCGTGCGCTTGCGTCAAGGACTGCAGTATTGGCTGAATTCCCTGCCGTCTCCTCCTCGTTAGGAGTCTGGTCCAACATCGGGTTTGTTGGGACCGCCGGTGGTGTTCTGGCAGTGCTGCCCAGCGTTCTCGGAATGTTGCCAATGGGCCTCCTGACCGTATCGACCAGGCTTTTTCGTATTCATCATTCTCCGCACAGAATGAAAAGGAGTGCCAGGCATTTAATCGTGTCACCCGCCGTGCGAGAATATCGAGTAGGTCTGTGCACATGTGATTGTATGTTGGCATGGTGGTATCATGGCCATTTTGGTCTCCCAAGAATGCACACATTGTGGTGGTGAACACACCACCGTGCAAATGGAGGCTGTTTGGTGAGCTCGGCCAACTGAGGCTCTTATTACCCTCGTCCGCGGCAGTTACCGCCGAGATATCCATGGACAACCTCACCGGCCACCCGCCGTTATAGCACGCGGTCGATATGAACGTCACATTGTGTAGTCCTTTAACTGCGGTCTCAAAATCCGACAGCAGAAGTTGGTTGGGGATGTATTCTTCACCTACTGAATCGTCCTCTCGTCTTCGCCATCGCAAGCATCATCTAGTATATTGCCACTTCCAGATTCTAAGTACTCAATCTGTCAATGCGCTCAGGTTAGCGTTTAAATGCGTCCAAGTCAGCGTCCAGCATCTGCTTCTTAACAAGATGGTGAAGTACTCATGGGGGAAAGAGCCATACCTTTTTCTGGTCAAACTTGGCCGTTACATGATTGAGTTGGGAATTTTAACGTGAGAAGTTTCGAACTAACGAACAAACCAGGGTAGGGATGTATCAGATCTTCTAGAAGTCGAAACGCTGGCGTCAAGCCACGCATGGCCAACCTCGTAAAGACTTGACGACGTATAGAACTTTCATATTAAGCTTATCTCGTCCCATGCAAACGTTGTGCTGACAGCGCGCCGTCGTATGTACACAATACTTGCGCCAGCTTTCACCTGGTCTTTAGCTTGACAGTAATCTGTAGCCTACCAGTACGTGAGATATTAGGAACTGACAAACGCATTAATAATGACAACGCGTCATAGTGGTGGCGAGGTTAGCCGCGTTATTTTCAGAGCTAAAAACTCAGGTAGGCAAGCACGGCCACTGTTCTCCAGCCAGTTAACGCAGAGATTAAGCGAACAAGCTCGTTACTCGTCGCTGAGATATCCATCGCGAAATGCTTCAGTCAACCATTAGCGACGTGGAAATCAGGGTGGGATCTTCGGCATCCAACTCACCCCCAGGAATCAACGCCGAAGCAAACATTATCAGCGAGATCGGACGCAAGTCCTCGTCCGTCGACTCGTCCAGAAACTTTTCCCAGAACTGAACGACCGCCGCTACCCGCGCCTCCAACGCTTCGTCCGTACCATAGCACCGTAGGCCCATGCAAGTACCGAACTCGCGGAATGCCAGACGCCGCGAGGCACCTCTGGTCATGAGCGAACTCGTCTCGGCAAGCAGAATGCGGGCCACATCCAGACTCTGGTCACCCAGTGTCCTCGCCCACTCTTCGTCCCGAAATAAGTGGCACATCCACAATCCCATTCCAAGATCCAACGGGTCGTTGCTAACATGCAACTTGCCAGAGCCGCCCATGAGCTCACGATAGTCTGCGATTTCGGACTCGAGAACTCCCGAAGAGTCGCCGAAGTGCTCCGCGGTCTGCTGCAGCAGGCGGTATACGACGAATCCGGTGGCCGCATCAAGGTGACCCTCCGACGGTACAAGCACACTCTTCAGGTCGGTTGACACCTTCCAAACCATCCTAGCCGGCGGACTATCTTGTCTCGTTCGGATGACGAAGTGTGGATGGATCGCCTTGGCCAGCTGCACTGCAAGCCGATGATACACAATCTCTTGGGTCGCCAGCGCGAGGCGGTCAAGCGAAAACATCCACAGCGTGAGATAGTGATGATACTGGCCATCGCCATCGCTGCCAAAGGCATCCATCTTGCCGATACGCAAGCCTCCCTTCAAGGGTTCTGCATCAGTGGCGAGAGGTAGCCGAGCGGAGCCGTCCCGGGTTCGACCCAACATCGAATGGACTGTCTCGGCCAGCCGCTTGGCCAGGGTCAGGTATACAGGCGATGACGTCTCCTTGGACAGAGTAATGAAATTGACGAGGCCAAAAGCGTCCGTCCAGAGGTAGCGACCGCGGTGTCCTCCGGCGCCGGGATTGTCTGGTGGTGTCCATGTGCGCGCAGATTCCTCGGAGAGATTCTTGTCCAACGGCCCGTAAACAATCTGTGTCGCCTTTTGGAACAACTGGGTCCTGTTGGCTCTTGTTGAGGATGCCATTCGAACGATGGTTTTGGATGAGCGCCGAATGTAAGTTTGGAGCATAAACGCTCGACAGACTAGATCCTTGCGGTTAGTCTGGTCGTGATACTGATAGAAGCCGAAGAGAAGATGGCTAGAAACTAGATCGACAATGATATCCGAGGCATCTCCGGATGTCACACTTGCCGTCGATTGACGTAGGGCCGGGCCGAACAAAGCAAACCACATGGAAATGGCAGGTACAGTCTGGATCAGTACTGTAATCTGTAAACGCTATCCACCATCAGTCAATTTTGAGCCATGGAAACTGGTCTTCTCATGATCTTGTTGACCATCATTCCGCTATTGATTCCGAGGTCAATGGCGAGTGGATTTGTGGTCGACACACCACCCAACCGTTTGCTCACTTGTCAGGTGTCAGGTGTCAGTCCGGTGCTTTCCGCGCCTAATGGATCTAATGGGCCGACATGGCCGTGGCCGGCAACCGGGCAACCTCAAACGTGTTTGAAGGTCTGTCTCGACAATCATGATTGCGTAAATGGAAAATAATCGAGGTTGGGCGAAGAGTCAAGACAGAGCAAAAGATGCAGTGACCGAAATATAACGAAATGTCTCTTGGCTGGTATTAGACATTTACAAGAAATTCGCAATGATGCATAGCCATCGCGGCGCCTTCCGCAGCGTTTGAAGTATTTTATGTTGCTAGTCCAACAAGGTTCTGCATGATCAGCGGCCGCGAGCCCAATAGCCCCATAAAAGATCCTGCGCTGTTCCTCTGATTGGCCGAAACTGGCAGGCAGGATTTACCCCGCGTGAAGGTTCGAGCTGTTTCTGGACGGTGCGGGATGATGTATTGAAGGCTCCCGGGCCAACTCGCACCACCTAAACCAACCATCACCAGTCTGCTCGGGCACCAACTGGCGACTTCCTCGGACCACTTCTCTCCACCACGTCTGTCGAATAAATTCCTGTCTGCTTTCGCCAAAACATCTTCTGTTCTCATACTTCCTACACCAAGCAACAATATCACAAAGCAAACAAAAACCATACCCGGTTTCGGCTGCGAGCAGCTAAACATCTTTGAAGCCTGACGTGACGTCACACAACACTCACTAAAGTGCTTCACGAGAAACAACATCTACATCCCGACCACACGAAATTACACTCAGCATCCGCTACCCGAGACAGCAGTCTCGCAACACCTAATCCAAGATGAACGCAAAGATGGAGTTCACGGATCGGGCCAAGAAGGCGTTGGAGGACGCCATGGTCTTGGCCGAGCAGTATGCGCACCCCCAGTTGATGCCGGTACATCTCGCCGTCGCCCTACTCGACCCTCTTCCAGATCAGAGCAAGGACCAGCAGAATGCACCGGCTGGCCCAACACAAACACTCCTCCGACAGGTCGTCGAGCGAGCCCACGGCGACCCCCAGCTCTTCGACCGGGCGCTCAAAAAGACACTCGTCCGGCTCCCGAGCCAAGACCCGCCACCGGAGACGGTCTCGATGGCCCCACCCTTCAACAATGTCCTGCGCAAGGCGATGGAGCTGCAGAAAGTCCAGAAAGACACATACATTGCGGTTGACCATCTAATCACAGCACTTTCGGAGGAGCCGAGCATTCAGCCTTGCTTCAAGGAGGCCAACATCCCAAAGCCAAAACTCATCCAGGAAGCAATACAGACCATCCGGGGCACGAAGCGTGTGGATTCCAAAACTGCCGACACCGAGTCCGAGAACGAGAACCTTGCCAAGTTCACAATCGACATGACTGCCATGGCGAGAGAAGGAAAGATCGACCCCGTCATTGGTCGTGAGGAGGAGATTAGGCGTGTCGTCCGCATCCTCTCTCGTCGGACAAAGAACAACCCAGTTCTCATCGGTGAGCCCGGTGTGGGTAAGACAACAGTCGTTGAAGGTCTTGCGCTGCGTATTGTCAACTCCGATGTCCCCGATAATCTGGCGGCCTGCAAGCTGCTCTCCCTCGATGTTGGCGCGCTGGTCGCTGGCAGCAAGTACCGGGGTGAGTTCGAGGAGCGCATGAAGGGAGTCTTGAAGGAGATCCAGGAGTCCAAGGAGATGATCGTTCTCTTTGTCGACGAAATCCATCTACTCATGGGCGCCGGCTCGTCTGGAGAGGGTGGCATGGACGCCGCCAACCTGCTGAAGCCTATGCTCGCCAGAGGACAGCTCCACTGCATTGGTGCGACCACCTTGGCCGAGTACCGCAAATACATCGAGAAGGACGCCGCCTTTGAGCGTCGTTTCCAGCAGGTCCTCATCAAAGAGCCTACCATCCCCGAGACAATTTCGATTCTGCGTGGTCTGAAGGAGAAGTACGAAGTTCACCACGGTGTCAACATTGCCGACAGCGCCATCGTGGCTTCTGCCAACCTTGCGGCCCGGTACCTCACCACAAGACGACTCCCCGATTCCGCTGTCGACTTGATCGACGAGGCAGCAGCCGCAGTCCGCGTTGCCCGTGAATCCCAGCCCGAGATTATTGATTCCCTGGAGCGGAGATTGCGGCAGCTCAAGATTGAGATCCATGCCTTGTCTCGCGAGAAGGACGACGCCTCCAAGGCGCGTCTAGCCGCGGCCAAGCAGGACGCCGAGAATGTCGAGGAAGAGTTGCGACCTCTCCGCGAGAAGTACGAGAGGGAGAAGCAGCGCGGAAAGGACATTCAGGAAGCCAAGTTGAAGTTGGAGAACCTGCGTGTCAAGGCCGACGACGCTAGCAGAATGGGAGACCACGCCCGGGCTGCCGATCTGCAGTACTACGCCATTCCTGAGCAGGAGCAGGTCATCAAGCAGCTCGAGAAGGAGAAGGCCGCGGCAGATGCCGCACTCAACCAGACAAACGACACCGGCGGTTCCATGATCACCGATGTTGTTGGACCCGACCAGATCAACGAGATAGTCGCTCGGTGGACCGGTATCCCGGTGACGCGGCTCAAGACATCAGAGAAGGAGAAGCTCCTGCATATGGAGCATGCGCTAGCCAAGGTCGTCGTCGGCCAGCGTGAGGCGGTGCAGTCGGTCTCGAACGCCATCCGGCTGCAACGCTCTGGTCTGAGCAACCCGAACCAGCCACCCAGCTTCCTCTTCTGCGGTCCCTCGGGTACCGGCAAGACGCTACTCACCAAGGCGCTGGCTGAGTTCCTATTCGACGACCCGAAGGCCATGATCCGCTTCGACATGTCAGAGTACCAGGAGCGGCACTCGCTCAGCCGCATGATCGGTGCGCCACCGGGTTACGTCGGACACGACGCCGGTGGTCAGCTGACGGAGAACCTGCGCCGCAAGCCATTCTCGATCTTGCTGTTCGACGAGGTTGAGAAGGCTGCCAAGGAAGTCTTGACCGTCCTGCTCCAGCTTATGGACGACGGCCGCATCACGGACGGCCAAGGTCGCATCGTAGACGCGCGCAACTGCATCGTCGTCATGACGTCCAACTTGGGCGCTGAATATCTGGCGCGCCCGACGGACAAGAGTGGCCGGATCGACCCTACGACGCGCGAGATGGTGATGAATGCGCTGCGCAACTACTTCCTCCCGGAGTTCTTGAACCGTATCTCGTCCATCGTCATCTTCAACCGTCTGACCAAGAAGGAGATCCGCAAGATTGTCGACTTGAGAATCAGCGAGATCCAGAAGCGGCTGAACGACAACGACAGGAACGTGCTGATCAAAGTGTCGGAAGCGGCGAAGGATAAGTTGGGCGCCGCAGGGTACTCGCCCGCGTATGGCGCGAGACCGCTGCAGCGGCTGCTGGAAAAGGAGGTGCTGAACAGGATGGCGATCTTGATTCTGCGGGGAAATATCCGCGATGGTGAGGTTGCCAGGGTTGATGTTGTTGACGGCAAGGTCACGGTCTTGTCGAACCATGATGATGGGGATGATGATGAGGATATGATGATTGACGATGATGATGCCCTGGAGGAGCTGGCGCCGGACTCGATGGATGAGGATATCTACGACTAAATGGCTGCCCGGGGGTGATTAGAAAAGAGGTGGACTGATGAGTAATGATTGCTTCTTCTTTTTTCGATTCATACGGCATTGCTCTTTTCGTTGCTCATATTCGGGATACAGCAGCTTTTTTTCTTTCCTGTTCTATTCTTGTACAAATTAATCAACAACTACTTAGGTTACTCTAACCAGTAACAAAGAGAAAGAGAGGGTTATCTCGGGATTTTATGATTTGAAAGGAGAAGGAAGGCGTTTTGATGAACTGCTCTTCTCAGATCAGCATACTCTAGACCTCTAGGTAGTTCTGTTTCAGGTAGATCAGATACTTGAAGCTTGATGAATAAAAGCTATGCTTTAAACATACTCCGAGAAAATACTTGTGTTTTTCAACCGGACTTGCTGTCGATTGTGAGTTGTTTAATTTCTGGGTCGTGAGTTTCATTTGTTGACTGTCGTGACTGTTCACTGGGGTGGTGGTGCGCAGAGGCGCCAGACCCAGGATGTCGAGCTGGTGCTACCGTGCCCCACAATTTCTCAACAATGCACCAATCGGCGGCTAGAATTGAGAGCCTCTCTCTCGCCTGTCAAAAATGTTTGGACGACCGACACGAACCTCAATTCGTTGAGGTCCAGCAGCGCAGCAGCGAAACGACAACGACGAACTGCGCTGCCCTGCTGCTCCCACAACCATTTCCTCCATCCCTTCCGCGGTATACAAACGCAACGGACCTGACGAAAGAAGATGAAGGCCGCACTCTCCGCTGCGTCGGCAGCAGCAGCGGTAGCAGCACCGAAAGCAATATGCCGTCATCTCCTCCTCTCAAGCTCGTCCACGTCCACAACGCGATCACTCTACGGTAGTGTACGAACCTACGCACAATACGGCAAAGTCGAGGCTTTGGCGAAAAAGCTCAATGCCGCCCCGCCCGTGACGACCAATCTCTCCGCGGGCCAGTCTCAGGGCGGCTCCCCGTCTGCCGCCTCGGAGGCCGGCATCACGTCGCGCAGGAGGAAAAAATGGATGGGCCCTCGGCCACCGAAACCGCCTTCACCAAACACAAAGTTGCATCTTCCTGAGGGTCACGGGGAGAATCTCTGGGTGTGGACGCATATCGAGGCAGGACATACCGTCTACATGCTCAAGCCTTACCTCAACGTATGTTGTCGTCTGTTCCTATCCTATAATTATTTTTTATATACTAAATAAATGTTGCGTGTATGTGTGATTTAGCCAAGGAACGTCCAAACCCAGCTGCCCTATACAGGCAAAAAGCTCGTCCCCTCCAAGATCAGAAAGGATTACTGGCGGTGCATGGCCCAAGTGAAATTTAAGAGTGGGCAGGGCGAGATCGGTCGCCGAATCTATCAGATGCTTATCGAGCTCAAGCGGCGCCACGAGCTTGAATGGGATAAATCTCAGGAAGAGTTGTTTAAGATCAGCCGGCGCGAGAGAGGGGAAGCGCTGAACGATCAGAAGGCTAATGTTGTTGCGGACTTGGCTGCCGTTCTTGGGGAGGGGAGAGGTAAGGCTAATAAGTTGGTGACTCACAAGGGTGACGAACAGGTCATGGAAGATGTTACGATTTACTGGGCTAATGCGCAGGACCGGTTGCATGCCAAGGTGTGGAATGGAAATGTAAAGCATTTCTTGGGCATTCCGAGTCTGGGGCCCGTCGTGGACCCTGTTGGTATGGATGCGCCGCCGCCTACGCCGCCCAAGAACGTGGAGGCTGAGGCTGGGGCGGAGAAGGCCGATGGGAAGGAGAAGGATGGTAAGGAGGGCCCGGGTGAGGATGGCGACGATGGGAAGAAGCAGAAGAAGAAGGGGATGACGAAGGAGGGGGCTGAGAAGGTTCTTGAGGGTCCCTTTATTGTCTAAATGTTGGGTAGCAATACAAACCGGTGCGGTTGGGCTGACAGGCTCGGGGGCCTGAGACTGGCAACTGTTGTGTTGATTGTATTGTACAATAGCATGTACCCTGTGTGTATAAAGAGACTTAGAGATCAAATGTACTTTTATTTTTCTTGGCCATTGTTGGTGTGAGTGAGGTTTGGTATGTGAGTGGACATAGTAATTCACAGCAGGGGAAGCCTTGCCTGTTATTTTGTGTTTGTCATTGGCAAGATGCCTAGGTAAGTAGAAGAAGGTCCTTTTCAAAAGCATATTACGGAAGTTATGAGGCCACAGATAAGGTATCACTTCCTCGCCGCCCGCTCGAAGTGTTGAAAGAAGGCTGGCTTGTGTCCTCCGTTGTTGCTATAAAATTGCAGTGCTTCCCCAGCTCTTTTTGGATCACCATGTCTGATCAGTCTACTAGCGAACTTTCACCATTGTACTCCAGTGTACAGTGACAACCTCTGATCGAGCAAACTCCCCCTATACAGCAATTACACCAAGCACAGCAACGCAAATCGCCAGATTGTTTTCGACTTTTTATGGTTGTACAGTGGTAGGACCACCTCACTTACAACAACTGCACCATGTGCAGCAAGCTGGGAGCGCTGTCCGGATTGGTTGCTCGACCTAGGGTCGTCACTGTACTGACAACTTCCGGAAGACAAGGTGTCGATATCGTAACACATACAACACGTGGATACTTGCCTACGTAGCTAATTTCTTCACCAGGGTAATGGGCTCAGATATTGAGGCCTTAGTTAGGTAGGTAAGTACCCAGGCTCTTCACACAGTAACGTAAATATGGCTGCTCAACACACACACCACACAGCCTAAAGAAAGAAGAAAGGGGCAAAACACGAAAAAGAACAAGTCATTTCAGCAAAATAACGTAACGTGCCATACAAGAAGCTGTATCCATCCATCCATCCCATCCATCCATCCATCTACCCTCAAAGGGGGCTCTGGCTTTGTCCGTCCACATACAGGCTGTTTGTTTTTGGTGCAGTCAAAGAACACACCCGCCCATCATGATTATAACTACTCCCTCCAAATCCCAGAAAGAACACATGGCTGATGACTACCTCCCATCAACAGCAGGGTCGCTCTCCACCGTGACTTCCTCAAACGACAGCTCCCACTGATCCACCTCCTTGAACTTCTTAGCTGCCTTCTGCAACTCCTCGCCCAGCCGCTCAGTCATCATCTGCGTAGTCTCCGGATCGGCCTCCTCTTGCTCCTCCACTTCATCGCCATCCATATCCTCATCAGCAACAACAATCTCGCCTTCCCACTCATTCTCCTTATCCGCTCCACGAGATCCATATGTGCGTACTTTCTTCCCCTTTTCCTTCTCCGCCGCCTCCTTGCCTTTCGCTTTAGCAGACTTACCTTTAGCGCTTGTACTTGTAGAATTTGCATTCCGACTCGCCAGCGCCGCGCGCTGTCGCTGCCTCCTCCGCTTCGCAGCATCCACGTACGACAACTCGTCTTCATCATCATCCTCATCATCTTGACCAAGCACCGAAGAACTGTCCAGATCAAACGGATCATTACGATTCTTGCCGGATTTCGCCTTGTTTCGTCGTTTTGGAAGCAGAGAGGTCAGATCAGCGGTCGTGGCCACCTTGACTACTGCCACCGCAGGCTTCCGCCTCGCCTTTGCCGCTGCGCCATAGTTAGGGGAGTGGGTGAGCGATGGCGGCGAGGACAACTCCGAGGAATTATCGCCATCATTGGGTTCCGGGGTCTTGTGCGCTCTCGCAGGACGTTTGGTATTATACGTCCTGTGCGTGAGTGTATCGAGAGTCGGCCAAACGACGGGACTGTCGCCATCTTCGGAGCCGCTACTTGCGGGTGGCGCCATGTCCGGATCGTTAGGATCGTGGACAGGCGTGGAGAAATGGTTCTGTTTTGAGCGATTTGGTGGTGTCGATGGGATTAGAGGGGTATTGTCAACCTCGATGGACTGGTGAATGATTTCCTCTTCTTCCTCGTCGTTGTCGAGCGCAGGTCGCTTTTCGCGCCCGCCCTCGTGGCTCTCTAAGGACTTGCGTTTCCGCGATGGCAGAGCGGGAGATCCCTCCGCTGACGGAGGCACTGTTGGTGTGGCGTCTGACCGCCTCTTTGCGATTTTGAGGGGTGTTGACTCGTCATCTGGGCCCGACTCCTCGTCCGCGGTCACATGTCCGTTGTGGGAAGCCACCGACGTCGCGCGGGAGTGCGGCCGGGTAGAGCGGTCCTTTTGCGCAGTGCCCAAGATACTCGGCTCGCGCGCGCGCCTTTTGAAAAGACCCAGGTTGAGATGTGAAATGATACTCGGCGTGTTGGGACCTCTGCTGCTGGGGCGGATAGGCGCGTCGTCCTTTCCTACGATGCTGGACTGCCGAGGTCGGCGCTTGAACAGGTTGATATTGAAGGATGATGTGTCGGTCGACCGGTAACCGCTGCGTGTCTCCTCGATGGCGTTGTGGCTGTCGTTGAGGCTGTCATCGAGATTGCCGAATGACATGCTGTCGTCCAGATCCAAGCCAGATGCATCCGTAACCCGCGCCGGCCGCAACATGGTTGAGGCGTCCTCTCTACGGCTGAGCTCAATAGCAGGGCTGTCGTCGGCGTGGTCTGTCGAGTCTTTGGAAGTGCTTGTGATATTCGCTAGCTTGTCCATCGCGTCATCGCGTCTGCGTCTCGAGTCCTCTAGGGCTTGTGCTTGCTCCGAGTTCATCTCCAGTCGCGAGGCGGCCGCCTCCTCAACGCGTTTCCTTTGGCGCTCCTTTTCGCGGTCGCTGACATCGTAAATGTCACTACTGGATGTCTTGGCTTTTTCGACTGCAGACGGATGCGCGGCAACTGGTGGTGTGGCGGACGATGACTTTTGCGCTGTGAGCCGCGCCGACGCGACACGGGATCGCTTGGGTCGAGGCATATTGTCGTCGGCGGATGGTTATATGGTGTGTTCTGGTGAGTTGGAAGGTAATAAAAGGCCAGATCTGAATAACTATAGTCTGCCGACCATGTTATCAATCGATGGTAAGATGGCTGTTGGCAGATATGTATACAAAAGTAGATATAATTATAATCCGTATTTGGGGTGGAGACGCGTGAAAGTCGAGACGATGCACAAAACATTTGGGGAAAGAGGAGAGCTCCAAGCCTCCAATCCCGCGACGCGTGCAGACGGGACGCGACTTTGGCGGGGCGAGTGGCTGGTGGTCCAAGCTCCTCCAGTCAAGTCTCCGTAAATGTCACAGGCCAATTCAGAGCTGAGAGATCGCCAGGGGACCAATTACGTCACTACACCGAGTGCTTGCACAGGGGCGCGCATCACGAACTGCCACTCTTCAGGAACAGTCCAGCAAACAAATTAAAAAATAAATAATAATAAACCCAAACCAAACTATATCCGGAACCGAGACTTCTACGAAACCTTAATAATAATAATCATGGCAACCATACCGCTGTACCGCGCCGCCCTTCGCCGGAGCGCCGTCCCGCTCAGCCTGTCCGCCGGCCTCGGCCTGGCCATGGCATCCCGACAGCAGCCCATGCGATTCGATGCCGTCTATTCGGCACCAGCACCAGCAGCTGGAAGGCAATATTCACAGGAACCGAAGAGGAAGGACATGCTTGACCCGGAGGTCGTGAAGCAGCTGTCTGGTGGGAGCTTGTCGGGTAAGCCTCTCAATGACATGTGCATATATCTGTCTACCTATTCCAGTACTTGAGAACTTACTGAATTTGTTGAAATACCACAGGTTTCGTCGCAGGTCTTCTTGTCTCTGTCTTCTCCAAGTCTTTGGTCCTGCTTATAGGCACTAGCATCGTTCTCAGTCAGGTTTGTGATAATCCCCTTTTCTTTCTCCTCCTGATTCCATCTAACACCTGAAAATAGGTCGCAAAACGCTACGGCATAGACATCGTCCGCACTCTCAGAGTACGAAAGTACCTGGAATCATCACGGATCCTAGCCGCCCTGCAGAACAAGACGGCCTTCAAGCTGTCATTCGGGTTGACGTTTGCGCTCTCGGCTTTTATGTCATTTTAGTTTTAGTTAATTACAACTGCCCAAAGAAAAGACAGCCAGTGACGTTTATGCTAGCTATACCAAGTTGTTAGAGAACCATGCATTCCTGTGTTGCATTAACTAGGTATACTGTGCTATGCTATGTCCTGACTGAATAAAAGTCAACATTGACTGTTGTTGCTTTGTATGCATACTAACCTACTTAGGATCCTTATTCAAACAACAAACTGAGTCCTCCCGCAATCTTCGCTCTTTAACAGGTAACTGGTTGGCAGCAGCAACCACACCATATCCATCCATCTTCAATTCCGCTTAATCACACACAAACCTCCCATATCCTATACTCAACAGTCCGTCCGCCTACTCCAGTACAGCTAACAAACATCCTACTTACTACTCATCCGTAGCTCCAGTAGCCTCCGACACTGTTGCACCGTCAACAACAATTCACTATACACCGAGCCATCCTCCTAGAAAGGCTGCGTCTCCTTCTCCAACCACTTCTTCGTCAGCTCATCCCCATCAAACCTGTCCCCCATGGCAGCCAATATCTCCTTGCTGCTCTGATTCAACCACACCTTCTCTTCATAAGTCAACATCGACTGATCAATTAAGTTTCGGCAGTACGGCACCATCGTGACGTGCTGAAAGCCAAGGTACGGTTTATCACCGAACGAATACTCCGTCTTGACCTCGCGCACCATGGCCACGTTCTCAATCCGGATGCCATATTTGCCGTCCTCGTAGTAGCCTGGCTCGATAGAGAGAACGTTACCCGGCGCCAGGGCCACGTCGATGTAGTTCTTTCTGGTTCCGATACCGATGGGCCCCTCGTGGACATTCAGGAAGGAACCGACGCCGTGGCCGGTTCCGTGGCGGTAATCCAGACCTGCTTTCTATTTCGTGTGTTAGTAGTGCTTGTATGGAGATGAGAGAATGAGAGATACACATACCCAAAGGAACTGGCGAGCCAAGCCATCGATAGCAAACCCGGTCGTTCCCTTGGGGAACACAGCCGTGTCCAGCGCAATGTTGCCCTTCAGCACGAGAGTATAAGCCTTCTTCTCCTCGGCCGTGGGAGTACCGAAATGCAGAGTCCGGGTGGTATCTGTGGTGCCATCAAGGTACTGCGCTCCAGAGTCGCAGAGGTAGACGGCATTGGGATCGACCACGGCGCAGTTGCCCCGCTCGGGCTTGTAATGGATGACAGCAGCACTGTACACAACAGGTCAGTACAACCAGATCGAACAGAGCATTACCAGACGAAAAAGAAACTCACTTTGCTCCGGTCGACGAAATTGTGTCGAACGACAGACCAACGAAATCCTTTTGTTTCTTGCGAAGCTCTTCCAGCTTGTCGGCAGCCTGCACCTCGTCTAAAGTAGCTTTCTGCACAATCAGTTGATCCTCTAACCAGGCAAAGAACTCGATCAGCGCCGCGCCGTCGCGGATATGGCAGTTCTTCATGCCCTCGAGCTCCGTCGCATTCTTGACCGCTTTGGCATCACCAACAGGGCTCCTGATCTCCTCAACTAGCTTCCCATTGCCCAACGCAAGCCGCAGCGCCCACGACGCTTTACTCGAGATGAGGTACTTCTTTGGTGGCTCAGAAGACGTCCCGTTTGCTTCGGCACCGGCAGCAGCCAGGGCCTTTGTGTCTACGAATAGATCGTCGTACGGCTTGACGTCAACTTTGTTCTGACGTAGATATTCTTGACAATCAGAATCCAGTTTGGCCGAGTCAACATACAGAGTCGCACTGTCCTTGGTCACGATCGCGTACGAGAAAAAGACGGGATTGTACTCGATGTCGCTGCCGCGCAGGTTGAACAGCCAGGCAATCTCGTCCAGTAGCGACAGAACGAAACCGGCAGCCTTCTTCTTGTCGAGCTCTTTGCGGAGGTCGGCCAGCTTCGAGGCCGTGTCTTTCCCGGAATACTTCTCAGGCAGCAGGAAGACGGGTTGGTTGGGGCGAGGTGGCCGGGCGGCGCCCCAGACTAGGTCCACCAAGTTTTCCGGGAGCGCTCTGAGTCCCGCACCGCCGGCCTTCTCGATGCTCTCGCTCAGCTTATCGGCGATAGAGCTTGAGATCAGAGTGGGGTCGACAGCGACGGTCTTGCTGCCGGCGGACTCCTCGGCCGTCCACTCCTGCCAGGTCGGTACGTCCTGCAGGCCGGTCTTGAGGAGGTGCCAGTTCTGGTCCAGTTGCTTGCTGGCCTGGTTGAAGTACCGACCGTCGGTGGCGAGAGCTGCCTTGTCGAGCGTGATGACGGCGGTGCCAGCTGAGCCGCTGAAGCCGGAGATGAATTCCCGGCGGCCATCGCACGCGGCAATGTACTCGGAGGCGTGGCTGTCCTCGGATGGGACGACTTAAATGGAGTGTTAGGTTATCTCATCCAATGTTAGAACGAATTGCCGTAGATATGAATGACTTGCCGTAGATGTCCAGCTCGCGCTCCTTCATGAGGGTCCGCAAGACGGATAGCCGCTCGGAGGTGTTGACGGTCTCCATATCGCGCGATGATATATGGATGCTTCGTCTATTTGTAATGTACAGGATGCTTTGCGGATATACAGCTTCTCTTTTTGGCCAGGATGAAGAAGATACAATAAAAGCTCGGAGTGAAGATACGAGACTAAAAGATCTAGACGATAGACAGCACGAGGAGATGGGTCGGGCCCATATATGCCGCATGGAGAAAGCGCAAATATGTCCCTTGGAGCTTTCCGAAAAAGGGCCTGCCGAGAAGTAAACTTGCAGGAAACCGGTCTGGAGAATTGTAGGGAATGGTTAGGTAGGTAGGTACAAACAGAGGATGCGGGTTAATGTCCATTCGGTACGGGTACGGGTATTCGAGGCTGTACACAGGGCAGGCGTGTAGGGGAGGTGCGGCGCAGTGCAAGAGCGTGCCCGTTGCCAGACCCCACTTTCGCCCACTGTCGTCGGTTCCACCATCCCGCTGTCCCACTGTCAACACCCCGCGTACAAGCTCTCATCTGTCACTTCCGTCGGGTTCTGCTTCGTCAACTTTGCCGAATCAAATTCCTGTCTTGGAAAGTACGAACACGGCGCGTGGGAATGCTGTTAACAAACGGATGTGTAAACTGGCTGCATCAGAGTGTGGGTATTGATCCCGACAACTTCCAGACTGTCATGTCACTCCGTACCCTGGCCGTACTTATTTTAGGGTAATCAGTGTCTCGGAGCGCTTCCGTCTCACTCACCTAACCCTCCGCTGCTGACCCCTAAATCGAACCCCACTGAACCACTCAACTTGAACGGTCTTGAAGTTCGAGACTGCACCAACCGTTACGGTACAAATTCATTGGCCCAACGTTGGCGACTGATTGACAGTCATCCATCTCTTGGACAGCTCTACAAATTATCTATCCCGTAAGCTTTCACAGCCTGGCTCTGATACGGGAAAAAAAGGAATCAGACCATCCCCTGTTTGACGACAAATTCTCCCAGTGCTAGCCATCTCTTGGCGCTTGCCTGATCCTCTGTTCCATTCTCACCTTCATGGCCCTCATCCCGACATCCTGAACTCAAACAATCACACATCACTCACAGCAAAAATGGAACAGCTACCTTTACCTACGAGTCTCGGAGAAGTAGAATCAGTATGTCAATTCCCCAGCCCGTCCTAAAAACATCCCACAATCTAACCCACCCCTCATCACAGTTGATTCGAGCCTTATATCAACCAAACCAGCCCGAAACTATCTCCCAGATCCAAGATGTCCTCCAAAGACTCCAAAGATCCCCCCAGGGCTGGCAGCTGGCTCAAAGTCTATTCGCAAACCGGGACGACAACATCCGTTTCTACGCTGCCCTAACCATCATCGTCAAGCTCAACCGAGACAGGTATTTTCCCCCTTCCCCTATACCCACCGGCCTATATGACTGACATACGGAAACAACAAAAAGTCCCGGCCTGACAGAAGACGAGTCAAAAGAGCTCCTCCAAAACATCGTCGGGTGGGTCATCCAGTCCCTAGTAGAGGGCTCGGCAACGTTTGTCGTCAAGAAGCTGTGCTCGGCGCTGGTAACCTACTTCATCCACTTCCCGCAGCATTGGCCGCTCTGTTTGCGGCATTTCATCTACTGCCTCGACATTGGCCGCGGTGCACCAGTCGAAGTACTCGACGAGGCCCTCCAGACTAGCCTCCTCGTCGGCAACCTTGAGCCTTCTAAACTAAAAGTGGCCGTCTGGTTCGCCACCTCGCTCGTCGAGGAGGTCGGTAAGACGGATATGAATTCGACCAAATAGTACGTTTTGCTCAAACCCTCTGTACATATTTACCTTATATACATGCTAATAGAGATATTAAGTCTCAACGTTCACAACCAACTCGCCAAAAATGGCCCCGACGCGACATGTCTTCTAGCTACCGGCTTTTCCTTATCATCGGATAATTATATCCAGGGCGAAACCATCCATTGCTTCCAGGCGTGGATCCTCTACGCGCAACGCGTCCCCTCTTCTGCTTCGGCGTTACTTCTCCTCGACCCGTTGAGGCAACTCGTCGACCCAGCGATAAACACTTTCGCCGACCCTGACTTGTTTCAAGACACCGCTGAGCTGTTTTCCGATGTCCTGTCCAACTACTCGGCCTTTTTCACGGAAGCGCACTACGCATCCCTAGCAGCAGTCCTCGACAGCCCCTGGGCGGCCGAGAAATTTCGGCAACTGATCCAGCGGCCCGGCGAGAGTATTGCATTCGGTCTGCTCATGTTGGCGTACGGCGACGCCAGAGTTGCCGATTTGATTGAATCCACTGACGAGCAGTCTCAAAGACTTTTGGGCAGACTGGTTGGTCTGTTAGACGCGGACGGCTATTTGGTCGGCGAAGACACCATTTTCGTTCCGGCTCTCGAGTTCTGGTCGACCTTTGTTGAGACAATGATCGATGCCGTCTATGATCCGTCTGGTCCTAACACGTCGTGGCGCCAGCTGGCGGAACAGCACCTCAGAAATGTGGTGATGAACTGTTGGGGCAAGATCCAATGGCCGCCTGTCGAGGTGTTTGCGGAATGGGATTCTTCTGAGCGGGTTGGGTTTAGTGATGCGAGAAAAGATGTGGCAGACCTTTTACAGTCGGTGTTTGCGATCAACGGCGGGCAGCTTGTTGCGTTTTTCGCGGATTTGTCCTTGCAGTCCGTTGCTACGAGGGCTTGGGCAGAAGTTGAGGCGTCAGTCTTCTGTCTCGGCTCGCTGTCGGACTGCATCTCTGAAAACGCGGAGATGGATGCTCAGTTGGCGAAAGTTTTTGCCGCGCCGTTCTTTGAGATGCTCGGCGGTGGCGAGACGGGGATACCGCTCCGTCTTAGGCAGACAGGCTTGCAGCTTATTGAGCGATACAAGGAGTACTTTGAGCGGCATGCCGAGTATTTACCCCATGCGCTTAACCTGTTGTTTATCGCTGTTGACGATCCTGTGTTGGCTGGACACTCTGCAAGAGCGATTGCCACGCTGTGTTTGTCCTGTCGGGCGATCCTGACGGGGGAGGTGGAGGCGTTTCTCGGGCAGTATCAAAGGATACGCAGCGGAAATGGTACTACTAATGATAGTAATGCTGCTGGGGGCGGTGGTAAGGTACTGCTGCTGGATTCGTTGGCCGAGGAGAGGATCGTGCTGGCCATTGCGGGGATCATACAGGCCATCTCTGATGAGGGCAGGAAGATGGATATGTTTCAGCAGCTTTACGGGTTTTTGAGAGCCGACTTTGAGCGCGCGGTAAATCTTAAAGCTGATCCGGGGCTGCTGAATCTCGCGGACCCGAATTATCTAAGGGGAGTTGAGACTGCAGCGGCGACACATCATCAACCGAGGAGTCAGCAAGGCGGTATATCGGCGGATGAAGTTGCCCTACAGATCGCCCTGAGAGGGCTACGGTGCCTGTCCAGCATGGCCAAGGGCATGCAAGACGTAATGGAGCGGATCATCGACCTGGATAGCGAGCCGCGGCCGTTGTTTCCATCACAAGGAAAACTGGCGCCGCTGCAGGCGGACATAATCGGGCTCATGGCGGAGGTGCAACGGACGTTTTATGGGAGCAGCGAGGTCGTCGTGTGCATCTGCAATATCTACCGAGCCGGGTTCTCGGAGACGGAGCCCGGCCCGTTTGTGTTTCCGCCGGACATGGTGACGGAGTTTCTCGTCTCGCAGGCTGCCGGCAGTACACCGAGGCCGGGCACGCTGCTGAGTCTGGCGTGCTCGTTTGTCGGGTCGCTTTATCGCGGGCCGAAGGCCGTGGTGCTCCGGCAGCTGGAGAGGTTGTTGCCGTGGGTGATTTCGCTGTTGCAGGGGTTATCTGGCATGTCGCTTTCTCTTTTCTCTGTTTCTCTCTTTTATAGGTGAACATTGCTGACGGAATTGTGAGACAGAACCAGAAGCCGACACCGAGGTCGCGCAAAACGGCATCCAGTTCGTCGACAGGGCCATGTCCAAGTACCCCGAGGTGCTCTTCCAGATCCAGCCGCAGCAGATGCTGGAATTCTTCTTCCTCTTCTCGTTGGAAGTGCTGAACGGCAAGGAGCCGTTGCCCAAGGGCGCGGCTGCCGATTTCTGGGTATGTTTACTTTACACCCTTACCTTACTAAGCTAAGGTAACTTCGAACTAATGTTTGTGTAAACAGTCGGCATTTATATCACTAAAACCTGAGACCCCTGAATTGCAGTCATTCATCACCAACGCGATGGACCAGACTTTAGGACCACTGATCGCTCAGAGCCTGATGCAAAACATCGGCGGCAACGCGGCCCGCAGCGAGCTTGATAAGTTGAGCGACCCGCTCAAGAAGTTGGTGGTCAAGCAGGTCCACGCGCAGCAGTGGCTTGAGCAGGCACTCTTTGCGGATAATTTCCCCAGCAAGACGGTGACATCGGAGGAGAAGACGATGTTTCTTAAACGGATCGTTGCGTTGAGGGGTGCACGGGCGACGAATGCTGTCGTGAGAGAGTTCTGGCTTGCTTGTCGCGGGTCGAACTTTGCTTATGCTAGTTGAGCTTTCTAAATCGTAGTAGTGGTTGTGGGTGTTGGTGTTGGTAAGGTGGTGAGCTTTAGGCTGTATGTTTATGGCCTGGACTGAGGCGGATATTGTATAAGTTGTTGGACAAAGGACTTACCTACCTAGATAAGTGGTAGCAGGCGATGTCTTGAGACTTTTGATCTAGTCACCAGTCACTTATATCAGGCAGCCAACTAAGTTGGGAAGAGCTTATGGAGGGCTACAGGTTACATATACCTGAGGTTGTTTGGTACGTAGCCGGCTGTATGGGAGTCTCATGTTCAGTAAGCTATCTAGGTACGTACATATATGAGCTCAGGGTGGTTGACGATGATGGGTACCTGCCTACATTAGATACCTATGTGAGATGGATGATATCTGTAACAGAAAAATACCTAAGACTCTCTGCTGTTCTCTTGTCTTTCCTCCCTGCGATGACGCAATATTTGCCGCTTAAAGCAGAGTGTCTAAAATTACCGAGAACAAGTACGGGTGGCTGCATTGTATCTCCTTTTCAGACATATGATTATTTATCTTTCAATTATTAGGTATAAAGTAATATCTAGACCGACGACCCGGTCCCCCCTAGTATACTGAGCCCGTAGTATGTATTTATCGTGCGAACGAGGCGAGGGTTTAAAATAAAATGACAATGAAGTAAAAAGACCACACAAGAAGAAAAAGAAAGAATTCGGGAACGGGACTACCCCTTCGACATAAATTCATCTCCGACTATTCACACGTCAAACCCAACATTTCTCTTTTATTCGGTTCCCGAAGTAACCCGCGCACCTGTGTGTGTGTATGCGTGGTAGTGGGCAGAGAGGCATTCACCCCATCCCCTCACTGTCTCGTCTCTTTCACTTCGCTTCTGTCTTTGACAAACCAAAGAAAAGATAGCTACCTCTTCTTACCATTCGCCACCGGAGCAGCGGCAGTAACAGCATACGTCTTAGCCTTTCCATTGGCAATAGTATTCGCCTTGAGCGTGGCAGCAGCAGCCTCCTGGCCGTTCGGATCACTACTCAGATCCTCGTCGTCCTCGAGCTCCTCGTCGTCAGACCGATCATCCTTGGCAACATTGTGCACCGCAAACCGGTAAGCGATCCGCAGGATATAGAACAGCCAGAAGAGGTTAAGAGCCTGCAGCGCGGATAGCAATCCACCAGTAATGTAGAAAGACAAGTCGCACTTGAACTGCTCGCCTGCCCAGTCAAGCCCGTAAGGCCCGACGGTCTGGAACTCGGTAAACAGACTAAACAGAATACGCAGGTTGAGGTAGTGCCGCAAATAAATCCAGACGGCCATGAAGAGGGCGTAGTACGGCCCCGTCAGCGGGTGGTCGACGTAGTTGAGAGATTTGGAGGTCTTGAGAGAAGTCAGTTATCTGAAGAGAGCTGTGAAACGGGATGGGAAGGGAAGCAAGCTTACCGCCAAAAAGAAATCGCTAATATCATGCGTAATGTAAACCGCCAGACCCATATACGTAAAATGAAACCGGTAGCTCAGCGCAATCAGCGCAAGACTAACAATATGGTGCCCAATAAGCTCCTTAAAGTCCTTGCGTGGCGCCTCCATCCCGAGCAACAAAACAATCGCCTGCTGCGACCAGTAGGCCGCCTGGAACAAATAATAAAACTTGAAATAAGCCTCGTGCGTGAGGTGGGGGAACGACTCGTACATGCCCCTGGTATTGAAATACCACACCGGCGTGCGGCTCATGATGTACATGCCCGCCGGACCCAAGAAGGCAAAGTAGATGGCCGTGTACATCTGCTCCATGTAGCGCGCCTGCTTGCCGCGCGACCTTAAGCCGGCCCGCCGCGCCATCGGCCGCAGCAGCTCCTGCATGATGAACTCGCGCGTGAACGACAAGACCACCGTATAAAACACCACGAACGCAATGTCCCAGAGCCCCTTGCCGTACTGCGGGACCTCGTCGGCGCTTGTGACGGGGATTTTGTACGACAGGAAAATAAAGTGATGCACCGGGTTGCTCTCGGTCGGGTTGAGCGCGTACAGCGACAAAAAGACGGTGAGGATGACGAGCGGTAGTACCCAGGTGTGCTTCAGGGCGTAGTGCTTCGCACGACGGAGGACGGAGCGGGCTTTGCGCCGCTTCGAGAGGCGCTTGCTGCTGCCTGGTGTTGCACCGGCGTGCGCTTCTTTCGCGATGTCCTGGAATAAATGCGCAAATCAGTTTTTCATGGTCCCGTCCCTCACAAACGACCAATTATCTAGAACCCACCTTTGACTGTGATTTTCCGGCAAGATGTGCAATGCTCGTGGCCAGGGCCGGCGCACCCGTGTCGCCGACTCTCAGCTGGGATCCCAGACCGCTCGACTTCCTCCGCCTACGGGCAGCAGCCGCGTTCGCCTCATCTGTCCGCAATTGGAAGTCGGCCGACGTGCTGAGCGGCGGGAAGGGCTCCGACGCTCCGGATGCTGGAGCCATGGCGGACGACGAACGGACGGCTGAATTTGTTTGCGAGAACTCGGTCGGTTCGGTCGGCCGTGAAGCACAAGTTTCGAGAAATTGGAGAGAGGAAGGAAGGAATACCGGTCGTGTAATATTCTCGCTTCCCGTTGTGGCTGTTCCCTGAGTGGTCGTCGTTGGCTGGGCTGCGCTTTGCTGACACTGCTTCTCGCCTGCCGTCGTTTCCCGTTCTTGTCACTTGATTATAATTTAGCCCGAATAAGGAAGATCAGACTGGATGACATCGAGTTCGGTCGCGCCGGGTTTGTCGTATCGTCCGATAGTCCGATCGAATTGAATGTAGAATTTCAAAAAGCCGTTCCGCGGGCGCCGTGGGAAAGAAAAGTTAATAACGGCAAGCGACGTTTCCAATTGTTCTCCTTATAAAAAAGTTCGAGGTCGCCCGCCCCCCAGTTGGTCCGTTCACGATACCCAATTTCCCCTGAACCAAGTGGATTTCATCTGGACCCTTGGCTTGTCCGCCACGAGAAAGGGTCCACGGTCTCCGCTGGTCCCACCCGCCCATCGATCCCCATTAATTTTTCTTCAGGGGTCCTGCCAACTGCCAGGAGACGGGTGGCCTCGGGTCCCGAGAGGTCTGAGATAATCAATCTGATTAAGCTTACTTGCATGTCCTTTTTCGGCAGCCCATTCATCTGCAGAGACGAATAATGCCAAATTGACAAATATTTCAATATCAACATCTGCTTCAGTGTGGATATTCTACCTGGAAAAGATCAAGTTCAAATTCATGCAGCAATGGCGAATTGAGTTTCACTAGGTATGTGCCTGACTTTGTACGAAACGCTCACACAAACGCGACTAATAGGTATCTGGTCCCACTTTTTAGGAAAACGCTTGAACAATAAACATAAGTAAAAATCATAAAACAAAGCAAAGAAATCCACCAGCATCATTCGGTCCAAAATCAAAAGCAAGATCATCCCAAACAGGTAATTACTCCGAGTTCGAGCGGTTACCACCGATAATGTCGAACATAGTCAACCATCATTTTGTTAAATATCGCTGGGGGCGGTGGGTAGAATCGGTTTTGCGACGACCAAAGTAATCGACATAATGACCGCATCGTCGCCATTTTAGTCATACTCCAGCTTCACATGGATGGTGTCGCCCAGAAGGGCGGGATCCAACTTGACATTGATGTTGTTGTCCACAAGGGCGGGGTAGTCGTACTCGAACTTGACATGGATGGTGTCGTCCCCAAGGGCGGGGCGGTCATACTCCAACTTGATATCGATATCCTCGTTCACGAAGGCGGGGTCTATGGTGGAATCTTGGTCGTCCGTTGCGTCCGAGGCAGTCAGCGTCTTCAAAGTATTTCTGTGGCGGTCTGACAATACGGGCTTAGGCAGAAGCCTTTGATAGGCGCGTCCCGTCCGGCGGTTGATCAGAATGTTCCCTACTTCTGTCGGTGGAGTTTGCATCTCCTAAGTGCTCTGGTGGTTTTCGATGGTGGTTTAGTTATTGGGCTAGGCATGTTACTTTGGGTGTCGGTGCGTGATGGAAGCAAGAGAATTAGTTGGCGGGTGGAGGCCAGGGATGTCATACCTGTTGCGGAAGCGTGGCCGAATAGTACATCTCATCGACATTGTACATGGGCGCCTGTGGCTGGCCATACGGCGCCGGTGCACCCGGTTGCCCCGGATACATGTTTGCCGCGTTGCGGTAGTCTGCCTCGGAGGCGATGGCGTGACCGCCGAGCTGGGTGTAGTCGGGCGCTGCGGCCATAGGATGCTGTCCACCGTGATTCGGGGCGGCGACGCCGGGAGGCATCTGGCCGGCCTGCGCCGCGCCAGCCTGCCCGGCGGTGGTCCTCTTGGCGTGACTGGCCGCCTCCTCGCGCGGGACGATGTCGATGAGAAAGTCAAACATGTCGGACTTGGCAAGGGCGGAGGCGATGTCGGACCGCTGGAGGGTGCGGCGCTTGTTCTCCTCGGCGTGAATCCAGGCGCGCATGGTCAGCTCGGTGATGAAGATATCGCAGCCTTTGGCGAAGAGGATGGGCGCCTCAGCCGAGATCATCTTGACCTCGGGGTCGGCCTTCATAACCTTCTTTATGCGCGCAAGCGGTAATTGGTGCATCTTGTAGTCGTGCGAGTCGCTCTCGAGGTGGCTGATTGTCTGCTGCCAGTAGGCCGTGAGGATGTCCTTGTACTGGCCATTGAGACCTTGGTGAACGTTGGCCCACGTCCCCGTGTACAACTCCGATTGAGCATAGCCTTGCTGGGATAACGCGGAGCTCGCGCCGTAGTGCCCGCCGTGACTGGTGTCATAAACCGGTTGTGGGCGGCCGGCCTGTTGTCCCGATGACGGGTTTTGGGCATCCATCTTTGTCGGTTAGGATACGTCGTCTCTTAAGCTGTGTTCTTGATTTTTCAAATAGAGTTAGTGAGAATGAGCATATTTGGTTCGGGTTTGCGCGCTCTTCGGGGTTTATTGCTTCCTCATATGAGGCTTGGGTGGCATTCAACGGGTCCCTCTGTCGCGTGATTGTCACTGTCTGTTCTGTTGAAGAACGGACCGCAGGGTGCCAACTTTGGCCATTTCCGAGATGAGATTGGAAACTGGGGTGCGGAGGATAGGCATATCCTGTGTCTGGCGCCCTTGCAAATGACCGAGCTCACTCGAGGCCGACCGTTGTGACGATTGTTTACTTTCGCTTCCATCTCCAGTCACCTCTCGTGACTTGCGACGATGCGACAGGGTCCCCAGCCAGTCTCTTCATTGGAGGGGGTTTGGGCGCAACCAACCTTAACGGCCGGACAAGGCCAGTTGATGGTGATTGGGTGGGATTGATTGGCCGAGATCAAGCTTTCTAGAGAGAGCGGGGAGCGAATGGCGAATGGTGGAGTTTAAAATATTCCCCAGGCCGGATCCCTTTTCTCCTTTTTCTAATTCGCTTTTCTTTTATTGACGAACGAAAAGGCGAGGAGGCAGCTCTCGCTTTGTCCGGTCGGCGCGGTCGCGCGCGTGGTTGAGCGAGCCACTCAGCTCCAGTTTCGAGGGGTATGAAATGATTGGTGAGATTGGGCGCGGGCCTTTGGGTTGGTGTGGGTTTTTGTTGTTGGATGAAAGATGGGCGCGGCGCCAGGCAGGTATCACGGGGAAACTGACTATCAAAGAAAGTAGACTTAACGTACCTTTATTATGTGAAGCAGGTGGTAGTTTACGAGAGAGGCGAGAACTAAAAGATAGGGATTTTGAGATATTATTTCCTTGCCACGAGATGATGAGTTTGTGTGTGCAAAGCGGTCAACGGGAAAGGTTGGGCATCAGCGACGGCCACGGACAAGACGACGGACCACCTCGGGCGGGCTGTTGTTGTGTGTGGCGCAGGTGCAGGTTTTTGCGCTGTGCAAGGGTGTGTCCAGCGCTTTCTCTCAGCCCAAAACCTGGAACGCTCTACTGGCTGCTGGGCTCCGTTGGGGCTTGCGGCCTCTTTATGCGGCCCACGTGCAGAAGAACAGGCTGTAACCGCCTGCCCAACCGTTGCCAACTGGCATACCAGCCTCACTCCTGCCCTATGACGGAACTGTGGGTCTGCTGTCATGCCGTCTGAAACCGCCAGAAGACAAGCATCAATGTTTATCCTTTGCCGCTGGGACAGTGGCAGGTGACAAGACTTGATTGGCCCATGCGGTTTTGGTGGGTCTTGGAAGCTGCATGCTTCTATCCCACTTTTATTTTCACCACCAAAGCTTTCGGGATTTTTTTCTCTTCCTCTGCCGACTTCCACCATCAAGCAATGTTCTGACATTGCCCACATTTCCCCCAGCTCTTATCAGGAACTGTGGTATCTACAAACATGGCGACTACAACCCTCGGGCTGCCAGATGCCGAAATCGACAGGCTTCTGGCCGAAGCAGAGGCTCGCCTTGCAAGCCGTGATGCATCCTCCAAAGCCGTGAGAATCGCAACTCCTGCGGCTATTGCGGCGCCGGTGGTCACCCCACCTACGACTGGAGGACAGGCAGTCAATTTGAAGAAGGAGCGTAAGGACGTGTCCGTCCGGGTACCTGCACCTGTCCAGAAGAAAAAGGTACGGACAACACACCTACCCCCAAACCCCTCTACGTGTTCTGTGATGAAGAAATATCCCATTTTTTGTGATGCAAGTTAGTGTCCCGTCATGGGAGACTGCTCGCGCAAACATGATCCCTTATAATCATAGTTACTCTGAGAACATTATCAACCGATTCCTTTTCTTTCAGTTATTGTGTCATGGGCATCTCGCTGACATATGGCAGGCACCCGAGGACGCTGGCAGTGACTGGGTAAGCTCGTCCGAATGCGGCTCGCCATGAGGACCATCTCTAATGCCAACTTTAGTTTCATATGCCGAAAACAAATTTGACCCCGGAACTGCGCAGAGACCTCCAGATGATCAAGCTACGAGACGTAGCTGCGATGGGAAAACAATTTTTCAAACGCGACACGAGAAAGAACTTTGTCCCGACCTATTCCCAGGTGGGAACGATTCTCCCTGGTGCAACTGATGGTATGAACAACCGCCTCACGCGCAAGGAGAAGAAGCGGACTATTGTCGAGGAGGTCTTGGCCAGTGAAGCCACCAGCAAGTACAAGAGCAAGTACCACGAGATCCAGGAGAAGAAGCAGAGCGGAAGGAAGTCGCACTACAAAAAGCTGGTTGCGGGCAGGCGGAAGAGGTCTTGAATGGTCCGCCAGCCGATTGAACTATAGCAAACAGTCGAAACAAAACACCACACAGAACCAACAGTTCCTCAGGCGAGCAACACGAAGCTCGCGCCGCGGAAGGATGGCCTCGTGTTGGGATTATTCGGCGGGGAGGACCAACTGGCCAGTCGGTAGCATGGAATATAGGCTCCGTCGAGGCTATTGGAGTGGTTATGAAGATGGCACCGCAGAACTGGAAAGTCTGCAGCTGTACATCAAGCGCATTGTCTCGAGTACGAGACGTCATGGTCGTTTGGACATGTCGAGATTACTCATGCGCTTGGTCTAGCTCTTCATGGGCATCATGAGCTGGGCGATGATTATGAGAGCATTTATATAGATACCCCGTTCAATTAAACAAACGCAAACAATCAAAATCGATGCTGCCAAAATCGTGCTAATGTTGTCTGAATGTCGTTGGGAATTCTGAATTGTCATGAGCAAGTGGTGGCTTATCGATAAGGACCCCTAGCCCGTGTTCCTGGACCTTGGTGCTGCCCCGAGATGAACCGCGCTAAAAACTCGCATCTCGACGAACGTTCAACTTTTCCCTGACACGGGCGACGCAAAGATGAATCAACCACCATTAATACGGCCGCTACGGTCCTTTCTGCAGGGCCGATTGGTAGGATCCCCAAATCGATAACTATCCCAGGTTTTCTCCGGCTAACGAGCTCGGGGCGACAGCAATTTGCGACGGCACGACCAGCAGCCATCCTCCGCCCGTCGATACACGTTCGTGGCTATGCGTCCACTGAGTCGGATGGGCCGGTGTAAGAATTCCGATAATCGAATTCGTCGATTTACGATAAGCCGCTGATACTATCGAAACAGAGATGCCACCGTGCCCAAGGCCGAGGCACCCAAGGCCGAAGCGACGCCCGTAGTTGCTGAGATCCCCAAGGTCGAGACGAAGCCCGTAGCTGCTGAGAAACCGGTCGTTTCTAAGAAGCCTGCGGTTGCTGAGAAGGTCGAGGTTAAGCAGCAGGACAAGTACGCAATCCGACTCCTCCGAACTCAAGTAACCGAAACTGACGAAGTTAACTCTCTACAGGGTCGCCCCCGAGAACGCAACCCCTACTGACGCCACTGCCGCCCCCGCGGAGGCACCGAAAGCCACCACCGCTGCGACTCCCAAAAATACAAAGGCAGCCCAAGCCGTCGTCCACAAGAAACAAGAACCAGCAGTCCAACAAAAAGCAGAGCTCCTAAAGCCGGCCATCAAGCGCATGCCGCGCGCTCTGGAGGCGTTGTATCTACAACCGCTCCGGCGCGAGGCTGAGTTTGGCGTGCCGACGTGCGACCTGCAGATCCGCTCCTACTCGCTGCGCAACCTCGAGTTCTTTTGCGATTTCGCGCTCAGGGCGGCCTATTACCTGAAGCTGCCGGCGTTTGGGCCGGTCCCGCTGCCGAAGATGACGTCGCGCTGGACGGTGCCACGGTCGGTCTTCGTGCACAAGAAATCCCAGGAAAATTTTGAGCGGATCACGGTCCGGAGACTGATCCAGATTCGGGACGGGCACCCCGAGACAGTGCAGATTTGGTTGGCGTTTTTGCAGAAGCATGCCTACTTTGGGGTTGGTATGAAGGCGAATATTTTTGAGTTTAGTCCGCTTGGTAAGTTCCTTTTGATGACATTGAGGTTGGGAAGGGGAGTTTGGCTAATTTCTGATAAACAGATGTTGGAAAGGCGATGGATGAGAGTGTTGAGGAGGTCAAGGAGGCGCTGGATGAGAAGTTCAAGCTTCTCGGGCAGCATAAGAAGGTTGCAGAGCATCTCAAGGAGGCTGAGGATGTTGAGGAGTTCCTTGCTAGCCAGAGGGTTTTGGCCCATAATGGACCGGGTGGTCGGTTGGACCTTTGAGATGAGAGAAAGGTGTTGTGTGTGTAGATATATGTACTTGCTCCAAGACGCCGTGTCGTGTTCAATGTAAACCCTTTGTACAACTTCATGCCGGCTGCCATTAATCAGGTATCTAAACTTCAATATCTCATCAATTCATGCTCTGTCAGTCTTTGGCAATATATCCGTAAAGTTGTGAGTGATGTTCCGTACACGTTGTGAAGTCGCCGCGCACGGACCATCTAAAATCTGTTAGGAACCTGTACATTCTCTCATAACATTAGCTAACAGTGCAACTGCTGCTCATCTCATCTTGAACAGTGAACTTCAAGCTCTTCAAAATCAGGAGGTATGTGAACTAAACCCAACACCGAACACTCACATACTGACCTGTTTTACCAGGTTTTATTTGACATTCGTTACCGGACTGGCTGGGAGAAACGAGACTCTGGCAATGAAGGGTAGGAGTAGTCTCCTGAGTTTGGGAGGTGTTCGTTGGGGGGCTGCTGCCAGAAGAACAACACCATTCATCAACAATCCCCGTTCATGTCCAAGTTCAAGTCAACGTTTCAGCACTAGTCCCACACAGAAACAAGACCTTTTCGAAGCCCTCGAAGGTGCCGAGAAGGAAAAGAAGAAAGGAACGAAGGTCATCTTCTCCGGCATCCAGCCGACCGGCGTGCCGCACCTGGGCAACTACTTCGGCGCGCTGCAGCAATGGAAGCGTTTGCAGGATGAAGCGTACTATTCCTCGTCGTCGGTAGTGGGGAATAACGAGAATTTCAATGAAAATGACCAAGGATACAAAGACACCAGGCTTCTGTTCTGCATCGTCGACCTGCACGCCATCACGATGCCGCGCGAGTGGGGGCTTCTAGCTCAATGGAAGCGCGAGATGATGGCTTCTCTGCTGGCCATCGGGCTTGACCCGAATTTGTCGACTATGTTTTATCAGTCGACTGTTTCGGCGCACACGGAGCTGCAGTGGATATTGAGTTGTACCGCTAGCACGGGGTATCTGTCTAGGATGACGCAGTGGAAGAGCAAGATATCCGTCAAAGACGACGCGTCGCTGCTGGACAAGGAGGTGCTCAGCACGCTCAAGCACGGCCTGTTTTCGTACCCGATCCTCCAGGCGGCGGATATTCTGGTCCACCGGGCGACCCATGTCCCCGTCGGCGAGGACCAGAAGCAGCACCTCGAGTTTGCGCGCAACTGCGTCACCAACTTTAATCATCGGTATCTAGGACCGTATCTGGTCAAGCCGGAGACGATAGTCTGTGAGTTTTCTCTCTGTCTCTGTCTCTCTCACGAATAAACCCCCCCCCCTCCCGCAAACTGACAATATTTCCGAGAAAGCCTCCATAAAACGCGTAATGTCCCTCACAAACCCAACCTCCAAAATGTCCAAATCCGACCCCGCCGCCGCCTCGCGTATTCTTATTACGGACACGGCCGAGGCGATCGAAAAGAAGATAAAGGGCGCCGTCACCGACTTCAACGCCAAGTACGTATGGTACGACCCAGAGGCCCGACCGGGCGTGAGCAATTTGTTACTTCTGCTCTCGCACCTCGACCCGCACAATCGGACCCCCGAGCAGCTGGTGGCCGACGACTTCGGCGGCGGCGACGGCCCGACGGGAACGACGAACCAGGTGAAGATATTGAAAGAGCAGGTCGCCAAGGCGGTCAACGCGGAGCTCGAGCCGATACGCGAAAAGTTCAACGAGATCATGTCACGCGATAAAGAACATCCGGGGTATCTGAACCAGGTTATTATGACTGGACGATCAAGGGCGCGGAGTAGTGCCGCCAACACGATGAGGATCGTGAGGCAGGCTTGTGAGTTGGATTTGTATACCTAATTACGGCAGCTAGCTACCTTAAGGAATAGTGGCAAGCGAAGTAAGATATGGATGGTGGTGTAAGTTAGATGTGTATTATTAACCCTGTGTCATAGATAGATCAGATACAAACCAAAACAAGTTCCCTTTTTGAGTCTTTCTGTGGTCAGAGAACCGGGAGACATCTAATAAACTACTAGCTGATTTCACGCCGGATAACGAGAACCCGGAATCGCAACCTGGTTGCTGTACTCTCTGCGTTGAGAATCTACACCAAGCCCCGGTCGAATAAGGCTGATCAAGATTAATCTCACTTTCCATAGAAATAAACTGGCAGTAGCAGGAGACACTTTTTGATATGTGATATCATTCAAAAGGAACAAAGCTCAAGCGGTATTGCAACTTGTAAATTTTATTTCCATCCCATCGCCCCTTTTACTATTGGTATTCAACCCTTCCGTTCCCGCTATATAAGTCAAGTTCCGTTGTACCTTTTCCCTCCCCCTGCTCGCAGCTTATTATCTCAATAATACCATCTGCATCTTTCTTTCTGTCCTGTATTTCCAGAAATGTTTTAACCTTTAATACCTCCCGTCTCTCCCCTTTACTGCCCTGTCCGATCGAACGAACACATTTTCCCAACCCGAGCAACTACAACAGAAACACAAGCCCAAAAAATCAACATCAACCGCACACGCATTTGCTCGCTCGCTCGCTCGCATAAACACTCTCAAGGCTTGCTAAATTTCACATTTGCTTTTCAGAGCAAGAGTCGCCTCTGCAGACCCAGCCAGTATCGGAGGCCGGGAAAGGCACAGCCGTCTGCCAGTAGTCTGTCCATTATATCAGAAACCACAACCATTAATCACTACCATTACCATCACCACACCTCATAGAACAGAATGCTGCTTCTCCCTACACTTCTACTTCCTTTTGTCTCCGACACCCCCGTATTTCCCGCAAAGCCAGTCAACTAACTCCCCGATTACCACACCATCCCCCCGAAATTACCACAAAATGCAAACAGGAAACCGGTTCATGCACCGCTCGCTGACCAATAGAACAACTCCAAACCCCTGCTCGCTTGCACTCTCTCCGTGTCCCAGGCAACACGCCTGAGCTGAAATAAATTATTTCGGGCGAAATACCTGGTTTTCTTGCCCCAAACCCGCATTGAACAAGTCCCACCGAAACGCCGCCCATGCTGTAAATCATGGTTCTCATCTCTCGTAACAAATGCCAAAGCCGAAAAATGCGCAAAGGAAATGACACAAACAAGGCTGTATATAAACAAGGAAAGGGGCGATTACTACCGCTCGTATCGTAAGACTTAATCGTGTATAATGTCGTACGTCAACGACCAAGCTTAAAACGGGCTTCGCCGTCGACATAAAATTAGGGTGATAGGGAGGTGTAGAATGTTGTCGATGGATTAAAAGACGCTTTCTGCATCTGCTCCAAAATCATAGTCATAGCAGACAGATAACGGCTGACGATTATGCAGAACCGTTTTGGGGCATGTTAGATGGAACCAAAGGCGAAGACAACAACTGTTCATGGTATCTTTGTTGCATCAGCGCTTGGTTCGAGGCGGCTGAGTCGTCCCTGTCACAAATTTCTCCGTGTTCGGAACCGTCGCAGCCGTCATATTGAAGGGTGCCCTCCGAACCATTGACCGAGGCATTGGTATCATCGGAGGAAACAGAAGCGCTGTCAGCTTGTGAACCGTCGTCCTTGATGGAAGCCGAGCTTGTGGGACTGTTAAGGCCAGCGTGAAGAATCGTCGACGAGGCCATGCTGTTGTAGCCGTCTGATGCCGCATCTGCGCGGGAGAGATTTGCCTGGCAAAGAAGCTTCTTCGCTTTCCGGGTAGCGTCACGAGCTTCCTCGGCGGCGCGTTCGGCACGGCAGTGCTTATCCCACATTGAAGCATAACGCCCATTCAACGCCAGAAGCTCCTGGTGAGTACCCTTCTCCACCATAGTGCCGGCGTGGAGGACGATGATTTGGTCCGCATGGGTTATCGTCGATAAGCGGTGCCTATCAATCAAGTTAGCTCGAGAAGATGCCTGGAAGAAATGCGAGCCAAACTTACGCAATAATCAAAAGGGTGCGGCCAGTTCCAAAATTACCACTGATCAACTTCGACTGAATCTTTTGTTCCGTCTCGCCATCTAGGGCCGAAGTGGCCTCGTCCAGCATGATAATCTTCGGGTTCTTCAAGATGGTACGCGCAATGGCGACTCGCTGCTTCTCACCACCACTGAGCCGAAGACCGCGCTCACCCACCCGTGTCCGGTATCCGTCGGGAAAGCTCAGGATCCTGTCATGGATAGCAGCAGCACGACATGCCTCAAAAACATCTTCGTCCGTCGCAGCTGGGTTCGCGTATTTCAAGTTATACATGAGGGACTCGTTGAAGAGCATTGTATCCTGCGGGACAACTCCGATAGAGCGACGCACACAGTCGATCGTCAAGTCCTTCACGTCGTGACCGCCGATCTCAATCCTCCCACTGTGGCAATTGTAGTAGCGAAACATGAGGCGGAAAACGGTCGACTTGCCACCTCCGGATTCTCCCACAAAAGCTGTTGTAGTACCAGGCTTGCACTCGAACGACAAATCATGGAGTGCTGTTCTGCGCTTGTCGTACGAGAACCCAACCTTGTCCCACTTGATATGACCGCTGCACTCTGGTAGTGTCATTGCGCCAGGTTTATCCGTAACAGTCGGCTGGATCTTGAACAACTCGAGCAGCCTCTCGCCGGAGATCATGGCCTGCTGCACAGTTCGGTAGAAGGTACCAAAGAAGTTGAGCGGTCCTTGTAGTTGGCCGAGGTACGTAACCAGCGCGACAAAGTCACCAACGCTCCGGGTTCCTTGTGACACCTCCCAGGCGCAGAACATCATGCAAACCATGATACCGCAAAGAAATACCAGGGATTGGCACATGTTCATGTGGTTGATGCCCCAAGTAACCTTGGCCTCGGCCTCTTGAAAGGTGAGAATAGCGTTTCGGTATCGGGTGAACTCGTACTTCTCCTGGTTGAAATACTTGACTGTTTCGTATGATGTGATCGAATCGTTCTTCACGGCCTCTTCCTCCCGGTCGGCATTGACCATGTCACGTCGTTGGTCTGCTCTAGTGGCCGCCATGCGGATCGTCAAGTAAAGGTAGTAGAAGGTGATGATCGAAACAAAAAGCGCATACATCGACCCAAACTTGATCTTGAAGTAAATGATGGCGATCATAAGGTCCACAAGCATCGGTACGACCTGGAACGTCACCTGCTCCAGGAATGCGTTGATGGATGCTCCCTTGTTGAGTGCGGAGAGTACTTCTCCAGTGCGTTTTCCAAGATGGAAATCCAATGAAAGGGAATGAACATGCTCAAATGAGGCCGTTGTAAGGGCGCGGTAGGTGTGCTGTGACACAGGGATCCAAAGGATGGACCGTAGAGAGCCGAGCACCCCTGACTGTCCCTGAAGCAGCTTATACATGATCAAATATCCAAGGTCGGCCCATGGCATCTTATGTAAGCCTTCTTCCAGAGTGTCGGTTACTTTGCCAATCTGAGCCGGGACCATGATGTTGACATATCGCTGAAAGATAACGAGAATAAAGCACAGTAGGACGACGCCCTGAAGCTTGAGAGAATCGCTGGGCCAGAGGTAGGGGAAAAAGATCGAATATCCGCGGACGTACTCAAACCACGTCTTATGGGGGAGTTTCTCGGGCCTGTAGAAGGCGGCGTTCTCGTCAACCTCCTGGCAACCGGTGTCCGCAGTGTCGGTTTTAACGCGTCCGTTGGCGGCGTGGCCATTTGCTTGAGTATTGTAGTTTGTGCCATTGCCATTAAGCAAAGGGCATGTTTCGTCGGCATCGGACCGATTTGCCTCTTCATCCGTGTCTCTGTGTTCCTTGATACGTCTCTTCGTAGCGAGGGTGGCGTAAAGCAGAACTAAAAGGCCTAGGAGGCAGAGACGAACAACGCCAATGCTGAGGTCCAAAAGATCCCAGGTGCCGATTTCGTTCTCCAGCTCTGGAATCCGCTCTTCGATGCCGCCCATCAACTGGTGGTTCTCGTTGACGTAGAAGGCGAAAGAGAGCAAGATGGCAGCCTCGCCAATTAGGCCGAGATTCCAGACAATAAGGTGTACGATATTGGGACTCGGTTGCCAATCAAAGAGCGTGATGAGCACATAGACGTACAGGAAGGCCGATCCAATCAGGTAGACCTTTGCACCGTTGTGAGCAGGCTGCCAAGTGGCCAGCGCCGAGGCGACAAATAGACGAGACTCACCATTCGTTCCTCGCTACACCACCAACCGGATAAATCACGGGCATGCAAGCCATGGACGACAACTGCAACGCCATTGGCGAGAAAGCTCAATACGACGGCAGCCGCAATGTAGTGAAAAACTCCCTGGGCCATGCTGTTGCCGTCGATATGAAGCACTTGCGGCTTCTCGTGATGCTCTCGCTTCTTCTTGGTAACTGGCAGCGGCTTTCCGCCAGGGCCCCTCGCGGTCGGAACGATGAGCTCCTCTTCGGTCCGGGAAGTGAGGATGCTGTGAATCCCGGCGGATAGAATGAAGGCCACCAGCAACACCACAGGGTACAAGAGCTGGGCTTTCAGAAAGATGGCCTCGGCGGTGCTCCTCTCCGTCTCCGGTTCGCCATTGTTGCGGGCGACATCCATGCTGGGCCTGGAGGACCGTGTTAGACCCTGTAAACGAGTGAAAACGGCCTATTTTCGTGACAGAGAAAGAACGAGAGGGACGGAGAGAGAGCAAAAGGGCACAGGAGGAAAAATATTGAATTGGAGGCCGAGGCAGCCCGGGCACCACATGATTGGGTCCTCGCCGAGCCCGTGGTAATTTTCAAATATACAGACGGAACTTTTTGGTATTATTGAAAGAAGACGAGGCGCAGTGACGGAAATTCATGGCATCCGCGGCCAGCAGCGGCAAACAAGCGGATTGGTGCTGGTGCTGGTGATCTTTTGGCAGCTCAATCGACCTATTTCGTCTTCGCGGGGTGCTGGATCGTGCTGGACTCAAGGTGGTGCTTGGTGTGTTATGGTGGGGCAGAATTGGCAGGTGACGGGGTTGGTAGTGGTGGCTTTTGCCACTAGCTGATCCGAGTCAAGACGGGATGACTGAGGAGAGCAACTGACCTCGTTCAGAAACGGTGAACTAAGCTTAGAAGTCGCTTCTGAGCTTCCACCTTGAGCGTGTGTACACACTTCCAGGTTTTTGCACCGCTCACAAGTCACGGCTGCTTTTTTGGGGGTTTCTATGCCTCGGCGGGGCTCCAAGGTGGCCGGCTGGACCTGCTGGACCTGCAATGGTAGTCAGGGCCGTTGCAAGGCAAGGGACGGGGCGGTGATGGAAGAGTTCGAGGGAGAAACGAGCGTGTGGGATGATGTTTGGGGAGGAAGTCGAGCTCCCAGAATCAGATGGACCGATGGAGGGGTTATTGTTGAAGGGACGTCCAAATGGTAAAGTACTGTAGTGCAAGGTATCCCAGAGTAAGGGCAGGGGTCCAGGGCCCCTGGCTCGAACCCACTAGCCAACCAGACGGCACCGAAAGAGACAAGCAAGTTGATGCTTGTCGTTTTTGGGCAACGGCCTGGGCCCACGGGAGACGGTTGTCCACTCCGAAATGTCGGAGACGGCATGGTTGGCTGGGACCGGAAAGACTTCACCTAATACATGGACCTCACCCGCCCCCTCAAGCGCGAGCTTACCTAACAATTCCCGCCTCGCCCTCGCCTTTCACTTGCGCATTAAACCAAGCCGAGTCCCGTGTCTGGATTATTGAACGATGGACGGGACGCAGTACGGTACTTAGTGTTGTTTGAGAGGCTGCCGCAGCGAGGTCCTGGCGGCGACATACGATTCCAATCCATGGATGAACACGGACAGCCAAGTACTCGCAAGGACCCCGACAACGCTCGAGCTACCACCGGCACACATACGATACCTCCACAGCATCTATCAACCCTACCTTACTCAAGGTACCACCTACCTTTCCAACCTTACCCAACTAAGGTAAGGCACCTAGGACTCAGGAGGCGAGCTGGGGAGCTACCGTCGTAGACTGCCCTCTCAAGAACAACTAGACTCCACCAAGCCTAGCACGGACTGGACGTGTCGGTTCCGAGAGTACGGATCAGCCTGGAACTTGATGAAATCTCGTGTGGTACTATCGGGCATCAGGCATCCGGGAGGAAAGGCAGCTGGAGATTCCAGAAGGGGTAGCGGTCCTGCTCCTGTTTGTCAGGGAAGGCGCGGATGAGAATCAGCGCACTCGGCAGACGCATGGGACGGAAGGAGAGACCGAGAGACGGGACTGGCATGATGTCCAATGTCTGACCGTCTCTTTGAGTCGTCCTTGCCTCTGTGGGTTGTCTTTTCCCCGGAGAGCGCGGGCCTATGCTAAACTCTGCGGAAGGTCGGGTCAGACCATGGATGTATGGATTTTGACGTATGGATGTGTACTCGATCCAACGTCGTTGGCCAAGTCCATATGGTCAGCATCTGTCTATTCCGCGTCCGGGACTGACAGGCCAATACCAGACGACGGGAATAGTACAACCCAATCTTAGACAAAACGATAAACGACAGGCGATGACCTACAGACGACAGACGCCCAAGACAGACGCGGAGATGGCTCGAGTCCCCGACGTCTTCTGTATCCAGTTTCCACATCGCATTCCTGTCTCGACATTGCCAGGGATTGCACATACGGTCGCTTGCTTCGCTTGCTCGCATATGATACTCGCAGCGGGCGTCTGTATTCGCCCTGATGAAGCGCACTGTGGTTCGCCAGCTTGATCGGGGCCCAAACAGGCTCGGGCCCCGCTCCACATCTCAATCGTGCTTATCCGTGAATTGGATCTCTTCTTTTCTCACCGCCTTGCCATGTAGAAAAGGTGATTGCAGCTTTGCTGCATGCATGCCACATAAGTAACACTCGCCAGCTGCTCGAGGTGCATAGGTGCAAAGAAGCGTGTTTCGCTAGCCAAGGGTGTCAGGCGTCTGGAGGCGTCTGGAGGCTCGTGGTCCTGCCTGACATTCTCCGCCAGATGGCGTTGGCCGGTGCTGATTTGCTCCTAGCGGGGCGGCCTAACACGACATGGCAGGCATTGGGAGCCAGGTATTGGACCAGTCGCCGTCTGGAACTGCACGGCGACCCGGCCGCATCGGTGGGGAGCGGTCGAGTCGGTGGAGACGAACCTCCATCAAGTGTTCAAGTCCCGGCTGCGTGCTGCGTACCATTTGGATGTAATATGGATAGGTAGGAGCCCAGTGGCTCAGTGTTGCTGCGCGCGCTTGCCAGTTTGAGGTGCATCCATCCATACCGTAAAGCAAAGTGCGATAGGTACGGTATGTACGAAGTACGTTGCCGAGGTACATCTCACCGGCCCACAGCAGATGTCTGGGGACTCCGGCAGCTGCTGCGTGCGTAAAGAGCAGGAAGAGAGGTAAGAGGTACCTACGGTACAACATCCGCCTCCTTCCTTACGTATGCGGACACACACAGTAGTGCCTTCTTGAGCTGCGTGTGTTGCGTTTGGTGGTGGAGGTGGAGGCCAGATGTGTAGGACCGTACCTTCCTACTGTCCCGTACCTACAGGTTGAGGCAGTGCAGTTGCAGGCGGAGGTGGAGGTGGTGGTGGACCTAGACCTGGAGTGGGAGGGAGGAGTGAACGACTGGGTGAGTGGGGTGATGGGTGATGACCCGCAGGAGACTCGATTACTCGAAAGTCGATGGCGAGAATAAGAAGCAAGGAGATGTACTTGCATCGTATGTGAGTGAAGCAAAGAGGCAAAAGCGACAAGAACTGATGACTCCTGAGATGGAGGCAAGACCGAGAGACGGTAGCCTCCAACTGGCAAGAACGCAAGAACCCATGAGCAAAACCAGAATGACATACCCAGGTAGAGGAAGGGGGGCAATCAAGGAGAACTGGGAAGTTGCAACTGCAGGACTACAGAATTGCCTGCAACTCGGGCAGTCGCTGGTGCCTTCGGAAGTGCTCCGTGCTCCTGCCAATGGCTCCGTGCTCCTGCAACACACACCGTGTGTTTGTCCGTCTTCTCTCCTGATTTGTTTTGTTTTCGGCATCGCGCCAGATTTCGGCATGCATCCCATTCTGACATACAGTTGGTCTGAGGCGCTGATTAATGCTGATGACGGGATAAAAGAGGGGAGTAATCAAAATATTGTCTTCCAACAGAAAAAGACAAGAAAAGGGAGTGGTGATACGGAAGAGGGAAACAAAGCCATTGGTGGTTGAATCCTGCCGCCCGGGGAAGAGAGAGCTGCCGATCCGACGCCGTCAAACTTGTCACGGACCAAGGCCACGGTCGGGGAGAGGCACAGACGGGTCTGATCATCCTGGACCCCATGGAAGACCGTCCGGACGCAAACATGGCGATACGGGAGGCTCCCGAGCGGCGGGAGTTAAAAAAGCGGCCAACAAGAGGCGACGACAGACGACAGCGCCGCCGCACCGCCGCCGCGGACAACCTTGAACCTCACTCGCACCCACTCCCACTCGGCAGCAGCGGATGAATACCTAAACAGCAAAGCAAATTGTTCCGTATATTCACATCTCGGGCAGCCAAGGTTTTCGACCTCGACGACACAAGAAAAACCATGGCGGATCCGAAAGAGCATTTCCCCATGCGGCCACATGTCCCACCACATCGACCACATTGCTCACACCATACAGTTGGAGAGCCTCCCTGGTTCCGTGCTGTACATGTACCACCACACCTCTTGACCTCCACCCTCCTCCATGCGATGCTCCGGACGCCGGGCTCCAAGACGGTTGCACACCCATCCGTCAGAGGTCCAGCAGCCGATCGCTTGGCACCCATTGCTCGCGTTGCCGAGACCAGCCACCCCAGTGTCGCGTCATTTAGGACCGGCTCGTCCCCTCCCACCTGGTCCCCATGCTTGCCGTCAGCAAAAGTGCTCAACCCACGGCCCCACGGCCGCCGATGCCACGACAACTCATCAACCCCAGACTTGGCCCTTCACCGACAAAGCCGATAATGCACGATGATGCAGAGCTAACGCGACCGGTCGGGGAGTGGATCCCGGCACCCTCCAAATCAGAGCCCCGGGATTTTTGCTCGCCGATCTTGATGCGGTCCGGGCCCGGGTGCTGGGTAAGCACGCGATAGGGGAGTAGCGCTCAGGCTTCGGCAAGCTGTTGGGTGCATACAGACTCTTTCGCAACCACCAACGTGTCATACAGACTAATGCTACTCAGTATGCGCCACGGCTGCACGGCAGGCCTGCCCCTTGACGGTACAGGCTGACATGTCCCGAGAGCGTTGCAGAGCGCCTTTGGATCCTTCCGGACTGCCCGTCCTATTCGCCGCCATGACTTATATTTGGGTACAGATGCATCTCAGCTTCACCGGTGCCAGATCATTTCTGCTCCTCACCCGGCCGAATCCCGCCCGAGCTGCCGCCCGTTCGCCGTCGGCAGATCAAGCCAAGTTCACGGCCATTGCCGGGTAGTCATCCCGTCTTAGTGCCTAGGCAGGGCTTTACCGCTCTGAACGCTGGCCAGACTCCACATGTCGAGGAGAGAACAGCTCGGCAAGGAGGAAAGCGGATAAGGGGCAGACAAGAAGCCCGTGGAACTTGAAAAAAAGTTGACAAGTCATATTTTATCAAAGTCAATTCAAGAGTGGCACAAGACGCACAGCTGCAATACAAGACACGGCATATACCACCTCAGGTTGTGTTTCTGGCCCCGAGTCTGGGGAATAGAGAAACACGGGGTTGGACATGTCCCCAGACAAACGTTCTCTTGGTGGGACTCTCCCGCTTTTCAACGCATCTCGTGACGATCCCCCACAGACGCAGGTATGTCCAGCCGCAGATACTCTCGCTCTCCTGACTCAGTTGACTTTGCTGTCCAGCATGAGTCGTCTGTGGTAACCTTTCCTGCTATCCGCCATTTCATGTAGCTATTCAAACCTTTCCGTTTTCAGGTTCTTCCTTCTCGGACATCATGTGATGTCCCAACTTTGATGTTCAATGCTAGGGTTCCACCCGTCACCGCCAGCCCATTGTTTGTTTACTGCTCATCGCTGTCTGATGGCATCTTGCAGGTACGGTTGTGCCATGGAAGTCCTCTGCAATCTCCTTCTGTCCAACCAGTCAGCAAAACTCGAAATATTGATGCTCCATATGTCTCCTATCGCAGTTAAGGTACCTCGAGCTCGCCATCCGTGTTCACCTTTTTCTCGTCGAACCGAGATGGATGGAGGTTTCAGTCGGCCTCCAACTTGGAACAGTAGCCTTTTTCGGCGGCACAGAATTCGGGCGAGTAAGACGAGGCGTGGCATTTCGTCGGTTTGGTGACTCGCCACGCTTTCCAGCTTCTGACTAGAAAGCAGTCAGATGTCTAAGACTGTTCAACGGTTGTGCAGGCTTTGGGTTACTCACCAGGTCCCTTGACCTAGGGTTCGCTTGTCAGTGCTAAGTGACGCGTTAGTCCCTCAAGAAACTTAACGATTTTATCAGGCTGAGACATTTCTTTCATATTGAAGCTTACCGCATGCCTGGGGCCACTTGACTCCTGCAAGTACTATCCTGGACCGCGCCAGTTATCGTGATCATGATTGCGAACCCGGATTAGGGCGATCGAACACTAGTCTGGGTCTCAAAGCAGTATAACGTTGTGCGGTATCTCTTTGAACCCCGCGAAGCAGCAAGGAATCGGATCCCGGGTGACAACAATGGGGAGATATCCTAAGGATTCTTGACTTACCTGCAAAATGTCGAGAAATAAGTATGGTCTTTTAAAAGTCGATCCTTTCTTGAGCTCTGGTTTCGACTTACACCGTGGTCGAGGAACCGTGCTTATCCGAAATGATATATCGAGTGGATATTGCCTTTGCGGTCACAACAGGGACCTGCCTATTGACCATGGTGGTATTGACCGTCAAGGTTCACCATGTGGTGTTCCTCTGGTTGGAAACGGCTCCCGTTCTTGGAATCTTTTGAGATAAGTGGCGCGTATATCCTAAGAGCACCAATCAGGTTATTGATCCGACAATAATACCAAGGCATTATATTCTTCCCACCTCCTTTTGAGAGCAAGGCTGAATAGCATAAACCGAAAATGTCGCAGAGTTGATCAACGATCATACCGTTGTTATCCATTGCCATTGCTTCTCAATCGGTCATGCCACGAAACCATGGCAGCACCATCGACTTACACCGTGGATTGGTCATGTTCCTAGAAAGGGACACCGCCGATACGAAGATCTGCTGTAACGGTACATGAAGCTGCTGGGACAGGTGAGAAGAGACTCTCATGGGCCGTCTCTATCTAACTTCGAGGCAGTAACCAAGACATGCAACATCGATGTCTGTGCCACTTAGATCCGATGACATGTCGTTATACTTCGGTTCCAACTGCAGGTGCGGCTCTGCAGGGTCACAAGGGTTTATGCTACGCCAGTTTCATCGGACAGATCAGGGGTCATTGCAACTCTCTCCCAACTCTCACCCGGAGCAGACGCCACGAGAAAGGTCACAGACAGCATCTCGCCACCTCTTCCCTCTCTCGCGTCAAAGATAGAACCCCGCCGTTGCTTCCAACGAAGAGGTTTGACCGTATTCGGACGTGTCCACTTCCGAATCGAGCGCGCTGCAGATGCAAGCAAGCCCCCCAGGTGTGCTCGCCTCGTCGGCCGCCGCCGGCAGCGGCCTCTATACACACGTTACCTGTACGCCCCCCTTTCATTTACCTTCTGTATCTACGCTAGTTGAGATGTTCTCGTCATCTAGGAAGGGCGCCATATGTCCCAGCAGAACGAGACCAGGATCTATCAACTGGCGACTTGCTGCTGTGGCTAAGTAAGCTGCCATCACTCACTCAGTCAACAAAGACAAACAGGCCAAGATCAATAGCTGTAGGTAGGTAGGCGAACCGCGCCTATCTATCTATGTATGCATGCCAGACACCCTTCTCTCACCCCCCGCCCCCTTTCTTCCCGCTATGTATGTACCTAGGGATGTACCTTATGTGTCATGCACGATGATCGATTTTGGGTGACTATTTCGATCCCGCTAACCTGGGTATCGTCGCTGTATATGCCAGGACCACACCACTCACGTCGAGTACATCACGGTACGTACGGTCGATCCTACCGTAGGAGGGCACGATCTCGTCCAAATCCGTTACGCCTTGCAGCAGGCAGCCTAAGCTCCAAAGCTAAAAACTGCGATAGCCCAGGATCGTGAGATGATGTGCAGTATACAAGCCAGAAGTGGTGTGTGTGTACGTGTGTGGCTGGCTGGCTGGCTCGACGGGTGCGTGCTGCTACATGTGTACGTGGTGGCTTATCTGGAACAACGTGTACCTAATGTATGCTACGCGCCAGCAGGCCACTCGCCACTGTCCTCTATTCATCCCGATGGCCATCGCCTTCGCCCAGTAACTAAAGATGCCTACTATGTAGGAGAGTATAGCAGCTGAGTTAAGTATGTAGGTACCTGCGACTACTCACGTCTCTTGCCTACCGACCGCACTTCATAACAACACCCTCCTCTACAGTATGCCGACATCAGACGGTTTTCCTCCCACCGTTTGCTATGCAGGCAAACAAGAAGAAGGGAGTGGTGGGAGGGTGGTATTGGTGGTGGTGATGGTCAAGGCTGAATGGAGATGAATGGGAGGGCTGCCGTGCCGGTTGACTGGGTTAGATCTGTTATAACGCGCCACATATATATAATCAATATGGAAGAAATAACAGTTACGACCGTACCTCGGGTATCTGCCTGCTTGCTTGTGTGGCCCTTTATTACCAGGTTGTATTCGCAGATTCCGTACCTTGTATCTTTTAAGCATGAGAGATTCACCAGGGGAGACAGAGAATGTGCATTGGTTCTTTTTTTTTTGTCAAAGGCAACACACACACATACACTTAGGTAAGGTCTCTGTTCAAGAACAACATTAGTCGGTACATACCTAGGGTAGACGACTGATATGGATTACCTGTTAGAGGCTAGTATGAACGAATCATGGCCCTTTGCTGCGAGAAAATGTTGTATGTTGAACTCGACAGACACAAGCAACTTCAAGTGCTGCAACCCAGCGCAGCATGTGTGCTTTATAATACTTCCAAGACACCATGGTACTATCTACTCGCCTACCCTCCTCCGCTTCGTTAGAACTTTCCAACCAAGCAGACTGCTCACTCGGTCTGCTCTGGTAACATGACATCGTTATGTTTCTCTTTTTAGCTACCTAACCAGAGTATATATACCATACGTGGTACGGAGAGAAAATAAAATAAAACATGAAGCCGGTTATATGCCGCCTCTGCAGCCTCTCCGACTCTAACGCACCAACTAACTATATTTTGTGTTTTACAACAACCATTGATGTCAACACCCACGCACTATACCTACTTACCTGTTGATAGCAGCCAAACCTTCTAAAGTGTATTTAATGACCGATTCAGTACGTTGGTCATACAAATACCTATTACGGGCTCGTGATCGTTCTCCCATCATATCTGCGACTTTATATCAAGTTAAAGGGGGCGGGCGACCAAGACACCTAACCGAAAGGACCAAGTCAACAGTGACGAGAGATACAGTTACTTTTATTGATGTACTATCTGCTACCTGCAAGATCAAAAGCAGATGCTGGCACGGGAGAGTCTCCCCACCCCAGCCCTGGAACTAGGGTTAAACAACTATAGAAGGAAGCTAGAGAAATAGACTGCTGATTATCCAAAAAGGACAGGTGATCTCGGGAATGCGAACCAAGTCTGTGGGTGAGTGAGTGAGTGAGTGAGACAAACACAGAGAGAGAGAGAGACTCTGGCACCCTTCACACGGCCGGGAGAGCAGTTGCTTGACTGACGACGGAGCAACGTGCGCCGAGAAAGCCCCCTCCGCTGCAGACGGTGACGGGGTCATCATCCCCACTGACGGCGGAGCTACGTCGACCGATAGGGCCCCATCCGCTGCCGGCGGTCTCGTCGACGACCTCATCGACGGGGCTATACGCATGGTCTGGACGGCCGCCGGAGCTGATCAAGGGGTGGAACAGATCCTGCAACCACTCGATACCTCTGGGCTGCTTACCACCGCCATTTTGACCGCCACCGATTCCGCCGTTCCCGGCCTGTTGGGCACCGCCGGCACCACCACCTTGGCCGCCACCGTTTCCTCCCTGCCCGCCGTTACCAGCACCAGCCAGGGCCTGACCGCCGCCGTTTCCCCCCTGTAAACCCTGTCCACCTTGCTGGCCGCCGCCACCCCGGCCGCCACCATTACCAAACTGGCCGCCGTTCCCTCCCTGACCGCCGCCGTTTCCCCCCTGTAAACCCTGTCCACCTTGCTGGCCGTCGCCACCCCGGCCGCCACCATTACCAAACTGGCCGCCGTTCCCTCCCTGACCGCCGCCATTACCAAACTGGCCGCCGTTTCCTCCCTGTCCACCCTGACCGCCACCGTTGCCAAACTGTCCGCCGTTTCTTCCCTGACCATGCTGTCCACCTTGGCCGCCACCGTTGCCAAACTGTCCGCCGTTGCCATATTGGCCATTGCCATACTGACCATTGCCAAATTGACTGATGCCACCCTCTCCGCCGTAGCCAGGCTTACGGTCGCCAAATAAGGGAGGTGGACCACGGAATGGCGGGAGATGTTGATCATCTCGTTTCTTCCAACCGCCGTCGCCAGCCTCACCGTGGCCGGCCTGATCTTGACCAGCCTCACCGTAACCGGCTTGACCTTGACCAGCCTCACCGTGACTGGCTTGACCGTGACCAGCCTCACCGTAACCAGCTTGACCTTGACCAGCCTCACCGTAACCGGCTTGACCTTGACCAGCCTCACCGTAACCGGCTTGACCTTGACCAGCCTCACCGTAACCGGCTTGACCTTGACCAGCCTCACCGTAACCGGCTTGACCTTGACCAGCCTCATCGTAACCGGCTTGACCTTGGCCAGCCTCACCGTAACCGGCTTGACCTTGACCAGCCTCACCGTGACTGGCTTGACCGTGACCAGCCTCACCGTGACCGGCTTGACCTTGACCAGCCTCACCGTAACCGGCCTGACCTTGACCAGCCTCACCGTGACCGGCTTGACCTTGACCTTGACCAGCCTCTCCGTGACCGGCGTCACCGTGACCAACCTCACCGTGACCGGCTTGACCTTGACCTTGACCAGCCTCTCCGTGACCGGCGTCACCGTGACCAGCCTCACCGTGACCGGCTTGACCTTGACCAGCCTCTCCGTGACCGGCGTCACCGTGACCAGCCTCACCGTGACCGGCTTGACCTTGACCTTGACCAGCCTCACCGTGACCGGCGTCACCGTGACCAGCTTGACCTTGACCAGCTTCTCCGTGACCGGCGTCACCGTGACCAGCTTGACCTTGACCAACTGGGCCGAGACCAGGGGGACCGTGACCGGCCTTTCCTGGAGAGCCGTGAAAGTAATGGTGAAGCTCATACCTATGGTTGTCGTCGTCGTCGCTATGATCACCATCATCATCATCATCATCATCATCGTTGTCGCGCTCCTCCTTGTTGCCGTCCTTATCGTCGCCGGCCTGGTCGTCATCCTCCTTGCCACCGTCGTTGTCGTCCTTCTCACCGTCGTCATGCTTGTCACAGTCCTCCTGGTCACCGTCGTCCTTGTCATTGTCCTCCTTCTCTTCCTGACCAGCCGCGTTGTTCTCCTGTTGCTCCTCTCCCTGACCGTTCTTCTCCAGCCAGCCCTCGGGAACAGGGCGAAGACATTTGATGACTTGGTCCTTCTTCTTCCCCACGTTGTGGCAGCCTTGCTTAAGGTAGCCGTAGAACTCGCCGTTGCAGTTCAGACGGTTCTTCGCGTCGTAGCCATATCCCCCAAAGGCAGCGGCACACTCGCCAACGTAGACAGACTGCTTCTCCTCGGGGACTTGTACCTATGGGGGAAAGGTTAGTGAAAGGTTTTTGGCTTGGGAGTTAATGGCGAGACGCACATCACAATTGAACTCGGATCCTTTGCCTGCGAGCTCGTTGGCGCCCCCCTCTCCCGCCGAGCTGCAGAAAACTGTTAAATGAATGTTCGCTATGCTTGGAGGTTGAAGTCAGAAAGGAGGGAGCTTACCAATCGCAGCCGTCGTAGGCTAGGACGAGCTTGTGGTCCAGAGGGGCAGCAGACACGACGCTGGCAATAACCAACGCCGTGACGGCCGCGGTGCGAAGGGTGCTTAGAGACATCTTGTAACCACCCAACAAGAATTCCCGAAAAGAGCAAGGAAAATTCCGTACGTCTCTTGTGTGAGCTGATGGTGAAGAGAACAAGTGGAACTGGGTTCACCGAGACTGGGTGGACTACCCCTTATACTCGAGTCCTCGGGCAGTTCCAAGCCATGCTCCGGTAGGGAGACTTCTGTACATGTCCGAAGTAAGCATCATCGATATGGGGTGTTGATGCCATCACCGGAGTTCATGATGGGGGGGATGTGTGGCACGGAACTGGTTTCCGAGTGTAGTTTCTGTCCACACAAGGGGTCTCGGCTCTTCTGGATATCTTAGCAGCTGCTCAGGGAGGTAACCACGGTAATCATGGATGCCACTTGGACTATCCAATCTCAAGAGCTGAAGCCACGTTGACCTTAGACCTCTGGATATTTGCAGTATCTCTGTATGAATGAGTGGCTGGCAGACTGCAGTAGCGATGACGTGGCCAACTCCGTAGCTGGTTATGGCTGAGATCTGAGCGGCGACGTTGAGGACCCTTGCGGAATCTTGAGTTCCGTTCTGCTATGCGGCCACTTGGTCACATTCAGCGTCCTTGAGGTGGTTGGCGTGTCCGATCTTCCCACTAGAACGACCACAAATCGGATGGGCAGACAGAGCCGGGCTTGGAAAATGGACGGAGAGGGTTCGGTTGGGTAAGATGAAGGACCACTGCCGGGCACAGTCCCGCAGACTTCCTTCCCTGACCCGGAATTTGAGCGGACAGCCCACTTGGTGGAAGGCGCCATCAATAAGCTCCTGCCCCAAATCCAATGAATCGGTAGTGGAAATCATGACGCCATTATTCGGACTTTATAGGTGGAGAAGCCTGCTTGAGTCCCGGTAAGAGAACATCTTCAGTATTTCGGCATTCCGGAAAGCTAGTGAACACGTCCACGTAACGCGTCCATCGTAACAGCGACATGAATCGAGGAGGTCCGACAACGGAATGAAGCTGGAACTGGGAGGAATGTGTCGCATGGAGCAATTCAATGAAAGCCTATATTAGACAAGGAGTTTTTATAGAGCAAAATACTACTGCCCCCAAAAACGAAGGTTGACGGGGGGGGGGGCAGTGTAAACAATGCAATTGAAGCTATCGTCGTCGAGAATCCCGTACGGATCCTGATACAGATTTCAGTACGTTAAACTCCGTAATTACGGACATTGTTAGCACCTGTTGGTACGCTCGGTGGTACAGAATAACAGCGGGGCCGGTGCGCCGAGCTCACGTGCCACGGCAGTGTGCGACCGTCAAAGCGTGATGAAAGCTCCAAATTTCAGCCTTGCTCATCCTTGGATTTCGGTCTCCTCAGCCTTGTCCAGCATCTCGGACCAAAACCATCTGATTCCCGAAAAAAGTTGCCTTTCGGGCCATCAATTCACCACTCTTCACAACCTGGATTTTTCCTTGTTTGCGACATCAACGGTCATAACTCTCAGCTAGCACCCGAATACAGGTCGTAGTATTCCAATTCCTCCATTCCAATCCGAATCCACCCTTGGCTGTTTCTGCCACCCGCCGCTCGGCCCAGATCTGCCCCTCGACAAAGATCAAGACGGGCCGCTTCAACACCCACCCGCCAGCACGCCTGCTAAACACCCCACCAATCTCCAAAGTCGCGCACCCAAAACCAAAAGTGACGAGGATTGATTATTAAGGAGGAGGGAATATTGCTTCGCGCATCTTTTAGAGAGCGACTCGCTCCACCCTTCGGCGAGCCATGGCAAGCACAAACCCATCGACTCCGGTGAAGGTGCCTCCCTCCGCCGCGAACTACACGGCCGCCACCCAAGATCCAGATCTCAGATCCCAGATCAACGCGCTATTAATAAAAGACGGCCATGTCAACAAGTGAGTAACTGATGCTGCCAGTCTTGGCTTCAGTGTGTTTCTAGACAGAGAACAACACTGACTGACTTGAACCGTCAACAGAATCCAAGACCACCTCCTCCACTTACTCCACGCAAACCACGCCAACTGGCCGACGGTGATACAATCTCATGCCCTCTCTCTCCTCCGGTCAGGTGAGGTGACCACCTTTCCGGCCCTCCTGCGGCGCGTAATGGAAGACGTTCGGCACGATACCGCCCTGGGCGGCGGCGCATCCAAGGCCACGAACGGTACCTTGGGTGCCGAAATGAACGGCACTACCAAGAAAACCAATGGAGCGAGCGATTCATCGAACAATAATGGCACAACGGCGGGATCGTCGAGTCTAGCGGTACCGCAGGCCGTGGTGGAGGACACGCTCAAGGTCACGCGCGAATGCCTGGATTCGGTGTGTGAGATTGAGGAGAATGGAGCGACATAATTCCGTTGCCCTTTACTTCGACGAAGCAAAACAGTATATACGAACACAATTGGCCAACGCTTTGCTGACCCTGCTGCAGGGGTCTGACGCCGCCACTATCACCACCACCAACACCATCACGATGATGAAAAGAGAACAACATGGTGGTAATATCACCAATAACGACAGTTACGAGAAGAGGAAGTGCAGACACGTGGGGGCCGGAGAAGATCTCTCCAACACCGAAACGGATGTAGAGATGGGAGATTATGTTGATGGTACAAGTGGGGAGCAAGTGCCGGCAGCAGCAGCATCAACATCAACGGAGCAACTTGGGGCAGGGAGCAACGACTTGGTTGATGCGCTACAAAAGGCTGGGCTGTCGTCCCAACGTTCCCTGATATCTGTTGACGATGAGGAAGGCGAGCAGTGATGGAAACACAAACCACAAAACCTCCACCACTAGCAACACATAGCATCTATAGTAGCATCGAGGATGACGACGGTGATCGAGAAGAGCTGTATTATTATTATTGTCCATTGTATATATATACCGAAATATAATCAGTCACCTGCCGCATGCTTTTCATCGTGTGTCGTCTGTCTAGCTCCTTTAGAGTCTCTCCAGCAGAGTCTCACAAGATAGTGGACGAGACCACGTTTCCGGCTAGATGGTTCCTACCTTACGTTTTGTTAACAGTTTCCGCCGAGATCGATGTACTACCTACCATTTTGTTGCATGAACCCAGCAAACCGCACACTCGTGGTTAGCTGGCTGGTGTTTTCAGTTCTGACGAGTACCAAGGTAAACACCCCGTGTGATGGGTAAGTAACACCTCACACGCCAGTATCTGCAAGGAAAAGCTCAAAAAAACGCCTCTGTAGAAAGGTAGCTGCAAACAACCTGCTCACATCAGGGATATTAATGTACACAGACAGGGTGAGATAACTCGATCTTATGGACCAAGCAACGACAAGTAGACATTTCACAGATCGATGTATGTACAATACGCGGTCCTCGACAGGCATGAATCCAAGGAGGAAACGAGTTTTGCACCCAAGTAGCTTAATAACTAATAATATGTGTCGCTACAGTTGAGAGGAGCCACCACAACCATATCTGTCTACCCACGCGCCTTGGTTGTTATGTGTGCATTTCTCCATTTGCCAAATATGAGATATTAGAAACGAGACAGCCAAGGCAACCCATCAAATATCCCATTCGCTCCCGACCGCCCCCAAGCTTTCTGTTAAGGTGCGCTGGTTGCGTACCAGAACAATGAGGCGGCAACTAATGTTAAAAATGCAAACTGGGAAAGTTAGAATACATCGAGACCCGAAATGTCTACTAGCTGGGCCAAATATAAAACAACGCCGCAGATAGATCCAGTTTAATCGTAAAGACCATCATCGTTGCCCGCATCACCGAAGGAGTTGCCGGCACCGCCACCGTTGCCGCCGGTCTCGACACCGCCCTCAGGGAACTTGAAGTAGGCACCCGGCCCAGCGTTCTTCATCTGCTGGGAGAAGGCCTCGTAGCGGCGGATTTCGACATCAGTGACTGACCGCCGAGCCATCTGCATAGCCTCCTCGAAGTGACGCTTGGTCAGCTCGGGGACGGGGTCTTCTGCCTCGTCCTCCATCTCGACGTCCTCGCCGGCAGCCGCGCGCTCCTTCTGGCGCTGAATCTCGGCAGAGATGGACTCCTTGATGGCAATCTTGACAGCACGCTGGGTGATGAAACCAAGATCGGCACCAGAGAAGCCGTGGGTCTTGGATGCGATGTAGTTGAGGTCGACATCGTCAGCAACCGGAGTTTTGCGCAGCTGAGCGCTGAGGATACCCAGGCGGCCAGCCTCGTCAGGGAGCGGCACGTAGATGAGCGAATCAAGACGGCCAGGACGGCACAGGGCCGGATCCAACTGCTCGGGACGATTGGTAGCACCAATGACGAAGACGTTCTTCTTGGATGTCATACCGTCCATTTCTAAGGAAAATGTCAGTAAATTGGTAGGTGGTATATGTGTGGCAAGAAACACTTACCAGTCAGGAGCTGATTGACAACACGGTCAGAAGCACCGCCAGCATCGCCAACAGAGCCACCACGGGCCTTGGCAATAGAATCCAACTCATCCAAGAAGACGACACAAGGGGCAGCGGCGCGTGCCTTGTCGAAGATGTCACGGATGTTGCTCTCAGACTCACCGAACCACATGGAGAGCAGTTCAGGGCCCTTAACAGAGATAAAGTTGGCAGCGCACTCGTTGGCGACAGCCTTGGCCAACATTGTCTTACCCGTACCGGGGGGTCCATAGAACAGAACACCTCGAGAAGGCGAAAGACCAAACTTGAGGAACTTCTCGGGGTGGTCGACGGGGTACTGGACGCTCTCCTTGAGCTCCTGTTTGACAGTCTCGAGACCACCGATATCCTCCCAGCGGACGTTGGGTACTTCGACAACCGCAACCTCGCGAAGAGCAGAGGGGTTGGAAACGCCGAGGGCGAACCGGAAGTTGTCCATGGTCACCCCAAGAGAATCGAGAACCTCGGCGTCAATTGTGTCCTCATCCAGGTCAATGAGGTCCATCTTCTCGCGAATCTGCTGCATGGCAGCCTCAGAGCAGAGAGCGGCAACATCGGAACCGACGTAGCCGTGGGTCTCGGAGGCAATTTGCTCGAGGTCCACATCATCACCGAGCTTCATGTTCTTGGTGTGGATCTGGAGAATCTCAAGACGGCCGGTCGGGTCAGGAATGCCAATGTCAACTTCACGATCGAAGCGGCCGAACCGACGGAGAGCAGGATCGATAGAGTTGGGCCGGTTAGTGGCGGCCATCACGACCACGTTAGACCGAGCCTTCATGCCGTCCATAAGGGTCAGCAGCTGAGAGACGACACGGCGCTCGACTTCGCCGTTGGTCTTATCACGCTTGGGAGCGATCGAATCGATCTCATCAATGAAGATGATTGCTGGGGAGTTCTTTTCCGCCTCCTCGAACGCCTTCCTCAAGTTGGACTCTGATTCACCGGCCATCTTGGACATAATTTCCGGTCCGTTGATCAGGAAGAAGAAAGCACCGGTTTCGTTGGCAACGGCACGAGCCATAAGCGTCTTACCGGTACCGGGAGGTCCGTAGAGCAGGACACCACGAGGGGGCTTGATACCGATCGACTTGAAAAGTTGGGGGTGACGGAGCGGAAGCTCAACCATCTCACGGATCTGAGCCATCTGCTTCCGGCAGCCACCAATATCATCGTAGCCGACCTCGTTCAAGTTGTTCTCCTCCTCGTCGCGTTGGATTGGCTCGCCCTCGCAGTGGATCACCGTGTCCTGAGCCACGATGCCGTACTCGGGGGGATCGACCTCAACGACTTTAAATTCGACTTGCCGCATACCGCCGCGGACGATGAAGAGATCGCCTTGTCTAACGGGTCGGTAAGCTTCCCGGAAGTAGGGAGCAAGGTAGACGTCAAAGAGGGATCCGGTGATGCCCTCGACTGTGTCCGCAATCGGAAGGACCGCGATGCGCTTGGCCTTTAAAGGGTATCAGTAAAGTGACCAGACAACTCCGTTGCTCCTGTTTGCAACTTACATATTTGATATCTGGGCAAGGGTGGATGGTAATGATGTCGCCGTGCTTGACCCGGAGGTTGTGACGGACGACACGGTTTAGACGGGCGCTGCCATCATCCAGCTCATCGTCGGCGAGGACGATTAGAACGGTATCCTTCCTCTTCTTGCCACGAACCAGAACTGTGTCGCCGCGGAAAAGCTGGAGGGTCTCCATCGTGTTGTTAGAGAGGGCGATAATCGAGTTATCGTCATTAACGGCATCGGTTACCCTGCGATTCTGTTAGCTTCCCTGATCTGACCCAAGTGGCTCCAGATGCATATCGGACATACATCAGCTGGTTGGGCTTCTTCTTCTTCTTGAGAATGGCGGTGGCAGTTCCATCGTCCTGTAAACCCTGTGGTTAGCGTCGATAGCCCAAAGAAGGGCGATGAACGGGGGGAATCAAACATCTTTGCGGTCGGCACCGGAAGAGTCGCTGGAGGACACCCAAAGTTAGCTTCTCGTCGTACACTCGGGTGACGATGCTCGCGCATCGGGGAATCAATCACATACGTCAAGTTGACCTTCTTCTTGTGGTGCTCTTGGTGCTCTTGGGAATCGGGCTCCGGAGCCATCTTGTCTTGTGTGATCGCGGAGAAGGCTGTGGGAAACGGGAGTGGCGGGTTGCTAAGGGATAGTGATTTGGCTCGTCGAGAGTCGGAATGTGCACGCAGAGATGGGTTGCGTGGGAAATGAAAGATGCGTCGCGCCCCAAAGACGAGAAAAGTATTTATTGGGTCGAGATGGGTTGGGTTGAGTGAATGGAGTTTGGAGATGGAAAAAGGCAAAGCTGTATCCAGAGTGTTCGGTTGGTGGTTAGAGTTTCGTGGAAGGACAACAGTGGCCAGCAGCCAGCAACTACCGCCATCTGACTAGGCGACCACTCGGATGACGACTTGCGGAGCCTTGGGCGGCAAAGTCCGTGCGTTTTGCCAGGCACCACGCTGGCCCGTCTCGGAGGTCCAAGCTCTCTCTGGTGAGGCGAGCTATCGACACGCTTTCGAACCTTCCAACACTTTCCACCACCAGCTGCCAGCTGACAGAGCTTGTTCCGCCGGCTTCGGATGATAATCGCGACAACTTCAAACAGGCGATTGAGAGACGACAAAGTGGCAACTTGTTTTTGGGATTTTGATGGCCGTTGCTCTGTCTGGTCTGTTAATAATTGCAAGTTCTCAAGATGGAAGTACACAGTAATGTTTGCTGCCTGTAACGGATGGGACAGGTCTACACTAAACTCCCCATCGACCGAACTCTGCAGTTTCACACTAAAGCTTGTTTACCATTCGTTTCACTGCATACCTGTTTTGCTATGCATCCATCTTCTCAGCTTGTTTGTGTGCCTTTTAAACAGTAACCCAGACGACATAAGGCTGATGGGATGATGTTCCCGTCAGAACGCCATCAGGTGCTTACAGGGACATCTGTCACTCACATTCGACGATAGCTTTTCTCAATTCAATAACGAGATCCCACATTCCGTATCAGCATGATATTTCGAAATTTCCTTAGTATACAGCTCAATTTAGGCAACTGTACGTTGCTGGCCGCCGACAAAAAGCTGTCCGATATACACTGATTTGGAATCCGGGTGGTCGTCAGTTCCAATAGTGCCCGGGGGATATCATGCGTTGCTCCCTCCACGGTCGTGAGCTCGACGTTCATCACATCAGAGAGCATCCCCAACGATGACCAGCTGAAAGTTCAAGTCTTGGATTACAATAATTGTACGGTTCTATGGCTACTTCTGGGCAGAGAGACAACCCGCTGAAAATCCATCTTCATCCACGACAAGTTGTCCACCGTCCTTAGGCTCTTATAATTACTGACCAACATTATGATTTTGGTTGGTATATCGAGATCTCAGACCCGTGTACCTACACCTGTTCGACCAGATAGACGTCTATATGTCTGGCAAGATCATCCAATATGCGTAAGCTAAAGTAGAGAGGTGGGTGGGTACCTAGCAGCGATATCCATGTATTCCGTACAATTTCCATATCTTAGCTAACGAACCTTCCGCAATCCCTCATGTTCATTCCATCGCTCAAGACGACTGTGATATGCTTTCGTCCTGCTGCTGCTGCCACTACCACTGATTGTCCTTCTAACCCAGTATCCCATATCCACCCAGATAGGAAACACTATCTTCTCCTCACTCCCCACAAAAGAAGTCTCCAGCCATACAACTCACATATCAAGATTCCCCAGGCGGAATTTGAAAAAGAAAGAAGAGAGGAAACGACCGGAGACCAAATCGAGTCCAATCCTCGTCCGAATACCAAATCCATTGGAACATTCGCGCACTTCCATTCATAGTAGTTAGTCCTTTGGACTGCCTAACTGACTGACTGACTGACTGACTGCCTTATCTAACTGGGTAAGTAAGCCAACAAAAATACAGAAACCAAACAAGTTAACCAACCCGAACCGCGACCCATTTCACGCCGCTGACTGAAAATCGCCATCCAGATACAAAAACTCCTGAGCCCCTTTCTTGCGCGTGATGATGACTATGCAGATGCTTACCCCCTAGCCAGCAGTGTTGATGTAAAACAAACCCCCAAATCAAAAAGAAACCCATGAAAAGGGGATGAAAAAGTCCAGACGCTGTCTCAACAACCTCCCTCCCCTTCTATACTCTTCCTCGCTCACACCCACGCACCTAGGCAACAAACAGAAACCCATATTCTAACCTACCCCATCAACCACCTAATCAACCAACCAACCAAGGAGGCGAGAAACCCAAAGAATCTTCCATCCAGCCGTGAAAAGTACGGTCATACGGGACGAGAAAGACCCTGTCCATGGATATCCTGTGGGATCAAGAAACATTACACAACAACTCCGCCTCAAGAATAAACTTTCCCTCCTTGTACTTCTCACTGCTCTCATAAGCCTTATCATACTTCCATCCAACAGTCTCCTGACACTGGCGACACATCAGGTCGCGTACGATATGTCGTCCAGTGGTCATGTTGCGCTCGCTAGGCTCGCCGGTCGTGACATTCACAACATTGTTGAAGAGATATGCCTTTCCGTGCTGGCCGCGGAAGTTCTGTTTCTGTCAGCCCCTTGTTCTTTCTTCCCCTCAGTTTCCTGCCTGTCTGTCCCGCTCACTTCCGATTGTGAAATGATTCTTTCAAAGAGGAGCGTCGTTCTCGCTTGGCGATTGTAGTATCGGTGGTGTTGCGCATAATATGCAAACGGTGGATACCTTATACATATGGAAGAAAACTTACTCGAGAGATAATATCCTCATGATTCGCCAGGTGCGCCTTGCAGTTCTTGCACCCGTAGATCCGGTTGCTGTTCAGATACGTATTGTACGCGAGACCCATTTTGTTTTTGTCTATTCTCTCAGCTAGACAGATCGGTTGTTGTCATGTAATTCTGACGCCGTTCGTGCCGGACTGCGAACGGAACGGGTAGTATGATAGATCGCTCCGGGTTGGTTGAGATGATGGGAGCCTAGAATCCGCGGAGAGCGAGTAGGCTTCCGTTCCAGCTGTCTTCCTCCTTCTTGTGTCGTATCCTCAACTCAAAAGAGACCCCGAATAAAACTCGATCGATCGATGGGTAGGAAAGAGGGAGGGAGGAAAGATAAACCCCGCGCTGCTGGATTGCTCGAGAACTGTTGTCCGTTTGTTCGCTCGACTTGTCCCGCAACGCGGTATTGGATCGGCGCCACCGGTGTTGGGCTAGCGGTTCGTCCGTCGGTTTCGTGTCAAGTCCGAGCGAGTAGTATGATGATGCGGCGATGATAATCCGTTCGGAAGGGAACAAAGCTCGAGCAGGCTCTCTCTCAGGCCGAGCAGAGGAGTTCGGGTACGAACTGTCGCAACCGAAAGGGTGTCCGGTGAAGATAAGCTACCGCGGCTAGTAATAAGGGTAAGGCCGACGGACGCAACGGCGCGGTGGGGAGGGGATTGCGGCTGACGGCGGGATATCGATGTTATTTGGGTACCTACGGTAGGCTTCCAGCGGCGGTAGTAGCTGATCGGTAGGGCAGGCACAGGTTCACTGTTGGGAAAATGGGAGTCGGAAGTAATGTAGATCAAGTAAGGGAAAGTAGGTAGGTATTTACAGCCGGCCTAGCAGACAGCTACTGCTACATAACTGCTGCTGTAGCTACGATTTTGGCCAGAGACGATAATGGATAAGGAAACATTGGCGGAGGTCAAAGTGAGGGGGACGAAGGTGACTGCCTTACGTCAGTAAAGGCCTGGCGGGCAGCCGGGGAAGCTGAAGTCCGCAAAAGGGGTCAGGTCACTTGTTGGCCTAGGCCTGTGGCGTTGGGGTGGGTGATCTGCAGCGGGGAGGGGGTGGTAACACAGAGCAGAGACAAAGGACCATTTGACCTGGGTTCAAAACATAAGCTGAACGATTCCCTTATCAATACCACCAACGTCGCTGCCAACAGCATTCTGATCCATTCAGAGAACTGTTTATCAAGGTATAAATCCGATATTGGCAAGTCGAAAGATGGATCGAAGGATGGATCGAGGTCCGCCTGTCACTTCACTGAAATGTGGGGATTCGAGCTGCGGAGTGGGGGTCCAGCTCATTCCAGTAGTCCACTCCACCACTCCCGGACTTGATCACTCTCGATAACGGTAAGATGCTCATCGCATGGGAACGCAGCTTAAACTTGGAAAATGGATGTTCATATCGTATGAAAAAGGTATCATAAAAAACTGCGATTGGTTTTAAACATGAGATATCAAACATTTTGATCATGTCCATCTAGGTACTATAAACATTTCCTAGCCCTTATAGAACACTGTCCGATTCCCAGAGCAAAAATGAACGACAAGAAGTAATATGTCCAGGCAGCCGCTGCCCCGTCTTTGTAAGTGACTGTAGCTTCTAAAGAGCCAACCATCGAGAGCAAATATATACGTCCAGAAAAAAAACCAAACAGATGCCCTCCTGGGCTCGTATCACCAACCACCAAAATCATCATATCATATCATCGAAACTACCAACTGTTTGACGGTTAGCAAAAAGGTTCCAGAGCTTGGAGGATGAGCGAAAAATACCTGAAAGCTTCTTCCACGAAGTCTATACTCCCGTGATACTGCCGGTTCCTTACAGCCCTCCGGACTTCATCACTCAAGGCGCCGGGTCCGCACACAGAGACACCCAGCGTGCCCACTTGGTTCTCCATCTCCATGCCCAAGAGGGTATCGATGTTTGGCCTCCCGGGAAACATCTGCACCGTCGAGCTCGGGCTGTGAATCTCCTTGGTCGACCGCGGCCGGCTCACGAACAACATGATCCTCAGCACCTCCCGCCGCTTCTCCATCGCCAAGATCTCCGTCATCCACGGCCGGATCCACTCCAGGTGCTCGGGGCTCTGGATCACCCACACCAGCACCACTTTCCGCGTAGCCGCCATGCCGTTGCTGTACGCCACCACGAGGTCGCGCACGTGCGGCACGGCCTGCGTAATGCCGACGCCGCCCGCGAAGAGCATGACAGTGCCGTACGAGTGCATACCGTGTAGCCCGCCATAGGGACCCTCAACCAGGCATTTGGTGACCAGCCGGCCGTCGACACATGCCGCCGCCTTGTTGTACAGGTTACCCGTAAAGCCGGTGCGGCCGCGGATGATGAACGAAACGGTGGTCTTCTGCATCGCCAGTACGTCTTGTCGGTCCATGGGCAAGCCCTTCTCGCCGTCTAGGTGGTCCGCTTCCTCACTCCAGGCGACCGAAAAGGGATGCGATTGCCAGAAGCTGATGGACGGCATGTAGATGTAGGCGTGCTGGCCGGGCTTGAAGGTCCACGGACGCGCCATCGTGACCGTCACCCGGCAGGAGCCGCCGGGTAGGGCCTCGACTAACGTCTTGGTGCCACCCGCTCCGAAGTTGTGGTAGGCGACGCGGATGACGCGGATGGCGCGTTCGATAGCCCAACCGATGACGGCAATCTTCAACCACATGAGCTGCGGGAGGTCCTTGAGGGCCAGATGATACCAAAGCCCCACGATGGACGCGATCGCCAGGAGAATGTGCAAGACCTTGAAAGTTTCGTAGAAGGCGTGCCGGAAGATACTCGCTGCCTGGATGCCGATGGCCACAAAAGCACACGTAGCCTATATTCAGATTAGCCACCACTTTTCATCTGAATATATTCAACATTAAACAACTTACAACAAAGCCAAACAGCATGTAGGGAACGGTGAGGGTGGTATTGAAAGCAGCCGCCCAGCCCTTGGTCGACGCATTGCCGACCAGGAACGCGAGAGTGTGAGCAAGCGCCTCCAAGATCACGATGCGTCCTAACCAGCGGTGGATAAGATTGTACGTGTCAAACGAGATGCCTAGCAGCGTGATGAGCGGGTTATTTCGGCCGGCCAAAATGAACAGTGGAATCATGTTGATAACCGAGAGAACACCGGTCCGGTTCCTGACAAGCCTCGCAACCTGGCTGACCGATCCCGAGTAGTCGATGGTCATGACGCAGAAAGCAACGTTGGTGGCGAAGTAGCCGACGAGGAACACCAGCTGAAGACGCGAGGGCAAGGTGCCGACGTTCACCGCGGAGCTTAACTGGAACTCGCGGTTGTGCCGCTTGCCAAAGATGGGCGCGTAGAGGACGTTCTTCTTGAACCACGAAACCTTGCCGGACGCCGTGGCGAAATATCGTTGCGTATCGTTAGCGAGGCATGTTACCGTCCGTACGTATTTGATGAAGACCATGCTCATTCTCCAGACCAGAAGCGCGGCAGATATGGCGCCGAGGACGATGATCAGGTACTGCGAGAGCATATGATTCACGACATCCGCCTCGATGCTGTCCGTTCCTGCTCCTTGACCTTGGGGTGCACCACCCTTGCTCCCACCCTCTCCTCCCTGCGCCGGGGCGGTTGCGTTCCCCTGTGGTTCTCCTGCCATCGTTATTCCCTCCTATGTGAACGTTATTGTTGAAGACCCTTTGCAGTTCCTGCTGTCGTTGGCGAGCGAGTCGAAGATGCGGGTCCTTCCTAGATACGATTTTATATCATGTATGTTATCGTCTTGCGAGAGCGTCGAATGCCTGCGGTAGAACCGAAATAGTAAGAGAATAATTGAAGCAACGGCCCTCAGAAGTTCCGAGTCCAGCACGGGTTGCTGAGGTTGCCGTTCAAGAAATTGGTAGTGTGGTTGAGATGGAAAGCGCGGTGGATTGAGTCCTTCCAGTCGATAGTCTGATCTCTCGAAATCGGTCGCGGCTCTGCTCTTAAAGCTCCACTAGAGAGCCTTCACAGAAACAGTAGACGAGATGGAAGGTAGTACGGCCGGCGAAAGGTTAGGATGCGCGTATGAAGTAGTTTCCCAGTTTTGTATCCGGAAAGGGATCGAAGAAGCAGATGCACTCCTAGTTCAGAGAGTGTGAGAAGAGTGCACGGAATGATGCAAGGGAGCGTGGGTAAAAATCCAATGACCGAACAAGAACAACTCTAAACGATCGACTCCGTTAATTGTAGACACGGAGATTGTCCTGATGAGAAACGGAACCAGGCCCGAGAGAATGAAGGTGAGGATGAACCAGAAAGAGAGAACAGGAAGGCATGTCCAGGGGCGGGACGGGATGGGATGACGAGGAGGCAGGGAGCATTCTCTGTGGTGGGTTGATCACCACCACCGGGCCCAGGCCACCTCCCTACCGCTGTGTACAAGGACCGTTTTTTTCGCCTACAAAACGCCCCTCCTCCATCTCGCATATCCCCTGCCCAGGTCTTGGTGGATTATCGTCCAGCTTCAAGCCACCCCCCGACGCATGTCTGGTCCCCAGACGCTATCACCCGACGATTTGCTATCGATTGCTTGCATTTGTCTCTCCGTGGCTTTTTCGGATGTGTGTTTGAGCTTTTTTTACGTTTGGTGCAGTGCAAACTCACTCGGCCACGATCCCTACGAGAAAAGGAGGAGGCAGAGGCACTCGGCCCAGGTTGATTCACCGCCCTCTGCTCGGGTTGAAGCATAACAATACCACAGAGTGACAATTTTCTAGGGTGGCACGCTCATCGCTCACAGCTGGCTGGCCTGTCACAGCCTGCGATTGCGTATCCAGACAGCATAATACGAGTATCCCATGTTTTCATTTTTCCTGGGTCGACTGTGAACGCCGTCTGTGGACATCTCTGGTCCACCGAGCCCCTGAAGCCCCGGGTGTGCGTGCCTTCGGCTTCCACCCCGCTGAGGTAAGTCAAAATCAGGGCCGAGCGACCCTGTGGACTCCATCGAAGGCGCCTATGGTGCTCGCCGGTAATTTCCACGCGGCCTCGGCCAGGGCCTGACCAGGGGTCGAGTTGGGTGGGCGAGATGTGGCTGTTGATTTGTTTGTGGGATCGAGGGGCAATTGGTCGTTGTGGATAAACAGCGAGCGAACATGAAACAAGCGCATGGACTTGACAAGTGCTTGGCTGCCAGGGTGCCCAAGATCTCAGCACATCCCAGCCGCCCATCTGGCCTACCACCACCGCATTGTCTCCATTCAAATCTCAGCCACTGCAAATCCTGCCAGGGAAGCACGTTTGTTCGTTGTCGACATCATCGGGTAGTCGGGATTGGGCCACGGCCTTGGGAATCAATAGCTGAATCGTCAACCGTCGGACCTTCCGTCCTGGGACTCTTTTTCGGAGCTGTCAATACGCGCATTGCTCGGTAATCTGCAGTTACCCGAACAGCTGCTGTCGGCTCCGCGATATCGCTCTATTTCGAACATCGCACCCGAACTGGTGTCCGGAGAGTTCGGATGGGAGACTTAGACTGCGGGGTGGAAGGTGAGACAACCGCTGTCAAGGTCAAGAGAACAGATCTTTGTCGTGGGAAATATCGAATCCACCTCCAAGGTCATCGTGCGACCTTCCCCCGTCAACTTGAACTCCGTCTATTCTTTCCAAAGTTCCGCAGTTCGGTCCCTACTCCCTGGGAAGAAAACGAGTCGAAGTTGCCCGGTCCTGGAACGCTTCCATTCGTCGATCGTCAAAACCCCCGTTGTAGTTTAGCCAGACGCATGGCCAGAACAACTCGTGCCGCACGATCCAGGTCGGCAAGGCTGGTCGTGGTAATACGGGTATCGCGTGCATCATCCCCCACTCTTTCCAGTCAATGCACCGCGGCTGTAAATCTGAACGGTCCTCTCAATGTCACCTCCGCATCTTTCATGAACGGTGAGGTTCTTTTGTCGGGTGCACGCGTGGCACGTCGGGTTGTTGGAGAAAAACTGTGTGTGCACGTGGGTGCAGCCTAGAATTGTCGATACGGCATATTATCATGCATTGAAACAGAGCCTCATTTAGCCAGTTAACTTCCCAAACGGCATTTGAGAGAGCTGCCTCGCTTGATCGACCTCCTTTGCCCCTGGGGTTGCAAGCCGAACTCGGCAATCGAATAATGGACGACACCAGAATCCCGTCCGCTGGTAACTTGATCATGCCTCATCGTGATGGAGACCCTCTGCAAAATTCCGGGATCAGTTATCTGAGGTAGGAGGGAAAACGGGGTTCAACCGTCTTGGCGCTTCATGATTTTCCCATGATAAGATGCTGCCTTCGCAATCCTTGGTGTATCACCGTGACGCTTGTGAAACCAACTCGGGGTTGTTGCGATTTTTACAACGACTTATTCACGTCCTCTGAGGTTCAAGATGTAAGGATGTCGAAACGAAAACGGCCGCTGGGCTATGGAGAGAACGGTCGGGAATAGCGGCAGTGCTATCGTGCACTGGCTCTGTTTTACATGTCTATCATGGTTGGCAGAACCATGACAAAACAAGAGGGATCGGAATGTTGGGCCCACGGCGACGATCGTCCGTCGTTGATATGGCCGGCATTGACCAAGCCTCAAAAGCTACCCTGGCACCAGGTACACCAGGTTAGAAATAAGGCTGCCAAGGCCGTTCCCTTTGTATTGGAAATGGAATCAAGAATAGCAGGCAGTGTTAAAGCATCTCAGACGAAAGAGGCGGGTGGTGGTGATCAATAGTGACGACATGCAATACCTAAACTCAAAACAAACCTTTCTTTCTCCGACAAATATTTCACGGAACGGTGATCAATCTGAGAACGCATTAACATCACATTTATTGGCAGTTCGTCCGAGATGACTTTCGATAATAATCGAAAGTTAGGTAAGGACAGTCCATCCCTCCAGTCAATTAACACTCGAGAATTTTGGTAACTCGAAGCGATGGGTCGGGCTGATTGAGAGGTGGTTTCAGATCTCGCTACTACTCCACGTGGAGGTCCATGTCTCTCTCCAACGGCATGTGTTGCCGAGTGGACAGGCCGCCCAAACTCTTGACGTCTTCATAAACCTTGCCCTCCCGAAGTGTTCGTCTCAGGTTATCAAAGAGATGTAGAGAGATACGTAAGCGTCTCCATTCATGGCTACGACTCCGACGACCTGGCTAGGGACTGTCACAACGTCACCAATGGTCGACGAAGTGAAATACCCACAAGAGAGAACCCCATTGTAGGAAATTCGAGCACGTTTGACATCTCATACTTGTAATTATCTTCTACAAGGGGTATATACAAAACAACCAATCCAGTGTGAATCCATAACACCGTATCCAGTTCGAAATCCAATATCTTGTCAACTTCGCAACGGCCTCCGTTCCAAAACTCTAGGAAAGGTCCCAAGAGAGGCTATGCGGATCCACCTCATGTATAGCCAGTTCATGGACGTTCCCTCCATTCTTCGCATCTGACAGTCTGAGTTCATGCGCCTGCCAGACCACAAAACTCCAAAGCCACGCGGCAGGCCCACCTCTCCGCGACTTCCATATCATCCCACCAAGCAGAAGGCAACCACGGCCCAGTGACAGAAAGTATGGGTTCCGGCGGCCGGGAAGGCGCCGCCAACCTCAGGCAGACCGCGCCGATCTAGCAGAAGCTTAACTCGTCAACATCGCTGGAGAGATCGTCGATCACATCCCCGAAAACTCGCGTGACTCGGTCGTAGTTGCCCTCAGTACCGGCCGCACCTGCCACAACGTTCACCTTCCTGACAGGTTGAAGGCTAAGCAACGAGGTCCTTGCACGTCTCTTCCTTCCTTTTTTGGTGGGCATGGTTGATGTGCTCGGTTTGGCAGTGGGCCTCCTTTTATTGCCAGATCCAGAAGAAAGCTCGTCGTCATCGCCATCATCGTCATAATCGTCAGGTCTGAAAGGAGAAGAAGACACCAGGAGCGGTTTCACCGGCCGTCGGAGTCGATGCGACCCCAAGAGATTCTCGGGTAATGGTGTTTCCAATAACACTGCGCTTGGTTCAGTCTCGGGTTGCGGCGATGATGGCTGCTCGTCTGGTTCTTGTTCGTCTGCTGTATCCTCCTCTTGTCCTTCGATTCCTTCCTCACCCTCGCCCTCGTCCTCGTCCACCACATCCTTCTGGTAATAGGGACCTTTGGAAATGGGGCTAACAATCGGTTCCCCTGGATTATCAGAAACGTAGGCCTCGTCGTCGCTTGTTTTTGATGTCGGTGTAGAGTCATTTTCGTCCTCCCCTTCTCCTTCTTCAGTAACAGAACCTCGACTAGTTCCAATAATCCTCACTACTGGCACTGTTGTCATAAGATGATTATCAACATAGGCCAGGGTCAGAGGTATGCGCATTGATCGTCGTCTCATCGGCGCTAGGACAGGGCTCACGTTGACCCATTCGCTGATCCCTTCATCCCAGCGAAATCCGACAAAGGAAGTTTTGTCCTTGTCACCACCTCCGCCCCTTGTCCCTCTCACTTTGCCGTTTTTGTCCAGGTTACTAATACTGTTAGTTCTGAAGCTTCCAGCCTTGAGACTCTCTGCGAAAGCAAGATCCCTCAAATCACCCGTCTGCTCCGCTAGACTGAAAGCCCCGTCGACTCGAATGTTGCTGAACGGGTCCCCCGGAAGCTCCAGTTTTTCAAGCTCGTCACATAGCCGTGCTAGATAGACGCCCGGAGACGACGCTGCTCCCCGGCCACAAACGTACGCAATAGTGCTTATGAAAACCGTCGTGGCGTCGTATTGCCTCGTCCACCCGTCGCTGCCTTTGCTCCCCTGAAGCTTCCTCCAAGCAGCCTGAATCTTCGAGAGCGCGGAGTCGCTTTTAGAAGACAGATACGCGCAGAGACTTAGCAGATAGATACCACGTTGTTGCGTGGCTGTCTTTGTTCTCAACTTATTCGTCATCTCAGCCGAACATGATTCGGCAATAAACGTAACGCGCTTGCTGACACTGACAATTCTCCTAGCCGACGACGCCCCCTGCTGAACCAATAGAACAATAGACGTGAGCGCGGCAAGTGCTCCGCTGAGCTTCTTCTGTACTAAACCGGGCGGATGCTCATATTCCGTGGTCCCTCCTTTATGTCGCCCTCCAGCACCGGACACGAGCCGACACAGCCCGCTAACGGTGCTAATGATAAACTCAACGGCGTCCTGGCAGAGACTCTTCTTCACTACCTCGCCGGCCATCCACACCCAAAATTTGTTGAAGTCTTCCTGCACAATCCATTCTGCTGGCAGCAGGCCACCGGCAAACAAATCGGCCAACTTTCCCAGTGCGAAGGACTTTCTATTCCAGCAGAAGTTCATAATAACTCGCAGAGGTTGAAGCGCCGGAGTGCAGAAGAGGCCATCTTCTGCACAGGAAGGCTTGGGGTACTGTCGATCGACAAAGCTGTCAATGAGAGCCGCGAACTCCGTATGCGGCATGTACTCCATGCATAATCTGATCAGAATTTTGGTAAACGCATCGTCAAGAATCTGGCCTTCGGAGACGGCCTCTCTGATGATATGAACGCCGTGGGCTCGGACAACAGTGCACAGATGTTTCCAACCGCCGGAAGCGCCTACCCCAAGGCCTTCGAGCTCTGAGTAGACTTCGAAGGATACTCGAGTGGAGTGGTCTTGCATGGATTTGGTGCCGTGGTCTTCGGCGTCCTTTTGCTCCCAAAACTCGAGTTCTGCGACGTAGTCGGGCACTTTGCGAAGACACATGGCGAGCAGCGACTTGGGAGCTGCTGGTACCTCTGCTGCTGGTTGCTTCGTCGTTGGCGAGGTCGCTCTCAGGAGCGAGTCCAGGGCTCGAAAGACGGACTCGTACAAAGCATATCGCTCGGGATCTGTGGATCCGCGGAGACAGTCGAATTCTGTCTCAAAGCTACATCGTACACTGGTGTATTGTGACGGGTGAGAGCACCGCCATTTGTTGTTACGGGGTTGGCTGTTGTTGCCACTATCGCCGACGTCTGGATATGACTGCTCTACTACTGCTGTTGGCCATGCTAGGTTATCGTCTACCAGCCCACGGTTTGGTGAAGATGAGAGCGGCTGGTTCTTGACGCGGCGCAAAAAAGGCGTTGGTAATGCGACGGCCTGCCGGGAAGAAGATGGCTTGCTGTTAATGACCCGACGCCGCTGAGATGGTTTCTGGGGTGTAGTGATGTTGTTATATGATGCGGCTGTATGTGATGCCTTGGTGGAATATTTGTAGCGAATTTTCTTTTGGGGATGAGATGATGCGGGGTCGGGAGGATTGCGTCTCTTCTTATTGCCGGAGGCTACGGATGTTTTATTGTTGTTGGCTTCGCTGATTGTGGCATCGCCGCAAGATACAGCAGCTCTTCGTGCCTTTTCTTTTCTCAAGGCGGCGATATGTGTGAGTAACGGGCGTAAGAGTCTGTGGCACCTCGTTGCCGTCCACGGCTGTGTTGACTCGGAGGAGTGGTCCATGAAAGGAATAATTGAATTTTTATGTGTACAAGAGATAACCAAGCGAGGAATATTGGTATTTCTGCGTGATGAATGACCCAAAAAATATCACCAATTCTCAATGCGGGATGCTCTCATTCCAATGTTTTCTTTGAGTTGATGTCCGTTCTATGTTTACATTCGATTGCTGTTTACGGACTAGCTGAAGCTGGGGCCGGGTGGGGCGACACCCCTGTGGTCTGGAAATGCCAGCCAGTGACAGCTGGCGATCGCGAGTTCCCGATTCAAGCCGACGGTGCATCGGGGACCCCTGCGAGGACTTTCTCGCTTGACTCGTGCCCCGGGGCCGGCCGCTAACCCGTACTTGACCGGGGTCGAAAACTGCATCATAGGAAATGGAGAAAAAAAAAGTTGAAGTTCCCCGAAACGCCGCGAGGGTAAAAAAAGAAAAAAAGCACGATCATTCTTCGCCCGAACCTGCCGCTTTTACAGCTTGTCCTTTCCTTTACTAGAACTAAGGTCTCGCAGAATATCAAGCGGTCATCTACCCAATTGGGGCTTTCCTTTTCAAAAACTTCTTGGATTTGGTCTATTATTCCATTCCATTCTCGCCTCGACAGCTAGCTCGGGCCCATTGTCTGCAAATCTGCAAACCGACCGACTGGCTTCGCAGTGTATAAACACCAACCGATTTTAATCCTTCCAGATCCGTTCTCTCCGTATATACCATACGCCTCTTATCGAACGATATATTTCACAATGTCCGAATCATCGAGCACAAAACTGCCGTCAGAGCCTGGTACGAACCACTCTTGCTGCCCCCAGATCTTCTGGGCTGCTGGTCTGTTACACTTTTCCTCTGGGTATCTGACAGTTCATAATAGCAGCCAACGGATCGTCCGAAGTTCCGGAAACTCAGGTCGTGCAAAACGGCGTGGACGAGCAGACGCAAGTGGAGGATGGCGCGGAACAAGTCGAGGGTGTGTCCTGACTGTTTCTTGTGACCTACCCCTACCTACAAGGAATTGTCTAACAGCAGGCCTCGCAGATACCCCGTTCCCCATTAAGATCGTCCTCCCCAACACCAAATCGATCGATATTCACGTATGTTACTTGACACCAGGAAGTGGTTCAGCAGTTCTAAGAAAGTCTAGGTGTCTCCATTGGAGCAATTCCACGAGATCCGCCAGTCCATTATCGAGAACCCCGATGCTGTGGAGTACTCCTGCTTCCACCTAGCGCACGATGGCAAGAAGATCAATGACTTCGCCCAAGTGTCGGACGTCGAAGGTCTCAAGGCCAACGATGAACTGCACGTCGTCGAGGACCCATACACCGAGAAGGAAGCCAGAATTCACTTCATCCGGATCCGAGAACTTATCGGGGCAGCCGGAGACCGAACCGACACTATCCACGGAATCCTTGCCGGGCTATCGGTTCACGACGATGTTGTTTTTGCTGCCGAAGAAGCAAAGCAGTCCAAGGGCGAGGTGAAGGAGTATGACTTCCGCGCTCCCGTGTCCTTGGCCACCCTCCTCCCGAAAGAGTCTGAGCCGGCACCAAAGACAGTCAAGAACATCTCGCTGTCCCCTTGGCACCCACCACCAGCCCACTTGCGGCAACAAGGCCACCTTCTATATCTTGTTGTCTCTACCAACGAGGGAAATCAGTTCCACATCACCGCCCATGCTGGAGGGTTTTACGTCAACAATTGTTCCAATGCGAAATTCGACCCCTCCAAAAAGGGTGACGAGGAGGCACATTCTCTCTACACGCTGCTTTCGCAAATATCTAAGGATTTCAGTGATAAGTTCGAGCAGTTGCAGCAGTTTACCAACAAGAGAGACCCCTTGTCGACGTTTCAGATCGGCAACGCGTTTCCCTCAGCTCCCTGGATCGTCCCTTCAACTGGATCACCACTGCTGTCCCACAGTCCTGATAGTGCCCGGACGCAGGAGACTTATTTGTTAGGCGGCGCCGAGAACACCGACTCTCTGAGAGACTGGAACGAAGAGTTCCAATCCGCAAAGGAGCTGCCCAAGGAGACCATCCAAGACCGCGTGTTCAGAGAGCGCCTTCTTTGCAAGCTTTATTCCGATTATAACGATGCAGCTGCGCGGGGCGCTGTTCTGGTTGCTCGGGGCGAGGTCGCACCGCTCAATCCCACCGAGGATAGGGATGCGCAAATCTTTGTGTACAACAATGTGTTTTACTCGTTCGGAGCTGATGGTGTCGGTACTTTCACGTCGGAAGGCGGTGATGAGGCTGCCCGTGTTGCGACAGGCAAGGACATTCTTGGTGTCAAGCTGGTGAACCAGCTCGATATTGCCGGGCTCTACACCCCGGGAACTATCGTCGTCGACTACCTTGGAAAGCGGATAGTCGGCCAGAGCATTGTTCCTGGCATCTTCAAGCAGCCGGAAGATGGTGAGAACCAGATCCACTATGGCGCTGTGGACGGCAAGGACACCGTTGCCGCAGACGAGAGCTTTGCGGCCTCCTTTGAGACCCTGGCTCGTGCTTTGCGGATCAAGAAACACACTGTTTGGGACAAGGAGCACAAGGCATTCAACCTCGAGGCTAGTGTCGAGATGAAAGGCCTTAGGGGAACTGATTCACGCAAATATGTGCTGGATTTGTACCGCATCACGCCCTTGGATATCCTGTGGATGGAGGATGACAAGGTCGCTGAGTATCCCCACCGGATGACGGTACTTCGACCCGAGCTCGTGGAGAGCCTGGGCAAGGTGAAGGCTAGGGAATACATCACTGCTGAGCTCGCCAAGCGGCAACCCCAGAAGGACACTACGGACGCAGCCGCTGAAACGAAGGAGATTGATGATAAGCCTGCGCAAGACGAGGCCGCGCCGTCTGAATCCGCTAAGGATGCCGAAGCGGGTGACGTAGAGAAGGAGAACGAGAAGAAAGATGAGGACGATAAAGCTAACCGGGTCGACATGTCCAGCTTTAATTGGGCACTGAACCCGGACGTGTTTAGCGGCCAGGAACCTCAAACTGACGAGGACAAGGAACAGATGGTTAAGGACGAACAAGAGGTCCGCGACGCTTGCAAGTACTTGCGAGAAACAGTCATTCCTGAGCTTCTAAACGAGCTTCGGGAGTCAGACATCAGCTTCCCGATGGATGGTCGATCACTCACTCGTCAGCTGCATCGACGAGGTATCAATCTCCGATACCTTGGCAAGCTGGCAACATTGAGCGCGGACAAGCGTCTGAGCTGCTTCCGCGAACTTTGCGTGCGGGAGATGATTGCCAGATCCTTCAAGCATGTCGCGGCCAAGTACCTCAAGCCTCTGCCATTGCCTCTGACCTCGTCCTGTTTCGCGCACCTCCTAAACTGCCTCTTGGGTGTTGGGCTGAACCCGAGTCCTAAGGCTGACATCGAACCGAGCTTGAGGAGTCTGTACAAGGACGTTAAGCTCGAGTTTGAGAATGTTACGCCTGATAGCTTGAAGGCCGACGTCCAAGAGGAGACCAAGCGACGGTTTAACTACACTCTAGATGACGAGTGGCTGGCCCAGCTTAAACATCTCCAAGTGCTTCGGGAGATCTCCTTGAAGCTCGGCCTCCAGCTTCAGAAGAAGGACTTCGTCTTCACCGCCGCCCAAAATGGGCACGCTTCCAACAAAGCAGCTGAGCCTGAGCAGGCTCAAGCCCCACCAGAAACCAAGACCAAGAACAAGAAAAAGAAGTCTGCTAGAGATGGATCACCTGCCAGTATCGGTTCCTCCACTGGCGTAGCTCACACTTTCAGCCCGAAGGACTTTGTCAATGTCGTCCCTATCACCAAGGACTCCTGCCCGCGGAGTGCTCTGGCGGAAGAGGCTTTGGATGCTGGCCGTCTCTCCATCTTCCAGAACCAGAGGAAGCTCGGCGAAGACCTCTTACTCGAGTCCTTGTCGCTGCATGAGCAGATTTATGGCCTTGTTCACCCCGAGGTTGCCCAGATGTACCACACCTTATCTCAGCTGTACTACCAGCTGGGCCAGAAAGACGCTGCCGTGGAGCTCGCAAAGAAGGCGGCGATTGTCGCTGAGCGAACCGTTGGTGTAGACTCTGCTGAGACTGTGTTGAACTACCTCAATCTCAGCCTCTTCCTCCACCAATCTGGTGAGAGCAGGGAAGCGCTCCAGTACGCAAGACACGCGCTGGATCTGTGGAAAGTTATTTACGGACCTGACCACCCTGACACGATTACTACCATGAACAACTATGCTGTGATGCTGCAGAGTATCCAGGCGTATCACGAATCGCGCAAGTTTTTCGAGCAGTCTCTCCGAGTCTGCGAGACGGTGTTTGGCGACAGGACCGTTCATTCAGCGACCTTATTATTCCAGCTCGCCCAGGCGCTCGCTTTGGATAATGACCCTAAGGGCGCAGTCAACAAGATGCGTGAAAGCTACACCATTTTCAAGACCGTTCTGGGCGAGGATGATAAGAACACCAAGGAGGCTAGTCATTGGCTCGATCAGTTGACCCAAAACGCCGTCGCCCTCGCCAAACAGGCTAAGGAGACTGAAGGAAGACGTACCAGGTTCAAGTTCTCTACCATGAGCACTCCGGCTCAGCCTGCCACTGCCGCGCCACCGACCTCCAAAAAGATGGATGATAACCGTGACGTTGATTTATTAGTCAAGTACATAGAGGGTACCGAGAAGATGGGTAGTTCTAAGAGCAGCAGCAAGCGTGGACCGGGCAACCCCAAGAGGCGTGGCGGTGCGGCCAAGGCCAGCTCTTAACGGACTTGCGCAGGCAGGACCGGCAAAGGGATATCATTAGACCGAACATAACTGGAGATGGCAAAAGGAAACCCGATTACCACTCATTCGACAATTTGTATGTCTAGCGTCAGCCCGCTCATCATTCTATGGCGTTTTCTCTTTTCTTCTTTTCTTTTTTGTGGGTTCATACTTGTACAATACGTTGTAAAAAAAGAAAAGAAGCCAGCCACTCAATCCCAACATGTAAATATAGGCGAGTGGGAGGGAAAAGAAAAGGGGACTAGACTGAACATTGAGGCATCCGTCTCTGTTCGAGCTGGCGCTGTTTTGTTAAGGTTTGGGGTTGAAGTAATTGGCATGGATGAGGTTTCTCCTTTTCCTGATCCAAATTGGCATGGGAGGCAGGCAAACGAGGAAGCAGCATTATATATAGAGTATGCCTCGGTAATACCAAACACCACTCATATACATATATACATACGGACGGGTATTTCGGGTGCGCATTGATCTAAGACTGTACCCCGTATTGTTTACTTTCAAGCTACACATGTCAGTCTTGCTGGAACGAGGCATTGACGATCTTTCAAGACCGGCACGTACCTAAGCACCGTGTCAAAACATGACATGTTGAAGTGTGGGGGAAGTACGGGGTGTTGTTATGTGGGTTTAGTATTCGGGTTTCCCCGTAACTTGATCGGAGTTGAGATGAGAAAAGACAGCACAGTTATGATGGAAGGTACCCATAGATCAGGGGCTGTATTTGTTGACTTTGGAAGATACGAGTCAGATAGTTCTGTGGTACGCGCGAAGGAGGGCTGCTACCTCAAGTCTGGTGGGAAATGGAGAAGTGAGACGAGACGACAGAGTCAAATATCATTGTGTATGTACTCCGTATCCAAGCACGCCAGTCCTCTTTACCGACAAACAAACTTTGCTAAACAAGCTGGAACCTTGGATGCGCCGCACGCAGTATCATGATGAATTTAAGTTGTAAATAAAACCACCATAATCCATAGGGGGCGTCTTTCAGGAACAAACAGAAGCTACGGAGGAGTAGACAAACACCCCCGTATAGAAAGGCAAAGTGAAAAGATACTTTGCGCTATTGAGGTTCTGGCGGAGCTGGAATTACCTCATCGATACAGAGGATAGGATAGGGAGGTTGGAAAAAAAAAAAAGGATAGAAACCCACTTCATCTGGTTCAAAACTTTCTGTGTGTGTCCGAAAAAGAAGGCCTTTCTTTTGAGCTGAACAAGAAGGCTGGGGATGACAATAAAGTGTAAATAGAACTAACAAAGTTCGCGGTGTATCATCACTAGTCTGCGTTAGTAGTACCAGGAGGGCTGGTCTGAGCGGTGCGGCTAACCTTTGGTGACGAACAAAGTGAACAAAGTGCAGGGAAGCTGCACGTGAACACCGCATCAAGCCCCGCTTTAAGTTCTCAAAATTGGGGTGGCTGATTGGCCAGCGGCTGGCCTGTGCCTGCTTCCCGGTTCCGTGCGGGTTCGCGTTCATTGCCTTTGAACCTTTGATGAATTCGCCCTACGCGAAAAAGCTGGGATTCGGAGAAAGCGTCGTTGTGGTCAATTAAACAAATCAAGCCATCCATCTCCCCCACGATTCCCAACTGACTCTCCCGGAGAACCGTCAGGAGTCAGGACAAAACCTTCATCGCCCTCGGCCTCCGCTAGTCAAGCTGTCATCACTAGATTAGCATTCCCTAGACTTTCCGACACGTCCTACCTGCCGCCCCGCGCGAAGTCCGTGGCCAAGAAAGTACACAAATATTTGTCGCAATCTGGAAAGGGGGACAAGCAACCTTTTGGGAGCTTGTTTGCGGGCATCCAATCCAGTCAACGCCTCGCCAACCTCCCACCTCTGCACTCCCTTTCTATTTAAACAACACCCTCCTTCAGTCGATCGTCCTTCTTATACCTATAACCCCTCGGCGATTGCGCCCTGATGATCTAGCGCATCCTAACTCACCAAACATGACTTCACCACAAAAACGCTCGCAGCGCAGCGCTCGTCGCGAATTGCGCAGCGATGCAATTGCCGAATCCTCGTCACCCACGCGGCCATCAAAGCGGCGCAAGAAGGTACAATCGCCCTCATCACCCCTTTTGCCACGCTTTGTTCCTGCTTTCCAGCCTCGCCGCTTCTTCTATCTTCTGCAGCGCACCCAACCAATTTCACCCACCTCAAACGACGTGGCACACATACAATTGCTTGACGCTGACCCACTGCTTTGTTTTCATCAATGAATAGGCTGACGAACTGCCTGCCGAGCCACCCGCCGAGTCCACCGAGGCTACCAACCCTGCTGAGCCCGCCGAGGAGGAGAACTCGGAGCTTGTTGGGGACCAGTCCGCCATCGAAGATGACGACCACCTCGTCACGCAAGTGACCCAGACGCTGCTCGCGCCTCACGGGCCGGTGCATGCGAGCAGGGATTATGCGAACACCATCCACGAAAATCAGAAGGAAGGAGTTCAGGCCTACGCCAAGATCGCCGCGGCGGACTGGACCTATTTCATCACGAAGCTCGTTGTGAACATTGGTCGGTCCTCTGAGCCCCTGCAGAGCCGAGCCGAGAATCAAGCCGAATCGGATGAGGATGCCGTGCACATTGATCTGGGTCCCAGTAAGCTCATATCGAGACAGCATGCGTCGGTCTTCTTCCACCGCGAAGAGGAGAAGTGGTGGTTGCGCTGTAAGGGTCGCAACTCCCTCAAGGTCGATGGACATGCCTGGACCGCGGGCCAGCAGGGACCTCTGCGCAGCGGCCAGGTCATTGAGATTGGCGGGATCGAGATGATGTTTGTTTTGCCCAGCGAGACGGGCAGTTCTTTGCAGATCCACGACCAGTACCTGATACGGGCCGGAATTTTGAAGAAGGAGGAGTCGGCGCCGCCCCTACCACGAACTCGCCATCCTCTTCCGTCGTTGGGAGAGGGCTATGCCCCGCAGACAAGCCCCCAGAGGGGATCTTCGCGCAGCGGTCAAGGAACCGCTCAGAAACCGCTGGCCCCGGCCCCACCGGACTACAAGCGGCCTGGCACTCCCCCGTCTGTCCGCAGAGCTTTGACGGCGCAAGGGTCGCCCCGTGTGGAGCAGCTGGCCGCCGGCCCGGTGATGATGAACAATAGCGAAATTGATCTCAGTCTCGACGAGAACAGCCACATCAAGCCCCAGTACAGCTATGCGCAGATGATCACCCAAGCCATCACAAATACGCCCGAGGAGAAACTAAACTTGGCCGGCATTTATGCCTTCATCATGAGTCGATATTCGTATTACAGAAAACAGGCCGCAGCTGGCTGGCAGGTGAGTTCATTTTCTTCTTTTGTCTATTTCATGTCACTAACACTTTGCAGAATAGCATTCGCCACAATCTGTCTCTTAATAAGGCCTTTGAGAAGATTGCTAGATCCACAGATGAGCCTGGCAAAGGGATGAAGTGGCAGCTTGTTCCAGAGACCCGGGAGGAGATGATACGCCTTGCTTATCGTGGCGGCCGAGGTGGACACAGAGGATCCTCAAACCCGTCTTCGCCAAGCCAGTTGAGTTACATCAATCAAGGTCCACGGGATATGGGCGCCAGAGACACGCCCGGATCTGTTCGCAGCAAGCGGAAAGTGGTGTCGCCTTCGGGCTCACCACAGCCTCGATCGGCTTTACGTGACTCGCACCAGACCCCTGTGCGCCCCACACGTAGACCGCTCCCCGACGAAGCTGGGGCTGGTGCGGACGGCAGCCCACTCCCACGACTTAGGAAGACCAACGCCGCGAGCACCTTGGGTATGGTGGAGAATGCACCCGGCTCGCCGACGCTGACGTCGTCGTATTTGCAGGAAGACGGTGCGTCCTTTATCACGCCGGCTCCACATCGTGTTCACCCCAAGCTCGCTCCCCCCAGCACGGCCCAGCGGCCCAGCCAGCACATGCCGACCAGCTCTCCGGCGCCCTTTTGGAAGTACGCCGATATTGGAAGTACGCCGCTAAAGCCTCCTGCTCAGCCGTTCGACCTCAGTCCAACCAAGGGGGGAGTGAGCAACCTGCCGCCGGCGAGCAGCAGTCCACCGCCGACCCGGAGCAAGTCACCGGTGCCGGTGAGCCCGACGCGGACGACCCGCGCTGAGGTGGAAGACCCGAGCCCAATCGAGGCGGAGGATGACCACGGCGGTTTTGATCTTACCAAGTGGGTGACTTCTGATGATGCGTAGGTAATGAGGTTTCTTTTGCTAATAGATTTTGTGAATGTAGGGGATTCCAGAGTATCGGCAGTTATCATGCGCCAGCCGGGCACGGAAAGCAGGTCCAGCCGGCAACCAACGGTGATCTGACCGCCAGCGGTAGTGCTTGATTGCCTGCTTTACGTAGGAATAACATCGCCAACCGTGAGATGAGCACACAGATATAAACACAGAAGACACAGCGCGTAATGGGGGCTCTGCCTCTGATTGCACTTGTAAGAGGAACATGTATTATTTCAAAACACGGTTGCAAAACTCGGCGATTGATATATTGGAGGGGTCATTTTTATCTCGCAACTTCATTTGGGACAGCGCTTGCTTCTTCTTTCTCAGTGGACTGGGAACTGTTTTCGGGTTTGAGCTTGTTACCTATGGTCGGGTACAGGCATACACACTGTTTTGACAGGCGAAGTTTAGATGGGCACACTGTTTAGGCCTAAACAGACACAAACGCGTTCGGAGTACGAATGGATATTACAGTCGAGGTTCTGATCCATAGGAGGATCAATTGATAGGTGGAGGTTACAACTGTCATCATTGCATGGCGGTGCCATCCATATGGAATGGAGTTTGCTACTGCTGCTCTGCCCTCACGGGTCGGGCTATTGCAGCGTTACCTTGTCTCTCTGATTTGGGGCTGGAAGCATATCTGCTAGTTTTTACTAGTAGGAGTTCAGAACACGTGCTACAAACATAGGTACTCATACTACTTTACTACGTTTACGAGTATAGGGTGGTTAATCTATTTATCTATTAATCGGGCTTGTATCTGTTCTTTTTTGTGTGAGTTGTACATAGGGGCTTGGACCGACGACTGGAGGTATTACGGTACGTTTGTAGAGGAACTCTCCTAGAACTAGACCTTGTCTACATCCTCTCTGGACAACAGGGGAGTGTAATATTTTTGTTCGAATGGTCGGGCCCCTTCTTCTGAAACCCATGCATGGCTTCCTTCCTTGGTGATCTGAAGATGTTAATGTTATTTGCTTGACAGCACGCAGAGTACTTTGAGAAGATAAAATACTTGCTACTTTCTCCCCTGAGGTACTTTCCCTATCACGAACTCAGGCAGGAAGGTAGGTACTGTAAGCGAACCACTTTCCCCCTTTTTTGTTATCTGGTGTGTCTAGGACCGCTTTCTAGTCTGTAAATGGGTGACTTTCAGCTGGAAATTCGAAACATACCCGGTAGGTGAGTGGTCAATGGGCACAGCAAAAAGCTAGCCGCCAGTGAGACGAGTTGTCAAGCGTAGAGTCGATCGGCAACTACCTAAGGTAGCCGGTAGAATAGTATCAGGCACAGAAGCAGAATGACAATAAACAACCATGATGACCATGACCAATGTAGAGAAGCTCGGTATCAAGATCAGCAGCATCTCGTTCAATTCAGAATCTGTGGATCTTCAACTAGATACTTGAAAGTCGCCTGTGACAGACGTAGGCACCGAAGCTGGTTCAAAGACTCTGCTGTCTCTCAATATATCATGCTGATACTTTGGTGATCATCTTTTCCGTAACTTCATTATGAGTACAAAATGATACAGACCCTTTACACCATGCACCATCTCCCCCAAAACGCCCAACCATCCAACCAACCAAACCAGCACAACACCCCAACCCACCTAGGTGAAAGAAGCTGGATCAACATAAAACAATCTCATACTAAGCCAGCCCGTTCCTCTCATGATCCACCTTCTTAGCATCCTCTAATGCTTTCCTCCCCTCCTCAAAGTCAGGAATATCACTCGCATTTCCCCCGATATGAACCCACCTCACAGCCCCCGAACAATCAACCGCAAACGCACCACCCATCTGCCATTTGTTGCCACTCTCGTCGCCTTCAACAACTTGACCCCAAATCCCTTCGTCGGTACCAAGCCGGTACGCATTAATCACCTGGGAGGGACCCATAACCTGCCAGGTTGAACCGAGACCCAACCCCCATTGGGCGTAGAGGTTTCTTTCTGGATCAACGAGGACCTCGACTTCCCACTCGCCGCCTACGTCGATGACCCACTTGTCTGTGGCGGACTGAGAAGAATGGGAGACCGCTATGCATTTGATGGAGGGGTGTTTTACCGAGAAGGCGGTTAGTTTGTTGAAGGTCTTTTCTGCGACTATTTGATCATAAGTAGGTATGGAGCTGAGTAAGAAGGAGGTGTGGGTGGGACATAACATACATGCGTCGCCACAGTGGCGGAGGAAGACGATTATGACGGGCTTGGAGGTTGGAAAGGCGATGTCCGGGGACGACTGCGGTGCGCGATCGCCTACCTTTGGCGCTGGGGCGATTTGTCTTTCTGGTGGGTCGGGGGGTGATTGCCGGCTTTGAAGCTCTTGCGAGAGACGAGTTCCTGCTGTGCGGATGAGTGATGCCATTGTCGCTCAGGCGTTCTGATGTTGGGGTCTTTTGTTTTCGCCGCCGTTGAGGTTATTGGTATTACTGAGCAACTAGGTGATATAGAGTTGGACCTAGGTCGATTGATGTTCCAAGATTTGTGATCTGTGTGCTTCAATAGGTAAGGTAAGCGATTGCGATGAAAGGTGATCCGGTAGACTGCGGACATATCGCCGGCCGGCAGTCCCGGGTGGTGTTGGGGAAGTTGATGTCATGCATCCCGCATCATAACGCCGGGTGCGGGCGGCAGACGGCGGCTCTGTCTACCCCACGATCATTCCACTGTACATATGTTACACATGGCCTGGTAACTGACAAAGCTCTTGCGTTTGCAGCTTTGAAGTACGGGTTTTTTCTTCTCCAACAAAAATTGAAAGTTTGTCTGACAGAATGTAGGACTATTCCTCCCGCAAGTCACGATGAAATTCGACTCTTGCTCTACTTGTGAGATTATGAGTGTAGCACAGACAAGCTCATTTGTAAGCCACTAATATCACTTCATCATTTCTTAACTTCGATGCGGTGTAACTGGTAATTATGGTCATTGAAAAAGGTCCCCGCAGCATTTTCAGCTTGTTCTGGTTTTGTTCAGTGTTCAGGGGTTCACTTCTGACGCAACTTTTCAACTCTAAACACCACAACCACCTCCCACAATTTCAAGGAAACCAACCAACCAAACAAGCATCATTAACATTTACCGCCGTAACCTATATCAGTTTCATATTATTACATTAATAACCTTCCAAACTTGTTCTACAGGCTTGTTCAAGCTCCTTGTCAGATGTGGGGGCCGAAACGGGTTCCGGGTATCTGCGGCTCCCTCGTAGGGCTGAATCATTGATTCCACATCCGGACTACACTGTATATGATCCGACCGCGTATCGATCGGAGTTGTCTTACTTACCTAGGAAGGCAGGTCAGTTGGTTAGTTACCCCTGATGAACACCCGTAGATTTGTCGATTCACTGTTCAGTAGAAGTGGTACAGATTTCTTGCGCGCGGGCAACGAAAATGCAACGGATAAGATGTATCTCGAAAGGGTACCAATCCCGTCCGTCTCAACATTTCAAAACTTTGGGTGCAACATCACTGAATTGAGCCCTTAAATCCCCAATTTATTTGAACTTGAAGCTTCTTTCCAGAGTTGGAGTTTATTTGTCGATTCAACATAGGCTTTCGATGTGAATGCGGCGCAGGCCACCGATCTAGCCTCCTCACTCCACAACCCAATTCCCACTTCTAATTCCCACGTTTTTTCTTCCCGGAATCTATATTGCTGCCTCGTGCTGCGGTAACTCCTATACAGGCAGATATATAGGCCGATTTGTTAGGTCGGTTTGGGGTTATATCATGAAAGGCTGGGTTGGGTGTAGTGGTCACGACCAGGCCAGCCAGACCCACGTCGCCGGCCATGTTTCATGGCTACACTAAGTAAGGTAACTACACTAAATAAATAACTTACGCGTATAGAAACTCCACAGTCGACGACCGACTCAAGGCAGAGACAGACCAGACCAACTACAGTGGCCATTCTATCAGCTAGATCTGGCCACTGTATCATAACATATGCATGAAAAACGTACGCGGGTACTGAGCCCGTCCGGCCACCTTAAGCTTGATTCGTTTTTGTTTATTCAGGTAATGACCATGAATCGGCCGGTCTATCCCACGGCCACTCGGGGCGGCCCCAGTTGTCAAGCTCAGATATACGGGTAGATCAGATATAGCAATGGCATCTGCCTGGAAGCCAAGGTAAGTAACGTAGGTATATTCGGGGATAAGGAAGGCAAGCTATCAGACCCAACCAGCTGTCAAGCTTTGATGATACGAGCAGATCAAAACAACATGGCATGATTGACATCTGCCTGCCTGGAAACTAAAGTATATCGGCGATAAGGAGGCAAACTATGGATTGTACTAGTCCTAGGCAACAGGTATACTTGCGTACAGCCTCACTCGGTACTTGATACACAGCCAAGATACCTATGCCATTAGTACAGTACATGAACCCACCCACGAGCATGTACTCCGCCACGTTTTTGCCATTTAGTTCAAGATCGATCTACAAAGAGATCTGCAAATGAATAATTAACATTCTTAATAATTCAAAACAAGCGGTGTATCTCCCGCCCCCCAATCCGTTTATTGACGATGATTTGCGTTGTATGGTGATAACCCAGGTTTCCCATTATACGTGAAAGACGCCGCGATATGAGATTAGGTAATGATTTGAAGTAGAGAAAGCCACAGACATAAAGCGAAATAGGTATTATTGGACAAATATACTCAATCCAATCTAGGAAACAAAATTTACAGAGATGATCCCAATTGTGGTGTAGATAGTCCGAGCTATAAATCCGAGGCTTATGTTGCCAACCAACCTTTTTTGTTTGGACCCTGCCCTGCCTGCCTGCCACAATCGGGCATAAGATCTACAAATTACTCCGTCTTCGGTACTCCCGTGCTCGTGTTTTCCCAACTTTAATAGCTGCAGCTTTGCTGCAAGGTCCAAAATATCTTGTTAATTAACCGCGCCTTTGCCTCTCCCGACAAATTCTTGGCTCTTGCATCTGCCGCGAGAACTATATTGTTGATGTCAGATCGAATGTTAGATCTGTATATTGCGGCACTGCACCGTTCCGTTCCTCGGGATCCTCCTGGAAAAGAAGATATAGAAATACAAAATAGAACCATACGAAAACGAACGACTGATAAGCGTGTGGCAGAGATCATGGTCCCATCGTCGCTTTGATATTGCGGCACGGTGGCCCTCTCATCTCCTCCTGTATAGCTTTGTATATAGTTCCCATTTAGAAACAAAATAGAATAGAGAAAACAAGACTGAATGTGACAAAAGAACAGGGAAGGACAGCTGGCCGGGACTGCCCGCATTTGGTAGCAGTAACTGCCACCCGCACCTGCAGCTGGCACAGTAGATAACCCGTACCGCACGCAGTAGGTAGTCTGAATAGCGTCTCTCCCAACAAACACAAAAAACTTGGATTGGCTGGCAGCAGCACACTCCCCATGGGATAGGAAGTCAGCCTTATCTACCATACCCCAGGGTCTTGTCCACTAGACTAGGGAGAGAAAACTCGCGACGGATTTTTAGTGGCTCCTGTACGACTATACACTACCCCCAGTCCCATATACTTGGGGCAATGGCTCGGTGCCGGCACCCACCCACGCCAACGCCAATACGCACATTTTAGTCTTAGTAATCTTGTCTCGGCCCCCATCCACTTGGATGAATGGCCCCATGGTATCATGATATACCTTTTTTTGCAGACGACAATACCAAGAAGAGGAGTGGAGCTGTGATGGCTTCATCTTTGCTTGAAAGTGACCAGTGCGATCCGCTTGGACTGGTTGCTGTTTTACCCAGGTAATGTCAAAGCCTGCTCCTTCCTCTGGGAGAAACGTGATGGGAGTTGATATACAGATCCTGAGGGCACCGTTGTGGTATCAGCTCGATCCTTATCCCCGAAACAAGATATATCCCACAACGAAACCGTTCGTGAGAGATAGTCGGTAGCCTAATGCGCAAAAAAAGACCAAGGTGGCTCTTGCTCAAAGGATTCCAGAACCCGCCCGTGCCACTTCGAACGAGATAGCTTTCTCGAGGAATGAAGGAATCTGCACCCCAGCTCTTTGTTTGCTGTTGTGAGGCTCTGCTTGTCGCTGCGAGGGATGGGTGCACTTTCGGTTCCAGCATCTTATTTGACTTCTCTACGATCACAACTCCGCAAGGAGCTCATCTTGCTGGTTCGCGGAGTTTTGGCTTGGTGTTGGCCCATCATTGGTGGAATGGCACCGAAAATCCGCCAGAGCCCGGAGGAAATACCTGGCTCGCCAGAAAATGTAGCTTTGTTCGTCTCCCGTGGTTTTAGGGCTTGATGGGGAGAAGTTTCGAAATGCGATGCTGTCCCCAGGTAACCATATACAGGGGATTGGCAGAGGCAAAGTCCATCAAACGAGGTGTCATCATCTCGGTCGAAACAGGGACATAGCCCCTTTCATTGGACCCTTGCCCCGCGAGAGCCTCAGTTTCAGTTTTTGCCTGCACCCCACACCAAGACCCGTGTCCAAAAGCAGCGAGGCAGAGTCCAGAACGCTCTCCGCGGGTTCAGTAATCGCTGTTGCCTGTCCGGCTCTTTATGTCCACTCTCGATAGAATATTGGAAGCACTAGAAGAAAACCGGAGATGTGTGTGGCAGTGTCGCGGTTTGCTCTGGCGAACGGGACGTGGAAAACAGTGGTGTACATCGGCACGCCAGGACCCCTGGGGAATATGGCCGGGTGAAGCGTGGCCCGCAAAACCCGAGCGCTTGGATATGAAGAGCCAGGGTATTCTCGGTGCCTAACTCGGCGACCGATCAGGATCGATCCTCGGGACGTGGACAAGAAGATAACCAGCAAAAGGGTTGAGCTGGCAAAGCCGGTAGTTCCTGGCACTTCGTAGAGCTATCCTCCATGCTCTCTTCTCCAAGAGCTCGCGGTGTCATCGTCGACAATCTAATAGGGACTGCAGGGCTGAGAAAGCTGACAGGACGTGCACGCGTATCGTTAAGGGCGGGATTTCAAGGTGAATCGAACGACATGGGGAAAGGTCTAAAATCTCGTGGTGCCGGGAGGGGGAGGGGGGAGGTCTTTAAGTGCGAGGTGTAGTCCGAGCTGACGAATCAGGGTGCCACTGATCGGACAACGTTTCTTGGCAGCAGCTCGATGGCGAAACAGCCCCCTTTTTCCTTGTAACCCCAAGGTACGGGGATCTGTACCGCAGCATACACGTGTAAGCCACAGCTCCTTCTTGTTTCCTCGACCCACCACCAAAGGCATCCTTCAGGAGGGCAATCAGGGAATGGTCCATTTCAGTTCCAGACTCGACCGGTACGCCCTGACTTGTACATGTCAAAACGACTCTGCTCTTTTGGTACCGTCTGTTCTCCCGCTAGAAGAGGAAAACATGCTCGTTTGGCCCGCCGACGAGGGACCGAATGCTATGCTTTGCTTTGGTCGGCAGGGGACTTGATCGACAGGCGTGGCCCTACGGAGTATGGGAGGCGCAGTCGTTGTGTACCAGTACCACCTAAGCTCAAGCGTTGGTCTGATGTTCTCGGCTCCAACCGGGGTATAAGTCGACTTGAAAGAACGGGCCACCGACCGGCTGACCTCTTCTTGTCTTGATCGTAGCCTGCTGAGTGCATATTGCACAATATGTAAGGTACTAATTATAATGATGATGGGAAAACAAGTCGAAACTGGAATAGTAGCGGAGTGACAGGAACCAGCTATTTTGGATCCTACGGTCAACACAAATGACTGCCTGTGATGGAGCTCAGTCTTTGTTTCGTTCCCTATGCTATGGTAGGCATCCGGGTGGCTTTGTCGGCCAAGACCACGATCTCGACCGGGCGATCGGGGGACCGACCCCGAGCCGAATCCAGGGTAACTCGGCTGGCCGGTAGGCCGGCAGCAATGCCCTCGAGCTGAAGGGACGAAAGAGGATTACCGTTTTCCATTGATGGCCTTTTCATACTCCCGTATGTAAGGCGGACACTAAAAACTAGTGCAAACCTCAGGAGCGGGTTTGGGAGCAATGGATTCAGCTACATATGTACGGGTTCGTACCACCCACCTATAAGGTAGGTAGGTTGTTGCACTGCATACTTCCGTTCTGCGTACATTACGCCGTGTTTCTGGAGAGGTGACAAGGTAAGGTAGGCGTCGAACGGGAACCGTGCAGGGAGGGGAGATATGGCATATGCAATAGGGACCACAGATAGGTGTGCGGGCAAGAACCGTGCAGAATGTTCATCAACCTGAGAGGCCCGCGGCAGCCGGATGGAGATGGAGCATTGAGTGGCATTCTGCCAGAGAGATAGATTATCGTGTAAACTCCCTTGAGCGGTGTTCGGCTCTCGCGTGGAATATGTTGTCTATGTCCGCAATCGATCGACTCCAAGGCCTAGCGGAGGGTGCGGAGTTACGAGTGCTCTGGTCGGTGGTGTAGGAGGAACCGCTGTGGGCGGCTAACAGGACACCAGCGAACCATGCTCGCCCATGCCTTGCCGTGCATGTGTCGTCGTTATCGTTAGCAGGAGTTATGATAAGGACACGAAGGATCATCAAGGCCACTCAGGGAAGGGACGGTTGACATCGTCCAGGGACAACAACTGTCCGTCACGTCCGTGGCCAGGAAGGAGGACTTAAGTTCCTCAACGCAGGAAGTAGCTCAGGAAGGACTCATTTTGCGGGTGGAACTGAGGCAGGCTGGCAGGTACTACTCCGTATTCGATTTCTAATCAAGTATGAGCGTTGATGGGAAGTCGCTTGTAGTGTCCACGGGAACGGCAGGTGCTGAACTGGGTGGGGAGGAGTTGTCGGGAAAGTGAGAGTGTGGATATTTGGAGGTACAGGGTCCAAGGGTACTTCCGGCCCTGTACGGGGCATTTGTGCAATTAACGTTCTTACCCTTCTTTCCGTGTCCGCATCGTGCTTGCCCCAGCTTGGCCGGCCTGTCAAATGGAGTCAAGCACCCGCCAGGGCTTCCAACGCGGAAGCTACGACGTCAGACTGTCAGGGTTGGGTTTGAGTTGACAGCAGGCGTGACTGAAAGGCTTTTGGATACTTTGCGGCCACTTTTGCTTTGCTCTGTCCACTCATACCGTGCTTGGCAGATCCAAAACAGGATCGACGTCCCGGACGCAGTTTTGCGGATTGGGATGCTTTCCACACTTGATTCTATCCATCCATGATGGAAAGATGACTCTTGTTATATCACAGGGCTTAATTATTCCATTGCCGGGCGGGAACGCATTGTAACATCCACCATCGCGGTATCCCAGCATCGTCCAAACTGCCTCACCTTTTGCCTTGCCCCCCCACAACACGATCCAACACCACCGTTCACTCCAAGTGGATTCTCCTAATCCGGGGTTGGACTCCCCGCCAGTTGTTCGCCTTTCACTAATCGAATGCGAATGCGACTGGTTTACCCTAACATCACCGCCCAACGCGCTACTCACCTCCAAATTTCCCCAGTCCTGCTTTTCGCAACTCGGCGATAGTATCAACCCGTTTCTTCAGAACGTCCCGAGTGAGGATCGGCGTTAGTCGACGTCTGGTTCCTGGCCTTCCATTTGCGTGCGTACGCATTGCTACCCTGAACAGCTCGTTTCGTGGACCAATCCCGGTATGACTTTTCCGCAGCCAAGGACCCAAGGTCTATCCAGGGCATGGCAGGACATGCTAGCGAAGAAAAAGTGCTATGCAGCCACAGCACCACCAGGCGACTTGAAGCACCTCCAACTTCCACCGCAACAGCAGCCTGTAGGGATTATTTCGGCCCCGTCCCGAAAGGGGCCCTGTGGGTGACACTAGCAATCACCGTCTGCCTCCTCCCGGCAGCCCACGACTTCCTCTTATCGAGCCGTTCGATTCGTCGGGCGTGCGCATGTCACGCCTGTGTAACCCGAAGCAGATCCCTGGCTTCACGCGGCTTCGCTGCCTTCCAAATGGAAAACGGCCTCATCTCGTGCCGCCGGACCCCGGGGGGCGTGCGGCGATGTTCCTGGGCTACTGCCGCGTCTGATCCTTCGCGGCTTAGAGGGTTGGTACCTATCACTCGCCCAAGGACTTCATGTACTGTACCTCAGTACATGGCTACATGGCTGGGAACATGGGCTCAAGTTCCTCGCAGTAATTAGAATGGTCCGTGGTTGCAACGGAACATGGACACACACACACACGCACCTCTCACACCTCACACATGCAACATGGTAGGGCTGGCTGCGGGCCACGTCCTGTGCCACAGCTGGGCCTGTTGTACTCCTGGACCCGCGACTTATACCAGTACCGAGGATTGGGAAGCTGCTGTAGTGCCAGCGGGGGACGATCCCATGCTGCCAGGTTAAAAGAGCGGTCGACCTGGTTGGTCTCCCACCCTCCGAAATCCGTCTCCAGGCGGAGAGAATATATGTCGACGTGACAAATGGATCCGATCGCATTCGGTTCAAGGAGCTCGCACAAGTGCCACTTATATGGGAGACGCGACCTCGAATCTTCGTGCGCTCGGTGAACTCAAGGCTTGCCTCCTCGGACACAACCCACTACCCCCCTCGCATGTCACCTTAGCAAACCAGCAACACCCATTGACCCCTAACCGTTCAATATCCCGAGCTCGGAAAACACAAGAAACACGACGACCAGGAAAATGCACGACCCAGGCAGGAAGTCGGGCAACAACTCGGACTCACATTCTCCTACCCAGTCTACCTTTCGGCCCGCCCACTCGGGACGGAAAGGCTCCAAGAAGGTTCGGACTGGTTGTATAACATGCAAGTGAGTGCAAATCCACCACAGCCTTATGAGGCAGATCACGTCGCTCCAGCCGAGTCACAAAAACCTCCGATGTCAATGTGTCAAAAGCAAAGAACATATTGAGTCGGGGTCTCCTGCCTTGCCCCACGCTGACCTCGGATTGGGGGTCCAGAATTCGGAAGGTCAAGTGTGATGAAGCCAAACCCTTCTGCATCCGCTGCACCAAGACCGGTCGCAGATGTGATGGCTACCTTCCCAGTGTCAAACGCCAGCGAGGTTCTTCTCATTTGGCCGGCAGAGGAACTACTGGTGGTTTCCTGGATCCGCATGGTTCGTTGACCGTCTTTTACGAGTGGGCATCGGCCGACGAGGTTCGATCATTTCAATTTTTCCAACACGTCACGGCGCCATGCCTATCGGGCGACTTCGACGGTGCCTTCTGGCGTGTGCTGGTGCTCCAGATCTGCCAGACTGAGCCCGCCGTCAAGCATGCCGTCCTTGCCGTGAGCAGCCTACACGAGGGCATGATGCGAGGCATGGTCCCCTATGCCGAATTGGGCGACAGGCAGTCTTTTGCCCTCTGGCAGTACAACAAGGCCATCGCGTGTCTGCTGGACCAGATGCGCCATGCCGACGCAAAACCTTTGGTGCCGTTGTTGACTTGCGTGCTCTTTGTCTGCATCGAGTTCATGCAGAGCAAAGACAGGGAGTCGCTCATCCATCTTGAGCAGGGTCGCCAGATCCTAGGACAGCTAGGCCGAAAGTCACGGAACCCAGAGATTGACATCATCAAGCAGCACCTGGTACCTGTATATACCCGGCTCAGCTTGACGTCGCTAATGATCGGGTGCGATCCCGTCGCGATTCCCGTATCGCTCAAGACAGCAGTCGAGATTCCCGTCCAGTTCGAGACCATTGATGAGGTACGATACACACTTTACGATTTCATGGACGAATGCCTACGCTTCTCCAAGAAGTCGAATCCGACCAAATATGGCCCGGTGCCGCCCGAAGAAATGCGAGCCTTCGAAGACGAGCAAGACTACCTTTTGAGCAAGCTCGCCAAGTTTAATGTTGCCTTTTCGTTATACCAGTCAACGAAAGCCAAGGAAGCCCCGGCAGGTGCCATCGCCCTGATACAGATCCACATCCACACAACCTTTATCTGGATATCGACTGCTCTCAGCAACCGCGAGACGGCATTCGACGATCATGTTACTACTTTCTCCGCCATTATCCCCCTTGCCACCTCATTTATGGACTCCCTGGGGGCACCTGCAGCCCGTGAGAATTTGCCAGGTAAGCAAACGGCTGCACAAACGCCAACGGCAGCAGATTCACGCCGCTTCTCTGCCATGTTCGCCTTTGAGATGCACGTTATTGCTCCCCTGTACTTTGTAGCGACCAAGTGCAGGCACCCAATCATCCGGCGGAGTGCTCTCCGGCTCTTGCGGCGGAATCCGGCACGCCGGGAGAACCTGTGGCGAGCAAACATAATGGCTTCTATTGCCGAGTACATTATCAAGCTGGAGGAGAAACATTTACAGGCGTTGAATCCGGACCAGCAGTCACGTTCCATCTCGCCGGCAAGACGGACAGCTCCACCGTTCATGAACTCGTTCACACCTGACAGCATGTGGGCAGCCAGTCTGGCGGAAGTGACATCATATATGCAGAGTTCTCAACCCGAGACCGCCGAACCACCTTCACGAACCTATTCATACGACTCGACGGCTACCACTGCCGCTTGCACAGTTGGCTCGACCGGCGGGATTATGGCTGGCACAACTGGACCGGTTAGCATGCCGGAACACTTTGATCTCTCTCAGGTACCCATCGACCCATCACTGCTGCTTGACACACCCGGCGGACCTTCATCGGTACATTCCTTCAGTGATGCCCATTCGATTGCATCTTCGTTCGACGAGCTCTCCCAGCCGACAATATACGTTGGTGGTGGCACCAGTGGAGGAACCGGTGGTACCTGTGCACCAGCTACCTCGAGCATGGAGGCGGCATCTTCAATTACTGCGGGCGCTCAACCATGGCAACCTTCCTATTCCCATTCAGCGCCACATGCCGCACCGGGAATCATGCTCGAACCGCCGACGCCGATGGATCACCAGCCGACGGGCCCGCCCCTTGTGATGATGCCCGGTGCGCTACAGCACTCGCAGGGTCACTCCTCGCAAGCCCACTCGCAGCACTCCCAAAACTCCCACACGCTTTCACACTCTCACTCGCGGCGAATGTCATCGGAACTCGATTTCTCGACAACAACGTTTGGGTCTGAGGGCGATGACGACTCATCTTCGTATTCCGATCACAGTGGCTCGCATGGTCTGGCTGGCATAGGGGGGGCGGCACATGGATTGGGACCAAACACGCAGACTCCTACTCTGCAATACAGCAAGTCCCGGGCTGAGGCACCCTTTGACGTGCCAGAGAACCTGCGCGTGCATGTGGCTTTGATCGATTCCGAAAAAGAAGAAGGCAGCTGGGTTGAGACGTTTAGGAAGATGGATGGGCCTGATGCGGACTGGACTGTTATCAAGCAGTATGTCCCTGTGAACTGATTTTATTGGGGCGGCTAGGTGTAAATACGATATTTGGATGAAGGCATATTTGGTTTAGGACTAGAGGTTTGGGAGCGTTTTACATTTGCATAACAATTACTAGCAATAATTTTGGATGGACTCGGTATGTCTATATAGCGATGGTTATACGTGTATATGATGGCGGTTAGTTTCATTTTCTTTGGACATATTTTCAGGCTAGCACAGGGAAGGATACGTACGTACTTAGGATAAGATCATGGATCGGATCGGGACAGATACCCCCTCAACTTGACTCCGTCCCACCCTGTATGCTCCAGCTCTACAATGATTAGATTCGTGTATGTGTGGATGTGCATTGTCTACCTGATTTCCTCTACGGAACAGGGAACTATATACCTACTCGACTATACTCTACCTTTCCGAGAATGTACATGACCAGTTGGTTTACCTCTCCCCAACTTTAGCTTATAAGCTCTTGCCAAGATATTTCTTTGTTTACTTATCTCCTTTATAGATCTCTTTCCATCATCGTCAACACAACTGGGGGAGCAAACCACCACTGCATCATCTATCGCTCATCGCCATCACGCACGCAAGGAACTCTATGTTTAGGTTTGGATATCTATTGCTCATCTATTGATCTCCTGAAAGAAATCTTTCCGCCCAGCACGTCGTCTGTCCATCATGTGTATCCTACTTGCTTAAACTGGGCAGATATTAATCATCATACCTTCCCTTCACTGTAGAGGAGGTCTACTCATGCTCTGTAGGAAGCATCTATCTTGTTGTAAATACATCTTCCCTAACATTCAGCAGGTTAATTTGAATACCTTACTTCCGAACACTCAGACTGTATTGTGTGTTCCTACCATTATCCTTTCGTTACATTGCTTCCCGGTCAGTCATGATTTCAAAATACCTGTAAAAGAAAAGACCGTACCGTGAGGAATAATACTCCATTTATCTCCTTCCTTCCGGTTACCTACCTACCTAGGTCAGGTAGGTAGTGATGCTGGGCATATGGAGGAGCCTTTCGTGCAAAAACTTTTACGTCGCTTTCCTCTCCAGGTGTAAGCGCATTTGTCAAGGATAGTAGTAACCAAACCATAATATTATCGATATGACGAATCCCTTAAGGAAGACCGGCCCAACAAGAGCATGCGCTTGTATGAGAATAGGTCTTATTGACAGCTGCATAACTTATCCTTGTAATATTATACGCTTAATCAAGATGAGCAAACGTTGCTGTGGCGATGCGAGGACAGTGAGTGTCACGGCATCACAATACACAACAACGCCTCTTGAATACTACAACACCCATCCGGCTACAGCCATTATCCCATATCAGATACTTGCCTATGAATGTGCTCACGGCGACAGTGCAGCCAAGAACAACGTCCATAACTCAAAAAGAAGCACGCACACCTTAACAAGTTCAATTCTGCTCAACAGTACCAACTCCAAAAGTTTTGAGAGAAATTCATAGAAGCATTTACAATACGATGAAACCTTCATTCAAAAGTCTTAGTTGTGTTTGGAGAGTGGTGAATAAGAGGAGTAAGCTTGAATATCTGGTACAAGTCGGTTTAATGTCAAAAGTGGTAGCATGGGTCCTTTGTGAATACCTGCCTTCTTATCGTAGACGTGGCAGGCCAAACAACTGAACGAGATTCCATATGTCATAATCAAAAATGACGTGCTGTATTATTCTGTGTTTGTGAAAGAACTGCTGTCTATAAAGAAAACAGACGACCATACAACGCTAAACGTGAAAAGTACCCCTTTTGTGTTGCCATAGCAACATTATTCAAACGCCTGAGGACCTAATAAATCCACGGTTTGCCTCCTCACTCGCTAATGCTCCGTTGACCCTTTTCATGCTCATTCCGTGCTAAAATACATAGGGGTATCGGAAAAGAATAGACGACGACGATGACCTGCCTACTAATCCTCGAATGGAGGGTCGAACTTGGCCTTCTCATTCTCATTCAGACTCTATCTGGGCAGGCCGCCCGCATCTTCATCTAGGCCGTCGTCGTCCTCATGTGGGGCGTCCACATCAAATGGGTTGGCGGGGGTCCGATATTTCTTCGCTTTCAGAACGATTGCAGGACGACGGGGAGGAGGAGGCGGCATTGCGATACGGTCCAAGTCGGCTTTATTGGACTGCTTTGCTAGCAAAATCAGTCCGTCCTTTGCCATGCCGTCAAGCGCTGTCGTGACGCTATGCGGGACCTCATCTTCTTTTGGTTTTGAGCCGGCCCCATCTTCATATAGGATGACATCATCTCCATAGTCGGCGTCCGTATCGCTTACAGCACTGTCCAAGGACATTAAGGGGGAGCTGGGCGGTTCGACTGGGGCCAGACCTGGAGAATTATTGCAAGGACAGCCCGGCGCAGCAAGCTCGGCGGGTATCTGGATTTCCATCTTGATATTTCTTCGGTCGCAGATGAGCGTGCGTCCGAACACCCTTCGGGAGTTTTCATCGATGCAGCCTTGAAATTGAAGTTCAGTCAGAGCGTGTAATGAAACATATTGTTGGGATGGAAGCAAAAACTTACTGGCGACTTCATCAAGAAATGTGCCGGGCGGCTGGCCAGGCTTGATATATGGTACCCTGAGAATGGCGCAGTGGATCCAGTCGGTGGTATATTCCAGTTTGATAATGTTGCCAAAGTTATGCTTGAGAACATCCCGAATGTCATCCAAAAGGTCCGGATTCAGTGGGATATAGGGGAGCTAAATACACACACAAAATCAGTCAGCCATGTACCGAACAGGTCGTGTTAGCAGACTCAGTTACGCACATCGTGAACTAAAACATGGCATATTCCCGACTCCTCGGCTGCCTTAACCCATATACCGTTAGGTATCCCTCTGCGCGGCTCTTTAGGTGGCATCGTGGACAACTGCAGATACTGGTGAAAGGAACTTCGGCGCCGAATTAAGTCACCCGGGTGTCGCGAATCGTTGATCCAAAACCCCGAGGCAAAAAGATTTCTAAGCGTACAGGAGAAATGGCTTGGTATGTGAGCGATGCTAATGAAAAGATGTCGCGGGATTCTCCCTCAAGCCGAAGGTTATCTGGGAGGTTGTGGGGCATCGACGCATGGGTTGAAGGCGAGTCAATTGCCAGACCGGATGAAGGTTGGTGAGAACTGCCACCCCGCCACGTATTACCTAGTGCATGACGTTGACGCCAGCGCTGGGTCTAAAGAAGTCGAGACTCAGAGGCAGTCGCTGTGTGAAAAGAGAGAACGGCTGGGTGCTTCACCAGACGTCACACCGTGAATTCAAGAAGGCCCGACCAGCTTAAGGTACGCTTGCCGACTCTAGATTGCTGGCATGTCACCCACAACTGCAGGTTCGTCATGTTATGATCGCTCATCGTTTGTGAATAAAGGTATCCTCTAGCTCGCTGTCATCGTCCTCTCCAACACCCAGAGCTTCCATCCCAACGTCAGTGGCCGGGACCAGTTCCAGCGGGGACTCTTCCCGCATCGCCCCTCCTTCAGCGTGCCGCGGATTCTCTTGTTCACCCCATGGAAGCGACGTCTCGTCGAGCTCGGCAAGAGACGCCAGCATATAGTTTTGCGAATCGGACAGAAACAGAGATGCCGGGCTCTCTTCATGGAGACCAAGCCACAAAGCTCGCCATCTGCCAACGGTTTTGGCACCGGGCAGCTGTTGGGCAAAATCAACTGATCGAGGTCCTTCAGAGAGCGGATCCCACACGAAGACAAGACCACTGTACTGCTCTCCTTCGCACCTGACGAGAAGTGTCTCACTGATGCTAGGATGCCACGAGAGGCTGCTGACATTGCCGTGGAAGAGAAGAACCGCACGGAGTTCTATGAGCTGAGCATCCCATATCCAGACTGTGCTGGGGCAATCCTCCAGCCGTGTGGCTAAAAGATTGGAAAAGGGATCAAAAAGGATGTTTGCGCAGCCTGGTAATGACTCGGAGTTGTCCTGTGGTCGGGGTGCTGGAGAAATCGGCTGCGAAGTCCTGATAAAGGTGTGGACAGACGGCCCAGCCTGCGCGACAACAATGCGTTCTTGCCAGACCTATCATGTACCCCAGTTAGCTGAGCCAGAACGCCACATCTCATAGGTTGTTTCATCGTACCTGAAGAGTGTCTTTAGGAACGAGACTGTTGGGATGCTGCAGTCGCCAGGCCTCGGTTGCGGATGCCATGTTGAACATTCTTATCGACTTGCTGCAGTCGCCAATGGCAAGCCGCCGAGCATCGGCAGAAAACTGAACAAGCTTTACACCCGCACCAAGCGAATAGTCTTTGTCCTCGGGTGATGGGTTGGCCGGTCCCAACCAAGTCTTAAACATGTGGCCATCGGCGGTATAGAATATCACCTTGTGGCCTAGAGCGGGTGACTCCCAAACAACAAGCCATCTCCCCTCAGGGCTCCATATCAAACCCTGGGCGTCGACGGTATCGGGAGCCCACGATCTCTGCAACTGTCTTGCGGGGAAGTCATGAATACTAATCATGTCCTTTCCAGCCGTCCTGGTCAACAAAGCTAGATGGTGGCTACCGGACCGGAATGAGAAGCCATTGGATACGGTGGTCGACGACGAGGAAAACTTTGGGCTCGCAATCTCGGTCGCTTTATTCGATGATGTGAGATTAAACACTGCGAACTTGAGGCCGAAGGAAGAGATGACACAAATCTCGGCGTCAGAGGCGCCGAAGCCGACATAGGTTGGCTTTGTGCCAGCTGCGACCGGGTTGCGGATGGTGGCGCTGAAACTGCTGTCCAGGGCGGAGCAGACTTGGATCTGCTCGACGCCGGCAACGAGGAGCAGGCGCGACGACGGCGACCACTGGAAACCGAGCACAGGGCCGGAGAAGTCCTGGGCCAGCTTGACGACATGGACTACCTCCAAGCCACGGACAGCGCGAACATTGACGACGGCCGGAAAAAATAATGTCGCGACGTAGGCGCCATTGGGACTGGGAAGGCAGTGACTTGAAGCTATTCGTGTCAGTCAGCCGCGGTTTGGGGTTCTTGCAAGTTTTTGTTTTACTTACATTTGATTGTCTTTGAGAAGTGCATAGCTGCTGCGGCTACTGTAATGTGGCTTCTGAAGTCAAGTGCACATTCGGTTCTCTTCTCGTATGCGGTCAGGTTTTGGTGATCAGGTCCTGCTCCGGTCCCAGTGGAAGTCGAGTTGAACCCGAGTCATCATCAGGCAGTCGAGTCGCACTTGCATGATGGGTGTTTCCAACCATGGACCCACTCCCACCAGCCAATCAGAGCGCCGAATCATGAACGACGTCAACTTCATGTCGTCCTTGCCTCAACTGCACCTTCCAACGGCAACATTAACTGTTCCTTGGAGATGGAAAGTCATACCGCGATTATCCATGAGGAGGCATTTCATTTCTTAAAGTCTACAATGAGCAATACCACACCTCAACGGATATTTACATTTTGCCCTCCACCTTCACAAAGAGGTATTACCCCGAAAAATTATATGTCCACTCGATATAAACACAGAACACGCTACTGTAGTTACAAAATATACAGATCCTATACGTACCTTACGCGCTAAAGCTTCATTATATAAATCGCAGACCGATTCCTTAGTTACTTACTGCCCCATCTTCAAATCAGCCACCAACCCCCTGGCGATCCAATCCGCAATCGCCATGTTAGTCACCATGGGATTCACACCACTAGCACTAGGGAAAATACTCGCATCCGCGACATACAGGTCGGTGGCTTCCCAGACTTTACCCTTGGGATCGACCACACCAGCACCAGGATGGCTGCTCATCCTGCACGAGCCCATCTGGTGCGCCGACGTATACGGCGCCGTGGGCGGCGAGTTGCCTGCAGCCCTGATCGTCGCCAGCCAAGCTACGAACTCTGGGTCCGTAACACCCAGATTCAGCCCGCCACTTCCACCATCGCTCTTGCTGCCATCGCTCTTGTTGCGGACAAACGGTTCCACGCCAGGTAAGAGAGGGCGGATCTCGGTGGCGCCGGTGATGTACAGGATCTTGGCGATGGCGATGACGCCCTCGAGCGTGTGGGCCGCGTCAAAGGGCGAGATGGTGTAGTCGAGCAGGGGCTTTCCTGTCACGGGGTCGGGGAACACGCGGCCCGTGTCGCGGTCACGCACGAGCGAGATGAAGCCGTCGAGGTGGCGGTACCGCAGGCTGGCCAGCTTGTAGTCGAGACCGCTTCGCCATGGGAAGTGCGCGAGGAAGGCGTAAGGCAACATGCAAGTAGGCTCTATCTTGACGCCATGACCGTGGCTATCGAGGTTTTCGAAGCTCGTGCACACGCTTGTGATGGCAGGGCCTTCCCAGGGTCTCACATCATCTTCATAATAACCGCCAACAAAATTGACGGGATGAAGATGCAGATTGCGGCCGATATGTGGGTTCTGGTTTTGCCAACATGTCAGTCAAGGTCTGTGTATAAGATTATCCTTGAAGATGTAGATCAAAATGAAACTGACCTTCAAACCACTTCTCATCAAGAGTATCGGAGTATTCAGACTTCCAGCGGAGACGATAACCTTTTTAGCCTTGATCACCACTTGACGAGTCTTGCGATCCTCGATCGGTCCTACATTCCCTCCTTTAGCATCTCTGGAAGTCCATTTCCCCACAACGCCAGTCGCCCGCTTCACCCCAGAAGATTCGTCCCAAAGAACCTTGTCGACAGCAAATCCCTCCACGAACTGGGCTCCGTGCTTCGCCGCCGCCGGCAACCAGCTCACGGCCGGGCCTTGTTTCTCCGCCCCGCCGCAACCAAGATGGCAGTGCCCGCACCAGTGCTCCTTTCCAGCAGTATTCTGCGGACAGACCTTCGCATCCCAGCCCAGCTTGCGCGCACCATCTAGCAGCATCTGACCGCGATGGGTCTGCCTGACGCCAACGTCGCTCGCGCCCATGAATTCGCACACGCGGTCCAGGCAGTCCTGGTACTCGGCCGTCTCGAAAAAAGGCAGACCGTGCTCCTCGGCCCACTCGCGGCGGACGTAGCCTTGGGTCTGCAGACTCACGCTCCAGTTGATGGTGCCGCCGCCGCCCCAGCACGAACCTGCGACCAAGTTGACGGAGCTGTCGATGCTCGTGACGATGCCATTGTTCTCAAAGAGGTGGTACGACCCTTGCTCCTGGGTCATGGGCAGCTGATCGGGTGAGTAGTAATAGCCCTTGTCTACAACCACGACGCGGTATCCCGCTTCGGCGAGTATCTTGGCCGAGACGCCGCCACCGCAGCCGGAGCCAACGATGACCACATCCGTCTCTAAGACCGCGGGCTCGGTCTCTGCGCCAGTGAACTGCAAAAAGGCAAAGTCCTCGGTCTTGCCCGCCTTCCAGTTGACCGGAACGTCCGGGTATCCGCTTATACTTTTGAACAAGGGGTTCGTCTGCAGCCAGACCACCTTGGCAAGAATGGTGAAGGTTTTGAAGAGGACCCGCGGAGTGCCGAACCAGGACTTGCTCCAGCTTTGCAGGATCGCTTCCCGGACGTGGATGGATTGGTCCTGAATCGGGGTCACATAGCCAGTGAGAATGAAGCTGCCAGGTCGTGTTCTACGTAGAGACAGGTAATGATGTTAGTGTGAGTTCGCATGGACTATTATACGATTCATAATCATCATCAGCACGGAGAGAGCTGGTTATGTGTCGTCTAGCTTACGAGAGAGCGGTCAAAACGCCACCGAGTTGTGTCCGGGCTGAGGCCGGAGTCCCACAGAGGATCCGGCAGACTCCGGCCAGGAAATTAGGATCATTGGAAGGCCGGTCGGCGAGATAGGCTTCGAAGACATCGGCCGAGGGAGCACCGGTCATCTTAGTGTCAGCTCCGCTGGTGAGCTGTTGGAGCCGGCCATCGGGAATTCCATATTCTGTCTTGACGTCCTTGACCTTGGACGCTGCGGTAATGGGAGGGATCACAGCGTCAAGAAGGGCTCGCAGCACGGCCCATTGTGTCTCGTTGAAGAAGTCTCCGGCCGGAGGTGGCGGCATCCCGGGCGGACTCGGACCGGTCCCGGACGCGGCAGTGATGCCAGTGGATGACGACGACATTTTTGGGGTTCCGTATACGTGTGAAGCGGAATGTATAATTCAAGGATGGAGTCAAGATGGAGTTACTACGCCACCCCGATGGCGAACTTGTAGTTATTCAAGCATCGAGAGGGACGAACTGGACAACGAAGGGCGTTCGTGTCGCGCCACGGCCACGTCTGATCGCGGTCTTAGTACGTTGGACCTTAGTGTATCCGTAAGCTTCTTACGCATCAAGAATGCGGGGAAGCGCCAATCAACTAGACCAGACTCAGTAATTTTACGTTGAAAGGAAGATCAGATGGCCCCAAAGATGTCAAAGAAGCCTCGGTCATTTCGAGATTGACCTGGCCCCCGTTTTGGGATGCACCTATTGCGCGACTCGACTGTCAAACAACTGAGTCTCATGAGGTGAGGAAAGCTGAATTGATGCATAACTGGTGTCCTTGATGGTGTAGGTGACGAGGGGGTTTAAAGCGTTTGAGTGCGCTCATCCGATAAATCTGCCATCCCCACAAATGAGTTGGGTCAATCTCGATGACATTTTGACATGTGCAAGTTGAGATGCATTTCGAGGAACCACGCCAAGGGAACCATGTCGAGACGTCATCGTGTCAGCCGTCGAATCATGAGCCTCATATTGTTCATGTATATGGGGCCTGATTCTCAAGAGGCAAGTGCCTGCCAAGACTCAAGAAGGTTATCACGTAAGACGGCCAGCTGTGTTGTGCTTTTGGATGGGCTACAGCCTGTAATCCGTACAAAAATCCCGAAGTCCCAAGGAGCGGGAAGGTGCCATCATGCAGCAGCATCCAGATGTTGGGGAAGTGTGGATCTTGTGTGGGTTTACAACACTTTTTCCCTCAATTTTTTGTTGAATTGAGATCCAGCGAATGGGAAGCCTCGTGATGCTGTGTCCTGTGTGTTAGTGGAACCCTGCCCGCGTGACAACCTCGGGATCGGGTAAGAGCGAGCTCCAAAGGCTCCAGAACTGTGCTCACCTCAACGTTGTCTGAACATCTGATAACGCATTGCACATTTGCCATGTCAGTGGCAACCACCAAGAAAACTCCCATCTTCTTATTCGAGTTTGGCTCACCGAGAGCCTGCCAGGCCAACCTTGGCGTCGCTTTTGCGAGTCCACAATTGTTGCCATGTCTCATTCGAGCTGTTCTCGAGGAAGGTAGGCCCGTGGGAAACTACCGGAACGGCCTGAACCTTCGCTGCGCAAGGCAATGCCTTCCCATCCAGGCCGTGCCATCGCCATTTCCTTCCATCCGCAGTTCCCCGTGGTTAGCTCAAGGCAGGCTCGACGGACATCATCGAATCACTCCGATAAGCTTCACCGGCTGTCGATGCCGGGGTGACGCTGGAGCGTCGAGCCCCAGCTAGCCGTCCACATTCTTCAACCTTATTAAAGCTTTGGACCTCGGCGCCGTGGTGGGGTTCCATCTCGAGAGGCCGAGAGGCACCAGATCTCTTTATCTATCCACACTGCCCAGCGCAGAGATCCCTGATTCTTGAAGATCTAGGGTCTGGCACCTTGTCGGTGTCCATGCCGGGAAGGTCCAAGTCCAGCCCAAGTGTGCATTGAAGGTAATGTCAAGCAACAGCAAGTCAAGCCAGCAAATGCCCTGAACTGTGAGCGTTCCATCAGAGAAATTTTTGAGAGCAACATTTGAAGACCCGGCCGATTGAATCGCCTTCAATCACCTTTTTGCCTTTCGCTCTTTTCTCCTGTGCAGACAATGAACTGCCTGCCAGCTACATCTGTACTACAAAAGAGATCATCTCTGCTTTCCGCTCTTGTCTTGCTCTTTACACAGTACCAGTACGGGATATCACATTCTTTACTTTTTCCCTAATTGAGGATCCAGAGCTCCAGCCGGCCCCCTATCCGCCTTTTACGCCACCCGCCCTACCGGTCTGCCGAGGCGTGTTCCCACACCCCTGGCTAGTGTGACACGCAGATTGGACGATCTGGAAAACGTTGGGATCTCGAAGACGGAGCTGTTTGTATAACAAACCGAATTCCTCGTCCACCAGCGCCTTTTCTCAACTCGGACTGTTCAACCACCACCCAATTGAGCAAGCAAACTGAGAAGGAAGCTCATCATCACCATGGCGTTCCAGTCTTCGGCCTTCTTTTCGCTGCCCAGCGCTGAACTCTTCTCCTTCCCGCCCAGCACCGATCCGGCATTTGTGACTCCACCCCCACCAAATTCGATCCCTTTCGCGCCCCCATTCGCCATCCCTGACCATGTTTACCAGGCGGTGCTACCCGCAAAAGTGCCTCTCACCATTGCCGCCCTCTATGCCGTCACCGCCAAGCTTCTGAACGCCTACAACAAGTCGACCGGCAAGAAGCCCTGGGGCATCAGCAAGACCAAGACCTTCAAGGCCTTTGTCATTGCCCACAATGTCTTCCTCGCTGTCTACTCTGCTTGGACATTTTGGGGCATGCTGGGCACCCTTCGCCGCAGCATGGTCAGCCCCCTTGGTCCTCACGGCCTTGCCGGCTTTGCCGACTCGGTGTGTCAGCTCAATGGTCCCGGTGGTCTAGGAAATGCCGTCTTTTACAACCAGGAGACCGAATCCTGGCAATCGTATTCTCCGTACGCCGGCTTTGAGAAGGACGGATACCCGAGCAAGCTCGATACCGGCCGCATCTGGAACGAGGGTCTCGCTTTCTACGGCTGGATCTTCTACCTCAGCAAGTTCTACGAGGTCCTCGATACTTTTATCATCCTCGCCAAGGGCAAGTTCAGCTCGACCCTGCAGACCTACCATCATGCTGGAGCCATGATGTGCATGTGGGCTGGTATGCGCTACATGTCTGCCCCGATCTGGATGTTTGTGTTTGTCAACTCTGGCATCCACGCCATGATGGTAAGCTTCCCATTTTCGTCTGCGTCATTTGGTGTTAGACCACAGGCTAACAGACTTTCTAGTACACTTACTACACCGTGACGGCGTTCAACATCCGTGTGCCCATGCTCATCAAGCGCTCGTTGACCACGATGCAGATCACCCAGTTCCTGGTTGGCGCTTCGTATGCCATGGCTCACTCCTTCGTCTCTTACTATGTTCCCGCTATCGTTGAAGTCGACGAGAAGGCGGCTTCCGACTCGGCCTCGGCAGCTGTTAACGGCACCACTGCCGCCATTATCGACGGTGCCCGGGCTTACCTCTTTGGAAGCGTCACCCGTCTAACTGGGGCCGATGGTGCGCCATCTGAGGTCGTGTCTAGTGTTGATGCGGCCAGGTCCGTGTCCGGACGACAGGCTGTGCCTTGCGTCACTGGCAGCGCCCAAACTTTTGCCATCTGGCTCAACGTACTCTACCTTGCGCCTTTGACCTACCTTTTTGTCAGCTTCTTCATTAACAGCTACCTCCGCCAAAGCAATGCCGCCGACAAGCAGGCTGCCAGAAATGGTCCTACCGCTCGCCGCCTGAGCAATAATGTTGTCATGGCCGAGAAGGCGGGCTGGGAGGCTGCCAAGAATGTTGAGCGCGAGGTGTATGGCCAGGGTAGCGAGCAGGCTATTGAGAGCGACGAGGGCGCCGCTGTTCGTCGTGGAAAGGCCAATGGCAAGGCCAACGGCCGGACGCTGCGCAGCCGCCCATAAATGGACGATGGTGGCTATAGAGGATGGCCGAGTGAGCTTCGCACAGACGAGTCAGAATGGGAGTTGATAAGAGGTTCATGGCCCAAATTTCCGCGCGGACACACAAGTGAAGAGGCGCCTCACTAGGAAAGGTGTCGAACTGGATCTCCTTGCCCTGTTCGCGATACCTCTTTTCTCATCTCATCTTCACCAGCCCCGCCCACATCCAACCTAATTGGATCCATACACGAGAGCAAAAAAAGGGATGACAAAGCGAATGCATTTTTATGTGTACTAGGGCTAATCTTTTTAACGAATCATTTTTTCTTCTTTTTCTCTTGAGACTCTTGTTAAGAATGGAGGGCGGCCTAGAAGGGGAACTTGCTTTCGATTTAAAAAGAGGAGAGAAAACAAAATCTGGTGATTTCGTTGCATAGGGAGGCTGGGGCCAGGCAAGGCAGGGCAAGGCAAACGGGGCGTCAAACTTGGTGTGCTATTTTGTGGGTTTGGTTTACACTAGAAAAGGAGCGACGCATAGCTGTTTTGGCTTTCACCTTTCAATATCAATTCAAAGATACTGTTCAACGTTATGATGATAATCCTGAGTTAACCGCTTGGGAGACGGTGTTCCTTTCTATCAATTACAAGATACTGTTCACCGGTATGATGATGAACCTGAGTACCTTGACCACTTGCAAGACGGTGACGAATTCGATACCATTTACTCGTTGGCTTCCCTTTCGAACATATCCTGTATGATGGCATTGGATGGGTAAGTCAAAGCTCCAAGGCCAGTCAGTCAGTACTAGCTGCAAGTAGAAACTCAAAAGGGACTCTGTAAAGAGGTATTTGCAAACAAACAACCTGCAAACAAACAACCTGCAAACAAACAACCTGCAATCCTTGACAGGGGGTTTGTGATTCGGCTCGCATCAGGATAGATGCACCTCTGCTGGGATTTAGAACCTTCTGTAGGTACAGTTACTTTGCCAGCTCCTGGTCTGGACTACCGTAGAAAACACTTTTGGGTCTTGCATCATCCATAATCTGATTTCCCCTTTGACGCATACATACTTCAAGATCGTCAGTGTCAAGCCAATTGTACAGGCAATGTTGATGAACCAGATCTACACCTCCGCTGGAACTTAAAACCCTAGTCTGGAACGGAGGACGATCAACTGAATCACGTTGATGTCGGTCAGGCTCGAGAGAGGGATGGGACTGGACTGGACTGGACTGGAAAAAGACCGCACGCAGTAACAATTATAATTATGTTGTATAATAACAAGAACACCCACGCACAGCAGAGCATCACCACCCCCCTCTACTTGAGATATCAGATCCCAATCACGACCCCTCATCTTCCACCACTAACTTACTCCTGTCCCTCCCTCTCTCTGCTACCGTGAACCGACCACCCAGTCACCCACACATCCCTTCCTAGCTTGTTAAAATCATAAAACAAGCCATTGATATATAACTCAAGTCCCACACACCTGTCAGACAACAAAATTCAAGGCAGCGGGGGAAAAAATAAGAGCAGATGTAGCGACACGACAAAAACAGAAAGTCATAGCATGAAATCCGAACAACTCTTCCCCACCGATTATCCCTTAATAACCTATCCAAACTCCCATGACAGAAAGAGAAACCATTAATGAAATGCAAACCAGAACCGAACCGAACCAGATCCATCCAACGGGAAAAGGAAACCGAGAACGAGAACGACGCATTCGAGAAGTGGGTAGGTGTCGTCGTCAGTTGGTCAATATAATCGGTGTTGTGTGTCGGTGTGGATATAGAAGGAAAAATTGGATAGACGACCCTCGTAAGAGATATTGTCTAACCTGGTATCGTAAATCGGGAAATCCGTCTATACCGTCTGTATTCTATGCCCCTCCATCTGCTCTGACTCTTCTCTGACTCTCTCTCTCCCGAAATGCGAAAATGTCTCTCCCTCATCTAGTTTATATCGAATTCTGCACCCAGGTAGGTAGGCCGTCTCGGTCATTAAATAAGAGAAACAGTGTTGAAATGTTGTTGTTGTCGTTGTTGACAACCTCAAAAAGTGCTCCAATTCCAATCTCTGGGAACACTATGCGCCGCATCAGGGGTGATAGGCAACCTCATATTGGCAGCGGTAGTCGGCGACGTAACGATCGGGCTCCTCGGAACTCCTTCACCCCCAGCAGTGTTGTTATTGCCATCCGCCGAGCCCACACTACTCGACGCCTGGCTGTTCGTCCGGCTGCGCCACTCCTTGAACTGCGAGTAGCAGTGCGGACAAGCCCTACTTGGAATACCTCTCGGATTATAGTTTGCGTCCTGGTCGAGAGGGATATAGTATCCACTGTGCGAGTCGCAAAATATGTTTCCGCACTTTCGGCAGTGATGCCGGCGCGTGAAAGTTGAAAAGTACTTTTTGCATGTCGCGTGGTCGCAGACGGCCGATTCCTGGTCGGGCTTTAAGGAGTGTCAGTCACATGCAAAACGGTGCAGTGTACCAGCTCGACGTGGCACGAATTCGGAGTTGAGACAAACTCCAGGGCTGGAACATACCTTCCAGTGCTTCCGCGTCGGTGTTCCGGTGGGTTTCGGAAACAAGTCCAGATTCCAGTCGGCGTCGTCACCGCCGCCGTCGACGCACTTGCCGCTATCGCCGGTGGATCTCCTGCTCAGCCTGCCTATTGTCGCCGCGCCGAGGCTAATGAAGCTGGTGTTTGGTCGCAGCGTGCGGTCCATCGCGGCGGTCTCCTCTTCCTCCCCGTCGCCGGTGGCGGCCTTGGGTCTTGGGGGTGGTGCTTTCGATGGGAACTCGGTCGGGCGCAAGACGGCGGGCATGTAGTTTGGCCGTTTCTGGCGTTGGATGTAGTTCTTTGGGGAGATTGGCGATGTGTTGCCCGATGTGCTGAGCGGCGAGATCTGGGGGGTGTAGGTTGTGTGAGAGGCGGTCGAAGGCTGTTGGAACGCGATCTGTTGCTGATAGTGTTGCTGTTGCTTCTGGTGGTCCGGCAGCCGGGGCATTATAAAGTCGGTAGCCATTATGACGTGTGGTTATTGCGGACAACCGATGGCCGTCGCAAGACTAATGATCAGTCGAAGTCGAGATGGTTGAAGCTGGTGGCTGATTGCGGAGTGGAGGTCTCCCGAGGATCGCACGGATGGCTTCTGATCGCGTCTTTTGGGTGCAAACAAGCCGGTGCAGGTGTAGCCTTTGAGCTACCACGTTGCCAGACACAAGTCGCAGGGTGCAAGGACAGAGAGGTTGTCAAGTGATTATTAAAGAAGTCGCCTTCTCAGAAAGGAGGCGAGAGACGGGAGAGTAAGGTACTCGGAGCAGAGGTAGCGTAGCAGCGTAACCTCTACTCGGCAATTAGTGGAGCGGAACCAGAACTAGGGGTTCTCGGGGTACAGCTGGATAAAAGTGTCAATGGCCTGTCTCGGGCGGGTGCCAGACTTTAGCGTGTACTCTTATTATTTGTCTCGAATGAAAGGGTAACGGAAGGCGAGGTGAAGCTGAAGGTGAAGGTGAGGACAATGGACAATGAATTGATTAGAAGCGTTATCGCTTCTTAATAAGTTATCTTTCTTAATATGGGAGGTGGGCACGCCAAATTGCCCGTACAACGTTCGACGGCATCGAGAGGGATCTTGCAGGGAACAAAGCCAGTTAAGAGAGGGGATGGGGTCCATCAACTCTGGATCCAGAGAATGAGATCGCTGGGTGCAAAGAGCGGTGGAGCCAGCAGAGAGGACGGTTGATGGTTGGAGTGGATGAGTTGAATGAGTGCACATCCGCCCGACGAAACCCTGTCCCTGCCTCTCTCACAAGTAATCCCCAAGATGGAAAGTGCTCTTCTGCTTCTCTTTTCCTTCTCAGCGTCTGAGGCCCAATGTTCCACTTTGCTTTTTGGGTTGCGCTGAGCTGACCGCTACGATTCATTTACCGGCAACCCGAGGTGGCTTCGACAGAGTGTCCCATGTATAACCCGGGCTGATATCCGGGTTCCCGGCTTATCAGCGCAAACCAAAGTGTCAGACATGGACTGATAGCAAACCGAGACGGAGAAGGAGGCGGCTCCTGCCGTCGCTGCGTCGCACCACCACATTGCAAAATTACATGCACTTCCTACACACCGGCCGGCCGATGACATGGGGCCATTTAACTCTTATGAGGAGAGGAGGAGGAGAGGAGGGGTTTACAATGCACCAGCATTGCAGCAATGGCGAGGCTTGCTCCTTGCATCGGATCGGATGCACGACGTAAGGATTACGGTGAACAAAACCGCCGGTTGCTGTCCAATGAAGCCTTTGCGAACCAAGGTGCCCCGTCCCGCTAGTTCTCGACAACAACGGTCGAGACCGAGGCCAGAGACAAAGCAACTCCACTTTGCCCGGTGTTCTTGACTCTCGCTGACACTCTCGACTGCTCCCCGTTGCAAGTCGAGGAAGTCGAGGCGACTTCTCAAAACACATTTGCTACGTGTTTAGAGTGTGCAATATCGTTTAATTGCCTTTGCACTTTAGGACTCAAGAATAGCTTCAGAATTGGGTTTAGATTTCCTTACCCCCCGCTTTCACGATACCGATAAACTGTACGGAATACATGTCATGTCCTCCGAGTTAAGGTTTGCTGGAGCCGCAAGCCGCGCCGTCCAGATGGGCACGTGGACTCGGCTTAGACCAGCAGCTGGCGCCTGATTGGCACCTGTCAGGCTGTCAGCGGCTGCGCGGGGTCCCGGTATGTGTTTCGACCGACGCCCCGTGGTGGCTTGCTCACAGGCTGGCCGCCAGTTCGACGCACCCCAGGCTGACGAAGCGGGTCCGATGTTGGCGGCTGTCATTTGCATCTCAACATCACCACCTAATAAACCACCGAGCCGACACCTACCCTGCCATCAACGATACCTAATAAAGTTCACCAACTCCACCGAGGCGGTAAATCGACGATACCCAACCTGCCGTAATAACACCACCCCAACAAACGAAGGAGAGCTCGCATCGACGCATCTGCGCCGGCCAGTCTGTCACCACCTCCCACGTCATCTGCAACTCCCCCTCGACCAGCATCGTTTGCGACGGCCGAAAGAACGAATATCAAACCCTCGATTTATAACGAACCTTGTTGGATCCCCATAACATACCGTCAAAATGAAGGTGTACTACATCGGAGTACGTAGCACACTACAACTCGCGCAAACCCGAAACCGCTTCTCAATCACTAACCACTGCCCTGCAACCGTAGGTCCTAAACAACACGCAAAAGCCAGCCCTCCAGCTGTGCGCCGAATATGAGCTCTCCGAGTTTTCGAGGTTCACACGAGACCAGTACGGCAACTTCATGACAATGATCAGCAAGACGGTCGCCGAGCGGACCAAGCCAGGCCAGAGGCAGAGCGTCGAGGAGCAAGACTACGTGATACACTGCTATGGCCGGTCCGAAGGCGTTGCCGGAGTGATCATCACGAAGGAGTACCCTAATCTCGCTGCGCATTCCGTTCTCTCGAAACTGATGGACCAGTTCCTCGCGGAAAAGCCGGTGGCGACGATCAAGGCGGCCACGACGGACAATTCGTTGCCCTTTCCTGCGCTGAAGGAGTATATCACTAAATATCAGGACGCCAACAACGCGAGCAGTATCGCCAAGATCCAGCAGGAGCTGGATGAGACCAAGATTGTGCTACATAAGGCTATTGATAGTGTATGTTCTCCTCAACAGTGTGGGGAAGTTGTGTGCTAATGATTCTGGTGGGATAGGTCTTGCAACGCGGCGAAAAGCTCGACGACTTGGTTGCCAAGAGCTCGGATTTGAGCGCGCAGAGCAAGATGTTTTACAAGAGTGCGAAGAAGCAGAATTCTTGCTGTGTCGTTATGTAGAGGGTTGGGATGAATGGCGTTCAGTCTTTCTATCGCCGGGTCCAGATAGGACCATGTCATTTTCACATGGAAATAGGGGCCGGGGCGACAATGCGGGAGGAGGCAAAGGGGAATGCCCTTTCGCGATTGAGGTCGCCACAAAGATATATCTCTTGATTTTGCGTTAAGGAGGAGTTAGGCGTCCTTTTTTTTTTCTTTGTACTGTTTTCCTGGTTCTCGGTATGAGCGCGCCCGGCCGCCTGAGTCTAGTAGCGATGGTGGTTGTAGGTAGGTACGAGGTAGTCAACTTGCGATGCACATGTATGAACTTCCTCGGTGCATGGCGGGACTTAATACGAGGAAATCCTTTGTTTTCGTCGTCACTTTGTCTTTGAAGTGTGAATAGCTGAGTTATAGAAGCCTTTCATAGATAAAGAGTTTAGCCTCTGGCTGGATGAGCATTAATTGCAGCCCTTGCTTGTCCTGGGATTTAGATCCAATGGGACAATTCCGTCTGATAGACATGGACTGTTTATGCCATGTTCCGCCCATTAAGATTACCATCTCGGACTCCTCTTTCTTCTCTGTGTTAGCCCGTACCGTGGTGAATTTTATATCCCTTTCAAGACGAGCATAGCACGAAAGGTACTGGGATCTTGGCAAGGCTTGGCTAAGTTACTACACGCTCTGCCTTATTCCGTACTGCTCTCGCACTTCTGAATCCCGTCATCCTATTATCCTCGGACTCCTTCACGGCGGTGCTATGCTTCCAGGCGCTCCGCCCCCCGGATCTTGGTCTAGGCGGGTAGCATGTAATGTTGGGTTTTCAAAACTCAGCCCTACGATCCTAAATCTCACTCTTAATCTCTTATGTATAAAGTATGCTTCATGGCGCTCGTGATGCCGGGACACGATGGTTGTGCTTCCAAACAAACCACTTACACGCTTACCTATCTTCGTGATCCTATCAGTACCATTAATATAACAGCCCTTACAAAATATTGAAACCGCAACAATGATCTCAACCACCACCCTCAGCTTTCTCAGCGCCCTCCTCGCGGCCTCCACCATCCACGCCGCCGACTCCCCATCCCCAAAAAAGACCTCTACCGTCGATTTGTTTCTACTCGGCAAGAGCTCACCCATTCAAACCCCCACCGGCGTGGTATTAGGCGTCGACGCCGCAACTGCCACGAAGACCACATACACGCTCTATTGCTCCGGGCAGGTTGTCTCGCACCCAACCGATCCCCGGCTGGATTCCTTCAGAGATCCGTGCCCGCTCATCGGCGGGACAATCATCGCCGAGCCGACAAGGTGGGAGTACGACGTGTCCAAATCGACCAACCATCTCGCGAACCCGGTTACGCAAGAATTTACGTGAGTTTTTCCTCTATCTTTCATTACTGTGTGGGAATTGACGGGAGTGGCTTAGGACGGGAACAATTATCTGCGATGTTGAGAGCAACAAAGCGAAATGCGCCGGCATGCTTACGAGTCTGACGACCATTGGTGGGGAAAACACGCGCTCCGAAACGTCAGAGGTCAAAACGACTGTGGCGGATGTACAGGCCAACCGGATTGCTGTCACCATGACTTCTGGACTGGAATTGTTGGATGCTACGAGGACAGCGGCCCCGTCATCAACGACGGTGAGCACGGAGTCGCAGACTGGTGGAGCTGCGGCCGCGGCTGGAATGGTTACGCAGGCTCCTCGGGTTGTGTTTGCTGCCGCGGCCGGTGTTGCTGTCATGGCTATGTTTTAATTCTGTTTATACTTGTAATTATATCAGGAGTTGAGGGTTCGCATATTCTCGGCCGATGTAGATAAAAAGTCCCGGATGGATAGAAATCATAGTGTAAAATCATGAACTATGCAAGGCAAGCAGGCAAGCCAACCTGATCGGAATCGAATCAGATGAATGCGCAGGCGTCGTGCATATGCAGGCCCGTTTCCGTTCCACAGGACGTTTCTCGAAAAAAGGTTATCGCGGCATCTTGATTCGCTGCGATTTAACGTTCCTTCTCAGTTGCACTGCAGCCGGAGGAGGACAGACCAACTGACCACACACGGGGGAATCAATTATTAAACGAGAACCGGTATTTTCGGTGGTCGCGTGCATACCTCCATTGTGTAGGGCCTGGCAATCCCGTCCCATCCGTCTGTCGGTGCCGGCGGCGGTGCGTGTACGTATTCCGGCCGTAGTGTGATGAGTTGTCAACAGAGATCGAGATCGAGATCTTCACGTGTAAATAATTCGCTGCTGATCTTATCTTGGGTTTGAGCGTGTGACGGAACTAAGCGGTCCACCCACTTACAAAATAAAGGGGTTCCACTGATCATCCACTGGATTGTTAAACTTATACAATGGATTGGCAACAAAAGACGACGATTTGAGTCGTTTGGTTCGCTTTCATTTTCAGAGAGTTTAGTTCTGGACGATCTGGCTTCGCTGACGTGATGAACTAACTGCCGGGAGATTCCCATATTATAGTGCAATGTTCGACATCATACATCGGGTCTAGGTATCGTGCTACACGTCATAGGATTGGCACGCTCCCACCCAAATGACGGACATGGAAAGAGGCGATACCAGGCCTGGTCTGTTCAATGTGTGGCTGGCAACCATATGATAGTGGTAACGAACAAATTTTACGGGGTATTCAGTGCCCCTGATATTCACCCTGGCAACCATCGGTATGTATTTACTTGAGGTAGGTCTGGCTCATATATCGCAAATGTGCCTCAATCTCTTTAAACTACGCTTCATCCCATTCGTCAGGAGGCTATGTAAGGATTGAGGCCTTCAACAAGGCCTACCGGAAGTACTGCAATTTTAGGCCGATTGGGGGTGTTGGAAGAGCACTGTTTCATGGCCTCCGTGGAGCCTAAAATTGTAGTGCTTACAGCATGTACCTTTTCATCGCCCCCTTTGGGTTTAAATTGCAGTGTTATTCATTGCCTTGCGACCGTGACTAACTATCACTCATTTCTTCGCGCAAGGAGGGCGATGATGGTATAAACCCCTGTTGAATACTAACTGTACTAATATCTGGCGTCGAGGTATGAATCACAGGTTGACATTCAGGTACCGTAATCTTGAGCTTCGAGGACTTCCTGATCATTTCGGTGCACTTGAGATTATCTGTCTGGTATCATCATGGGCATACCTCTGGTCTATGTGCGAAATGTGCTTCTGGTTGGTTGACTGATCTAATCATCCTCGCCCTCATCACTCCCGCTCGACCAGCCGTCGTGATACTCATCCGCCATCTCAGCAAGATCATTACTCAACGCCTCTCGATCTTCGAGTCCAATCGACCGCGCCACCGTCGTACGCAAGAGCTTGAGCCTGTCAGACACCGAAGTATCTGTCGACAGGCCGGCCGTGATGTTGATATGGCCTCCTGTTACGGACTCGCCACCTTCTGACCTGAAGATGTGCGGGAAGCTGTCCAGTAGCGGGAAGCCGAGAGGTGTTTTGTAGCTTTTTCATCCCTTTGAGTTAGTCACTTTTCACATATTTGTGATAGATGGGTGGGGTGGATAATATACCTCTTCGTAACAGTCTCGTCGGGATTCCATCTCCGTCTGGTCATCTGCCTCCTCTCATGTTCGTCCATCTCGATATCCTCACTCTCGCTCCGTTGCTCTTCTTCTTCGTCATCATACCCGCGCCGCATGATTGCTTGGCTAAATACCCTCGCTTCTTTGTGTGAATTGAACCCATTAGTACGACTTGAATAGACATCCAGCTGATCAGAAGGCGAGAAATCGATATCCAACTGGACGCCCTCCTCCTTCTTTCCATCCTCCTGCTCCTCAACCCCCTGCATCCGATTATCCATAACCACCTGCGCTTGTGGCTGTCCTTCCTTATTGTTATGGTCAGATGGGTGTGCAAAACTCATCTGCAAGCCCGCAACATTCTGCTTCCCCATTGTATTAAGCATATCCGCAATAGTACCCAACGTATCCCTGTTAGCAGCATCTTTGAGTCGTGACGGTAGTGTAACACTCTCAATCGCCGCAGCCAACAGCGCAGAGGTATGCCACTTTGAACTCGAGTCAAGCTGCACCGTCCTCGGCAACCTGTTGGGTATCGCCAACGGCACCACGACAGAAGCAGATTTATACAACTCCGTGATGGCTTTTGCCTTATTCGCTAGGCGCAGGAGGCGTTTATCCTTTGTCTCTCATGTCAACACATCTTCATCCCAACAGAGAAGAAGGAAACCATGATAAAACTCACCCTGCTAACACCACCACCAATTTGTTCCTGAACCCCCCAAACCCACACAACCGTCTTGCCATACTCATCCCTCAGTCGTTCCACGTACCGGCTCGCAAACCCGCCCCAGGCATCGTCCAGGCCCGCCATCACTTGGATGCCGTGCATCTGATCCGCCTCCTCGACAAAGAGCCGCAAATCACGATCAACAAGATCGTGTTCCCTGTCCAAGGACGTGAATAGTTCCTCCCCAGAGGCAAACTTCTCGAACGGCATCAGACTTGAGTTGAGCTCGTACTCGTTCAACTGCACGATGGAGCGCGGATGGAAAAACACGCGATTGAAATCCGACCAGTATCGTACATTTTCGGTGGTGAGGGTCGGAGGGACCAGCCCTGCGTCGAGGGATTGCGTGTAGCTCGATGGTTGAATTGGTGTCAAGCGCTGGATTGAGGTTGGGCCGTTCCTGCATTACATGTTAAAACAATGGGGATGTTGAGGGTATGAGAGAGAGAGAGAGGGAGAGGTATACCAGAGGGCAGTGGGAGGTTCATTGCCGACAGTATCATCGTACAGCGCGTTCGTTTTTCTTAGAGACCCAAACCCGCCTTTTAGGTCGTAGATGACGGTGCGAGGCATGAAGGTCTCGCTGCCGTCTGCGCCGATGCCTGGCCGCCAATGAATGTCATGGTTGATGGGTGACTCTCCTTGGTCTTCCGAGTAGGTGAAATATGATTCCTTTTTACGGTGTGTTAGTATATAAATGTGAAAAGGAAGGTGAGGTAACTTACCTGCGTGTTCCAGAAATGGGTGGCCACATAGTTGCTCTGCTGCCCCAGCTGGACGGTGATGATCTCATGCATCACGGCGGAAAATATGAGTTCTGTTTGAAAAGATCTTCAAATTTATTTCTCTTGAAGGCGGTTAATGTCTACGTGATGCGCAGCTGGTCGTTCTGGCAGGGCTCCATATTTATTAAGGTCCTTGCTGATGAATTAACTGTTGGGTTATTAACAGTGAGGAATGGTGACTTTTTCAGGCAGTAGGGTAACCCTAACCCCTTTCCTGAGATCTCCGCCGGCGGCTCAGGCTCACTGCAGGCTGTCAAAGTTCAACTGTCTACTGACAACGACATCGGACTTGGTTTTCGTGGAAGAAGTTGTTCAGCTATCAATGAAATGCGAGACATTTAAACCCAAGTTCCATAACTCAAAACAGTCCTTGATCAAGCTATATCTGCACAAATCCCTTCAACTCATCAACGTCCCCAAGATATCCCATCACCTTGGCCGGGCCATCGCACAATACAATTGGATAGGTAACGTAGGTTGGCTGTTGTGAACGCATAGTACAGGATAATGTAACTAGGTATTAAAGTCAAACAATGGAAGAAAAGAGCAAGTGTTGTTGCTCCATCACAAACTACAGCACGACGAAAAAGAGGACCCCGAAAGTAAAAAGGTAAAAAAACCTGCCCAAACACACGTCCCGAATTGCTTGTGCCGCCTTCCTCGTCTAAATATCCCCCACATGTCTAAAGTTCGTGTTCTATGACTTGTAAAGAAACCCCAAGAGACTCCAACGGAAAAATGTGGCTCGGGAAGCATTACCGACAAGTTGCTTGACCCAGGCTCGCATTGGATATCTTCATCATCCGCCCCCTAATATGTGGCGGGAAACAACGAGGTCATAAGAGGATACAGAAGACAGAAAAAAATGCCAAGAAAACAATATCGGGTTCTTCTACTCCCGGGAGACGTCACGGCCAAAGAGCTTGGACTTGAGCCAGTCGTTGATGACGAGGAGACGGTTGCGTGCTAATGCGAGGGATATGTTAGCGCTTTCGTCATAACTGCGAAAGGGGGACCGGACAAAACTTACTGCTGAAGCACATGGAGAGGTAGGCGCTCCGCCAGAACAAAAAGGTCAGGCTGCCACCCGTTGCAAAGTTGCCGTTGAACCAGCTGACATCCGCTACCGCCTTCTCGCTCCCAATATAGGCCAGACTGCCCTGGTGGCTGTAGTGGAAAGGCTTGATGTCCTTGATGCGACGAAGCTGGCGCTCCTGGTCCTCAATGGCGCGCGAGATCTCGGCCGCGTTACCGGGCTTCAGGTTTAGCGAGCTGCTAAGTTCGCGGATGTTCTCCTCCAACTGCTCAGTCTTGGCCATGTTGTTGAAGAGGCGGGCAAGGAAGGTGCCCTCCTGGCCGGCAACCTGAGCGGTAGGCGCGTACCCAGCCACGGCGCAGTCGCCAACAGCCCAGATGTCGCGCGCACCCTGCACCACGAGGTACTCGTTCACGGCAAGGCCGCGGCGAGAGTCCTTCTGCGCCGGGATACGGGACATGAGGTCCTTGACCACAGGGCGCACAGCGTTTCCGGTGGCCCAGACCAGCAGACCGTACGGCAAGACGATCCTTTCCTTCTTGCCATCGGGACCGGTGATGTCCGCCTCGACAGTCTTGTCGGTGACCCTCTTGACCATGGTCTTGGTCTTGATGTCGATCTTCTCCTCCTTGAAGGTGCTCTCGGTGTACTCGATCAGCTGCTTGGAGAAGCTGGGCAGTACGTTGGGGAGGGCCTCGACAAGTGTCACGCGGAAGCGATCGCTAATGTCCGGGATCAGCTTCTTGATGTCCTCCTCAAAGAAGTCCTGCAGTTCACCGGCGAACTCGACACCGGTAGGGCCACCGCCAACGACCACCATGTGGAGTAGACGGTCGATCTCTTCGGGAGCCTGGTCCTTGAAGGCGGCGGTCTCGACGCAGTCCATGATCTTCTTGCGGATCAACTGGGCGTCGCCAATCTCCTTCAGGAAGCACGAGTGCTCACGGACACCGGGGATACCAAACGTCGCGTTCTCGGCGCCAACACCAACGACCAACATGTCGTAAGGCACCTCTGTCTCGGTGGTCTCGCCGCGCACCTCGGAGTTATCAAAGATTTTTACAACCTTACGATCGGGGTCGATGGAACTCGCTTCGGCCTCGTAGTACTTGGCGCTCGCCTTCTTGGACCGGAGGATGGTTCGGATCGGCTCCATGATGGATCGGTGCTCGATCGTGCCGGTCGTGCAGGATGGGAGCAACGGGGTGAAGAGGAAGTAGTTGCGCGGCGAGATGACGACGACGTTGTAGTTCTCGGTATCGAGGCGCTTCAGGAGCGAGACGGAGCCCCAGCCGGTTCCTAGGATGACGAGGGTCTTCTTGCTCGGGTCAGGTTCGGCCTGCGGTTCCGGATGCCTGTCCTCGTAGATTCCGTAGCTGATATATATGATGGTGCCGGCGATGGTGAGGAGAGGAATTCGCCAAAGCAGCCACCTCATCGTCCTGAACCGCTTTGGCTTTTTGAGAACTGTGCCGGCCTCATCGGCGTAGCCCCGTCGGAATTGGCGCGCAACATTGGATACTTGTCTGCTGTTGTTGCGCGCAGCTGGCCTTGTCGCAATGGCACGAAGGGACGCTGGTGTTGTGAGAAGTCTAGAGGCGGCCTGGGACTGCACTCGTGCCCGTGCAAACCCCAATTGAGGTGCTGGGAGCTTGGTTAGAGCCCGCGATGTAGACGCCATGGTCCAATTGACGAGCAACAGCACGCGGAAAGGACGACGGGGACGCTGAAGGAGAGGTTGCGATGCAAACCTCAGAAGTAAAGATTGCGCAAAGGAGAGGGAAATGTGAGGTTTATCGAGATTGGTGGCGTAGTGATAAAGCAATCTTTTGAGTCAGCCCGGATTTGATAGGTTTGATAGGTGGGTCGCGTTTTTTTACAAAGCTCCTCTCCTTCGTGCGGCTATTTTCACCCGTGGACTCTTTTCCAGAGCTTCAACACCAGCAGCGGTCAGCCCGATAACAGCGCCCCCACCTTTGCTGCAAGCTCGCTGCAGGTCGGGAGATTTAGCAGGGATCTTGGGCGGATGACGCCAGAGATTCCAGAGCTTCCTGGGCCTTGTGCTCCTCAATTGGTACGATTGCGAAATCGCTCTGAGTGAAAATTGGATTGGAAAAAGAGTCATTTTCCTCACCTTGTCGCGCCTCAAAGTAAAATGCACTCAATTTTTCACTGAAAAACTCTCTGATTTCCACTTGCATGTATTGGCGGGATTATCCTTTGTTCAGCTTTCTTGGTGAGCTTGGCGGTCTTCAATGTCATACGGTAATCCTCTACTGTCTCTCCAGCCAGCCGGGACCGCCTGGGCTTTCGTGAGTCGTGTTGACACCACAGGTTTGTACGGTACGTAAAGGACTGACAGATACGAGGTTAGCATGCTGTCACTGACCCGTACATCGTCTTTTCACTTCCATACGTACAATGGATTGGTTGCGCATAACGGGTCTTGGTCTGGTACTTCGTGTTCAGTTATCGAGACTTTCACAAGTCAGTCAATTGGGACCTTTGTCTCACATGTCACCTTGTGGTGTGCGGCCGTCTCTACAGCAAATAAGCACGGTAAGGTGTGCTTACAACGAGGAACTGGGGTATCCAAGCGATAACACCCCCAGCATCACATGCGATTTGTAGTCAGCCTGTCTGAGTGCTAGGCCTCCAGAGGTTGGCACCCGGTGGATGTCGGGATGTCGGGTTGTCCCTAGTCGGGGTAGGCATGTGGCAGGCCGAACCAGTCCGTAAAATCCTTGCCAAGGCCGTGCTAACCTCCGCTCCGGAATCAGCCGAGTGCCGAATCGTTTACGGGACACCTTGCCGCTTCCCGCTTGTCGCCTGCCGCTTTTACAACGGTACCTAAATATGTCCTCCGTTGCTCCTTCCAAGACCAACACCAATACTTATTAACCGGGCACAAAACGGCAATCGCGGCTCTCCACCCGGGGAAAGCTCAAAGAGCGTAACTGGCAGAAGTTCGATCTGTCGGAGGATTCATGTGACTGGTTTGATTCTGGTCAAACCAACTGGTATGTTATGCTTACAGGTGGACTCGCGTCGAAGACTCAAAATACCCGAACCGGAACCAGAAAAGAGCTCTACAGTGTTCCCCGGGATAGGTATTTACCAGCAGACTCACGCTAGGAACGGGATTTCCTATTCAGGCGCTTGACCGCCCAGCAAACGTTCCATCTTGGGAAGGAAGGTGATTCCAGTATTCCAGTACAGAAGGCTTGACTGGACCACGGACATCGTGATGACATGATCTTCCAACCCAGGAAGGCACAACTTGAAAGCTCCAAGTCTCCAAGACTCGAGACTGCCTGATGAGCCAAGGTTACTTTGGGCTTTATAATCTAAGACTCTACCAACTCTTTTCTCCTGTCCATCCACCCGATCTCTGTTTCACTGCTTTGCGCCAAGTCTTAACCGGATCACACTGTGCCAGGACTAGTCAGACAGATTGACGACCTGCTTCATGTGCTCACCCGCAATTTCCAAAATACCAAGACCTTCTCCCGAGAATCCAAGACACCCAAGAGTCTGAAAGACCAGATGTACAGCTCGCCGCATTGAACCCCCGCATTTTGGTCGGCCTGCCTTGCCGGCCCTGTCGTGCCACACTCCCCGATCTGGTCCTCAAATCCATTCCATGGTCAAGGGTCAGATCAAAGAAAGCCCAACGCACCAGATAGCTGGTCTTGATATTAACCGATAACAGGCACTTCAAAGGGTCCAGGAATTTTCGATCATAAGGCGCCAAGTGGTCGTCACAAGAAGCTGTCCAAATGCTGAGTTTCATCAAACAGTCGGGATTGGCACGCCTGATAGTTCTACGCGACTGATCTCCACAATGCCGTCTTTTGTTTTGATGCGAGAGCGCCGAACTGGTCCTTCTGGAGTCCCGTGGCAGACAGGCTGAAGAACAAATAACACCTGACGGCATTTCAGAACGACCACCGGAGAAAGACTTTGACTCCCAAGTCATTGTCCGATTCCGCTGCAAGTGTCCAGGCAAACAACCCCGGTTCTCTGGACTGAGGCCACCGGATATCAGCCCTAGCCTCCGGTCTGGGGACGGCCTCGCCCGCGCCGAATGTGAGGCACGTGCCTGGGACCACTGCCAGTCTGGAACTTGATCTGGAGTCCGTATCCGGACTTGTCCCGGCTGCGATTTTCACAGAAGCGAGCTTCAATTCCAACGGGTGCGTCCGAGCGTCTCTGTCCGGACCCCATGTCGCTCGAGGAGCTGAAACGGCTCTTCCAACGGCTGAGACGCCAGAACCCCCCATCCACCGCAACTCATTGCACTTCATCAGATCTAGTCAATGCAAAGACCGCCAGCCGGTAGGACAGAGCACACAGTCCACAGACTGCCAGTGCCCGATTGCCCAGATCGGTGGGACCGCGACGAATGGGCGCGCCCCAAGCTGAAGCCATCAGCTGGGTGTTGCACGAACCCCTGGGAGGAGATCTCCTACACGGCAATGCTAGATGGCTGCGTCCCTGGATCATCGTGTGTCGATGAGGCATCTCCATAATGCCTACCACAGCAACCCGCAGCACACGGCTTCGTCTGTATGCGTCCGTCCCCAGAGTACCCCAGAGGCTGCGTGCCTCGCAGATGCCTTTGCCCTTGCAGCGAGTGCACCGGCTCCCGCCCCTTGCCATCATGGGCTCACGCAAGGGGCGCTTGATGCGTGACCTAAGGTCCTCGAGCTATCATTTTCCTTGACTATTCCCTTGTCTGGGGAGATCCGGCAGAACACTCTGGATCTTGATCTTCAGGTCGGTGCAAGTTCATCCGCCCTCACCCACGTTACTTTGCACCATTATCCCTGACCACCAGTTGAATACAGCTTGACGCTCGATCTGGTACTGTTACGTACCCCTCCGCCGCTTTCTTTCCCTTCCCAACTGTCTCTGTTGATATTCCCCTTCTTCCCTTTTCTCTCCACAAGGCTGGCCTCCCGTCCACTTCAGTTTCTATGCTATAATCTTTTGTGTCTGCGTTTATTGTTTCTCTGTGCGACACTACCAGGTACATCAAGGCGGGCCTTTCAACTTTATATATTATATCAACATCTTTCTTAAAAGCTACAATCACCGAAATCAACTCACGCAAGGCATTCATGACAACACAAGCATCCACCTCCCGGATGCTTTGAGCTGGTCAACGCACTGGCCACTCTTCCGGAAAGACTAGGATGGTGAGGGGAGAGGGAATGGCACCATTCAGTAACCCGAGGAGGAGCGAAGTTCGAAGATGGAAGGGCGAGAAACTCCAAATATTACCGCGAGCCAGCCTCCACGATAGGCAAACTGATGAGGATGAGGACGGCAGTGGCGGCGGCGGCGGCGGCGGTCGCGGCTTCGGCTTCGGCAGAGGAGGCGGCCGAGGCCGAGGCAATAATAAGAGCGATGGGGACGGCAGCGGCGGCGGCGGTGGTGATGGTGGAGGTGGAGGCGGAGGTGGAAGGGGCGGTGGAAGTAACGATAATTCAGGCAGCGGTCGAGGCAGATTTGGGAACGGAAGGGGTGGTGGTGGTGGTGGTGGTGGCAACAGGGGCAACGACGACGACTCCAGCGACAAAGGCGGCAACGGGAGCGGCAGAAATGGCAATGGTAGAGGCAATGGCAACGGAGGAGGTGGAGGTAGAAGCGGCAGCGGTGGCTTTGGAGGTGGAGGGAACAGAAACGGCGGTAGTGGAAGCAAGGAGGACGATACGTCGACGACCGAACCTCCTGCTGCCGAAACCACGCCACCTCCAGCTACTCCCCCAAGTCCAACAAGTCCAGCAAGTCCGGTAACTCCAACGCTTCCTGCCACCACCTCAACATCTGACCCTGCGGCAGCCGCCCCAGCCCCTACGCCGGATCCGGGAACTGTTGCGCTTGTATCTGCGGTGGCGCCAGACGCTCCAGCTGAGGTATGCACAATTGGCTGTAAGGTTTATATCGATAGTTCTAACCTGTTCACAGACGAATCCTACTCTTACTACACAAATTCCCATCATGACGACGGAATTTGTGCCGCTAACACCAGACGCCACTCCAAAACCAACCGTAGGACCGGATCCGGCTGAACCTCAAGCTCTTTCTTCGAGTGTCCCATCCGACCTAGAAGCCACAGCAACACTTGAGGCGGTGCCCGAAATACAACCGACCACCAGCCCCTTGGCAGTGCCCAACAGCTCGGGTGACGGCTCTGGTAGACAAGATACTGGTGGCGGCATTGGCTCGGACGACGCTACTACCAATCCCGCCGACCCCGTCAGAGCCACTATGGACCCATCGACTGAGCGTATACTCATCTCAGTCGGCTCAATAGGTGAGAGTCCCCGTTTTCAGAAATAAACATTGCTGAGATTAACGCCATCATTACAGGGGCATTTATCTTGATATGCTTTGTGACCTTCGTCGTTTGGCGGGCAATGAAGAAGTCCAAGGCAAGAAAGAATGGTGGAAGAAAGACCGGCGGTGGCTTTCGTGGGTTGTTTCCCAGTGGTTTGAAGTCCAAGATCCCATTTCTCAAGAAGAGGAGTTGGGCAAGGTTGGACGAGACAGCTACTATCAAGAGCATGCCACCCAGCTATCGGGAGAAAGCAAGCACCGCGGGGCCCGAACCGTTTGGAGATTTTTATGGACAAGAAAAAGCAAGGGCACCACCAAAGTCTGTTGATTTGTTTGCGGCATTGCAACGCCCACAGGATCAGCCTGTGCAGCCAAATGAGCCAAGCACCCTCGACACAACAGTGGTAGCCAGCACCATGGCCATCTCTCACCAACCCCAAGAATCATTCAGCTCCACGGTGCCTGTACAATTCGGAACTGGGACAATGATGACGACGACGGATTTGAGTGGTACTGTTCGCTCACGTATGGGCCCGGGCGTGTTCTACAATCAATCTGAGATGGCAAGAACGCCATCCGAGGCCTACGACCCAACACGTCGGCAAGTCAACCGTAGGAGCGCACTGTCGTCGATATCGTCAGGCTTTGGGGACGGCGATCTTGTGGTCCCGGGACCTGTCATTGCCACGCCGCAGCCTATATTGACTGTGCCTGGCGAGACCGGCAACTATAGCAAGCGCTTCTCGTGGATGTCGCAGTCACAAAGCCAGGGCCGGCGAGATACCATTTATACGGAGTCCAGCGAGGACATGCCACCTCGGTTTAGGAGTCTGACTTCTTGGGTTGACCAGCAAACAGGCCGTATCAAGCGTGCACAGCAACGGGAGCTGGAGGAAGGGCTGCCGCCTCCCGTGCCGCATTTGATTGGCCAGCCAGGAGTTCCTGGTGTACATAATCTCCCTCATGAGCAGTCGTTTAATATGATGATGCCGGACGACGAGCAGCCACGACGAGTTGATTATTCTGCGGCGACCATGTCATCACAAGCCATTCACGACACTATGGTGGACAGATGATACGACGTGGTATGAGTTTGAGGGCACGTGAACGATTAAAGATACCCGCGAAGATTTTCGGGTCTTTGCTGCACTTTGGTTTCTATCCTTCATTTTCATTTTATTCATTGTATTACATGTATATAGCAAGCGATCTTTTTTATTCTACCATTTTGGACATATCTAGTGAATGGTCTGGGGGTTTATCTCTTGTTATATCTCACAGCCTGGCGCGTGAGAGAGACAGAGACATCAGGGGGTGACGGAAAAGTCTGCCGTTGGCGTCCCGGTTGTGGTTTATTTTTCTTTACTATCCTTAACAACCACCTACCTACTATTAGTATATAACTACCTTTGTATTTTAGCCTAGCCTAGATAACATATTTATATTTGAGGCGAGGGTTGTCAACGAGACACCTTTTGTCCTCTGGTTTCTTCTTTACTGTAAGCCTTCTCTTTCCATTATGGGTGGAGAGATGTCATGAAGCTGGTGACAGATTATGGTTGTTCCTGAATCCATTTATAAGCTCCTTTCAGAAAGAAATTCCAACTCTTCGGAATACGCATTGAAGTTATTGAACTTTGAAGTTCAAGTTCAAGTTCTTAGCTCGGCAACTTGATTGTGCCGTTGTGAGTCTCCCGCCGCCTATCGGAACCCCGCGCGGACGGTGGGGGGCCCCAGACCTGCCGGCCGGCCCCTAATTGGCCAGCGGCTCTTAGTGAGCAGCGACAGCTCTGACAGGTTCGCCGTCCTCCGTGACGGGAACGGCCCCAAGGTCCCCCAGTCTTCGCCACACGCTCCATTCTCATCCATCTTCTTGCAATCTTAAAGTAGCTGACTCACCTTGCTTGTTACCAAAGGGAAGTCTTTTTAATGGACTTGGCATAATTTTACTTTATACTTATGTCTTTTTCTTGTTTTTGAATTATCCCTCTTCTCCCTCGGCCGGCTTATAATCAAGAAGCATCTCAGTGAGGCTGTTTGGAGCCAATGACGACATAAAGTACTGAGAGGCATAAAAACTACCCGCCAGCACCATCCAGCCGGCCGACCGGCCATGCCCGTTGGTTAGATAGGCGCTGTTACCGTCTAAACATTAGCGACATTTTTTGTTTCGCTGTCACCAGAAACGATGACATCGGCTGTACGGTGCGTCGCTCGCCGCTTTCGGGCCTCCACTAGGTCGACGACAACGACGACGACGATGACGACGATGACGACACTTAAGGTTCATCATCATTGGAGGAGACATGTCGCCACTGCTGCTACAGTACCAGTTCCTCCTCGGTCCCGGACGACGACCAACCGTTTATATCAGACCGCCGCCGCGACAGTACCACCGCCGTCTGTCCCGGGCCCGGAACTGGATCCGGCGTTCCCCGTCGTGGTCAGCCGCCCCGGAGCCCGGAAGGCACAGATCAAAAACGCCAAGCCCTTTTCCGATTTCCTGACCGACACCTTTCGCAGACAGCACGACTACCTCCGCATATCAGTAACGGAGCGCTGCAACTTACGCTGCCTGTACTGCATGCCGGAGGAAGGGATTCCCTTGTCGCCTTCAAGGGACCAGCTGACCACCCCGGAAATCGTTCTTCTGTCGGGACTGTTCGTCTCGCAAGGGGTAACCAAAATCCGGCTCACCGGCGGGGAACCGACTGTCCGCCGCGACATAGTGCCGTTGATGCAGCAGATCGGCTCGCTACGAGCCCACGGCCTGCGCGAGCTATGTCTGACGACAAACGGATTATCGTTGCATCGCAAGTTGGATGCGATGGTGGAAGCAGGCCTGACGGGCATCAATCTGAGCCTTGACACGCTTGATCCGTGGCAGTTCCAGCTCATGACCCGCAGGGCTGGATTCGCTGCCGTGCAGAAATCGATCGACAAGATCTTTGAGCTGAATAGGCTGGGGGCGGGGATCAAGTTCAAGATCAACTGCGTCGTGATGCGCGGACTCAATGATCGGGAGATCTTGCCTTTCGTGGAGATGACGAGGGACAAAGATGTTGAAGTCAGATTTATCGAGTATATGCCGTTCGACGGGAATAAATGGAACGAAGGGAAAATGTTTTCTTATGGGGAGATGTTGGACAGGATACGTGGGCAGTTTCCGGATTTTATGAGGATACAGGGTCATAAAAATGACACGAGCAAAACGTGGCAGGTTCCTGGGTTTTTGGGAAAGGTTGGCTTCATTACGAGTATGACGCATAATTTCTGCGGGACTTGTAATCGACTTAGGATTACTAGTGATGGGAATCTGAAGGTTTGTCTGTTTGGCAACGCGGAGGTGTCGTTGAGGGATATTGTGCGACAAGTTAATAGGGGTGAGCCGATTGATGAGGAGGCTTTTGAGCGGCTTAAACAGGCTGCGGTACTTCAGTTGGGGAGCGAAGGAGGAGGTATGGAAGGGCCAATGGTTGCGCGCAATTCGGAGGAGTTGTTGAAGGTCATTAATTTGGCTGTCAAAAATAAGAAGGAGAAGCATGCGGGTATTGGCGAGCTGGAGCATATGAAGAATCGCCCTATGATTCTTATTGGTGGGTGAACACTTCCTCCTTTTTTTGTTTCGTTTGTTTTGTTTGGGTATATATGATGATGAGGGTGGATATCTCGCATGGATCATGGCGTTTGGATGTGTATTGGGTGACGATGGGAGCGGCTTGTCTTGCATTGATATAAAAATTATAGCGAGCCTGCAAGGTCACTTTCAAATTTGTTTATATTGTTTATGTTTCCGTCAGTCAGTCAGATATATACTAAGTTTTATATCTGAAGTAGATCATCCATCGAATACATATCGTGCTGCTGCTGCTCCTCCTTCGTTGCGACACCGTCGTCACCACCACCAAAGCCCATCAACCACCCCATCAGGTCCATCGTTATTCGGAACCCGGTTGTTCGTACCCGAAGCTACTATATTCATGCCTACCAACAACCAGCAGCAGCAACTCCGCCTCTTCTCAACCACCATCCGCCCGCTCAACAACAACAACAGCAACCCTCCTAAACAGGCCACCAATTCAACAAGCACAGACGCAGACGCAAAACTCACCCACGTCTCAGAAACCGGCTCCGCACATATGGTCTCGATAACCGACAAAACGCCCACGCACCGCGTAGCAACAGCAAAGTGCACCGTCCGCTTCACCAACCCGTTGACCCTCAAGTTGATCACGGAAAACGCTATGAAAAAGGGTGACGTGCTGGGCGTTGCCCGAGTCGCGGGGATCATGGCGGCGAAACGGACTGCCGATCTGATACCGCTCTGTCACCCGATTGCTATCACCAAGGTCACTGTTGAGCTCGAGACCGTTCTGCCTTCAGATGATGGTGAGAATGGTGTGGTCGAGGTCACTGCCACGGTGGCGTGCGACGGCAAGACTGGTGTCGAAATGGAAGTGCTGATGGCTGCGTCGACGGCCGCGCTTACTGTGTACGATATGTGCAAGGCTGTCGACAAGGGGATGGTGGTTGATGGGTTGAGGGTTGTGCTTAAGGAAGGGGGGAGGAGTGGACGCTGGGAAAGCGGGTAAATACACCAAGGGGTAGAGATTATGGCCTCTATGCAAAGTCGATATTATATTTAGCCCAACCAGAGTCTTGTTATATTCTTTGGACCCCTGATCTGATGATGTATTTCCGTGTACCGTACACCATTATTATCTCTGCGCCTAAACGCTGATGATCAATAATACCCCTGCGCTCCCTTTCTTCTCAGAGGCCCATCTATTCGTATACTGTATTCACATCCCCCTTCTCCTTCTCTGATCCCATATCTAATTATCGCCTACAATGTCGCGACACATCACATTAGTTCTCCAGCTGATCAACCTCCTCTTTCTCCTTCTCGAGCTTCTCCTTCTCATTCCCACCACTCTCACTTTTCTGATTCTGACTAGCCTCCAACTTTCCTAATCTCGCCACAAGCATAGTATTCTGCTTCTGCAACTCGCCAACCTGTCCCCTCAAAATCTCCATCTCTTTGATGGCGACATCCCTCTCCGTGCGCAACTTTTCCATCTCCATCTGCACATTTGCCTTCTCCTCCCGTTCAGCTTGCTTCCGTTTCCTCTCCTCGAGCTTGCGCTCCTCGGCCCGGCGTTTCTCTTCCAGCTTCTTCAGATCACGCTGGTACTTCTCCTCCTGCTTGGCAATCTCTTTCTCGTGTTTCTCTCTCAGCTTGACCAGCGCAGCGGCTTGCGCTTCAGATTCTTTATCGTCCTTTTGTTTCTTTGACGCGAGACGCTCTTGTTCCCGAACCATTTTCTCTTGGGCTTTTGTGCGTCGGCGTTGCAGCTTGCGGAGCTCTTTCTCGTGCTGAGCTACCGTCTTTGGGTTGGTAGACGCAGTAGTAGCAGTAGTAGTTGTAGACAACGTATTATTTTGTTGCGACGATGTTGAAGACCGAATCGAGGTTGCATCTCCTGCCTCCGCCACTGCTTTGACCGCTGGAGCCGTTTCGCCGTCCTCGGCGGACACATAGCCCTGCTCGGAAGAGGTGTCGCTCTCGTCGTCTGACACAACAGAAGAGGCTGAGTCGGTATGTTCTGAGTCGGTGCCAGCGGCCGAGCCAACGTACGCGGCCACGGTACTAGCAACGACCGAGGTAGCTGCGCCCAGGGCGCCGGATATCATCCCGTAAAAGCCTTGCGGGCCAGAGAATGAAGAGCTGGCTGAATGGCTGGGCTGAGTCTGAGTCTGGAACCGAACAGTCTGGCTGACGTTCTGCTCCCCCTTTTCCGTTGACTCGGGTGCGGATCGACTCCGTTTTCTATCCGCCCCATCCCTTTGTCCTTCACCTTCACCTTCTGATTCCTCCTTAATTTCACCATTGATGGCAGCATCAACTGCCTTGGTGCTAGCTACAACGTCGACAATCTTTGTCGCAGACAACCACTTCACAAACTTGCCGGCGTCATTCGTAATACCGCCTGGCGTCCCCTTCTCAACCATCCACCGGGGCACGCTACCGCCGGGGTCGCTCCTCGTCACCATGAGCCACTCGATCGCCATCTCGGTCTCCTCTGCATCTACCTCCGAGTCAACCTCCGCAACATCAGCGGCCGATGCCGGCCTTGGTGGTGGGGACACAGATCGGGAAGATTCGTCATCATTTGCCGCCTGGGCCTTGCTAGCAGACCGAATGACCGCCTCCTTGGCCACGCTATCCGTGTCCTTCTTCTTCAACGCATCTCGGTTGATATCCACCGACGAGCGCACCCTCCTAAGCGGCTTATCGATAGGTATTTCGCGGATAACCTCAACAGACTCATACTGTCCACGAATGAACCCCGTTCTGGGCGGACAATCCGGATGCGCGCAGGGTCTCGACACCAACATGAACTGCCTCGGCTGCCTCTTCCCCCTTTTTTCCCCTGTATCATCCTCCTCCTTATCTTCAGAAGTAGGCGACATCAACAAAAGCGTAACAAAATCCCTTGGCGTCGTCGGCCCGGGAAACCTCGCCGAGACCAAAAACATCTCCATCGCCCCCTTTCCTTCAACAACCTTCCGCTCAACCCTCCTCTCGGCACCGATACCCCGAATATTCCCCGTTCCCGGTTCGCTCCCCTGCCTATCGGAGCGTGCGAGCGTCTCGGCGAATTCCCGCTCGAGCGCCATCTTCCACTTGTCGAACGACAGGCCCTGGTGCACGCTGCGGCGCGCGAACCAGGCGCCCTTGCCGTCCTTGGCGCTGAGCTTGTAGACCGAGATACCGAGCGGGTTGTCCTGTGGCTTGACTTTGCATTCTTTCCATTCTTTTTGGATTTTGGCCGACGTGGCCGGGTCCGAGGTCTGGTGTTTTCCTGATGGTGAGGCCAAGGGGACGGTGTGGCTTGCTGCGGCGGACTCGGTTTTTGAGCGAGCTCGGCCGGTTGTAGGAGTGTTGACGCTGGCGGCTGTGGCGGTGCCAGAGGGGATGGGGAGGGAGTCGATTAGGATCTGGGCGTCGGTGAAGGTTGATGACAGAAGGTCTGGGAGGGCATCGTCCGAGGTGCTGTCGACGTCCTCCCAGGCGAGAGGGCCTAGAGACTTGAATGGTTCGTGGTGGGCCATCTTTTGAGGGATAGCGTCTTGTTTCGGTGTCTTAAGAAAAGTGATCCTAAAAGATCAGTGAGAGGTTTGGGTAGGTGTAATTAAAGTCAGAGAACCGGGATCATGTTTGGGATTTTGATGTCTTGCGGAAAGGAAATTCTGCGAATTCGGGTTGTATTGTGGGAAGTATATACACTTTTCGTATGTCAGGCATACATGACACTCTCATAAGTCGGTAGGTACCTGACCTGACTGCAGAGTGTTCGACTTCCATGTTTGCTTGGAGGGGTGTCCAGGAGGGATGGAATGCTGACGTCACCTGCAAGGGCACGCGAGTTGTGGAGGGGCCTCCCTGGTGACGCGAAACGTCAGCGGGCCGGGGTGCAGGTGTTACTGGAACCTCTCGTCCGTGTAAGTTGCCTGCCATGAACACAAGCACGCTTGCCTCGGTTCTTGTTGGATTTACACTAGTCTAGTAGTTGGATAGTGATACCAAATGCCAGGCTTTCAAGATGCTCGGTTCCCGCCCGGTCTTTGCTGCTTTGAATAGCCATAAACACGTACAAGTAACAACCCATTCACCATGTCCTTCCACAAGCGTGACGGGTCTTAAGTCATCAGCAAACTTGCAACTCCCGCACACCGACCGACGCGGACATCAATCACACAAAATAGTCAACAATACTTTTCCTTCAGCGCTAAGTCCTAACCCTCCTGCCGCCAATAACGCCGACACATCTCAGGATGGAGACCACCTGAAGACCAGCAACTTCCCCTTCATGATCCTCCTCGACGAGGTGGTCAAGGGAACCGAGTCAGACCCCGACATAAACGTCAGGCGCCTCAGGACCTCTGTCATCAAGAGCTGCGTCCCCACGGCCGTCCAGCACACCGTCCAGCACGTCGGCGGAACCAACTTCAAGAGCACCCTACACCGTCACGATGCGAAAGGTAAACATCCGCAAGTTGGTGGCAAGGCAGAGAGTATGCGCCAATTTATCTCTATGTAGGTGTGCGGAAATGACTGACCAAGTTACAACTGATTTCGAGTGTTTTCAAGAACAAGGAACGCAAAGATGCCTGGATGGGCTGCGAGGTAATGCGCCACGCCTTTGTCGAAACGAAGGTAAGAAATGAATAGTTCGATGAAATAGAAGGACAGGAGACCATGTTCACCATACCCTCCTCTCGCTCACCAACCCGATACTGACAGATTCCAACAAAATCCACTCATCCTTCCGAATCAACCCACGGCTTAGACTTTGCCGAGACCGCTGGGGGCACCAGCGAGCGGTCGGGTGACGGGCCACGGCTAGCAGCCGCAGAGACGATAGGTACTTCACAACCCCGATCCCGGTTGACAGATCTGAGCAGAAACCCCATTGCTCACACAGCCATCAACACTGTTGACGAAATTGCTGGTCAGGATACCGGCACTCGGGTCGTTGCTGCCTTGGGGGAAGAAGATGGGAACGCTGCCGCAGGTTTTGCAGTTGTGGTTGAGCAGGGCATCGATGAGCGGCGGGATGGACGAGCCGGGCGCCCCGAAGCCGGTGCCCTGCAGAAAGAGGCAGAAGCCATCATTGCATGCGATGTGCTCGCCATTCTGGTACTGGCGATTGGGGATCTGGCTGGCGACGTCCTTGAATGACTGCAGCTCGTCACCCATGCCAAACGCGACGCAACCCCCACTACCCTCGCAGTTGATGCCTAGGGCGCTGGTGAGGCCGGCCATGGCGGCAGCGGCCACCGCTATGGTGTTTGCAAGCGTCGAGAAAGATACCATTTTGAGCGTCGGTTCTTGGGAAGAAGGAGTCTTGTTCTTAGGCAGGTGTGCAGAAGTGAGAATGGGATGTTGAGAGTTGATTGTTGGCTTCTGAACATGTATTTGCGATATTATATCTCGTGGGGACGATTCCATTTATACTTGAATCGAGCCAGATTTCCGAGCCAACTTCTCGGTGTTGGAACGGCACTGGTAGGGCCAACCGAAAATGGCAATATCATGACAGACTCTTGGTGACGGCATGTTGAGATTTGGATATCGTCTAGGTGGACTGTATTTGGGTTGTCGTATACCTGTAATTATCATGTGTTACTCTATCCGTCTGACTACCTAGGTAAGGTAGGTAGTAGAGTTGCCGCGGCCGCCTGACATTAGGTGATTCGGGTCCATACATGAGAAACATAAGACTTACGATCCTGCGATAATACTGTACCCATCGGTTAGGTATACCCAAATTGATTCTAGCTGTCGATGAACAGGCAACGCCCTCGGTGGCCGATGCTACTCACATCCATACCTTGCATCAACTTCTTCGATTTCCTTTGTCTAGTCTTGTCGAAATCTGAGACACGGGCTGGCGGTGGTCAGGACGGCAATAACCCCTATGGATGTAACGTAGCTAAGCAACGACGGCGGTGATGAATAAAGTACCCTTGTTGATCAGTGTGACGGGTACGAGTATGCCTAGGTAGTGATATTCCACCAATCTGTCAATCAGTCGGTTGGTGGCTGGAGGCTTGCAAACCAGGTTCAGGATCTTCTCGTTGGCTGGCTTGATTGCTCCCCAGTCCAGTTGATTAATACTGCTGAGGAAGGTTGACGATGGACAAGTAATTATTTAAGGAGCCGGGGGTTTCTAAACAAACCCTCACTTGCCATCCCCTTACTACCAATGTTCGGCTGCTTCTCCACGTTGGGCTCATTCGTCACAGGCAGCAAATCCAGTACTTTCGCTTTCCCATTCTTCTTCCCTTTGTTCCTCGTGGTATTCTAGTAGCTAGTATTCCCGACATGGAGATCGCCGTCATCGTCCTCCTTTGGTAATCATGCTAGTACGGCCCATTTCATATTATGCACACAGTCAGCCTTGACGCGTTTCCCAAAGTACTAGTGATCCAGCCAGGGTAGGGTGGGATGGAGTACGCAATCCAGCCGGCGATAGCATTACAGCGGGTTCTCCTTTATATCGTATGCCAAGAGAAATTCTTGAAGGGTTTCGTGAATGACCAGCAAACATGTCGAAACCTAGACGACAAAATACCGTTGTTCAGGATACTGAGAGGCTGCCTCTCACTATCACGATATGCTTTAGGGCAGCCCAGCAACAAGGTGACGAATCGACCATAGAATGATAGTATTGAACGCGAAAGCCGGAATTGATGCGGGATTAAAAAAAGGTTAACCAGGTGTACTTAATGAAAAGCTGAAAGGAAACACAGAGAGCCCAAAAGCCAGAAAGATTTTTTTTATATAAAAAAAAAAGGGAATGAATCACTTTCGCTTTCGAAAGTAAAGAGCAGAAAGAAAAAAAAGAGAGAGGCGATATCGCCGGGAATTGAGCCCGACGTGGGGGTCGAACCCACAACCTTGAGATTAAGAGTCTCACGCTCTACCGATCTGAGAGGAGATTAGTTTTTAGATCCTAAGGAATTTGTTGGAGAAAGAAAGTCTTACTGAGCTAGCCGGGCGTTCCTTCTTTTTGTTGGAGAGCGTGTGGGTTTTGGCATTCATATGTGTGCAGTGCTGCCGTCAAAACTTTTACAGGGATACTGCCGAATAAAGCGACCTAGGTGGATCTAGCTGCAGTGGCTGAACATGGTGTGCTTCCCCCTGAATGGAGGACAAATAAAATAAATATACGGATTATGATAGTTATGTCTATCGACAATGCATCCATTCCCCCTTGGCTATGTGTGCATCAATTCGCAATCCTTCCAATTAATGCAAAAAGACCAAGGTATCAAAATACAAAACCCCCCTCCCAAAAGAAAACCTATCGTATCCATCTGCCAGTGTATCCATGTACCTATGTATGCTGTTATCCTCACCGGCAAGTCCTAAACCAAAGAACCCCTTACACCAACAGCCCCCAATAACTCCCTCCGATCAGCCTCACAACTTCCACAGTACTCCTTATACCAAGTCCTCAACGCCTCCTTCTTCTCCTGCTCCTCCCTTTCCTCTTCCCCGTCACCCCGACTACCAAGTGGCTTCTGGAGCGTGTCTTGTCCCTGATCATCATCCTGTCCCGGCGACAGCATCAGCAGCATGGACCTTGCCTGCTCGCACCGCGCATTCTCGTCCGACAGCCAGTTCTCCCACTCCGACTGCATCACCTCCCTCTCGATGCCATTCACCACCCGCATGGCCACCAGCAAATCGTGCCGGTATCCACCCAGCCGCTGCCGTGTGCGCCGGAGCCGCCGCGCCGTCGCCTTGCTGGTGGCCGACAGCAGCCCCGCCCCGGCTTCGCTGTAGAGCGCGTCCGGATCAGTCATGTTGACCATCGCTTGGAAGGCGTCATAACTAAACAATCATTAGCCCGCAACTCACTTATCCCCAAACCGAGTGAAAACCCTACCATTGACTCCCAACAGGCCTAACCATCTCCACCGAACTCCCATGCGCAGCCTCCTCCAAATCCCGTATATAAATAGTCTTACTCATCATCAGATTCGGCCCGACCCCGATCCGGCTCATATACCTTGCCGCCTTGCGCTCGGCCCACCACGCAGAGCTGGCCTGAGACACAACCACCAAATTATACGCCGCGCTGCCCAGCAACAGCAGCAAAATCACCCGGTTGGCCGAGAGCACCCTAAACAGCCGCCGGACGGCCGCAAACGCCCACATCATGACCGACGTGATCGCACTTTCAAGAAACGACCTCCCCGTCTCGAGGAGCATGTCCGTCAACGTGCGTGGACGAATACTATTGGCGCCGCCTTTCTTCGTTTCGGTCGCCGACCCAACCGCCCCCGGATTGTCCGGCGCCGGCGAAAACACCACCACCTGCGTCTGCTGCCCGATGCCACCGTACACCTGGATGGCGCGCTTGGTGCGCCCGTGCGGGCCGAGCTTGCGGACCTGGTCCGTCGCCACCTCGGCCAGCTCCTCGGCATCATTGGCCGCGTCGTCCAACGCCTGCCGCTGCACCATGCTCTTCGCAAACGCCGGCGTCTTGGACCAGTCCGCTTTCGTATAAATAGCCAACTTGCACTTGGACTTGGCCACGTGCGTGATCACCACTTTCGTCACGAGCCTGAAAGCCTGCGAGTGCGGCAGGTGCCACGGCGTCTTGATGTGCGTGACCACATAGGTAATATGCTCGCTGTAAATGTCAATGGTCTGCGTGTCGGCCACGTCGCTAGGCTTCGCGCGCCCGAGCATATCAACGTAATCCACCTTGAACTTGAACTGCCGTTTCATAGTACCATGATCCTGCAGCTCCCAGGGTCCCTGCGCAATCTCCTTGGCCCGCCGCTCAAAGTACAGCTTCGGAAAAATGAAGCTCTTGTCGCCAAACAGCACGTGGAAGCACGCCTTGGCGCTAATTTCGAAGTGCCTCTCGGCCACGCTGCGGCCCATGTCCTCGGGCTCGTACACCACCGGGTGCGTTGGTAGTTGTACTTTGGGGATATGCCTCCGTAGCTCGCCGACCCGGCCTCTGGATCTGTTGAGATCGCGGACCCTGCGAGAGACGGGTCTTCCGTACGGCGTCCCGTCATCTATCGGTGTGTTGGACGAAACCTCCTCCCAACTCTCGGCGCTGGGACTCTTCTTGTCCTCCTCGCTATCAAGATTAATCAGGGCTGCGACGACCTCCGACAGATCCATAGGTTCCTCCGCCTGGAGATCGTCAACCAAGAGGTTGAGTCGTGCCTGAAGGAGTGAAAAGTCCTCCAAAAACACCTTGATGGTGATGCGATGGAAGCCCATCTCCTGCATTTCCTGGCTCAAATGCAAGAATATAAAATCGCAATCCTTCCCTGGCGCCGCCGTGACCTCGGCAATGTTGTCCAGATTCATGGTATATGCAATAACCAGCCCCATTTGATGACCGTAGAAGTACATATTATCGGGCGTGACAAAGATCCGTCCGTTGGCAGCCATGCGCTGGCCTTCCTTGCCGCCCTCGCCCGACGAGCTCGTCCAGGCAGCGTTGAAGACGAGAACAGGCTTTTCCTCCAAGGCCGCACCCGGGAAAACAAGTCGAAATTGCGCATACTGTGCCCGTAGCTCAGGCGGATAGTCAGGGGGAAAGGTGTCCGCGACAGGCTTGTTCTCTTGCGCCCTACCAGCACCAGTGATAGCAGCCTTGGTATCCACGCTCATCGTCTTCCTGTGCGTAGCGCTGACAGGTGTCGTGGGAGTCCGCGCCTGGAACGTAGCATCCACAAACGGATCTTCAAATTCCGGCTTGAAAGCCGCTGTCACAGGACTGCCCATCGACGACGCCATGGGACCGCTGCCCCAGTAGTTCGCCAGCACCGCGCTCGGAAGCCCGCGGCTCGGATCCGTAATGGCGCTGGCCGCAACAGCCGCCTTGCTCAAGTTCGTCGGAATCGGAGGCTTGGCCAGCGTGGCAGGCGCCAGACTCCCGGCGTGGTGATGCTGGTCATCCGGGTTGCTGGGCAGCCGCAGCGCAGGGGGGTGCGCAGCCGACGGCGAGGGAGCGGTAGCACTAGTATTATACCCCGGAAGCAAGCTCTGGCTGGCCGTTATCAAGCTGGCGATGCCCGCAGCCGCGGCCGTAGTATCTGTCGAACTGGTCGCAAAGGTCGCCTTGCGGTGCAGGTCCAGCTTCTGCATGATGCGCGCGGCGTGGTCCCGTCCGCTCTCGCCATCCTCGCGGCCGAGCGTCGTTATCGACCGCCGCGGCGGGTTGGCAGCGGCATCGAAACTCGTCCGTGACGCCAGATTCCCATCCGGTCCCGGAACCGGTAGCGTTCCGGCCCTCTCCGTGCTGCCACCACCTGCCTCGTCCACGTTCTCAAAGAGCATCTTGGCCGAGAACTCCGGAATCGAGGGCGCAGTGATGGCAAACGCCGGATCAACACCTCCAGGGAGCGAAGTCTGATCGCGGCCCATGCTTGCCTCAAACGCCTTCTTCTTGGCCGCGTCGAACGCATCTATCCACTCCACCAGCTGCGCCTGCGTCTCGGCCTGCAGCATAAGCGTCTGCGCCTTGGTCTTGATCTCGAAGCAGAATCTCCTCTCTTCCCCTACGGCCGGCTTCGCGCTGCACAGCAACACGCCGATCTCGTCGCCCTGCAACACCCCGCCCTGCGGGGCCTGGACCAGCCACCCAAAGATTCCGTTCCGACAATAATACCACCGCCTAATCCACGTCGTCCGGACCGGCTTGCCCGACATGACCCTCAAAAATAACCATCCCTGCTTCTCCGAACTCACTTCCTCCCCATTTTCTCCCTTAATCCCACCGCCTAGGTTTGCAGCCGGCCCTCTCGTCCCCAGATACGGCACCGTCGAGACGGCATAATCCTCCAGCTCCCTGCTCGGCCGATAAACATTGAGCGTCGCCTCACCAATATCGCGTCTAGCCATCTGCAGCTCCCTGCGGAAAACGCTCTCGCTCGCCTCCATCTCCTTGCTCCACCCCCGTATCCGTTCCAGCTCCTCGCCTACCACCCCGACAGCACCACCAGACTTCCGTTGTCCCTGATTCATCTCCCTGTACAAATCCGCGCACACCCTGACCAGAACCTTGTCAAGACTAAACCGCACCTGCGGTGCCAACTGGCAGAAATCCATGCTGGCTTTCATATACGCCCGTCGTGTCTCGTACAGCGCGAACGCATCCTCCCTCAGCGCGCTCGGCTCCTTCGTCTTATGCTGCCCCACATAACGCGCAAGCGCAGAATCGAAGGTCTTTTGCGTCTGCTCTAGTGCGCGCCTTGTCTCCCTGAAGGTTCGTAGGTCACCGTTCACGAAGGCTTTAATCGGTTCCGCGCTGACGGGATCCAAGCGTCTGACCGTGCCTAATATTCCAGACCAAAACCCCCGTGCGCCGTCGGAGGCTTTCCGGAGCGCAGGCAGAGTATAATCTGCGTCCATGGCGGCTTCCGCTCCCACCGCCATGATAGTGTTGCTTGAGGGGGTGGAGGTCGGGGGCATCAGTTTGGCGAGGTATGTGTTGATCGTGTCTTCGAGAGCGAGCATGTCGTGGACTAGTTTGGATGTGCTCCGCACGTAGGCGTCCAGCCAGCGCTCGATGCCGTCCAGCTGGTCAGAGAAGTGGACTGTCACTGCGCGGAAGGTGGGCGAGTCGAGGGCTGCTTCGGCTAGACTAACAGGGATCGCGGTGCTTCGTCGTGTGTACGGTGCGTTGGTGGTGGCGGGATTCGTCGACGGGGAATTGGAGCTGGCGACAGCACCCGTAGATGGACCGCTGCCGGAGCTGTTGCCGTTGCCCACCCCCGGAGCGGCGGCCGCCGCGGATGCTGTGGTGGAGGACTCGGCCATCGTGGTGGTAGTTGTGTGCGTTGTGTGCATGTGTATCGTAATCGGGAGTTGTTGTTCGTGTTACGGCGGATTCGTGGTTGTGATAAGCAGGAGTGAACAACTAAACTGCGTCGGTGTCACAGTCAATAACTGCCCGCCTAATCAATTCGCTTTTTCACTTGGGGTATCATGCTCATTGTCGAAGGTTTGTTCCGTCAGGGTCTTGTTGTGGCGAAGAAGTGAGCTAGATGATGTTGGACTCGGGATGATGTTGGACCCGGGATGACGGGATGGAATGGATGTCTCGAATAAAGAATGGCCGACCCGGAGCTAGGCCTGCGGGATTGAAGTTGTTTCATCAGCCAGGTAAGTGCCTGGATAACATTTCGGTTCGCGGAGACAGGGGGGTCTCGTGCCCAGCGCTAACAATGGACGCCAAATCGAGCGTGCAGTGCGGCACAGTGGACCCTATAAATGCGCTGAGGCGGTCCGGAGCTGGTCCAGATGATCAACGATAACATCACGACATACCGATCTTAATCACTAGAGGTAGTTGAGATTATTCACACATACTTAATGCACAATGGTTAAATTAGTAGGTGGTTATCCAATAAAAAAAGCAGTTTCTTCTCTTATGAAAGGGCTAAACCTCTATCCCTCTCTCTACCTTTAACCCAAGCTTTAACACTGCCCTAAAGTTCCCCAAGGTCATGATATCCATACCAAGTCTCAACAATCCCTCCCTAGGTATAACCCCTCGTAATAATACTCACCTACTGGTAGTCACCTGACCATTCTAAACTGCCCGGACCAGACAGCTCCAACTGCTGCAACATCCGTAACAAATCCCTATCCTGCTCAGATTCCCATGAACAGGAACTGGGCCTGTACCAACCCCTCCTGCTCCTGCCGAACATGCGCAACCAGTCCTACTGGTCAAGCTCCATCGCAATGTCCTCCTGTCCCGTCGTCCGTTTTCCTCTCAACGCCTCCCAGTCCTCCGGTAGCGCATACGTCTTGTAACTCGCCCTGTCGCGCCCGAGCAGACACACCCTGGCGGGCACGTCTCCGCGCGCCTTGCTAGCCCTCTGTACCTCCATCTGGACCGGCACCAGCCCGGCGAGGTCGGACAGTCCGCAGCTCGTCCATACCTCTGCCTGCTTTTTGTCGTCGAGGTTCTGTAGATTGTTGTTATCCACTCTTTCCCCGTCGTTGTAGGCCGAGTAGTTTATGAGGTGAGATTTGTAGTTGGCTCGCAGTAGGATTGGGGTTGGTTCGCCTGCTGCCAAGTTAGCAGGCCAAATTTATTCTCCTGTATTATCTCGTTAATGAAACGAACCTTTTTGACGACACAGAACAATCAACGACCTATCATCCAGGAACTTGAAGTCGACGATCGCCCCATCAACGGGCGGGTCGAGACGACACACGAGCGTTGTAGTCTGGCCGCTGATGCCGTTAACGATCGGGGTCTCTGTTCGGAACATGTAAACTGTTAAGTCAATATTAGCTTTAGCCGTAAAGTAGTAGACAATAGACGTACTCTGGCACTTGTCGTTCTCCGTAACGATGGCGGTATATGTATGCGCAGTTCTCGCTTGCCCCTTTTCACAGCATATCGTCAGCCACATCTCCCATCCACAACAGACAACGACAAACACTTACGTCCGAATAGCTGGGAGAAGTAGAAGAAACAGAAGAAACCCAAACATCAAACTTCCAGATCTTCTCGCCAACAGACAACCCCGTCGCCTGCCCAAACCGTACACTCCTCTTCTCCGCCTCAGCAATATCCCTGAAAACCGCATTCGCCCTGTTCGTCAAATACCCAAGCAGAAACTCAATATGCGGCAGCGCCTTCATGTACGACTGCCCAGCAGCCTGCCTCGTGAGCTGCCGGTCAAGCAGATCCAGTAACGACTCGGCATCCTCAACACCCGCAAGGTCCTTGTCTTCGGCCTCCTTCGTGATCTCATCAAAGTACGTCGCCAGCGGACTCTTGACCAAATACCGCTGCACGTACGTCAACACTTTCGCATGATCCATGGTCGCCTCCCTCTCAGTCAGCTCATCCGCCGTCGAAGCCGACGAGGCAAGCTGATCAATCTGCATCCGCAACCACCCCGAAAACACACGGAAGTGCTCCAGCTCGTCCATCACGCCCAGCAGCACATTATTTGACACAACCGTCAGACACGCCACGATCTCCATCAGCCGAGAAATATGTGCGGCCGTAAACCCGATGCTTTCTCGCGCCGAATCATGAAACCGCGCGATACCCAAGAGTCTCGACAAAATAATTCCGCAGCGTTCAAGGGCCGGGATATAATTCTGGTGCACGAGCGACCGCAGATTCGTGAGCCCGGACATGACCGCCTTGTCCCAGCGCTTGTGGCCGCGCTCCGCCAGGCTGTCGACCAGCCACTCCTTCATGGCAGGAAACACGTGGCCCGTCGCAACGGTGTGATAAAGCGCCTGCACAACCGTGACCGGACCGCCTTCCATCTTGGCCAGGTCCTCCTCTACACCAGCCAGAAACCTTGCCGGCAGCTCGCGGGTGGATTTCCACTCGCTAGCCATGTGCGACTGCGCCTGCTTCAGATACCGCAATAAATTCTGCAGCGTCGTCGTCTTGGACGCCAACAGGCTTAAATTGACCGGCGAGGAGTGAACAAACGTCAGGTCCATCGGCACATGATACAGCTTGGTCCCATCACCACTTTTGTCGCGCAGCACCAGCGAATGGGTCGACAGATCCGGGTGCGAGCCGTGCCTGCAGAGCTGTAACATGTTCTCTCCCTCAAAAGAGGGCACTTGAAACATCCCAATAACAAACGAGTCGTAAATACTAAGATGGATCTGTCCATCCGCCGTGCCGAGCATCATGACGTGCACGGTGTCCGCGTCTTCCGGTCTGGGCGTCGGAAAGACAAAGTCGAGCGACGAGGTGGTCGAGAAGATAAACATGTCGTTGCCCGACCCGCCGCCAGACACGGGAAGTGGACTCAGTTTCGGCAGGGCCGTCTCGATTTCCAGGAAAGTCAACTCGTGCGGCAGGTCCAGGATACTTTTCTCAGTCCCATCATCATCAACCTCGATCCCCGTCCCGTCCAACTTTTTGCTGTTGCTGCCTTTGCTCTCTCTCCGGTCGCCCGTCAGGTTCCTAGACCAAGCGATAAACTCAATCTGCTCGTTACTCTTGCCATCTCCAGAAGAAACGCGAATGTGATGCATAGCCTTGCTGCTCTCGAGCCCAATCAGCCTAACCACGCCGTCGCTCCACCCTGCCGCGAGGAATTGGCCGTCTTCCTTCCATCGGAGCGCAACAACCCTCTGACCGCGCTCGGCATGCTTCCCAACAAGCTGCTCATTCGGCCGCCACACAGAAAGCGTATCGCTGCTAACGGTGGCAGTCAGATCGATGACCGGGTTACACGCGAGCAGCTGCGCCCTTCCGGAAACGACGGGGGCGGGCAGTGTGCTGGCGCTGAAGATGCGCAGTTGAGGTTGTGGTTGTTGCGCATTGTTGTTGTTATTCATTTTTAAGATGTAGGTACCCAAAGTTTGTTTATATCAATGAACGGCCTACCCAAAAAAATGAGGATGCGGATGATGATGATCTGACGCGTCGTCGACCGTCCATAACGTTGTCGAGTTGAGTAGTCAAAAGTGCAAAATTTTGGCTTGGGAATGGAATACCAGTTGTAAAAGTTCAGATGGATCCAGAATTTAAGTTTGTGAAATGGAAAGGAGTTGCTGCTGCCATCCCGTCTCTCTCCATGTGCATGAGTGAGTGCGAGTTTGTTGTGGACAGTGCGACTGGGTGCAGCGGCGAGCGAGATGCAGCAGCGCGCATCCATGGTTTACCCTAACCTTTAATAAATAGGGACGGCCACCACAGACGACATTAGACGTTTATACATCACCGCTCATCTTGACAAGATGTTCCAATCCAAACAATTCAATGCATCTTTATTGTCCGTGTCTGACTGCTTATTTCTCTTTTTGCTTTCGAAACTACTGAAACCAAAAACCCTCCGGCCAAACGAATGCAACCGTGAATAAGTCACCGTAATGCAGCAGCCAACGCCTGCATATGTGTGATTGCCACTCTGTCTTACTCGATACAATGAAAAATACAAAAAAGAACAATGAGAAGTATAGGTATCAAATGCTTTCTCTTCGCTTATGTGTGTGCGTGTGTGTGTGTGTGCTTCTTCCTTCTTCCGCTGCTTCCACGTTTCTGTTCAACGCAGTTAATACCTTAGTTAGTCCACCCCAGCCCACAAATCGACAACGATATTTATCAGCGCGACAAGAATCTCGGCCGCGATGAGCACAATCACTATAATATCAGTTAGCCTCACTCACAACCCATCTAAACTCATCAGGGTGGTCAACATACCAATCCACTCCAACTTCTCCCCGTGCCCGTGGCTCAGCTGATCCTTAAGCACAGCCAGCAGGTCCGCAATCACGTCCAGCCGCTCCGTCAACAACCCGACCCGCTGGTCCATCTCAAGATAACTCCGCACGGCCTGGTACACCGGCTCCAGCTGCGGTTCGACCCAGAACAGCTCGGGCGTGTCCAGGACCGATCCGTTGAGGTGCACGTTGATCCTCAGTATAAAAAGCTCGCCGATCTGCATGTTGATCTCGGTTCTCGACAACGCAATCTTGCCCGTCAGCGCGATCTGCGTGGGAATGTCCTTGCAGGTATCGATCGTCGAAGCTATCAACTCCTCGAAGAGGGATGTCTATACGATCAAAAATTAGCATATTATTCAAATAGCTCATAGGAATGGGTGTAGGAAGCAAACAAACCTTGACGCTCTGCGCCAACGCATGCGAAATCGCCAGCTTGGTCATATAGTTGTTCTTGTCCCGCAGCGTAATAAAGTCGTTGTATATCCTCGCCTGGTACTCGTGCGTATAATAGAAATTAAAGAACTCGGCCTCCATGTCGTCGGGCGCCAGCTTCTCCGTCTCGAACTTGGCAATTTCCTTAAGAAAACGCTTCTCGTGCGCCTCCGACATGCCCCATATCACTACCACTCCATAATCAAACAGAAACACCTCGGGCGTGTGCACGTGGATATCGAACTCGGTTATCTCGTCCGCCAGCACGCTCTCGTCGTCCAAGCCCCGGCTCAGCAGCTCGTCTCCTCCGGCCCCTTCCTCCGATCTATACCCACCATTATTGTTCCCCGGAACGGAATGTGTACTTCCCACGCCTCCTTGGAGGTCAAGCAGATCCGGCCGCCGCTGCTGCTGCTGATGGTGATACTCCGCCTCCATGACCTCAGTATCCGAATGCCTCCGCTCGTACGCATTCAGCGGCCGCGAGTGCACCTGTATCGCCTGCTCCTGCTGCGAGCTCTCGACCTGCTTCGCATTATAACTAAACGGCGTATATATGCACTCGTCAATAAGCTTCGGGTTCGCACCCCTGCCCTTTCCTCTGCCCTTTAGAAACCGCATGAGCCCGTCCATCTGGTACTTGTTGGCCGTGCAGTACGCCGTCACGCGCGGCAGCCTGCCACGGTCCGCTTTACCCAGACGGGCGGCATCTCTCCGCGCGGTCGGGTCCTTGATCCGCGTGTATTGCGAGTACACATCCCGTCCGCTCTCCTCGTCCTCGTCGTCCACCTCGGGATTCGGCAGCAGCTTCAGTTTCTGTGCGTTTTTAGTACTACGCTGCGGGCCGATCTTGGGTTGGTGCTGCGCGAATCCTGATCCCATTCCTCCTGGGGACGACGCCGTCAACGGGAGACCAGTCCCGGCACCACCCGTCGCGCCGCCGTGGCTGTTTCGCCGTCGTAGCTTGCCGTTCAGCGCGGACAGCATAGGTGGACCGCCGCCCAACCCGCCCGTGCTGATGGCCGACGGCGAAGGGGGGCCATAGTATGAGTGGGCTGCTGATCCTGTTGCTGTTGCGGCTGCTGCTGCTCGCTGCAAGGGTGGCGGCCGATAGCCCGGCTCGGGCTCAATCGTTTTGGAGACGGGATTCGGATTGAAGGTGACATTTCGGGGAGGCCGCGGCGGTCGGGTTGCGGTTTCTGGGGAGGTGGGCGCAGGAGGGAGCAGCGGTGTTGCTTCTGATACGGCGCTGCTGGCCATGATTGTATAATATCGCCGATTTGCCCGTTGGCTGGCCGGTGGTGGTGGCTGATTGGCCTTTGAATTGTCGTGCAGACCTCAATGTCTCTATGTCTCTGTTTATGGCTGGTGTCACGGATCGATTTGACTTTGAAGTATTATCGTGTTGCCATGTGGCAGGACAGAACAGTCGCAGCCAGTGGTCAATCGTCTCGTTCGTGGTTGAGACCTTTTTGGTATAGGAATTGCAAATGGGTCAGTTCAATTGATGGGAGGATCCCGTTTTCGTTGGCGGCAGGATTTAGTGACGTCTTGGGTTCAGCTTTCTCGGCCTTTTTGGCGATAGCGTTTTCCTGCGGGTGGCAGACTTCCCCAATTTTAACTTGCCCCGCTACCGCTGCTGCTGCTGCTGCGCAGTTGTGTGCAGCAGGAAATGCGGAGAAGGCACGCGCTAGTCATGCATGTGAGTGTCACTGAACTTGAAGCCGTTATCATCGACCCTAACCCTTTGGAATTTCTTCAACTTGAACTTCATCCAACTTCAAGATTGGAACTGAATCGAACTTGATCTCTAAAATTTATTAAAGCGGAGCTCCTCTTATGACCGAACTCAACGCATGACTATAACTAAGCCTTAATCAAGTTCAATATGCCTATTTCCGAGATACAATTACCTAGGGGAGTGCTGGAAAAGAAGCTTCTCGACATGTCTGGAAAAGCAACAAACTGTTTGAACATACAGTTTGTCAAGTGTGACTCTCTTATTGTTAACAAAGAAGCAACGCTATGTACTGGACTATAAGTAGGGAGCTTACCTCCATAGATAGTACCATCTGATGGACAACCTTTATTAAGGCGACGCTGGATGATAAGAGGATCCACCTCTGGTTGAGCTGCCCTGGCTTTTTTCCTGGTTTGTACGCGTTAAGATTTCATGTAGGTTTTAACCTTTGAAAGCAGAAGTTAACTTTGTATCTTTGAAGATATATAATTAGTGCAATACCACAGATCGAGAGGATGATAACGGACATGAGGAAGATCATGACCATTTGGAACCAGGGAAAGCTCGGTGAAGATGGAGATCCTTTGCCAAACATCCTCCCGACCGCGGAACCCGCCGCCCAAGGACCTTCTGATCCCACACATGTCAGCCCCAAACACCCAAAGAATGACCTGGTGAAGGAAAGAGGAAAGGGAAAGGGGAAGGGGAAGGATACAGCAGCCACCATACTTTGGTCTCTCATGGGTACGTTGGGGTCTGGTTTGCGGTCCAAAGCACTCTGTCGCTAACCAAAACATCACAGGTCCACATTTATGGGGGTTTCTTTTGCGTTTCGGATAAGCTAAAATGGATTGTTGTTCATGAAGAGGAAGACAAGAAGTTCCGGTGACTCAGGCGCTTGTGTCTTTGCATGAACGGTGAGGTCGTCGGTTTTGTGGTCAGTATTGCGTGGTGGCATGCACTGGGGGGTCAAGTTAATTCCTCGGATGCCCTTGGGAATATTTATTTATGCCGTGCAAAGTACACTGAAAACGCAGTTTCACAGCGCTCGGAACTCGATCATGAGAAAATATTCGCGGCCCATATTTGCTTATATGGAATGTGAACTATTTACCATGGAATGGAGTATACCACTGTCATCTCTCCCTCTCATGCTATAACCTATGGGAATAGATAATCTCTCTCGCAAATAGAGCGGGCACCTAGGTAAGGTAGCTATCATCAATCAATTCCCCTATCATCTTTCATTATTGATGTGAAACCGTGTTTTTCCTCCTCCCATCCTATCCCTTTCAATATCAAGATCATTCCTCCTCACTCATATCATCATCATCATCATCATCACCATTTTCAACAGGACACGTAAACCGGTGTCCACTCTGATCCTGGTTTCCTTCGTTGTGGACAGGCTCACAAGGTCCTCCATCAACAACCATATCCGTAACGTCAATCACCCCCTGGAGCTCGCTCTCCACAACCTTGACCTCGAGATACAAGAAATCCCATTTACACCCCTCCACGGCCACCTCCCAACAGATCGTGACAGGCTCGTCCGGGTCCTTGGCATTGTCCGCCTCGAAGAGTTTCCTCATGTCTGGCTCGATGTGGTGTTTGTAGTAGTGATTATCTTCGATGCGAGCGTTGCGAGGTTTTGCGAGGTGAATAAACACGGATAGGGCGTGTTCGTTGGCGTCGGCGGCGGTGGTGTAGGAGCCGTGATGCTGAGTTTCTGGGGGCCGGATCAGCGAAAAGGGGTTCCCATCCCAGGGTCTTTGTTGGATGATCATCTCCCTCTGGCGAGGAGTGGTAGTGGTGGTGGTTGTGGTGGCTGTGGAGGTTCCGTGCTGCTGCTGGTGTCCTCTTGACTCTCTCCAGCAGTCCCAGGCCATTATCATCATTCTCCTCCTCCTCCTCACAATCAAACGTCACAGCATTCTTCCTCATCTCTTCCCCACCAGCTACCCCCTGAGCACCCTTAATCTGGGGTTGTGCATAAAACAATCACAGACCAAACATCATACTTCGTCCTATAAATCCTCGAACGTTTCTCATCAAGATGCAGCACCCTCCCAGTATCGGCCCTCCACTTATCCGCCATCTTGGAAAGATCCGTCTGCTCCTCCTCGACCCAGTAATACTGCACATTTTTGTCGGCAAACTCAAGCACGCCATCGTAGAAGCCCTTCTTCCCCTCCAACGACCACAAATTTCTGATGACGTCCTTGTGGACACGGTTATGGCGGGCCTCGGCGGCCTCGTTGGCGGCTTTCTTGGAAGCGTGCGCGGTACAGCGGATCTTTTCCTCCATTCTCTGCTGTCCAGATGGCAAGGTGGGTGTCGGATTGAACCGTTTGGTGCGGTAGACCACCCATTGGAGAGTTGGGCGGTCTTCGCCGAGGAGGTCAACTGCTGGTGCGCTTTTTCGAGGAGGAGCTGCTGCTGCTGGGACCGGGACTGATGTGGCGGCCTGCGGCTGCGGAGATGGTGTAAGTTTCGAGTACTCAGGTAACGGCTTCGGCTTCGAGGGGGCGGGTTTCTGACCGGGAGGTCGGTCGGTCCTGGATGATGGAGTTGAGTTTTTGATCGCCAATAGCCGGGCCTCTGAGGATGTCGGAATGGGTAGGTGTGCTGGAGGATTTGTACGGGCCCGAGTCTCGGGCTCTGGACCAGGCATCTTGCTGCTCCGATGGCTGAATGCCTCCCTCTGTGGGAGACCATCAGATAAGCCGTTCACGATGGTGGCCTGCTTCTTTTGCGGCAGTTTTGCCTCTAATGCTCTGAACAGGGCCTTGTCCTGCAGAGACTGATATCTCTTATTTTCCCTGTCCAACTTTCTTCTGGGCCTCCGTCTGCTTGAGCTTTTCAATGTGGACGATGGCCTTGGGACCCGCGGTCGTTGGTGTATTCTTTATGGCTTTGATATTTTCAAAGGTGACCCTTTTCTCTGATAAGTGAGGCTGGCTGGAAGCCTGAGGAAGCCTCAAGCTGGATCTCAGTATGTTCTCCTCGGCGGTTGACTTTCTGACCTCTTTGTTATGTCTAAACGGGGGAATCTCGAGTTGTTTTCCTAGCCTAAGAGCTGGAGACGCATGTCTCAAGGAGTGAACATGCTGGTTGGAACGATGTGAATGTCTATGGCGGTCTATCTTACGTCTCTTTTTGTCGTGATATCTTGATAGGAGGCTAAGAGACCTATCACCCAGAGCAGTGATGCTGTCGACGGTAAGGAAAGCTCTCTTTCCCAAGCTGCTCGGGACATCACGGCTTGCTGTACTAGAGCAAGTCACCTCTGCAATAGGACTCTTGTCCTGGGTATTGGGCGTGCTGGACACAGGCTTTGGTGCGTTGTGTCGTTTGACGGGTGTGAGAAAGTCGCGTACAATAAAACGCTGTATGTTTTGTTCCGAAGCTGCGCTTCTCGTAGACAGGATGCGGGATAAATCATCGCGTTCTGGCATGGTAGAAACTTTTGGGTGCAACTCCTTCGGCTTCCGCATGTGTCTGCGGATAGCCGTCGACATGTCGTTGTCGTCGTCGTCGTCGTCGTCGTCGTCATTGCTGTCATCCGTTGGGCCGTTATTGGGAGAGGTGACTGAAGTTGGCTCCGACTGAGGAGGTTGGACTGCGAAAAGAAGATAAGACGAATGCTCGGATCTCGATCGGAAGCGCAAAGAAAACTAACCAGGCGTATTCGGTTGATCGTGGCTGATCAAGTGCGAATCATCTTGAGAAACCTCCGGCGGGGTAACCGGCGGAGAGAGAAGTTGTGCTTCCTGACTTGTTAGTGTCTGAGCCTCTACTTGTGTGTCCGCGATCTCTGCGATCCTCTCCGTTGGCTGTGTTCGAGTTGGTGCCGGACGTCGTCTGGGAGCTTGTGGGCTGAGGAAATCCCAGGCTCTGCGCGAGCTCCCCGAGGAGACTAGCAATGCCCTCTGACATGATAGTAATCCTCAAATATCGTGTGACTTGAGATTTGTCGAAATTTCGTTTGGCTCGCAGCAGGTCGTAGGATCGTTTTGAGAGATAGTAATTTGGAGATCAAAGAGTGGAAGGCGGTCGAAGTATGACTGGGTGGATGAGCATATACGCTGGTACATTCGAGGTGTGTAAACTTCGAGGGCGTGAGAGAACAGGACTGAGCTGCTACCCAGAAATACCAATAGTTCTGATCGTCTCGTGTTAATGAGTGGACAATAAGTTTGTGTGAATACGTGTTGGGAAGGAGTGGAAAGACGTGGCCACGATGTGAGAGGCAGGGTTGAGTGAAAGGAGGAAGGAATTAGAAGACGTCGAAGCAAAGAAGTGTTCCGAATTGGATCTAGAAAGAACCTTGATGGACAACAAGAACTTCTTCCTGTGTAGCGGTGATGAGAGTGACGACGGTGAGGTCTGGATACGGTATAGTAAGGGCAATTGACTAAGTATATGATGTGTACGGGTATAGTTTTTCTTGGAAGGACGAAGGAGACCTCGTGGCTCTCATCACTGAACCAAGACGAGAGGTGTAGGTGGAATGGCCGAGTGCCACAAGAGACCCGGACTCATGACCGGATTCATGGGATACAATAGCGGTCGCCGTCAAGGTGACAGATGCCTGAGTACGCGGTAGACCTGTTTGACATCCGAAGTTTTCGAGTGTTCGAGCGGTCGATGACAGTTGTTGTCAAACCATTCGCAAGTGGTGTCGCGGCTGAGAAGTAGATCTTACTCCTTCCATGACAAGAGTCGCGATGGCTCGAAGGTGACTCCGGACAATGGACTAGCCATCAAATTCTCACCCTCCAAGTAAAACGAAGGGAAGTCCAAGTTCCTCGTGGGAGTGACAACAGAGAAGTTTGTCATCTATACCTCAAATCACCCCAACCTTGACATTGGACTGGACTGGACTTTCAACAGACATCCGACGACAACGAACTGATCTGATTAGAAGCTGAGGTTGACAGAATCAGCTTCCAGAAAGCTCCCCCCCGTATATCAGGTCGCCTGATGTTGCTGACTGACTTATCACGTTAACACATATATGTCTGACCAAGGACTTCGATATTTTCGACTCTTCGAACGAGCGTCAATCACGATCTGAAGCTGTTCACGTCCAGGCCAATGTACTCTGGATTAAAATCGTTCCTCCCAACTAAAAAGTTAACTCGAACGGACGTTCTTTCCATTCCATGAACATTTATGAGACGGTTCCATTCTCTGTACTGCTTTCCAGTCACAAGAAATCAAAGGAATCATATTTTTTTGCCAATGCGATATAAACCATCTCATCTGTGTGTCACCCTTCTCAACCTCTGGTTGTTTCCTGGAAAAGGATGTTCTTTCAAGTGTCTTTCCGGGTTTGAAAGTCCAATAATATGCATATAACGGTTGTGCCCCCCCCCCCACCCTGCTCGTTCTGCTTTTGTGATATTCACACTGGTGGTGCTGACCAAAACTATCATGTCCGTCAAGAAGAAAAGGGAAAAGGGGCATCACATATCACAACCCGACCCCCTTTTACCATCTTAACCATAAAGACTGTACATACGTCTTATTAACAGCAAATCACATCTGCCAACTCACCCCTTTCCCACAAATCCCATCTTTCTGGAAAAAAGCTCATTTACGTTACGTACCTGCCGTGTCGCGCGTATCACCATCTGGCTGACATCTCGAAAAGTAACTGCCCGGGCAGGCGGGTGGGCGTTCGATTATCGACAAGGCTGAAACCAAAAAAATGCCACATGAATGTGTGCCGAAAGATTAAAAAGGCAAGTCCTCCCGGAACTAACCTTCCATCATTTTCATTTCTTCTTCAGCTCCTCTTACCAATTTCTTTTCAAGGTTGCCAAGCCATATTCCTACCCCTGTCTGTGTTGAAGAAAACCCGCCTCGGCACACTCCGTAGGATAACGTAAAACGTGTGATTAAGCTTTTTTTTCTTTTCTCGCCCAGCAAGTCCTGCTGCGCGTGACCGAAAAGAAGAATAAAGAAGTCATGTCATTTTATGTCATGTACCCCATACGTAAAATTAAGGTTGACATAACGAGATGGATCTCTACTCCAGAGATCTCTGCACTGCATGTGCGGTGTGTCACGGTGTGTCACGGTGTGCGAGGATGGAATCATTGATCGAAAGGGGCCTAGGTACGGGGCACGGTATGCACAATCTTTTCGTTGGTAGATCTCATTAGGTGATCAAATCCAACCAAAAGGCTCCCAAGTAAACCGGTGTGTATTCCGTACAGTTCAATTCTTTTTTTTCTTCTTATTTTCGATCGGGTGCTTGCTACGTAATATCCGTCCAGGACAGACATCTCTCCCCAGCATCAGGGGTATATCCTGACCTCGTAGGTGGTACTTCAAAAAGAATGCAGGTCTCAAAATTGACAGCTCAGCTTCATCAGCGTCGGCGGCGCACAGAAAAAAAAAGGAAAATTAAGACACTGAACCGTTGGAAATGTCTCTGTCATTTCTCAGAAATTTTTTTTTCATGCTGTGTGTATGTGTGTCCGAGCACAAATCGACGATGGTGTCACTTCAGACCCCCAGCGTAGCTTGGCGCCCTGCCTGTCCGCCTGGCCCCTTTCCATGTGAATGGGTGCGAGCGGCGTCGTTTCGAGAAGATTGAAAAGAACGTAATACGGAAATCCGCAAAAGAAGAATAAAAAACCTAACAGGGATGTATGTGTGCTGTGCGCTGACGTCCGTCCCAAGAATCAAACTTCACACCGTCACCGACCGAAAAAGAAGCCTTCTCCCGCGGCTTCCAGAAAATTTCTCAGCTTTCCCTTCGAGAAACACGTGTACTTTAAAAATAAAAAGTGGAGGAGATGGCGGGGAACATGCAATGTGAGCGGAACGAAAGCGCACCAAAAAATCCGATAGCTGTGATCAGCTATCTCCATCTCACGCTAGATCTGGACGGAGGTTCGAGAACAACTCCACTGTAGTTGCAGCAGCAAACGGGATGTCCGAGGAGCGCTAGCCCTTTTTGAGGTCAAACTCACTGGTCAAGGCGCAAATCGCGAAAGCCGAACCACAACCACAACGACGCTGGCACAAGCGGGAAGGCGGGTGGGGTGGGATTTAAAGGTAGAAAGCGTAAATCGTAGCTTAGCCGTCCGTATCTCCTGATCGGGAATGCTCTTATTCTTTGTTTCAAACCCGCCATCCCGTCATAGGTCACCTCAGGTTGGGGGGTCGCGATGCTTGAATAAATGGGGGGACGACAGAAGGATAAAGTTGTTTCCTTTTCCCCAACTTTCTTTAAATCACGAGCACTATTGGTCTCCTGGGTCCGGGGGCGGGCGGGAAAATGTGAGTGGCGCGGCTAAAACAATTGGTATATCCCGTAGAGAGAGCCTTTTGTCTACTTCCATCGCGGCAAGGAAGAACGCAGAACATTAAACAAAACGTGGGGAGGTCCTGCTGTGCTGTGGTAGGTTGGGGCTGACGGGTTGATGAAAGGGATAGATGAAGAACCAGAACGTATCATCCAAAGCGGAACAAATAACCTCCGCGCGACGAACCAACAGTCTTTGGTAGTGGTGGTGTAATTGTACGTCGTGTATGGATGGTGTTGCAACGCCCACGTGAACCCCAATCACAGCGAGACCTACGGTAGGTCATAATCAGTTCCTGGGCCATGAACCGAAGATGCAACAAAAAGCGCAAAAGTCCGCAGAAAGCAGGTCTCCGTCGCCGAATCCATCATGTCGCCGTCTCCGGGCGGCGCCCGTTCCCCCCTGGGCTAGCTACCTAGGTACCTTAGCTAGCCACGCGGAGGGACCGTCAGCCACTCGGAATCCCGCTTCTCTGGGTTCTTCTTGGGACGAAATCTCCCGCAACTAAAGGCCGTTGCGTGGTTGGCCAAGACATATTGGGGATGATTTCTTGGCTGATCCGGCTTGCCAAGGTTGAAATGCCTCGATGCGAGTCAGGCTCAGGCTGGATGAGGAAGGTTTTTACTCTGAACTGAGCAGGTCCCGTAGGCAGCGGCAAGGCAGCCGCCATGTATACCTTATACGTCTGTACGGTGGTATACGCAATGCTCTGGCTCTGTGGGTAGCAGTTGGCCAACTTCGTCAGAGGCACAGGCGGGGTTGGTGGTGCATGATTCAGACTCGTGAAAGAGAGACTGTATCTTCAAACATATCGAGGTTGCTCGACCCGGAGATCATTCTCTTTTTTTGCTAGGGCGCTACGAGCGCTTGCCTGGCCTGAGAGTGCAGTGTTGCTCTGAGAGAGAGTGGTGCGACACTGGCAGACTGGTCCGTTGATTGATGGTCGTCGGGTGCTGTGCGTCCGTGCCAGGTTGGGGTTGATCAGAGGCATTCCCAGGTCCCTTCTTTCTGTGGTATCTCAGATGCAAGACTTGCGTCAGCCGTGAGAGGTCGAGATCGGCTGCTTTGTAAGGTCAGTATTCCGTACTCGTAGCCCAGTGTCGACAGAACTGCCTTCAAGAAAGAATAGTCAGTGTAACTTGGGGGCCTGCCAATCATATCTCCGACAGCGACCGCAGGCACACCGCAGGCACCATTCTGAGAGAAGTGTTGCAGTCGCAGTCAGTCAGTCGGTCGCAGTGCCATTGACCATTGTTGCCACCCCCATTTCATGATTTCATTGAGAGATCCGTGGAGAATTAAGAACAATCCTAAAAGGTGGTCGGTGGGACTCGCTCGGGCCGGGGCAGTCGGTCGGTCGGTCGGGCTGCATGCGCTGATTCTCTTTCTTTTTGCTTTTTCATTTTGCTTTCATCCTTTCGGTGGGACTGTGGATTTGCATGTTCCATTCCAGTGGTTCCATTTTGGCGTGCTCGCAGATTGTTCGACGGGTTTTCGAGAAGGCAGCCAGAAGCCCGGAGGGGCTTTCCCCACCCTGAACTACTTGGCCAACCCCTTGTTAAAACTTAAGGCTCTCGAACCTTGTCGTGCTTGTGCCGGCTAACCTTTAGATTGCACCTTTCCCGTTCGCGCAGCATTTCGCGGCACCTTCCCCACAGGCGCGCACGCTGACTGGTCAGACTGGCACCCAGAAGGGGGGTATCCACACTTCCCGCACAAACCCCCCCCTTCCCTGGCGTTCACTGTTCCACGCCGAGCAACCCCCCAAAAGCACCCCTCGAACTTCACCCTTCAGGTTTTGGCTGTCCGTTCCTCCCTGTCCGCATGCCATCTTCATCAATTCAATCGCAAAAAGAAAAGGCCTTTATTCCCGTCCATCCATCTCATCTGCCTCGTGGACTGTCGCCATCTATCGCCATCGATTAATCCATGTTAGGGATACTGAAGTACTGTCTGTCTCCGAGTCCTTCCATTGACTTGACACGAGGCGCGGCGCAGTTCCATCAACTTTCGGTCCCTTCTTCTGTCGCACCGCCCTCCCTCGAAAGGTAGATCGCATGTATACTCGGAGGGCTGCTGCCTTTGCCTTTCCCTTGGACAGAAACCATTTTTACCTTGGATCACCTAATCGCATCCATGTGGCGCACACAGCACACCAAATAAATCCTTCTTCCTCTCTTCACCTAGAAGTGAGGTGAAGGCAGACATGAGTTGTACTTTGGACAATACAATCAATTCGCTGTAACCCATAGGTAACCCCCCCGTTTCTCCTCCGTCTCCATATCATTCATTCTCCACTCGCTCTTCCAGGTTGCTCTAGTCCAAACTCTCATTATCTGCCTGACCCGACACCCTTGCCTGGGCCTCTTCTCTCTTTCTGCGCCAATGCCCACACGCCCACGCCCACGCCAATGCCAATGCCAATGCCAATGCCAATGCCAATGCCAGCCCACTCGGCCCTTCAGTCGCACTGATTGACGGCCAAGCCTTCTCACCTTCCCAATTCCTCTCCGAGCCCGTACCCATTGTACCAATACCAAACCACAAGATCCAAGTGCCAGACCCCGTACGGAAGCCTCCTTTTACCGCGCATTTTGCATTTCACAACCCTAGTCTCCCCCTCTCGACTACCGGCTACATCTTCAACACAACACTGATCATCGCGCTCGTCGTTTTGTCTCGTATGCGCGCGGAATGTCTAATCTCAAGCAACCAGACACTTCAACTCAAATCGTCCTCTGCCCGCCTCTCCATCTCCATCTCCACACCCGACTCCGACTCTCAGCAGCCGAATAGCTTTCCCGTTTATCGATACCAGAGCGACGCTCATCGGCAGATGCGACGACATAGCTTCGCTAGCTTATATATACCAAACCACGATTAATCCATCCGACCTCGCCTCGCGCGAACCTTGTACCGAACCAATCCATCCGATTCCAACACCCCATCGAGGTCGTATCTCAAAGCTGTGCAATTCACACCAACGCGATTGGAGTCGATACATCGTCCAAATCCCTATTTGGACCGTGTTAGCGTTGGCCAATTCTTTTGCAAGTCGCATCCCAGAAGCCGCCGTTTCTGGTCCTTAACATCGTCCCCGTCCTGGCAAAGGCGTACCTTGTCGCAAGACTGGTCGCTTTGAAGGGCCACCATGGAACATGCTGCGTGCAATGTCATCTACGTGGACCGCGGTGTGTGCCAGGACCGCTACCTCCAGGAGAGCGCAAATGACGTGGACGAGTTTGCCGGAGAATGGGGGCCGGGCCATGTAATAGAAAACGTCAAGCTCCTTTTGGATGTCTTTGGCCAAGGTACGATGGCCTCGCTTCACGCTCGCCCTTTACGCCCCAGGAATCGTGCTAACTGTCGACTGTAGTGCACCTATGTAGCACTGGAGGCTCTTGTCTGACGCAGTGGCTTAATCTTCAAGATGTATCCATGGTCGACCTAAAGCCGACACTCATCCTTATAGATACCCCCTACCAGGAGCAAATACCTGAGCGCTCAAGGTCTAGGACGCCGTCGCCTCACTCGCCGCCCGACGAAGACACTGCGAACCACGAGGAGGAGTTGTATGGACTCGCGTTGTTGCAGAGGATCATCTCGGAGTCGTACCTACGGAACCTCTCGAAACTGGTTGTGCCAGTGCCCGTCGTCACCTTCCCTCCTGATCAAACGGGGAGCGATGACAGCTCGAGCGAAATGAGAGAGGAGATTGCCAATGTGAAGCCCCATCCCGGGTCATCCAAGAGCTGCCGAGCAGCCAACAGGAGGATGGTGAAGAAATGTCTGGACCTGGGCGCTACTGATGTCATGGCCAGTCCGATGAACGGCAAGTGTATGACTAACCTTGAGGTGCATGCTTATCGCGCACATCGAGAGGCCGCCCGGGACCAAAAGGCGTTGCTTGAAGTGCGACGTGGGAGGAAGCGTTCGTGGGTTGGTATCAGCGACTCGAAACCGTACGCCTATCTCCGCGAAGCCATGGTGTCGGGCCTGATGAATGGGATATGCCAGGTGGAAAATGAGAACGAGGACGGGATACCGCCTTTCAAGGTGTCCATCCCTGTCGACAAACAAGCTGAGATCTCCCAGGCTATAGGCCAGTGGCATTTCTGTGCCCACAACTTCACCGATGACGAGTTGATTGTTGCGGCTGCTATGATGTTCAATCATGCTTTGTCCATGCCGGAGCTAGAAGCATGGCGGATACCAACAGGTGCGTACCCTTGGTCTGCTCACTTGTCGTTTCTCAGATCCGTTTGGTTTGTCCTGCAGCCTGCTGACCGCCTTCTGTAGACCAGTTACATGGATTCCTCCTGGCCTGTCGTGCTGCCTACAACGGCTTTGTGCCCTATCACAACTTCCGCCACGTCGTCGATGTCTTGCAGGCAACATTCAACTTCCTAGTTCACATTGGGGCTTTGCCCTCTTATCCGCCTCTCAATGGCCCGGCTCCTCCCCCGCCTCCCAGGTCTCCAATGGGGCTTTTTCTCCAGCCCTTTGAAGCTTTAACGCTTCTCATTACTGCGATTGGCCACGATGTCGGACATCCGGGTGTCAACAACGGCTTCTTGGTGACACTAAACGCGCCTTTGGCGCAGTTGTACAACGATCGTTCCGTTCTAGAATCCTTCCATTGCGCCGCTTACTCACAAATTCTCCGGAGACACTGGCCATCAGCCTTCCTCGACAGCAAAATGCGTAGCCTTATGATCAGCTCCATATTAGCAACGGATATGGGCATGCATTTCGATTATATGAAAAAGATGGCCGATCTCCAACTGAAACTGGCCGACGGCCAGGGGACGGAAGGTTGGGACACGCGCACGATTGAGGCGGAAAAGTCGTTGGCTTGCGCTCTCCTTATCAAATGTGCAGACATCAGTAATGTTGTAAGTAAACTTTTCCAAGCCTTGCCATTGGCATACACTTATCATGACTTCAGGCACGGAGGCACGATGCTGCCGTGCGGTGGATGCACAACCTCTCGGACGAGTTCTCCCGCCAAGCGACAATGGAAGGCGAACTGTCGATACCGACATCTCTCATGGCGCCGCCAAAGAAGGATACTTTGACGCTGTCCAGGTCACAGCTCGTATTTATGAACCTCTTTGCCATTCCACTATTCGAAGGCGTGGCGGATATTCTGCCCACCATGCAGTACTGCGTCGATGAGCTTATGCTCAACAAATCGCTGTTTGAGAAACGCGTTGCGGACGAGTTGGCAAAGATGTCACTCACCAACGGATCACTACCTCAGACGGTCCCTCCGATTGCTTCCGAGCCTCCAACCGAAAGCACCTTACCTGTAAAGCATGACCTTTCACCTGGCTCAGGGCTGGTTGCTGTGATCCAACCTGCAGGCGAGAAAGATCTGACTAACCAACACGACGAATCGGCCGCGAGGCCGTCTCAAGTTCCCGAAGCCACAGACAAGTACGAGCAGCAGGTCAATGGGGGGATAAAAACTACGTTTGATGCTGTGGCAGATTTTGCTCGCAGCGACCCTTTCAACGTCAACAACGATGACCCCAAAAGTGGTCAGGAGCGGGAGCCGACCAAGCAAAGGTGTAGCGAGACCACCGAGGGAAGCTCGGTACCTTACTGCGTTGGGGACTGGGCATCGCAGGCAACTAGCGCAACAACGGGTAAGATGCCGCTATCACCAAGTACACAAGGGACGAGTATCATAAGTAGGGATTCATTGGACCGACCCAACAGCGTCCCGGTGACGACAATCACGGCCCCGGAGTCGACCACCACGGTGCCTGAATCAGAGGCAAAGAGCCAGGCCGAGTTAAAGGTTATTGTCAGCAGGCCAACGGCGAATGTCAACGGGGGCGGCGGCGGTGGTGGCTACATCAACGGCGGGACGGTTAAAAGCTTGGAGGGTGTGGCGCCATCGACGGAGGAATGTAGCAAGGGGGTTCTGAAGAAGAAGCCGAGTCGGTTCAGGATCAACAACCTGCCGTCATTCTTCCGGAAACATAACAAGCAGAGCGCAAGTCCGTCGGTGACGCCTGCTGACACAACGGCGGGATAGGTGACTGCTGTGTCGAATGGTAGCAGCAATTCATCGACGGCAACACTACAGCAGGGTGATCTTACAGCATCTCTTTCACCGCCTCCGACTCCGCGACCGGCCTCCCGAGCCAGCGAGCGGAAGAAGAGGGCTTAAAGAAGGTGGCGGCTCGCAGTCATATGGCGCCAGACTGGGAGGATCCCGTGTCTGTTGATTCTTGGATATATTTTTATCTCTCTGGGGAGAGATCGGCTGGGATATATACATACTTCTGGCTCTATCGACGGCGACTACTCAAATCAAGTTTGAGACGGCCGCCGGAATCCCCGCTACGGAACAACCCACTACGGAACATAAGCCGCGCCCCTGAGCATGTACTATACTGCTCGTCTCGTCATCATCATCTTGAGCCACAGGACGACAGGACAGTGAGTGAGGAGTTGACAAGAAAGCCAGGAACATGATATATACATGTATTAGTTGGGAACGAACAAAAACCGAACGGGTGAATAAAGGGTCCGGAGGAGGCAGGAATGAGTTTTCTTTTTCTAGGTTGGTTTATTGGGTGAAGGGTTGGTTGGCTGGTTTAGCAAGGAACGTAAACACGTACACACATACGAACTTTTTACATGCATACCTGCCCTTACGTACTTATTTGGTTTAGGTTAGTTGGGTTTGGCTAAACTTTGCGGTGGTCTGGTCTGATTGAGCTAGCTGGCTGGGTGTTTAGTCTTTTCTTCTTGTTGTCTATCGTTTTATGGAATTGCCACCAACAAAAATTAGGGTTTTCTTTTTTTTCATCTTCCTTTGGGACCGTTGTTGTTGTTTTGTGTAATTGTAAGATATTATCACGGTACCTTACTCATGGAGGAACTGAAGGGATGGAATGGATGGAATGGATGGAATGAGGGACGAAAGGAGTACCGGCTCTGGCTCGGGCCGGTCGGATGTTGGATGAACGAGTCCGTATTCATATATATACCTTATATATGTACGTGATTACAAACTTTTGACACCTGTGATAGCTATATTTTGGCTTTCAGGTAAGTGTACGTTGTCTTGACAAACGAGAGCGAGGTTGTTTCGGGTGAGTACCTACCTAGCTTTCTCTCACCGCCGGCGCGCCGCTACCTAATATCTTTTCTTCCAGTTCCAACCAACATACATACCTTAAATTACCTTGCATGCTGGTCACGGCTGGTCACGACAACGATGTCTTGTCGCACAGATAAGGGGTCCCCAAATGTTGTTACTCAGGAGCCAGGCCGAGTGACCGCGGGGCAATCGTTGACTCGCACAACCACATGAGATTGAACCCCCTTTGAGATCGAACCAACCAATTCGGATCTAATCCACCATTTGAATCTCCGGCACATCCTGCAGCGTCTTGTCCGACTCCAAACCATCTTTTCCAGATTGTCCCCCCAAATAAATGTGACTCGGTACACAACATCACATAACATCATCATGGCGAGCGAGATCGCAGAGTAAACGGCCAAGCTCCAGCTTGATGAGGAGACCGGGGAATGGGTCTCCAAGAACGAACTCAAAAAACGCACCCAGAAGCGGGCTAAGAAAGCGGCGGCGGCTGCTTCTCGCAATACCAGTAGCGGGTCAACGGAGGTGTCGAATACTCCAAAGGGCGGAGAGTCATCAGTCGACGGGAACAAAAACACTGCTGCTAAGGGTAAGGCCGCCGAGGAGCAGCAGTCCGTCGTCAGCAGCCAGGATGCCATGTTCGGCCAGGGCTTCCTTGCTGAAGTCTACGAACTGCGTCCATCGAAGAACGTCGTCACGCGGTTCCCGCCCGAGCCAAACGGCTACCTTCATCTGGGGCACTGCAAGGCGATCACTGTCAACTTTGGATTCGCGAGATATCACGGCGGTAGGACGATTCTCAGATCCGACGACACGAACCCCGATGCCGAGAAGGAAGAATATTTCGTCGCCATCAAGGAGACGATCCGGTGGCTTGGGTTCAGTCCATCGCAGATCACATACGCGTCGGATTACTTCCAGCGCATGTATGATTTGGCTGAGGAGCTGATCAGGAAGGAGAAGGTCTACGTCTGTCACTGTGGTGCGAGTGAGACCAAGCTACAGCGCGGCGGCGAGGACGGTACCTCCAAACGATACCGATGCGAACATGCGGACCAAAATGTCGAGACTAATCTCAAAAAACTCTGTGGCATGCGCGATGGCGAGTATGCGCCCCAGACCGCCTGGCTGCGCATGAAGCAGGATATCGAGAACCCGAACCCGCAGATGTGGGATATCGCCGCATATCGAATCCCCCAAAACCAGGAGCCGCATTTTCGGACGGGCACCAAGTGGCGCATCTATCCGACCTACGATTTTGCCCACTGTCTTTGTGATAGCTTTGAAGGGATCACGCATAGTCTGTGCACTAGCGAGTTCATCATGTCAAGGGAGAGCTACAAATGGTTGAACCAGTATGTTTTTGCATCTTCTCAGATGTCCAGCCGTAGCTAATATGCGTGCGGGTAGACTCCTGGTCGAATACCAACCAATGCAGCGGGAGTACGGGCGCCTCAAGGCACCGTCATGAGCAAGAGAGACCTTCGAAGCCTGATCGATAAGAACGTGGTCAATGGTTGGGACGACCCTCGCCTCTACACGCTCAAAGCGATCAGACGACGAGGCATACCGCCCGGAGCGTTGCTGTCATTCATTTATGAGCTCGGCGTGACCACGTCCCTAAGTTCCATCGAGATAAAGTGGTTCGAGCAGTCGATCCGCCGATACTTGGAGAAAACAGACCCTCGTCTTATGCTCGTTCTCGATCCTGTCGCGGTGGTCATCGAAGATCTTACCGAAGAACAAGACCTTGATAATGTTCCCTTTTCGCCCAAAGATCCAAACATGGGCTCCCGGAAGCTCAGGCTGACGAAAACGGTCTGTATCGAACGTTCTGACTTTCGTGAGGTTGATCCCGGCAAGGACTATTTCCGCCTCGCCCTAGGAAAAACGGTTGGTCTGCTGCAGATGGCCTATCCTATCAAGACGGTCTCCTTCACAATGGATGAGGCCACGTGACGAGTCAAGGAGATCAGGGCGGTGTTTGATAAAGATGGTAAAAACCCCAAGACATACATACACTGGGTGCCCGAAGGCTCGCCCGCCGCTGAGGTGCGCATCCACACGGCACTGTTCAAGTCTGATCAGCCCGGGGCGGCGCCGGGCGGGTTCATGAACGATTTGAGCCAAGACAGTGAGATCACCTGGCCGAACGCCATGATCGAGCCTGGGTTCTACGAGGTGCGACGACGTGCGCCGTGGCCTAAGGTGGAGGGTGACCAGGAGGAGAGTGAAGGAGGGCAGGTTAACCCTGAGAGTGTCCGATTCCAGGCCATGCGGGTTGCGTACTTTGTGAGTTTCGTTGCCTCCATACTACCCTTCCGTTTTGCCCTGCTAATGAACTGTTCGCTTTTTAACAACAACAGGCCATGGACCCAGACAGTACGGACGACAAGATTGTTCTGAACCGCATTGTGCCCTTGAAGGAGGATTCGGGCAAAACTGGCTAGGGCCTGGGGAGCGCCACGGTTGAGAATGAGGTCAAGACTGAGGGTTAGGCGTCTGATTTTGACACAGCTGAGGAGTGAAGACGGCTATCCTCGGTCGACCAGGCAAAGTACCAGCGAAATCACGGAGCATAGAACAGACAAGTCCAAGAAAATACCATTACGAATGAACCAACGTAACTAAGGTAGTACCTAACAATACAAAGGAGCTTCGTGTATAAACAATGTTTGCCCTTCTAGTACGCCGTGTTCCTGCTTATGAAACCAACCCATCCTGCGAGACCTCATCATTTGAAGCGAATGAGGGGAGAGCAACTATTTAAGTGCTGTTATAAACAAAAACCCCAAGTCCAGTCCTTCCAATCTGTGGCTGGCCTTCCGCTTATTTCTCAAACCACTCACCCGCAACCCAGCGGTTGAGGAAGTCAAGGGAGTTCTCGGGCTGGTCCATGGGGACCATGTGGCCGGCTTGGTAGATCTGCATAAAGGTAAAGTTACCAGCGGTCTTGAACTTTCCGTACTCCTTCTTGGCGCCAGGAAGATTAAGGTCGTCAACCGAAGCCTTGTTGAAGGCCTTCTGGCCGGGCCACTCAAGCGCCTCAGTCCACGCCCGGTTGCCGAGCCAGTTGCAGATGAAATCAGCATCGCCGGCGTAGATAAGGACAGGGATCTGCTCGAGAAGCTTGGGCACCAGACGGTGGAACGGCTGCATCCAGTCGCCCTGGAACAGGAAGTTACGGTTGATGTCGAAGTTACAGCTATCATACCCAGACACCTCAACCCCGAGGGCATCCATAACATCCGGCTTGTTCAGGTATTCGCTTATCCACCCGAGGGCGCTGTAGCACAGGTTGCTGCTGTCCTCACACTTGCCACGGATGTCGTAGACGTTCTGTCCAGTGCGCTGGTATGGGCCAATGAAGGCGTTGTTGCAGTAAATAGATGCCGGAACGCAGCTCCACACGCTGCCGCTATCGTAGCAGTTCTTGATCAATGACTGGCACCTAGGAAGCGCATTGTCCATGCTCTGGCACTCGGTCTCGTCCAGCACGGCGGGATAACCACCCTCACCACACGCCATGGGGCGGTAGTGCTCGTACTGTGTGTAGCCGTCGGTCAAGCCATTGCCGATCAAGACAGACTTGAGGTTGATGTTGCGGTTCTTATGCGACAGAATCTCCGAGGCAAAGACGGGGATGTAGTGACCGGCATACGACTCGCCGGCAATGTGGAAGTCCTGCTCAGCGTACTCGGGGAACTGGTGGAAGAAGAGAGTCAAGAGAGCGTAGACGTCCTTGCCAGCAGCGACCGTGTTGCTGACGGAGGAGCCAGAGTACGAGTATCCGACATTGACAGGCTGGTCGAGGAAGATGACGCTTGCGTTCTGGTTCCAGCTGAACTCGTTGTTGATAACCTTCAGCTTCTTATCAATCGACGATGGCCCAAGCTCAAGGAAAAGACCGGTGAGCGAAGAGCAGCCAGGGCCGCCATTGAGCCACAGGATCACGGGGTCGTTCTTGGGGTCATTGCGAGATTCAAAGAACCCTAGAAGGCGAGGTTAGCACAAGCAAGGAAGTCTCTCTGAAGGGGAGGGATCATACAGTAGAACAGATGCTTGTCATTGGCCTCGTCATCCAAGTAACCACTGTACTGCTTGACCTTGTCGACGCCGAGCTTGGACGGGTCGACTTTCTTGACACGGAGGTTGAAGTCCTCGATGCGACCGTCGACCTGGCGATGTTCGCCATCAGTGTCCTGCACCCACAGCTTCTGCACCTCGGCGCCCTTGACGACATGGTCCCAGTCGTGACGCTTCTTGTGCGGCTTCGGGCTGCTGAACCAAGTGGAATGGTCAAAAGCGCCTTCGGGGACGAGCATCTTGATCTCGTCCCAGAGCGCCTTAGCCTCGGCGGTCATGCCCTTCATGGCCTCCTCGAAGTTCTCAAGTGTGCCACCCGCCTTGTCGGAGAAGGCATCGGCAAGCGGTTTCATGGCCTCGTGCGCTTTGGGGAAGCTATCTGCCAGGACATGCTGAGCTTGTTGTCCTCCAAAGGTAGCTGCCGAGGCCGCCGAAGCAGCCCCGAGGAGCACCGTTGAGGTGGCGATCCTCATTGTGAATGTTTAAGCGCGACGATGGCGACGATGGAATTGTCCGAAACTCGCGACAAAACCGTCTGTTAGGATAGATAAATGGAGTGAGGGGATTGTCGATGATGATGATGGGAGGAGAGATGGGGAGAACGGGAGACGGGGGGAGCTTGGGGATGGTAATGACTGAAACGAGCTTGCGCCGGACCCGGCAAGATACCCCAGAATCAGGCAGGTGTGGTTTGCGCCACTGCTGGTTGTCTGGGTACCTTGCAGGCTGGTCACGAGGACCATGTCTTATCGTGCAGAATAAGGCGTACAAATCACCGGTGTTGTTACTCAGCCCTCGCTTTGATATCAGCCTCGTAGGCGCTACAGGTTACCTCTTCCTGAGCTGTTTGGACTCTCTGCGATGTTCAATTCAAGCTCTCGTTAGTTTCACAGACTTTTTCATTGAAGTTACTCGAAATTTGCCTTGTTCTGCTCCTCTTGCCTCATTTTCCAGTCCGACGAATTGATATACTTCGATACCTATTTTCTTGTACAGACCCCGTGTCCCGTGGACGTGGCGCCAATCAACCAACCCCTCCCGCACCGATAACCTTTGTCATCGCGCCCGCCGCGACCTTCCGATCCCATCTGGGCTGTCTCGCAGGGATGGTTTCAAAGGACTTCAGAGGCTTTTCAAAGTCGCACATTATTTCGAGAATCAATCGAGGCCATCATATTTGTCTATGAGAGCTGCACCAGGAGATGTTTCACCCGGTAGGAGTTGGCGAACGGGCATCGATCACTCAGCCGAGCGCGTCAGAGGTCTCGCTTGGTTGGATTGGTGGTCTCCGCTAATCCAATGATTCAGCGGAGCCACTTGACTCACCAGCGCTTTAACAACCTGGAAGTTAACCCGCAACCTTGCGATTTGGTTGGATTTGTTCAGGTTGTCTCAACTCTCACGGTAAGGCGCACAGCAAGAACGGCGGGATAATACTGTACCATGATCTTTGAACGCAAACCTACTATAACGTTCCCTGTAATGTTATAATCAAAGAAAAGTTGTTGTCTATACCAGAACATTTCTCGAAAATATAAAAGTCTGTTCACATCTCCATCCAATATAAAGTTGGGATTATTACCAACCTTAACTTGGGCTTACCTGCCCCGCCCCAGCTCCCGCATCCTTCCGTCCCATCTTTTTTTCCCAACTACATTCACTGCTACGACGACCGCACAAAGATACTACCATCTACAACACTTCAACAGTTCCCGAATCGATTGTGTCTCCATCCTTTCCACACTCTCTCAACGAAGCAACAAACAACCAAAACACCCCATCCTCCTCGACCAAATCAACAACAAACACCAAACCACCAGCCACTCGTTCTCTCAACCGCCAAAATGCTCATCCAACAACCCTCCAACCAAATAAAACTCACAAACGTCTCCCTCGTGCGCCTCAAGAAAAACAAAAAGCGCTTCGAGATAGCATGCTACAAGAACAAGGTCCTAGAATGGCGCTCCGGCATCGAAACAGACCTAGACAACGTCCTCCAGATCCCGTCCGTCTTCCTCAATGTATCAAAGGGACAAACGGCACCAACCTCGGACCTGCAAAAAGCTTTCGGTAAAGACATGTCAGTCGACGAGATCATCCTCGAGATCCTCAAAAAAGGCGAACTCCAAGTCGGTGAGAAGGAACGCTCCGCCCAGCTCGAGCGCGTCCACAACGAGGTCATCAGCATCGTCGCCAGTAAACTCGTCGACCCGCGCACCAAGCGCGTCTATACGACCGGCATGATCGAGAAGGCGCTCGACATGCTCTCAGGGCAGGCTCACAGCAACGACACGCAAAATAAATCCGGGACCGCAACACCAACAACAGCAACAACAACCGAACAACAAAAAGAAGTACACAACTGGACGGGCGTGACAACCACAAAGGGCGCCAAGTCCCAAGCCCTCGAGGCCATGAAGGCCCTCATTGCGCACCAGCCTATCCCCGTCGCCCGCGCGCGCATGAAGCTGCGCATCACTTGCTCCACGAGCGTGCTCAAGCAAGGCGTCAAGGCACCGAAACCAACCAAGGAAGATGGCGATTCGGAACAACATAAATCAGCACCAGGGACGGTTAAGGACAAGATCCTCAGCTTCATCGAGCAGGTCGAGAACCAGGACGTTTCCGGGTCCGAGTGGGAGGTCGTCGGCTTCGTTGAACCGGGCGCCTTTAAAGGGCTGTCGGATTTTGTTGCTGGCGAGACAAAGGGTCAGGGCAGGATAGAGGTCCTGGATATGGCTGTCACGCATGAAGATTAAATGGATCAAACCACATTGGCATATACCCGCTTGATATATAAATCCCGTCATTGGTTTTGGCAGTATGTAGTAGATGTTTGGCGTTTTGGCATCAGGAAAATAAGAATTGCTGTTTTTATGAGGTTCCATTTATCATGTCTCATCGTGACGGTTGCACGAAGTCATTATTCAGTCCATGTCTTGCGCCTTTATTTGCAAATGCTGTCAATAATGATGAGTGTTTTCCCTATAGCAGCCAGTGTGAAACATCCGTTACCAAGCCAGTCCTTGACCAACCACCCTCATCAGCCTTGGGAAATAAACACCACCAAAAAGCCAGACAGATAACAGCAGTTCCAAATAAAAACCCGCAACCATTCCCCGCACATGCTTAGCCACCCTTCTTCTTGGAGACACCGACGGTCCGGCCGCGACGACCGGTCGTCTTGGTGTGCTGGCCGCGGACGCGGAGGCCCCAGTAGTGACGGAGACCACGGTGGGCACGGATCTTCTTCAGGCGCTCGAGATCATCACGGAGCTTGGAGTCGACACCGTTGGCAAGGATCTGGGAGTCCTTGCCGTCGACAATGTCGCGTTGACGGTTAAGGAACCACTAATAATGGATGTCAGTTATATGTCTTTTATGTGAAAAATGCTGAAAGAACGTACCGAGGGGATCTTGTAGGCGGTGGGGTTCTGGATGATGGTGACAAGGCGCTCAAGCTCCTCAGAGGTGAGCTCACCGGCCCGCTTGTTCAGGTCGACATCGGCCTTCTTGCACACCAAGTTGGAGTAGCGGCGACCGACACCCTTGATCTTGGTCAAGGAGTAGACGACCTTCTGCTTGCCGTCAACGCTGTTTGCGGGTTAGCATCCCTTTTCCAACTGCCCAGGTTGTGATCCGAGTTCTGTGGGCCGAGGGTTCGATCGAGGGATACGTACTTGGTGTTGAGCAGACGCAAGATGTGGTTGAAGTTGCTCTGGTTGAACGTTAGCCTATGCTCGCCCATCTCAAGTGTCATGTCGGCAATCCCCAGCAACTCGCTGGTTCTGTCACTGCTCCAAAAGTGCTGGTTCTGCGTGCCCTGCTCGAAGTGTCGAAATCGCGCTGGTCTCTCTGAAGTTGCCGACGCGGTGTGGTGGTGTTGATCGATCGGCTGTTGTCCATCGCCAGAACTGGAGGTACTAGAAGTAGGCCTTGTGCGGCCCTGCTCTCGTCCAGAAAAGAATTCATCTCTTCCAACTCTACCCAGCACCACACCGCCAGTCGGCTATTCGTTCCGTCGGTCGCTTGATGGTCTGATTGATTGATATCGAGTATATTTGCGAGCCCGAGCACGCAGCTCCTAGTACAGAGCCCTTATCTCAGTGCGGTTTATCGTGTGTATGTGCGCATGTTCGAAATTTGTGTCGATCGGGATCCAGTGGAGGCGCGACGACGGCGACAACGCAGCAACAGGTTTCGCAAGCCGGCGGACATATCGACAGACAGAATTGTTGCACTGAGAAAAATCGGAAACGTACCTTCTCTCCCGACACCAAACTCATGATGGGCAACTATTTCGAGACTGGGCGGCCTCGATATCGTTGTCGGTGATTTGGTGTTGTCTGGTTGGAGGTTCGTGGAATTTAGCACACTGCGAATTTGAGCCTTGCTAGGTTTTCGATAAATTTGTGTGTGGTCACGTGGTGGGGCAAGCAGAAGCTCCTCGGAATGGGTGGCCTGGAAGTGGCCTGAGGCCGACTGTCGTTGGGAGAGAGAAGTGGGGCGTTTGTCTTATCGGCTTTTCCCTTTTGACCCTTCCAAGTACACTCACTCCCGTGACTCCCCCAACAAACATCTCGATCCCTCTTTAGGGACCAAAATTGCTGTGTTACCCCCGAAATCTTGCCTTATGTTGAACCCTCGTCGGGACTAAATTGCAGTGCTGAGAGCCATAAGGCATCGCCCGCCCCCGGCAGTGCGAATAGCTTCAGACTATTACTAGAGGGGAATTCGAACTGGAAAACATGGACCTCTCCGAACCACCGATGCCCTCCCTCTCAACAAGAAAGCAAAACACCACTTCCAAATAGTTACTGCCTTATAAGCTCATCAATACTATATTATAGCTATCCTATGTACCAGCCTTCCGTTTGCACAGGTTCCAGCCTTACACAATGACACACTTTCCCCCGACCGTTACCATCATTCATCACTCAAACACACAAATATATATACCTGTATTGACTCCGCCCGCCAATTAAACGCCAAGGGGTATGTAAGAAAGACAAGAACAAGGTTGTACATAAAGATCGAAAAGAAGAGAAGAAACGGAAAAGGGCACACATATTCAGAGAGACCGGCATACACCAAAAACCTCAACTCGGTTGCTGAGCCCTCTATTCTGCCTTGCTCTCCTCCTCTTCCGCTTTCTTAGCCTCCTCATCTTTCCTCTTCGCATCCTCTTCCGCATTCTTGTGTTCCTCAGCCTTCTTGTCTTCCTCAGCCTTCTTAGCCTCCTCCTCCTGCTTCTTCTTCTCATCATCTTGATTCTGATTCTGCTGTTGCGCCTGCTGCTGCTTAGCCAGCTCAACCAAATCAGGATGCGCAGCCAAAACACTAGGTGGAATAATCGGCACACCACCGCCCAGCTGCAGACTCGCAAGCTGCACAGTCACAGCCTGCTGCAAGCTCGCAAATACCGCGGCAGCTTGTAGTTGGGCAGTAATAAACGAGTTGGCCGCCGCCAGCTGCAGGCAATCATTCTGGAAAGTGTTCACGTCAGAGACTAACAGATTGCTCTGGTCCGCAAAAATTATATTGGCCGGGTCGTCGACGACCAGCGCGCCTGCCGGTGCTGACGTGTTGTACGGCAGGATGAGAGACGAGTTGAGCAGCGCGAAGGGCGCGTTGGCGTCGAAGTTGATGACGTTGCCTCCTATCGACGCTGAGGCAGTTGCTGATGCAGAAGCGGACGTAGCGGTCGCTTCACTGGATATGGTCATCTCTTCCTTTTCGGTGACGTACACGACCAGCTCCTGGTCTGGGCGGCCGTTGTCGATGCGCAGCTGGTTCATCAGGTACCGCCTGTTGACGTTCGTGAGGTCGCGCGCGTCGACGATGTTGGTTATTGTTACGATGACGGTGTTCTATGACAACATATGCAATGTTAACCTTCTGTATTGATATAAGAGTTAGGTAGAGGGGTGCTTACGACTTGTGAGAACCGCGCCTTGAAGTGGTTAAGACGGATGTTGTTCTTGATGGTCTCGAGCTGCGTGACCAGCGCGACCTGAGCCTGCACGCGCGCGACGAGCTCCTGCTCGGCGATCTGCACCAGCTGGCTGATCACACCGAGGTTCTGCTCGACGACCGTGATCTGGGTGTTTTGGATGTTGATGACGTTGTTCTGCGCGACTACCGGTACTTGCCGTCTAGTCCTGTGCCGAAGACCTCTCTGGGCTGCTGGCATCATGACATCTCTTGGTTGCTCAACTGACGCCGGGGCTGTTGTCACTGTGTTAGTCCTTGCTGGTCTGTAGATACCATGGATGATCACTCACCAGCTGCCACAAGGGAAAGCGAGCCCGCCAGGGCCGCTGTCAGTATCTGTCTACAGCGCATCGTGACAGTGATTATATGAAGTAGAAAGATGAAGAAGTATGTATGTATGCTCCAGGCAGGCCAGAATATTTACTTGAGAATCAAAAGAATGTCCTATCAAAGGAGTGTGTGTATAAGTCAAAAAGAAGAAGAGAAAACCTAGCAAGGCCGCCTGGGCATTCAACCGATCAAAAGGAAAGACTTGAAGAAAAAAAGGCAAGTGGTAACGAGAGAGAGAGAGCAGCGATCATCACAATCAATAGCAGGCAGATCAAGATGATGCGAAAGAGTACTCATATTATAGGATCACCACTCTGGGTCGTCCGCCGCGAGCAGATCACGGACAATCATCACGGCTTCATGTAACCGGCTATTTGGCTTTCCGTTCCATGACCTTTTTCCCTCCCTCTGGTCTTGGCAAACAGGAGTATGTACGGAATAGAGGGGAACACCAGACAGAGCCTAAGGAAGATAGTAGTTCTAGAAGTACAGTCATATGGGTGACGGGGCTGTTGGTTTCGAACAGTGTGGACGTGGTGCCATGTGCCATTTCTGGTTCGGGACCCTGGCCGGTATTCTCAATGCTTAACTCTGCGTACCGATACAGTTGACAGCGGTGAGAGTGAGAGTGAGTGCTGAGACACCATCTGAAGGTCTGAAGTGCGTGCGAAGCGTCCGAGCGGTACCAAGGTTGTGCACTCAGAAGACCAGCCAATTGACGACTAAATCACGCTGTTTTGAGCCGCCGTTCGATGAGGCTCTTACCCCCCACGGCGGGATCCATGAACGTCGATGATACACAAGAAGCTTCGAACTTGGCGTTGTACTGTTAATGCTTTATTTAGCCAGCCAACCAGCCTGTTTCGTCACCTTTCAACAAATAGTCGTCAAAATATGCCAAGTTGAACAACGATGGATGCTTGCTGGTGATTAATCTTGGATAAAGGCTTCTTTCCTGGCAAACTGAATAGATCGTCCTGAAGTTCTCGGTTCGATGTCGCCTGCGCATCGGTTGCACCTGTCAGTTCCAGAGAGGCGGGAATGATGTGTGGAGTGCGATCGGCCGTGAATGAAGGGGACACAGTCGGTTGGAAGAAGGACTGCTGCACCGGACAGCTGCATGCACCTGTCAGGGCTTTGATCGTGGTTGTGCTGTTACGGAATAGTGCAGGCCACATAAATGGCTGGTTCACTCTAACATATCGAGCACTGGACTCCACTCACAGCATTGCTCGGCGCCACCAAACTTTCGCTTCTCGGTTTCGTTTTTTCGTTTCCCAAAACACACGACACAACTGCACCAGCCTGTGACTGCCACTCCTTCACCACAACCAAAACCCAACTGTTTGCCGACCAAGACAGACAAGGCATAATATATGTGCCCGATTACCTATTTCCGAGCGAAATAGGTGTCTCCGTCTAAACAGCTGGGTTTCAAGTGTTGCGAAGCAAGCAGCTCACATGCAGATTGCGATTATATCTCTTCTGTCCGGAGAAATTGAGGATTTGTTGCCAATCTTCCGCCACCAGTAATTGCTGGTTAGGTGATCGTCTTCTGCCTGATTCGGCCAACCATTACCTCCCCCTTGGTTGCGTCTTGAGTCCCAGGATGCGCACCACTCATCAACGATGAGTTTGTGTATTAGACAAGAGAAATGCAATGCTTTTTGAGTACGGAACCTTTTTTTTTCTCCTATGGGGGCTTTCGTAATTTATCTGTTGCAACATCTATCTGTCCTTGACCTTTCGGCTCTTCTTGTCCATGTCACGGACGAAATAGAAGACTGCGACACGGGGTCTAAAGTAGGGCAGGACCAGGACCGCCGAAGATGAATGTTTTCCTCTTCGTGTCCAAGCGGGTGAAGGCTCTCGGGTGACATGTTCTAGATAACCGGCTGCAAAATCGTCCACAGGGCCCTTAGCTGCACCATCAGATGACGTCGTTCATGGCCCGAAGATATATCTCAGTATAAATATAATATCCCGTCACAAAGTTCTTCAGCAACATGCTTTCATATATTGACTGCAGCCACAATATGGTATTCCAGCGGAAACCAAATAGAAAGAAATCTTGGGACATCTTGCAATGAGCTAGGTACGGGTTACATAACCCAGAAATATACTGCTCAAAAAATATCAAAAGCAACCCACTGCTCAAATGGTCGGGTGGCGCAATTGGTAGCGCGTTACTTTCCGGTTGAAAAACATTCTGGAACTCTAGGGATCCTGGTGAAACATCCTCAGTTGGTAAAGGTTCTGGGTTCGAGTCCCAGCTCGATCGTTCTCTTTTTGACCAGACCCCGAGGGACTTGTTTCCATCGATGATTCTTTCTTTGCCGATAGAAGCTTGCCAGTCAGTCAGTGTTGACTCGACCGTCTTAGACAAGTCCAAAAATAGGGGCTTCATATTAACTAACAACAGCATCCCATCTCACTCACCATCACATCTTCAGCAAAACAGATAAAAAACTCTCATTCCAACAACAATAACATCCACCCCGACCGACTCAAAATACACATGGCCACCAACCTACGCCGCTGTCCTCTCCATAATCCCCTTAAAATTTTATGCAACATCTCCTGATTGTCGTAAATAATCGTGCTAAAAACCAAACATCGTACTTATAAACAGAACATGGTACTGAAAACAAAACAATGTGCCCAAAAACAAAACCAGCGGCTCACCACCTACGGTAGCTATTGATACTTCTCCGATATCTAGCACACCGTTCTTCAGCCTGGAATCTTTCTTCGGTTATATCGTGATATGTAGATTCTCAGGATCATCCTCCTGGAGTAACCTCGCATCGAGGTGCCAAAGCTCCCCGATTTCTTGTGCGTTCTGCTCAGCTGTTGTCTTTGGGGCCTCTTGAATCCCAGCAGAGGTTTTGTGAATCTTTGTCGATAACCCGCCAGATGGGCAGCGATTGCACAAATGAGCGACTCGTCTCTTGACCACCGGGCAGGTTTCGCTGAAGTCATGCTGAGCTGGCTTCCTCTTGAAGTCGGTCAACCAATCATCCAGTGCACGCCGAAATGAGCGTTTATAGTTGCCCAACTTATTGACGAGGCGTCGATCCTGGCGTCGACAGTGTCGGACTGCTGCTCCACGGTAATCCTGGCTTGGGCAACTTGGCCTTTTGTCCAAGGGATAGTCTTGCTCGCCGGGGGCTTGCTCACATCCCCAGTGTGGCATCTTGGGGAAATCATAGATTTACCGGAGCAGCTGGCCTTGAAAATCCGGGTGGTGTACTTCCCCAAAGCTTCCATCCGCGGTTGTATGGGAATTCACTTTTGGTTCTGGTAGGGTTCTCGTGGTTCTCAGTCAGCTTCTCGACTTTGCCAACTCTGGTGGCCAAGACCGCAAGATCTGCCACGGTACCGTAGCTTGCGGATAGGCCTTCAATTCTAGTGACTCTAGACGTTAGAGTCGTAACGTCAGCCGCAGCACCGTACTTTGCACACTGGTTCTCCATGCTTGTGACTCTAGCCTCGAGGGCGGCGAGGCCTGCGGCGGCACTGTAGTTTGCGGACTGGTCTTCTAGTGCCGTAATCCTTGCCGCAAGGTCCTGAAGGTCCGAATCTGCGTTGGTTTTCGCTTCCGTCAGCTCCGTCCGGAGATTGGTAATTCTTGTGTCCGTAAAGATCATCTCCTGGATTGCTGTGCGGAGGTCGATTGTGCCATTTGCAAGCTGGGCAAGGATGATGGTGTTTACAGCAGCCTCCTTTTCTGCGGCTTTGCGGTCCTTCCATGTCTTGGGCATAGGGAGGGCGAAGTCATCGAGGATCGATTCCTCGCCCTCCTCCATCTCCGAAGCCATATCGGCGCCAAATTCGTCCGGGGAAAAAAGGGGTTGAAGAACATATCATCGTCCAGTCTCCATATCGCGATGAAACCGCCCACCATGAACGGTTTGTCCTAGGCCGAGGCACCTCTCTCACAGCCTAGGAGAAGAAAAGGATGGTATTCGTGAAGAGTAGTCAGTCGTCAGTCGTAAGGGCATCGACAAACTTTTGACACTCGAAACTGACCGACATCCATACGAAAGCTAAGGTAAGCGCAATCCAATGTTTGGCCTTTTTGGCCGAATCAACCCCGGGCGGTCTCCGGAATTCGATCGAACCGGACTTGCCGGTTCGGGAAGGTAAAAAATACCAAGCTTGGTGCTTGGAAGGGGATATAAACTCCACGAGGTTGTTCCGATCGAGTGTATCGATCGTGGTGTAGACTTTCTCCAGCCCATGGAGCGGGCCATATCGTTGCATTGATGACGGCGGCCTTCTTATGCTTACTGCCCAGTTTGAACCGGCTGAGAACCGCGGTCAGCGTTAAGACTGTAGCTGGCTCTGGCTGTTCTTGTGAATCCTGTCTGACCCAGGGTCGCAATTTTTGAATGCTTCGACGTCCCAGCCCTCGGCCTTGATATGGGAAATGGATGACTCGTGGTTCTTCTTCCCTTCCAACCAACCACCTGTTAGCGAAGCTTTGAACATCGGCGATGTAAGGCAAAGATGTCGAGATGAGGCAAGGTATGTGATGGAGTTGGTGCTGCTTCCGAGGAGGGTGATGACAACATCCGCATCGGACGCACAAAGTCGCTTTCACTTCGCCAGGCACTGCAAACGCGTTCTGGTGCAGCACATGGCCTCGGTGATATGGTGCCAGTTAATCAAATTTTCGACCGACTTCTCAGTCAACTTTTGAGATGCTCGAGATGCTTGAGGTGCCTGAGATACGTTAAAAGTGTTCTCCTTGGCCCGACCAGCCCGGATAGCCACTACCGCGTGCTCAATCGCCCGATAGAACAACCCTTCCTCCTCGGCTGACCACTCTTTCTCATTGGCCTTTCCCCGGTATCTAAGGTAGTTCCTCCACTTGTCCCTGACGTCCTGTGGGCGACGATTTATTAGGCCGCCGATCGCACCCGGAGGGTCTCCTAAGGTACTGTGGGATTGACCGGACCGCCTGTTGTCAAGTCAGGTTCATCGCCTCTCCCGGTATCTTCCTCGTCGCTGTTGCGCCCGGAATAACTGGGAACTATCCGTGCATGAGCACCCCATATTGACAGGAATACGGCATCCTCTCTTTCCCGCACCGCCCTCTCCACGGCCTCCTTTGCGAGCAGGATGGCCCTCCACCTTGAGGATGGTGGTCGGGTATTTGATATTCTGGCTGTTGGAGAGTATAATCATACAACGAGGAATGTGATCTGATCAAGGACACATGGTACGGAGACCAATATAAACTGGACCAAACTGCGACAAAGCTCATTTGGAATCGGAACCTGAGTTTGAAGTCTCTGGACCCACGTCTCGGAGTACCGGCAAACGCTTCGTGCATCTGGTAGTAGTCGACAATGAGCGCCGACTTCGCAAGCATGTCGAGCGTAACAGTACCGGGAGTTCGCGCGCCACGCCCGGCCTTGAAGCTGTTGTAGTACGGCCACTGATGCCGCTGAGGCTTGCGTTGGCGGCGGGCTGTCGGCCAACTGCATGAGACGAGCCTCTCGCTTCCAGTCGTTGCTTTCCTCCGGTGGTGGGTTTGACCTGGTCCAATCACCCCAATTATTGAGGTTAGAGGTGTTGTCCTCCTCGGTGTCGTCGTCCTCAGGACCATCATGGCCACCGTCAGAACCGCTATTGTTATCTGTAATGTTGAATGGACACGCCGGGGGATGCTTCTTGTGAAGACTTGGAGGGGGTTATAGAGTAGGTTGGCTAGGAGAACCGGGAACAGGGAGGCCTTGAGGAATCTGCCTCGGAGTGTAGGTTGAAATATTTGGCATGGGCCTCGGGGGTCCGCAGATTGGACTCGCAGAAGCCTGTCGCTCCATCTCCCCTACAAAGAGGGCAACATCTTGCCATCGCCGGCTTCTAAAATGCGAGTGCCTTGGCAATGTTCTTCAGCCTGGGGCGGGCATAGTAGCGATCTTGCTAAAAGAATATGAAGATGGAAAGCCGCAAAGCCGGCTCAACTGCCAGAACATCACCATCCTGATTTTCAACAACAATATGACCACCCTCATCATACACCTCAACCCCTCTAACAGGTTGCTCATCTGGAGAGGCTTGCTCGCTAGTGGTTCTCTCGTGTCGTGGAGCTACCCCGGTATCATGGTACGTCAGGTTAGTGACTCATCGAGGTCCATATCGTCCTGTGGATCTGGCACGAAGCCGGTTTGATGGTATGTAGGAGGTCGCGGTGTTGGCGGGCATGGCCAGCGCCGCAAGCTCTGCCTGCGTTCCCGCATTCCGTTAGCATCATCCGGAATGCACATATAAAAATCAAGACGTACCCTGCGCTTGGCCAAAGCCGCCTCGGCATCGCTGCCGAGCGCGTCCTACCAGACACATATTAGCTTATCACCGAGGAATGCGGTATGTGATGAAGTACATACCGGTGCACACGATGGTGCTACTGCAGAACGCGCCTTGTTCAACATACCGGGGTGCACGATGGCGCGGTCGTGAGCATTCTCGAGAGTTGATCTCCGACAAGCGCTGGAAGGGCATGAGATTGAAGTTTCGGTGTTCCTTCTGGCTCGCACCAGCGCCAGCGTAGAAGGACCTTGAACTCGGCTCCGAAGCAGAAGGGAACGTCATCGATGTTGACACTCATGGCAGGCGCGGCCTTGGGATTCGGTGCTGTTCTGCATCTTACCGCCGACGCCGTAAGGCTGTATACGCGCTTTCCAAGTCTCCACGACGACGACTGGGTATCCAAGCTAGGTAGGTATTAGCTCTAATTAATATAAACGGAAAGTACAAACCGTTTGGAATGGATGAAAAGACGGACGGGACAAACCAAAATATAGGATAAGACAAGACGCGTCTTTATATGAAGTACCGCATACTTTCATCCGATCATCCCTTAGACCGTTACTTCTTTCTTAGTAGGCTGGTTATGTTGACTCGACCGTCTTGGGCGAGTCCCATAGGGGCTTCATAGCAGCGCCATCCCTGCTTATCATCATCATATCCCTATGCGAAGTGTTACTGTTTTCCTTTCATGTCTAGCACCATAAAGAAACCTTAATATCTTTCCAATTCTTCAACCCCTATTCTAAAATGTGCAAGTCAGTATCCCAAACGCCAATGCTATACATCCATCCAATACCGCAAAATGTACAATGCCCCAACATCCAAGTCTAATCCAGAACATACAAGACAACTAATATCTCATCCACCAACCATAGCCGTCCCCCAAAACATCACCAAACCAATTATCCCCGGCACTACCCCTATTATCCTCCTTCCACCCGCCACCCCCGACGTCGTACTCCCCCCATTTCTCTCACTCCCACTAACCTTTCTACCCTGTACATTCCCAGTCACCCCGTTAAGCCGATCAGCCGTCTCGATCGCCGGACCATGATCATAAAAATCCACCAGCACAAAAACTGGCTTCACTTGACCCCAAGAGGACGTACAGTTCCGCGCATGTTGCCCAAGCGCACCAGTTTTGTTCACTGACGGACTATTTGTCACATCAATATCACTCACATTGGGGATATCGATCGAACTGGTCAGGCTCGTGTAAGCGAAATGGTTCATCAGTGGCATCATTTTTTGAGACAAAGCGTTCTCTGCCGATCCGGCGGACGCTGGCCTATCGAGATTGCAGCTGAAATTCGACAGGCTGGTCACGTCGAACGACGTCTCGAAGACGTGCGTGAATTCTGATAACAAATATGGAAAGTCGGTGCTGTTGTAGTCGAGTGACGCAACGAACGTGACGAGTCTTTTGTTGGTAGATATCATTTCTTCTAGGGTCGGCCAGTTTGTGTCTGATGCCGTGGATGGGGACGGTGGGATGAAGCCGTAGGAGGCAATGCCGGACAACTCGAATGCGGAACCGTATGCTGAGACTGGTCTGTTGTCGGAATTGACGAGGAGGAGGGTGACGATCTCGTTGCGGTTGGCGTCGTCGTCGAGCCAGTGCTTGATTTTTGTTAACCACGCCTGCAGGGGGCCGGCATCCAGCAACTCGCAGGAGGTGTGGCAGAGCTGGAGGGTTCCTGCCGAGTCGTGGACCTGCCCCTGGAGGAGGCGGATTCCGGCCGACAGGGCGACGGTGGCGTTGAAGTATTGGTTTCCGGCTAGGCTGTTGCCTGTGCTCGCGTCGCGGAGGAAGGCGCTGTCGTGGGCGCCCATGTGGGTTATGTTGTCGTAGGCCCGGGAGCAGAGGGTCGGGGAGTTGTTGCATGCTGTTCCGGGGGTCACGGTGAGGTTTGATGAGGAAGAGGTGGAAGGTGTTGATATCGTTGTTGAAGTGGGAATGGTTGTTGATGTTGATGGTAATATTTGTGGGTCGATGGCTATCTGCCCCTGAGCGAACGATGATACCAATGTCAACAGAGCGGCTGCTGAAGTTAGTATCTTGGGGTGTGGTGCTAACATAATTGTTTGTGGTTTAAGGGTTTATTTATATGAGATGCAGCCGGGAAAAGAGACGAAAAGAAGAAAACATATTTTAACGGGTTAATGGCGCAGAGGAAGACATATAAATCAAGGGGGAAGAAGCTTATAAACCAGCTACAACATGATCGACACCGACGAAACTGGCTAAGGTCGAGGGAGCATTGTTACCCGGAGCTCTGGAAACAAAAGATCATGTACAAAGCAGGCCAAGGAGATTCGTACCTTAGGGAGCGACTAGCTAATGTAGGTGATCGGAGCAGTTAAAAGGGAGAACCTACACTACTGATTGACTACGCCTCAGTTCTCATTATGAGGAGATGTATCAAGTTCTTTGGTTTAAGGTGTTTGGTAGTTACATGTATTTCCCATTTTTCTGGAACCCTTCAACAAGATCACACAAAGAGGCCTCGTTTCAAATGGCTTGTTTTGTCACTGCTGGGAAACATCAGACTGGGAACAGTAGCAGGCCAGAAAAACGACCAAGGGGTTTCGATGACGTCCGCTGGTGGCGTTGTTCAGCTAGTGAGACTTTGAACTAAGACACCGCCGATATGGAAACTAAGGCAAGCAGTCATCAGACGTTAATGATCGTATTTGTCGAGTTTCCCGTGATTGATGAATAGTTCTGTTCATCGTTATGGGTTTAATGATTACCAAGATATCGAACTCCCCAAATGTTTGTTTGCGCCTCGTCTGATAGGCAGTGAAACGCCGCTCGAGTGATTACCCATAGAGAAAGGAAGAGTGAGACGTCAGCTGCCGCGGGACTTACACAGCCCGTAGGTTTAGAGTCGAGGGTTGGTGGGATTGTACGTGAATGATATCATCTCCTACTATCAACCGTACTGGCATTACTAGTATTCCATACTACCCTGACATATATTTTTCAGCCAGATCACGACACAAAGCAACACAGCAGTTTTGAATGTCCTTGTAGGAGAAAGGGGAAAGTCCAACTCCATTGAGAGAGAAAACGCCCGAGAAAACCACATTTCACTTTGACCAACATCTTTTCATCGAATCTAACTTACCTAGTCTAGTTGGAGTAGTGTCCCAGCGGTTACTCAATCACAAAAGAATCGGCAACCGATTTGATCTCCTTGGAGAACGTCACTTCCTCGCCCATCTCGAACAACTCCACAGAATTAACCTATACCGTGGTTAGTCCACCATAGATAATCATGTGTTGGGCAAAGGATCGTGTAACTTACATCCACATCCACAAAAGGCGATGTCTTGGAGAATCGCACTTGCATGGGGAAGAATTCGTTCTCATCGTCAGCTTGGGCCTCAAATTCAAACGCACCGGTGGCGTTCTCCTCGTCGACCGATCCGATCTGCCACTCTAGGCTGTCTCCCGATACCTCATAGGCGGCGTCAAAGCTGGAGACAGTCGGTTCCGCGGTTGCATATGGCACCACAACACTGACGTCCTTCAGGGCATCTCCACCCGTAAGCTCGTATTCGATGGTCAATGTACAGTTGCCATCCGAGCCCTTATTGACCCAGACGGTGAAGCTGATGGGTAACGCGGTGGCGTCGTCCGCTTTGGGGGAGGCACGCCACCGGAGAACGCCAACCGAGTTGTTGACGGGGAATCCCTTGGCGACGTTCGCCATTTGGATGGTTTTGGACTTGTTGAACAGATTCTTGTCAACGTTGGGGTGTGTGCGGAACTGAGCTCCGTGCGACGGCGTGGCATCCAAGTTGAGCTTGACCTTAGTGAGCGACGGGTCTGAAATACGTAGCGTGAGATCTCCACTGATCGAAAGGGAATTCAACGTGCCCTCTCTGGAGAGCTTTGCGGAAATTGCCTCGTTGAGGGTGACGTGGATCGCATCCCGGTTCAGAGTAGACGATACCCGAGGGGCCGCGGCAGGCTCTGGCGCACTGGGGGCAACTGGTACAAGAGGAGAGTCGTCGACTTCTTGACCCATGTCCCCCCTGACACGTTCAAACATGTCGGTGGTCTTTGACTTCTTGCCCAGCTGCATGCCCTTACCCTTCGGTGCAGCGAACCTTGGTCTGTCAGCTAAGGCGTTGCAGAGGATTGAACGGGACGCATACTTTGACTTGTTCTTCTCAGCCTCATACGTGTCGTAGGATTCGGTAACGGCGGGCCGGACTGGCGGTGTGTACGTTGGGTATACCGGTGTCCGTGGTACGCCGGGTCGCCCGCTTCTTGCGGTTTCCTTGCGCTGCATTTCCAGTTGCTTCGCCTTGCGCTTGCGCTCCTCGGTAGCCTCCAACTCTTTATTCTGTGAATCCATTAGCTACCAATGTCCAGCCAAACACACAATAACATGCATTTGCATACCCGAGCAATAATTTCCTGAATACGCTCCTCGTGACTCTCCATTTCCAGGAAGGTCTTGATCTGGCTTATCGACAGGTTCTCCCGGTAGCCCAGCGTCACCAGCTCGTCAAAGGCACTGAGCAGCTCGAAAGCATTTTTAAGAATTTCTCGCTCGTCCAGAGTCTTGCAGGTACTGCTGACAACCTGTGCAAAGAGGTGGAGGGAGTCGATGTCCTGGAGAATGTTGGACTGCTTGTTGGTGATGAGGACCATGTACAGCTCGTCCAGGGGCTGGTAGACAAATCGGACATTGTCTTGCTCGACCGTGGTATGCTGTGTTCCGGAATCGGCGGCCTTGGGAAAAGACGCCAAAAGAGCTTCGATGCGCGAGCGTTTCATATCGTGAAATGCCCGGGCCAAGACGGCCTTGCCGCCACGAGTGCAGATGGAAGCAGCGAGGACAACCTAGACACAGGGGCGAGGCGCCATTGATTAGTGACGGGGTGTACCAGTATGAGGTCTCAGGAAGCCATAAATTACCATATTTGCGAAAGAACAGCCAGCACCGGCTACCTGGTTGTCTGGAGTTGGGATCGCGGGTCTCGTGGCGAGTTGGATATGTTCGTGGGTTGGTGACAGCTTCACCACTCCAAGTCGGTCGCAGGGCTTCGAGCTGGTGCACTGCGGTTGATGTGGCCCTTACAGGGGTGCCAGGGGTGCCATGCGACGGGGTTCCGCGGCCAGGCTGATGAAGGGCCGCCAGCTGGCATTGGGCAGCCGCCACTTGCTTACTCCTTTCCCTTGCACCCGTGCAGTTCCTGACTGTTTCTAGGCAGTTATGTTGCTCGTGCGGGGCGCTAAGCTACAAACAGCATGCATGACACCGGAAGCCATTTGGAAGCTTTATTCATCGTCATTTCTCTTCCGAACATTCACCTTCTCGAGATCCCATCATCCCACAACCTACGCGAATTCATTCTGCTCTGCGTTTGCGCAACTTATCTCCCTCCTTTATTTCTCACCCGCGTGCACATTCAGCCAAACATCACGATCACCGATAGAAGTCACGTCGAGACAGTCCCGATCGCCTTGTCACTTTGGTGAGCATTCACTACACACACGTACTCTGCACCAGCACCCTCAAAAATTGTCCTTTGTCACGACTTCCAGCTTGGCTACCCGTCACGGGCATCGGACGCGTCCTCTCACTGCCCCGTTGAAGCACTCCTTGTTGTGTGGTTCCGCAAGACTATCAACCCTCCACTTGCACGGCCATCAAAACCTCCCCATTCACTGGAACCGCCTCGTCCATCGTTTACTTACCCCATCGTTTGTTTGCTCTAGTCGCCTATATTTTGCCAAATGGCAGCTCTTTGAGACTTGGAACATCAACATCCCACTCCACAAGTTTTCAACTCCCGTCTGTGATTTCTCGAACACACCTCAATCGAGATGGAGCAAGCGGAGCTTTACATCGACGCGGCGCAATACGACCAAGAGGCCTACCCTTTAGATCTCGATGTCGGCGCGGATGCGGACGAGCTTGACTTCCACCTAGATGGTGTATTTGACACCGAAGCGCAGCACCACGGGGCCGAAGCTGGCGCAGACGACTCTGCGGAACAGACCGCTGATTTTGAGATTGGATTTGATGACGAGGACCCGGAAGCTAGTGGCCTGAACGAAGACCTCGCTGGAACCGAACTAGTGCACGATGCTAGCGGCGACATGGGAATGCAGTATGGCGACGAGATAGGCTACGAGGATGAAGAAGTCGCCCAAGTAGACGACAGCACCTACCAAGAATTAGCGGAGACTGCTAAACCGGATCCCGCATCAGAACAGCACCAAGAGCCTCGAGAGCACGATGAGCAGACGTTCGACTTTGAAGGTGATGTGTCGGAAATCACAAGCCACGAAGTGAACGATGAGGACTTGGCTCTCCATGAGGCTGGCGAGGACATACCTTTCCAAGGCGCCACTGAAGATGCGGAGAACGGAACTAGCACCGCGAATCTGAACGGCAACTCTGGCACTCATATTGACAACTTAGAGGATGGAGCAACACACGTAACTTCGCCGGAGGATCAAGAATATCTTGACACCGCTTTTGAGGAACTCGGCCAAACTGAAGGGAACTCATCGGACTCCTCTCCTAGTCTTCCCGACATTGCCGTGTATTACAACGAAGTTCGATATTCACTTTTCGGAGCTCCAGCTGATGACCCGGATTCTTATTTCCTCTCCGACTCCAAGGAACTAGACAGCCCCTTACACAGGTTCCTCGCCTCCATTCGAACCGTCATAGCTGATGAGATATCCCCGCATGACGAGCTCATGGTTCGCATTGATGCACTGTCCTTTGAATTCGGCGAGAAATCTAGCGAGCAGTTCCTACGTCGCACATTCCGAGAAATACTCGACTGTTACAATAAGCTGTCTGACACACAGTCTTCTGCACACCCAAGTCTTGTTCTCCACCTAGTTATTCGACCAGATTGTGAGCAGCGCTTTGCTGAACTGCTCGAAACTGCAGGCATCAGTGCGGTCTCTTCCCATCCATCTGACCATTCTGAGGTTAGTTCTGAAGATCTGGATTCCTCGATGGCGATTGGGTTTGAAGAACACGCCGACGAGGAATTGTCAGCAGCCTACTATGCGGAAGAAGATGCTCCGAATGAAGAGCAACACTCAACCGACCTGAGTCACGCAGATGCTGGGGATGCCACGGAAGAAGAGCAAGCATTCGAGTTCGAAATGGACGATGATGGTGAAAGTAACGACTTGGAAGACTTGTCTAACCCGCAGCCCGGCATGAGTGCTTCAGAATCGGGAGAAGGACAGCTGGTTGGAGCCGATGGCGAAGACAGTCTCGAGCAGGAATACACAGAGGGCTATTACGAAGAGGATGGCCAGGGTGAGGGCCAGGTGGAAGGATACGACACATACGCCGAGGACAATGCGAATGTCCCAGAAGCGGGCGACGAGTTTGCGGGAGATGTTTTGCCCGACCACGATCTTCCTCTTCAGACATCAGAATCGCTCATTGTAGAACAGGGTACAGATGCAAACGGAGCTGCGGCGATTGGTGGAGACGAGCCAGATGCTTCTACAGCTGGCGCTGGACCTGACATGACAGCAGATTTCCATGGTAAACATCCCTCTTTCCTTTCTCCTGTCAAACCCACATTACCAAACAAGGAGAAGAAGAGCACTGTCAAGGGTTTTCTGAAGCGGAATCCTGCCGAGGACCTTATTGACTACTCGGATGATGAGACTCCTGTTGTCTTGTTTTTGTCGAATGGTAAACGAAAGGCATCATGCCATGAGGAAGAGACCCCGGCCAAGATACCCAAGGCCGAGCATAGCCAAGAGGAAGTTTCCCTTGGAGAATCCGACTCTAACAACGTCACTGATACTCAAGCGGAAGTCTCCCTTGAGAAGATTAACGACTCTGATGTCGATGGGACACAAGCGGAAATTTACACAGCAAAGACAGACGACGACGACGATAATGAGAAGCCTGTTCTCCCTCCTGCCTCCGTGTCCGCCGAAGGAGCCGTCTCCCCTGAGCTGGTGGATGTCAAAGCCGAGAAAGATGCCAAGGAATTCCTTGGCTATTCCGATGAAGATGATTACCTGAGCCTTTCTCCTCGGTTTTCCCTTCTCACTCCACCTCCTGCGGCCGGTGGAACTGAGGACGGTGATTATGCATATATAACCAACCCCTTACGCGATGGGGAACCCTATGCTTTCCCTTTCCCCCCCCACGAACAAGCCTCATCTGCAGGTCTCAATCAAATTCCCGTTCAAACAATCAACCGCCACCCTGGCTCAAGTGAAGCACCATCGGCCGCCGGTCTCTCTGTCGAAATCGACTCGGAGTCTGGGACTATTCATGATCTAGTCGACTTCAAGGCCGGATTGGAGGTCACGGGCTCTTTCGACCTCGCCGAGGACTTCGGGGCGCAGGGCACAAGCTTCAATCAGTTTCATTCTCGTCATATTTCAGACTTCAGCATAGCTTTTTCTTGCCACAGCGACGCTGACATGCCTCACTTTAAAGATAACGACATCACCCTCTCCCTTGACCAAGACCCGGCGGTCACGTCGATCTCGACACTCCCCGAGCCCGAGATCAGCGAAGAGAACGAATATGCGCAATCATACGACGAGACGGACAATGGAGGTGACCACGATACCACTCACGAGCCCGAGAGCGGCCAGCGGAACGATTGTGCGCAGCCGTACGATGTGACAGGCAATGGGGGTGGCCGCGACACCACTCACGAGCCCAACCAAGGCATCAATGTAACCGGGAGCGAAATCCACGCCGCCACCACCCAACAAACAACATCAACCCAATCCGGTACAACTTCGACTGTTGATGGCGATGAGATTGACTATGAAGACCAACCCCAGCAACCGGAGACTTTGGAGTTTGAAGAAGACACCGAAGGTCAGGACTCGAACATCGGAGATGAGAACGACGAGATAGATTGGGGCAACGACGGGGACGAAGACGACACTGTGGTGCAGGAGGCGGCAGCTCCGTCCCCAGCGAGTATCTCCGGAAAGAGAGGTAGAACTGACGAAGCTGAGGGCTTAGTCGACGAAGCTGGTATGTTGAATTAATTTTCCCCCTCGTACTAGACCACATGCTTATGACAGTGCAGATCACAAGCGTCGTCGGACTTGATCGACTAGCTCGTCCCTGTTCCTATTTGCGCTTTCTTTTTATCTCGGCTGGCTGTAGTGCAGCTAGCCCTCCCCGAAGCGTTCTTGTCCATTATTTCTTATTGTCTTTGCATACCCCTTTCCTTCCCCGTCTGGTACAACCATTCCTACGATGCCTACGCCTTGCGATACTTCACAAAGGTAGGTTTGGATTCAATAGTAACTAACGTGCGTGAGAATGTGTGTTTTTGGGAGGCTGCAATGTCCTGGGTATGGACTTGATTTGCATCGTCCCTTGCAACTTTTTTGAGGCTTGGTTACGTCGAACAACAATGCAGCATACGATCAACAGTCTGGCCACCAAGCCAGAGGATACTCTGCATGAAAAATACTGGCAGGTACACCAGGAAAAGAGGTCTCTCACCAGGAAAAGAGGTCTCTCACCAGGAAAAGAGGTCTCTCACCAGGAAAAGAGGTCTCTCACCAGGAAAAGAGGTCTCTCACCAGTGGCCAGAGGACTCTGCAACCGATACTGGCAGGCACACCAGGAAAAGAAGGCTCTCAGGGGGTGCTCTTTATGACCAATACTGGCAGGATACACCGGGAAAAGGCGGCTTGCGGGAGTGCTCTCCGTGACAAATTCTGGCGGGTACACCAGGAAAATGCGGCCCTCGGGCCTCCTTGTATGACCAGTACTGCCCGGTACACCAGGAAAGGGTCGGTCGCAATACAGCCTCACGATAGCACATCTCTTCTGACTTGTAGGAGTATTTGGTGGGATAGATTTGGAGTTACGGTGGACTTTGGGCAACCTGAAAAGCAATGAGGGATAGAAGGCTATCTATGTAGCCGAGGACACGTGGGTGTATATATTGTAAAAGTTTCCATATGAGTTTGGGAGTGGGCGTGGGCATTTCTCAGTTGGTGAATAGGGCATCGCCAAGCAAGTTCGTCAGTGGGCGTGGGATTTTTTTGTGCTTTTTAATTTTCTTTCTGCGCCTTTCAATGGGCAGGCAGGCATCTTTTACTTTTCTTTTCCTGGGCCTCTAAGTTACCTTTGTCTACTTTGGGTTTTATTGGACTAGGTCTAGATGAGTTGCCTTTTTACTTCAGAATTCATTCTCTACTTCTGCCTCGTTTTTTCTTTGTTTGAAGGGCCCATTTGGCGATGAATTGACTTGCTTTCATATTTGTCCATGGAGAGAAGCGGCATCAAGCACCGTCGTGCTGCACGCGTGTGTTGAGGTTAAGTTATGGTACGTACGAGGTCCACTTATGACTTGTAGTGTAATGCTCCGCCACAGTTAGCAGTGGACTCAGCATACGTGTACTCCTCGGAATCTTTCTCAAGCTATAGCTCTCGTGTCGTCGGGATTTGAATGAATACCGAGATACCGGTTTACTGGGCCAAGCCTAGGTGGTTCTTCTTTCGAAATGGGGTTTACTGTTTACTGTTGGTCTGTTACTGTTACTGTTACTGACTCCCGTCGGTCGCCATCGGCGCGTACCTAATAAATGTGGTGGGGATTATGTCCTAGGCAGGATGCGTGGTGGCTTCCATGGTAAGTTGGAGGCCGCAAGTCTGTCAGCTCCATCTTTGCTGCAGTGAGATAGGAGCTGAGGATGATTTTGGGAAGTAAGTTTGAAAGATGAGAGGTGTTCAGAATAATAATTTTGAGGTACATATCCGTATTCCGTACGACAAGCAGGTCGGTCCGCTGCAGTGCTTTAGCGTAATCTGTAAGGGAAAGCATGTCTATTCCGTATGTACGGTATGTATGGCAGATGATTACGATGTATCTCTAGCATTGATTTTTTTTGGTAAAGTTCACTCTTCTTTTGGCATGTCTATGAAGTGCGGATGGTGTTAGATGACGAATGCCTGCCGAGGGATGTTCAAGACACGATCGTCCGAGGGAGTGATCCACAATGTGTCTTGGGAGAGGGGCGCGGCGATCTCTAACCACTTCAGACGGAATGGTGAAAAAGGCAAGATGTCTTTTTAACAGATCAGTGGCAGTTGTGTGGGGTGCAAAAAACTTAAATGCTCCCCAGGTACATACATAATGGAAGGGGAAACTAATTTAATTTCAGAGGGAAATCCGGGGATGGTTTGTTTGATGATATTGGCTTTCTTATTCGTGCGTCGTGAAATCTCTGAATAGTATTGTCGTTTTGAATGCCAAGCTCGACGGGTCTTTGTCAGCGGCAAACGGGACCTCGACGGGGAAGAAACACGAACGGTGTGGCGGCTGCTCAGTCGAGGCGATTCACGAACGGGACCACGGCTCAAATATTTTTGGGTTTGGGACCACCGATTCCATCCATCCTTCGATTCGAGTTTTGGCTCGTGCTGGTGGCGGAGAAGGCACCAGGCCAGGAACGGGTCTCGATTCCAGGGGTCCCCGTATTCTTTGGATTCTGCGGTGCATCTCCGACATGGGGACAAGGGTGAACAAGGGGTGGGCCTCTTGGATGATTCTTGAAACCAGCCGGTTCCCAAGAAGTCTGTCTTTCCCAGCGACCAACCACAGTGACCAGCAGCCAGCCGAGCCACTGTCAAAATTGCCTACCAAGGTACCAACCCCGTACCAAGCCAGCAGGGGCCTTTGAATTGAAACTTCCACACGGCGCACCACCACAGACCATCTGACTTCTGAATTGAACTTACCGCTGACGCTGAGCTGTCTGCACCAACCTAACCTCCGTTACCCGAAAATACGCCATTTTCAACACCACAACTAAAGCCACCTCGCTCTTCACCACCACACCACGACCGATAACGACGATAAACGAACCGACGAATCTACAGCGATCCGACTCAACTGAATGAATCGAGTGCCTGCACAGCTTAAAACACCAAGACACAGGTAGCCCTTGTGAACCAGCCACAAGTCCATCCACCAATCCACCGCACACACCGTCGGGAGTAGCAGCGCGGATGCATCGTCGGCGGATCTGAGCACCGCCTCTCTCCTCTCCTTTTGCCGGTTTCTCTCTTTTTCGACACCCTCGCCCGGCGCGAGAGCTGCCAGCATCCGGCACCCGTCGAGTCTCTTTTTTGTTCATCTCCAAATCTGGCAGCGCACACGACCTGTGCTGCCGTCGCACTCGCTTTTTAAGATAATGCTAGAAGAAAAGTATATCTCTCGTGCACAGCGCGTGAGCAACTGGCGCATTTTTCGTGGTGAACGGGTAACGCTGACACGCGACTCTTTTCCACTTTGACAGATATATCGGTCTGGCGCTGGCCATGACTTCGAGTTTAGCAATCGGTATGCGCTTCCCTCAGGCCGTAAATCTGCCACCTGTTCTGATCCCGACACTAATTATCGTGATATCACAGGCACGAGTTTTGTCATAACCAAGAAGGTCCGCGCTCCTCTTCCCCCATCGAACGTCGTTGCGAAATGTCTCCCGCGATATCTTTGGCGCTGACTTTAGGACGGTGAACAGGGATTAATGCAATCAGAAGAAAGACACGGATTCGAAGGCGATGGTTTTATCTACCTAAAGAACCCGCTGTGGTGGGTAGGCATCGGCTGCTGTACGCGAACCCACACCCCCAACAACACGCATGTGTCAGATTTCGAAGACGAGACGCTGACCCGTGGTGAAAATATAGTGGTCCTTGGAGAGATATGCAACTTTGCAGCATACGCATTTGCGCCGGCCATTCTGGTCACCCCGCTAGGCGCGCTGGCCGTCCTGATAGGAGCCGTGCTGGGTTCATATTTCCTCAACGAAGAATTAGGTACCCTGGGCAAGCTGGGAAGCGCCATCTGTCTGATAGGGGCTGTCATTATTGTCCTCCACGCGCCGCCTGACGAGGACATTGAGGACATTGAGACGATCCTCCACTATGCGATTCAGCCAGGTGAGCGCTCAGCCCTTTACCGTCTCACGTTAGCTAAGCTGGCTTTTGCTGACTGAAATATCTTTTAGGATTCCTGATCTATGGCTTCTCGGTCATCGCATTCGCCATCTTCATGATCTACAAGGTCGCGCCTATTCATGGCAAGAAGAACCCGCTCATCTACCTGAGCATCTGCTCGACCGTCGGATCGGTCTCGGTCATGGCGGTTAAGGCATTCGGCATTGCGCTGAAGCTGACCTTTGCGGGCAACAACCAGTTTTCACACCCTTCCACCTACGTGTTTATGATTATTACTGCTGTCTGCATTCTGACGCAGATGAACTACTTTAACAAGGCCCTTAGCCAGTTCCCCACAAACATGTAAGAAACAATACCCCTTTTCTCAACTTTTCTTGTTGCTAATCTTCGTTCCTCCACAGTGTAAACCCGCTATACTACGTCACGTTCACAACCGCAACCCTCTGCGCTTCTTTTATCCTGTTCAGTGGGTTCAATACCACCGACGTGGTCGGCACGCTGTCGCTGCTTTGCGGCTTTCTTGTCACCTTCACCGGCGTTTACCTCCTGAACCTGAGCCGCGGCGATCCTAACGGGACCAAGTCGCTGCCCAGGCGCGGCGGCGGCGACTCGACGGGCACCGACATGATTTCGAGTCTGCAGACGCGCATGAGCATGGAGGCGAGGCGGTCTCTTGGCGGAGGGGGTGGTGGCCCCCGTGACGGTCTGATTCGAGCCTACGACGAAGAGGAGGCGGCCGGGTTCGGGCTGACGGACCTGGCCGAGGATACCGACGAGGAGGACGGCATGGATCCGCGGTCGCCTATGATGGGGGGTCATCAGGTCCAAGAGCCAGCCGCGAATGGGAGTGCGAATGGTGGGACGAGGTTGAGCGTTCATGGGAACGGGACGAAGGGGTATAATGATACGATAGAGTTGCAGAACACAAGGAAATCTGGTGATAGATGATTTATACCCTTCTTCTTGGCATTCTGTTCTTGTCTCTCTATTGTATTTATTTATATCTTTCATTTCTCTGTTCTCGGGGTTCCGGTTGGTTTTTTATTGGTGTCTCTTTCTTCATGATTCACACCCCGGACGGGGATGATGATCGAATCGAAGAACTATCTGCATGTACTTCAGGGGGTTACGTTACCTAAGGTCAGGTAGTTGGTTGGCACGGGTGGGTGGGACGGGTGGGTGGGTGGGCGGTAGGCAACTCTGCTTGGGATTTTGGGTTTTCTGTTTTGGTTAGTGAGGGTTGGTCTTTTTTGGTTCTTTGGTCATCATGTAGCATGAAATGACATCATTGATATATATCAAACTTGTCTGTTCTGGCTTTTTTTTTTGAAGAGGTTTTTTTTTGGTTTGGGGGGGGGGGGGGGGGGCATCGCTGTAAGTTGTCTGTTTCTATTCTTTGGGATAAATGGGTTTGTCGAGTTGGAATTGACACTTCTGACGTTTAGATGATGCCTGTCTGTGAACACTGTGGAAAAGGGGGAAGATCCATGACGGCGTGGTTTACACACACAGGCTTACATATACGTGTGGATATATTATCAGTCTCGCGATCAATAATCGGCGGCTAGCATTGTATTTCATATGCCTGCGCAAATGGATAGGCGGCACCAGTACGAGATGTTTAATCATGAAATTGTTATCGTCATATTCAGGAGTGAGTCACGGATAAACTTCACGAGATTCGAAAGCTTCAAGAGGAAACACTACATAGAGTTAAACCTCGGGGCTCGATCCACAGTGTAGACTTCGTGGCGTTGGTCGAGCAAGCACAAAAAGCAGAGACCCTCCCAGACACTGACTTCTCTTTCCTAGGAACCTTCTCTTCCTCACAATCACCATCAGGTAGCAACCATAGCCAAGAGTAGGGTGCTGACCCCGGCAAGGCTCACGCATCCTCTGACACCGAAGCCATCGACCGACCGACATTCGTCTCCTCCAATCTTTGATGAGTTCGTCAGGCTCCCTGCAGCCTATTTTCCCTGGAAGATGGCACATGTGTCAAAAAAATAGTGTTCGTTGGACCCGTGTCTTCCGATTCTACCTCAAGTATTGCATCTGCGCCGCAAAACAATCAGACGCGAAGCCCTTCCAGAGCATCTCCCTCCCTCAAGGCCGATAGTCGATGACCACTTTCACATATTGATTGTGCTGTCCCCGAATTGCCCAAACGCCAATGCCATGGAGAGTGACTACGACACTATCCGACACCCTTCGGATCACAGCTAAACACCTTCATCCCCATGCCTCAGGGCATCACTATCGATCTTCAACAGCGGCTTCAGGAGCGGTATCAACGGCAGCCACAGCAGCCTGACAGTGCGGACCACAACCACTTATATTTATTGGGCTTTTGGCGGGGGCCAGAATACTTCCTTCTTCAACATGCTTACATCTAGCAATTCAAGTCATTGCTCGGCATTCTACCTGCACCCTCTCAAGCTCCAAATGGTGTCTTTTGAGAGTAAAATGGCACCCCCAAGCTGCGCAGGTCATGGCTGACCGTAGGTAATCGAAATCCCCTTCCTGGCTTTCGATGTGCTAACGAAGGTCATGTAGGGTCTCAACTGACCACAGTATACTCAACAACCCACACCCGAACAATACCAGCAGCCACAACACCCGCAAGCTTGCTGAAGAACAGTCGTACCATGACGCGGCTTTCATTTTCCTCGAGGGAGAAGTGACGGGATGATGTCGAAGTAATTGTCGGCCTTGGACGAAGGGTGACTGTGGGATCAGTTGTACACACTATACAGCTATGGATGAGTAGCACGGTGTTTTCTTGCTCAATACAATTATATCCAGGCATTTGTAAGGTTGTACCCGACTGATCTTTCGGTCCATGCCGGCCTCTTCTTGCTCTCTTGAGTTTCTTGGTTGTAATGGAGTTGAACCACCCGAGACAAGCGGAAGTCGTATGGCGAGGTCCGATCTGGAAGCAGGGAGTAAGCCTCAACGCTTAAGATCATAGCTATGTGATCATACACGGAGTAATGGCACGATGATAGCGAGCACCAGTCACATGCAACGGGAAAAAAAGAAAATTAGCAGCTCAGGGGCTCTATTCCCTGACGTGTGTCAAGGGGCCTTTTTGACGTTGCTGCCCCATCCATGGAGTGTTCATGTAGTTACAAAGCCTCCATCCATAGGAGCAACCCGTCCTTTTTCCCCTTCGCAGTCTCAATGCAAATGTGTAACGATCAAATTGACGCCAGTGACCCATCCGTCCACGCCCATGTTAACTGAGCCTGCGTTGCGCATTGAAAAAAGAACGTCTCCCAGTTGAGCCACCACGTTTACCACACGTCGTCAGTAGGAACGGAAACACTGTTGCCATAGAGATCATTGGTATCTACCGTGAACTCAGGGGCAGCAGCATAGCCATGGTCCTCCTCGACGAGAGTAAGCTGGGGGCTCGTCGCCTCAACCTCGACAGCAACCTATTGCTCAGCGGTGGCGGGCTCCTCCTCTCCAGCTTGCTCCTCCTGGCGCGCCGCCTCAGCGGCGGCCTGAACCTGAGCGGCCTTAGCACCATAGTCCTGGCTGATGGGCTGGACAACGGGCGTCTCCTCCTTGGGGTCGATGATGGTGACGGCGTCGGGCAGAGACTTCTGGGGGCCGGCCTTGCCCTCGGGGTCGCTGCCGCGCATGATCTTGACCTTGATACCCAGGACACCCTGGCGGAGCAGGACATGCCTCGTCGCACTGTCGATGAAGTCCTTGGCAGGCTGACCGGAGTGGATCATGAAGCCATCGGTGAACTTCATGCTCTTGGCGCGGGCGGCGCGCAGCTTGCCGGAAACAACGACCTCGCAACCCTTGGCACCGCTCTCCATGATGAAGCGGAGGACACCATAGCAGGCACGACGGACGGCGAGACCGTTGAGGAGCTTGTAGCGGAGGGACTCGCACTGGGCGACGGCGGAGAGACCGCGGTTCTGGACCTTGGCGGCATAGAGGGAGACCGAGTTCTCGGGGAACTTGAAGCGCTTTTGGATCAAGCTGGTGAGCTCGCGGATGCGGCGACCCTGCTCTCCGAGGACCTCCTGGGTGTGTGTGGCGCGGATGATGATGTCGGTGACGGTCGGGGTGACGCGGACCTCGACGCCGGAGTAGCCCTCCTCGGCCAGCTCACGCTGGAAGAATTCGTTCAGCTCGGCATAGAAGACACCGTCGGCGACGAACTTTCTGCGCTTAGAACTAGATTGGAGGGAAACTCAATGTCAGATATTTTTTGGTCAATCAATTTTGTTGTGCACAAATGGCCAAAGACTTACATCTGGGTACCCGGAGCAGCCATGGTTGCGGTGTTGGCGACGAGAAGTCCTGAGTTCAAGTGTGCTGCTACTGAAGATTGACAGGATGCCTTCTCGCGATGTTCGCCAACTTTTTGCAAGCGATGGGGGTAAATTCGACCGGCACACCTCTTTTTGCGAATTCTTGGTGGGCTGCTTTCCCCTTCCGAGGATTGGCGGAGTAGGGTTTGCAGCGTCCAATCATAGCTCGTCTGGGTTGCTCCACCTTCTTGTCAACTGTTGACGGAGCCTTGCGGCTGCACTCAGTGTGCTCTCAGCGCCTCAAAGTCTACTGAAGACTCAAGTGGGGGCTGAATCAGCTTGCCTGCCCGGGGCTTATCGGCGTCAAGCGCCGCGCGTGACGATGCCCAGCAGCCAGCAGCTCCGTCCCGTCCGACTGATCAGTGATCACCATACACTGGACGTGTAGCTCCGAAATTCGAAGCTTGAGGCAATGAGCTGGAGGTCTTGTGATTAATCGCAACCTTTCTTAATGTAAAGTTTTGCTTTCACCTTCTTCCATTTTACGACCTTATGACTTTCACTTTCAGAGCTGCCCCTCATTGATACGACTCTCACTCCCTTGATACCTCAACTACAAGCCGCCTCTCCCCTCCATTACCTCCGCCAGCTCTCGCCGCCAAACATAGTCGTCCCCATCGACGTCGCAAACCAGGCCTACCACCGCGACGGTAGTTCTCGGTTCCTGGTCTCCGCGGGATTCTACAATGGCGACACCACGGAGCAAACATGTGGGTTTCTTTTCTTCGTCGGCGCCTTTACCACGACAAGTGGGCTGAAACATAGCACCAGCTGTATGCCAGCATTCATGCCTTGCGCGGGGGAAAACCCGAGCTTGGCGATCTTGCGCTCCACGACTTCCACCTCGTCTTTCGTTTCCCGCCCGAAGCGCAAATTGCGCTCGATCCTACCTTGAAGAACAAGGTCAAGCAAGTCTGGTTTGCGTTTCACGTCATCCACAAATGCACTCTCAAATCGACACCTCCCTCGACCGGGATACCGTCGTCAATACGTATTCGTTTCCGCGACTTTACATACGTCAGTTTCAACTTTGACGACGATGCGGAAGCCCGGGATGCCTTCGAGTTCATACGAGCGAGGACGTGCAGACTCGGTAGCATAGAGAAACTGCTAGCCTTCGGATACTCGCCTCCGCAAGCTTCCCCCGAGTTCAAGATCAATGGCTGGGAAGTGTACGATGCGAGGGCTGAGTTCCGCCGGCAGGGAATCAGTGAAAAGTGCGCGGACCTGGGCTGGAGAATTACATCACTAAACAAAGACTACACGTTTTCTCCAACTTACCCGGCGGTGCTGGTTGTACCCTCCAAGATTTCGGACAGCACGCTCAAATACGCCTCCAAGTTTCGTTCGCGGGCTCGAATACCGACACTGTCTTACCTCCACCCGGTCAACAACTGCACAATAACTCGGAGCTCACAGCCCTTTGTGGGGTTGAGGATGAAGCGCTGCGTTCAAGATGAACGTCTCGTCGGTGCCTGCTTCTCGGCATCCTCGGATCTGTCGGATGGCCCTCCGTCTGGTAACACCGACCAGAGCCCGTCCTCTAGTCAAGTTGACCTTAGTGTCGAGGGAGCCGGTGCTGACGCCAGTGTTGGCGTTGGTGCCGCTGCGGATACCGACTTGTCACTGTCAGAGACGGAGAGGATGGAGGACGAACTCATCGCTGGCACCAATGCATTTTACGACGAGAAAACAGGGAAGAGGCTGATTTATGGGGCACAGCAACACAATCTGATCGTTGATGCCCGCCCAGCAATCAACTCGTATGCCATGCAAGCAATAGGGATGGGATCCGAGAATATGGAACATTACCCATTTGCGAGAAAGGTCTTTCTGAATATTGACAACATCCATGTCATGAGGGATTCACTGGAAAAGGTTGTCGGCGCTATCAAGGATGCTGACGTATCCCCTTTCCCTCCCAACCAAGATCTCTTGATCAAGAGCAAATGGCTAAAGCATATAACTGGAATTCTCGACGGGTCTGCCATCATCGCCCGGCAAGTTGGGATCCAGCACTCTCATGTTCTGATCCACTGTTCAGATGGCTGGGACCGGACAAGCCAGCTAAGCGCGCTTGCTCAGCTGATGCTTGACCCGTACTACCGCACGATGGCGGGTTTTATGGTCTTGGTTGAAAAGGATTGGCTTTCCTTTGGCCATATGTTTCAATTACGGTCCGCCTATCTAAGTCACGAGAGCTGGTTCACGGTCGATAGTGACGCCCTGGCCGGATCAACTGTGAAGCCGGGCGAGAACGACGGACGTGGTGATGCCATTGAGAATGCCCTAGCGAGTGCCAAGCGGTTTTGGAGCAAGAACATGGGTGGTGATAAGGATCCCTCATCAGATGCCGAGGACCCATCCGCCGTGGACGAGGCCAAGCAGGGACCTGCCCCTATTGCGGAAGGCCAGGCAACACGGCTAAAAGATGTTTCTCCAGTCTTCCACCAGTTCCTTGATGCCACATACCAACTCCTCCGACAGCAACCGACACGGTTCGAATTCAACGAGCGGTTTCTCCGTCGCCTGCTGTACCACGTCTACTCTTGTCAGTATGGCACTTTCCTATGTAACAGCGAGTTGGAACGTCGCGAGGCTAAGCTACGCGACCGCACGCGCAGCGTTTGGGCATACTTTTTGAGCCGCCGCCAGGAGTTTACCAATGACCAGTATGACCCTATCATCGACGACCATACCAAGGGTCGAGAACGTCTTGTCTTTCCCCGCCTTGGCGAGGTGCGTTGGTGGCATCAAGTCTTCAACCGTACAGATGATGAGATGAACAGTACCATCAATGCATCCATGGCGACAGCGGAGCGCGTCGCAGCTTACCAGGCGTCCTCTGGTCTGCCAGAGACTTCTGTTCCTCCCAGTAGCGAAAGCCCCGACAGCCGCCAGTCGAACTCACCACCGCTGGGGTCATCAACTCCAAATCAGAGTCCACAGCCCCCGAGTCTCCCTTTGAGTAAGTCGGTGCTCACCGGCGTAGAGTCGGCACACGCTGCCTTGACGCCTGAAACGAGGACCTCGCCGACATTGAACCGGAGCTCGAGCACCGGCGAGGTGCCTGGCACAATTGCCGCATTGCAGGACAAGATATCTGGGCTGTCCATCACGAAAGGGGTGTTTGGTGGATCCGGCGGAAACGCGGCGGGAAATACTCCGTATGAGAACAACAGCGCTGCTGAGTCTTGGGGTACCAACAACCGACGGTCGAACGAGAGCAAAGTCGAACAGGAATTGCAAAGTATGGATTAGTTGTCCGTTGAGCGACCGCCCTCGACAAGTTGGGTACGATTAGCTAGGACGCAGTCCGATCCGTTCGCGCTGGACGATTACGGAAATGAGAGATGGGAGAGGTCCAGTTCTACGAGCTCACATGACCCAATGGTTTATTCACCGGTTGCATAACCGGACGAATGTCTCTTTGGCTTTACATATGGAGTTGGGCTGTGCAGCATTGGTCTATGCTACGGGCGTGTACCAGTTGCCGGGATCCTACCAAATCTTCCTTTGATACCAAGGGAGAGAAAGGGAGCGTGAATAATGCATGTTTGCATACCGGACCTACTTGGGAGCTCTTGGAAGGTTGCCCTTTGGACACCCATTCCGGGTTCAAACCCACTGTGTGTGTATGTTTGTTGCTGAATACGTTGCGTTTTTATCAAATGACGGTATACGGGAGTCATGAACTCGTATTGGTTCATCATGCTACCAATTGCGAGAGAGAGACAGAGAGGATGGAAGATTAAAGCGCTGCCCGAATACCCCGTCTGGCAAAGACTTGGTTCTGTACCTCAGTTTTTACATTTGCTTTGCATGGAGCTGGTTTGATTAAGCAGACACCCAACCCATTAGTATGGAGGGTTTGCGTCTTGCATGAAGGTTGTATTGTAATAGGTTATAACAAAAAGATCATGAAGTCGGATATTATTTGTGTAAACTGTCGACTCCTTGGCTACCCTAGGTGGTGATGTCATTCGAGAAGGTCATTGTAGGATGGAGGTCCCGTCTTTGTATGACAATGACAGTAAACGATAGGATGGAGCCAATGAGTACCGCTTTGTATGGGACGGGTTCCGACGTACTGTTAATTCAAAAGCCTGAGGTTGTTGCCGAAGTTAACAAGATGAAAATCAAAAGGACCTGAAAAGGGACGGAAGCAGCCGATCTGGTTGACGGTAGGCGCTTGCTTCTGGGGGCCTTGTGAAAAGGATGAAGTGAGTGAAGTGAGGTCACGGTGGTCCCTGGTCTGCCTGTGGTCGTGCTTCCCCTCCCCTACCCCTCCAAGGTCCCGCCCCGGCGCCCCCTGACAATGGACAGTGTGAACAGTCCCAGTGCCCCGGCGGCTGCCAGGCTGTGGGCAGTGCGCCCTGCGCAAATGGCAGGACCAAGACCACCTGAATGCCCACAGCCCGGTCCCGCCTCTCCATACCTGATGGCTGGAGCTTGCCTCGACCTCCAATTCCACCTCAGGTCACCTCCATTCGCACATTACATCAACTCTCAGCAAACTGCATCCCGCCTTCCCGCCTTCCACCCTCCAGAACAATACATCAGGCTTCGATCCCTGCTGCGGTTCCTGCGTGCGTATCCTGGTTCAACTTCGGCATCTGCTACGAAGTTGCGCTGAGATTTTGCCAGCCTTTTGCAACTTTTTTAGATTTCCATCGCAACGAAACGAACGACCGGAACCCAACCCACATCACACGCTGCCCACCCACCCACCGCCCAGCCTTTCAGCACTACAACTACAACCACCACCACCATTTAGTATTGCACCCACGCTTGCAACGCGATCACCAGTCCGCTCAACCACCGCCCCAAATTCGAGCCGAGGTGAAAACCAGAGCCAACACCCCACGACAGAACCAACCGCCATCACTGCGCCGCTGCCCACTCCACCCACCATCAAGATGGCCGACGCGACGAACGCGAGCGACGAGCTGTATCCCATCGCCGTGCTGATCGACGAATTGAAGGTACGCCTCTCGCAACAGGCTTTTGTTTATCTCGTCTGTGCCAGGGGCCGGATCCTGAACTGACATGGTATTTGGCTCGCAGCACGATGACGTCCTACTCCGTCTCAATGCCATCCACCGTCTCTCGACCATTGCCCTTGCTTTGGGCGCCGAGCGCACCCGCGAGGAGCTGATTCCCTTTCTCGATGGTCAGTTCCCGTCAAGCCACAAACCCCCCACGTTGCCTCTGCGAAAGGCCTCGCGTCTCCTAGAGTCCTTTAGCTAACTGGCCAACCCCGTGATGCAGAGAGCGTTGAGGATGAGGATGAGGTCCTCGTTGCCCTGAGCGAAGAGCTCGGTAGCTTTATTGACTACGTTGGCGGACCACAGTGGGGCCATGTCCTCCTGTCACCCCTCGAAAACCTCGCGGCTATCGAGGAGCCCGTTGTCAGAGACAAGGTAGGGAAAACGTTATCTTTGGAGGCTGAGGGGTGGTTGTTTGCTAAAACTTCTTCTTTCTACAGGCCGTTGAGTCACTAAACAAGATCTGCGCCGAGCTCTCCTCCCAGCAGGTGGAGGAATACTTCATCCCTCTCACAATTCGCCTTTCCAAGGCCGACTGGTTTACATCCAAGGTGTCTGGGTGTGGACTCTTCACAGCACCTTACTCAAAGGTGTCGCCTCCGATCCAAGAACAGCTCCGCCAGCAGTTTGGACAGCTCGTCCACGATGAGACACCCATGGTGCGTCGGCAGGCTGCCACCAACATGGCCAAGTTCGTGAAGGAGATGCCGGCCGCGATCGTTGTCGAAGAGATGATACCCATGTTTCAGCACCTTGCCCAGGACGACCAGGATAGCGTACGTCTGCTGACGGTTGAAATTCTCATTTCCATTGCCGAGGTCGTGCCTAAGGAGCAACAGTCTAGCCACGGAGTACTTCTTACGTCGCTACGCAGTTTGATAGAGGACAAGAGCTGGAGAGTCCGGTATATGATCGCCGACAGGTTCGAGAAGGTGAGAAACCATTCTCCAGGTAGTTGCTTAGGACTGTGACTAACAACCTATGCAGATTGCAAAGGCAGTGGATGAGGAGGTTGTCTCTAGGGATTTGGTGCCCGCTTTCGTAAAACTGCTTAAGGACAATGAAGCCGAGGTGCGGACAGCGATTGCTGGGCAGATTCCTGGATTCTGCGCCTTGGTTGATCGAAACACCCTTCTTAATGAGATTATGGGGAGTATCGAGGATCTCGTCTCGGACAGCTCGCAGCATGTCAGAGCTGCGCTCGGAACACAGATCAGCGGTCTGGCTCCGATCCTAGGCAAGCAGGAGTATGTACCTCGGGTGAGAAACGATTATATGAGTGTTTGCTGACAATCACGCAGAACTATCAACAACCTGCTTCCTATGTTCCTCCAGATGCTTAAGGACGAATTCCCGGAGGTTCGCTTGCACATCATCTCGAAGCTGGAACTTGTGAACCAAGTTATCGGTATCGACCTCCTCTCGCAGAGTCTTCTTCCTGCCATAGTGCAGTTGGCCGAGGATAAGCAGTGGCGTGTACGGCTCGCTATCATCGACTACATCCCTCTCCTCGCCAGTCAATTGGGTGTCAAATTCTTTGATGAGAAGCTCAGCCAGCTGTGCATGGGATGGCTCGGCGATACAGTCTTTTCGATCCGCGAGGCTGCAACTCACAACCTCAAGAAACTGACCGAGGTCTTTGGCGTCGAGTGGGCCAGCGAGGCCATTATCCCCAAGGTCATGGCTATGGGAGCCCACCCGAACTACCTCTACAGAATGACGACATGCTTCGCCATCTCGGTAAGGTTTTTTTTTCCTTGGAGGAATGTTATGGACAGAAGATTTGCTGATACGATTCCAATAGACACTTGCCAGCGTGGTTAGCATGGACGTGATTGCTAAGTCCATCCTGCCTATGCTGGAGAAGTTGACGGGGGATGAGATTCCTAATATTCGGTTCAACGTAGCCAAGACATATGCCGTCCTGATTGGGGTGCTCAAACGGCTGCCGGAACAGGGCACCATCTACTCGTTGGAGCAGGCCAAGACACCGTTCAGCCCGTCGCCGAGGAGCCAGACGCTGATTGAGGAGCGGATCATGCCGAGTTTGAAGAAGTTGCAGGAGGACGATGATGTGGATGTGCGTTATTTCGCGACCACGGCGGCTGCCGTGGCGACGGGTCCTGCTGCTACTGGTGGTGGGGAACCGATGAACACGTCACCATAGATACCTGGTATTTGTTATGAAAAGAAGAAGTACGAATGAGAGAGCGAGAGAGGAAAGAGAGGTTCTTTTTTTTAATGAAGCAATTCCCCCACATGTTTTTAGTTCTGTCAGACCAACAAACACAAATGAATTACCTACTTGTGTAAGGGTCATGGTAGGGCAGCAAAATGGAGGTTTGGTAGATCCTGTAGCAGTACGGGGCGCAGCAGCGTTGAGGAGAATTCATTATGCCATACCTTGTTGTATTCATGTGTGTATACCGACCTTATCTGTCATGGTGATGCTCAGTCAGCCGTGAAGAGTTGATTCGCAACATCCGATCAGGACCCGAGCTTTTAAAACGCGAGACTGAGAATATGGTGGTGGTTTATATCATCACCACCCAATTATCAGCTAGGTAGCTGGGGACTCGTCTGGTAACGCACACGTGACCGGCCTATACGGAGCTCCACTCTTCTTATCTGGGTTATCAAGCAAAAAATTTTGCTGATAAGAATATCGTCTCGCTGGACTCAGGCTCGTCCAATTCCTCAATCCGCCGTGGTGTCACGAGGCGCCAACTAAATTCTTTTGAAATTGTTGAACTCAACCCTGCCAGATAAGAAGGCAGTTAACACATCATGGCATCTGGAAAGGCGCCTGCAGAAAACATGCTTTGGGGTGGACGCTTCACAGGTTGGTTCTTTTGTGGAAGCTCCAAGTGCAATGCAAGTGCAATGTGCTGACCTCAGAATGCAACAGGCGGCCTCGACCCCCTCATGCTCAAATACAATGCGAGTATTGAGTACGACAAGCTCCTGTACAAGGAAGATATCCTCGGCAGTATTGCGTTTGCACGCGCAAACGCCAAGTCTGGCATCATATCCAACGACGAGTTCACTGAAATCGAGAGAGGTCTCCGGGAGGTTCAGAAGGAGTGGGAGGCAAATACCTTTGTTATCATGCCCAACGATGAAGATATCCATACTGCCAATGAGCGCCGGCTCGGTGAGATTATCGGCAAGGACATCGCTGGCAAACTACATACGGGCCGCAGTCGCAATGAGCAGGTTGTATGCGATATGCGTATGTGGCTTCGCAACCAGATCCAGGAGATTGAGGGCCACCTAGTTGCCTTCATCGAGGTTATTGCCGGCCGCGCTGAGGCCGAGTGGTAAGTCTGATTAATCCTCCAAATCTAGTGACTGACCCTCCTGACCTTAATAGCGGCGTTCTCATGCCTGGATATACCCATCTCCAGCGTGCCATGCCGGTTTTGTGGTCACAGCATCTGTTATCATATGGCTTTTACTTTGCGAGCGATCTTGAGCGGCTGCGCGAGACTTCAAAGCGTGTGAATAAGAGCCCACTTGGTTGTGGTGCTCTCGCCGGCAATGGCTTCAATATCGATCGCGATATGATGGCTGAGGAGCTGGGCTTTGAAGGCCTTCTATGGAACTCCATGAATGCTGTCGGTGACAGAGATTTCGTCACTGAATTTCTACAATGGGGTAGTATGTTGATGCAACATATTTCTCGATGGGCCGAGGATCTTATTCTCTATTCCACCTCAGAGTTCGGCTTTATTTCTATTGCTGATGCTTACAGTACTGGGAGTTCTTTAATGCCTAACAAGAAGAACCCAGATGGCCTCGAATTGCTGCGAGGAAAAGCTGGTCGTGCATTTGGCCATATGGCTGGCCTTATGATGACCCAGAAGGGCCTACCCAGCACATATCAAAAGGACTTGCAGGAAAGCTGGGAACCTATGTTGGATCATGTGAAGACTATTTCTGATAGCCTTCAGATCGCAAACGGTGTCCTCGTTACCCTTACTGTTAAGCCAGAGCAGATGAGAGCTGCCCTCGATCCATTTATGCTGGCCACTGACCTTGCTGATTATCTCGTACGAAAGGGTGTACCCTTTCGTGAGACGCACCATATCTCTGGGCGATGTGTCGCCAAGAGCGAGGAGCTAGGTATCCCGATGAACGAGCTCTCGCTGGAGCAACTACAGGCTATTGATAGCCGGTTTGAGGAGGATGTTTCACACACGTTTGACTACGAGAGAAGCGTCGAGATGAGAACATCCAAGGGTGGTACTAGTCGGGCACGCGTCCTGGAGCAGGTCAAGGTTCTTAAGGCTATGCTGGCTTAGATAGGTCTTTTTGTTGTAAAAAGACCCAAAAGGCAATTTATTTGTGGTATCAGCACGATCATCTCACAAAAATACATGGGGTTCCATTTAGGCCAATACAACCATCTCATTCTCAGGAAATGTCCCAGAAGCTCTCAGTATGCAAATGTTTCCATACTGCGCCCGGTATGTAATCGTCCAGCGCGTCTGTTCCCAAGCAGTCTTTCAGCGGCTCCCAGATCAGGTCGGTTGTTCGATATCCATCCGTTCAACAAGTAATTACTTGAAGCCTCTTCCCCCTTTTCCGGATTTTGACAATCTTCTTGAACCTCTCCCTTCAGCTTCTGAATGAAGTAAGAGTCATTTCTCTCTCCTCATAAACCCAGCCCCCGTCAACTCTCTTTACCTAGATTTCCTCCTTGACAAAACAAACAGAACTAATAGTCTGCCCTTTGACCCCGCCAAATTCGTAGGTACGATATTCCACCCTGCCAACTTGCCTCAGTTTTACTCTCTTCTCTTGATTCCCATTACCGTCTGCATAAGTATCGGCCTCAAACCAACCCTTTAACTCAGTCTCGGTCCAGTTACAGCTTGTAACCAGAAATATCGCCCCCGTTTTCATTATCCTGACAACCTTGTCCGCATACCCTTCGCAAATCGGTCTCCCCGTCTGCGCATCCTTCTCTTCACTCAAAGAAATAGCGTCAAATGTCCCTTTGTCGAGGACAACATCCCATCCACCCCCCTCTTCTTGCAGTGATTGCGGGTCATCTTTGAGTAAATCCCACGTCTTGAATTCTACCTCTTTTAGATCGCAGTCGTCTTCTTCTTGCCGCCGTGTTGATTGGAGTTGCGTAGCAAGCTTGATACTAAGCTCGGAGTAATCGACTCCTAACAAACGACCAGTCCAGCCATCTTCCCGCAATGCAAAGGGGAGCGAACCGTTGCCGCACCCCAAGTCTATTACACTGGCACAAGGTTTGAGGTGGTCGTAATTGTCGTCAAGAAACTCGACAATCTTGGCCTGCGCGTCCGAGTCATCAAACCAGACTGTTCCTTCGTCTGTGGGGTTGTCGGCATGATTAGAAATTTCGGTTTTGTAGAGGTTATCCCAACTACCCATATCCACACACAGCAGTCAGTATATAGGGAAAAATGGAGGAAAGAAGAAAAGGGGGGGACGCGAACTATTGTTTTGTTCCTAGCGGTGATGGGTCGAGGTGCGTGGGTTTTACGCCAGCAGGGGCAGCGCCGTCGGAGGACATGTTTGAAAAGAAAGGGCTCGGTGGTTGTTGGATCGAAGAAAAGTGGCTGTTGCTCGGTTAGTTTATACATGTACAACCAACATGCACTTGAAAGTTGTGGCAGAATCATGGGCGCAATACCTGCTGCCGTTCGTGGGGTTGATGAGGGGTCAAGTTTTGATATCTTGGGTCCAAAGTAGGAAGGCGGTGAACATTTCGTGTTACCTCTTCATCCCGACTGTGTTACTTGCACAGAGAAAAACACCAGAGATAATTCCTGTCAATGACACCGTAGCACGCACGTTTTTGGTGAACCAGTCCATTTCTTCCGCTACTTCGCATCCCGCCAAAAAGGTATCAGTAACAAAAACGGAGGAAAAGTAGGATATCATCAACTTAATCTTCAGCCCCCATCGTCAAAGAAAAACAAGTGTAAACAAAGTTTGATATCGTGCTTCATAAACCCCATCAGAACGGAGATAAGGTTGTGTGAGATAAAGTCCTACCCTGCCCCGTCCTAACCCAGGACTTTCTTAACCAGTCCTTAAATCCCACGCGCGCAAGAAACGGTGTGGTGCAACCATGAAATAATCTCGACTACTCAAACCTCATCCATCATGCAAACATGTCCACATCTACCCTACTACCTCGGTAGTAAAGGCACTCACTGATGATAAACCCTTCTCAAACTCTCATGCTTCGCGGTTGCACGCTTGCTTGCCTGCCAAATACCACTTCACTAAATTAGCGACGCAAGAAAACCTATTTCCCAACCCTTCCACCCATAATTGTTCCGAAATCATCAATTCCTTCCTTAAGCCAGGGTCCAGACCGGTGCCTTGACCAAAATGTGACGACCCCTGACCTCAACGCCCACAAACCCAGCAAATCGAACCTTTGCTGGATCCTTCGGCGGTGGTACCGGACCACTCGCAGCTCCTGTGGAGTGAGAAGAGGAAGCGTCAGCAATGCTGCCCTTCCTGCCGGTATTATCGGATGAGCCGACGGTGCTGCTGCTGCTGCTGCCGAGGATGGTGTTCAACATACCCGTTTTGGCCTTGTCGCCACGCCGATCCTTGGCGTTCTCCTTGGAAGAAGCTCCCTCCTCCCCGGCTACGCTCTCCTCGCTGGCGTCAGAGGGGCGCGACTCCAGCGCCGGGAGACCTTGCTTTTCGACCTCCATTATTTCCGGCGCGATCTGCTGCTCGGGTAGAGGGTACACGATCGCAACATCGCGGCTCTCCAGAGGCAGATTGGCTGCGATACTCACGGCCAGCTCTACAATCATACTGGCACTGCCATCGACACCGGGCGGAGGCGGGTCCGTCAGATGTTGGAAAAGACATGCTGTCAGGTTCGTCGTAGCCCGTCTGGTAAAGTCGGCCTTGTGGTTCGCGCTCTCCCCGCTCCGTAGCACGTCTTGCAAGCCCTCGAGCGTCGCCATCCGCCAGTTCACAACCTTACTTGTCAGCGCGTCAAACTCCTCCTGACTGTTCATCGTGTAGCTGAAGTGCCTGATGTTTTGCTCTATTGTCTTTAATTGCTTGCTGAGCTCGGGTTCCAGGCCAGGGTGGAAGCAGCGGTTGAAAATCTCTTCCACCACCCAGCGGGTGATCACAGCCCGCCCAACAGCGGTCATTTCCTGCTTGCCCGTCTTGATGGCGTCAGCGCTGACATAGGGAACGAGCCACGACGGCAGCGTCACCCAGTCTTTCCGGATATTAAACGACAGGTTCGTGATGGCACCGTTCAGGCGGTTAAACCGCGTCGAGTATTCGCTGTCGTCCAGCGAAGTCCGACTCTGCGACATGCGTTGGTTGGCAATCGCATTTTGGAGCTGCTCAACTTGGCTACTTAGTTGTTCGATTTCCTTCTTGCCGTCGAAATAGAGTCGCTTGACGTTCTTATACTTGGTCACTGTGGCAGCAATGGGTGTGTTAGCTGAGTCAAGTCCGTGCGAGGATGTACTGGAGAAAACATGGGCCAGGGGTTATTACAGAGTTCTTTGAACGCTTTCTCCGGATCTTCCCCACCGCGGTCGCTTGCCGACGGCTGAGGGCTGTTGCGACCCTGTATATCGCCCGGTCCGTCATATTGCGGTCCATCCCGTCCCGCGACCCGGGGGTAGTTGGGATTCTGACCTACTGCGCTCGGGGGCTGCGGGAGCGGGTTCATACTGGGCTGCTGGCTCTGTCGGTAGCTAGGGGGAGGGCCACCAGGCGGTTGAGCCTTCTCGGTTTCTTGTGAGCGCCGAGGCGGGGGAGGTCCGCCAGCTGGTGGGGGCATAGCTTGCTGCTGCTGCTGCTGCGGGGTCTGGGGCTGCGCGGAAGGTGGGTTCTGGTGCACGGGGAGATCCTGGGTCTGGAGGGTGTAGCTTGCGGCTGGCGATGCCTGGGATGGCTGTACGTTTGTGGCAGACCGTTGGTCAGAGTCTGTGACAGGTGATTCGCGTGACAGCTGTGATACGGTCTCGGGGTTTTGTTGTTGCGGATTGCCCAAATGGCCAGAGATTACAGGCTGGTTTCCGCCCTGATATTGCACCTGCTGAGTGTTCAAGATGTGGTACTGCTGCTGAGAAGGGTCAAATACCACCTGACCGCCGTATTGTTGATGCTGAGGCTCCGGGGGAATGTGGCCCTGCTGTTGAATATGTGATTGATGCTGGTGGTATCCAATCTCGTCAGCTGAATATGGGGACGACTCCGAGTCTGTTGGGTGGACAGGCCGAATGGTGGGGTGTTGAGTATCGTGGGGGTTCTGCAAGTGCAGCTCCTGGTCTGGGTTCACGATATACGAGTCTCGGAATTCTCCAATGCCTTGGAGAGGGGACGGCTGGGAGAGAGGCGCCTGGTTTTGCCAGTCGGGCGGCTGCTCGAGCGAGATCTGGGAGACACCGGTCCTGATGGGGGGAGGTTGGCTCACCCGCTTCGACGATCGCCGGTCAAGGCCCGACTGATTGGCGTACGAGTTTTGCGAATGGTGGTGATGGTGAGACTCGAACGACCGACTCGACGAATTTCCGCTCAGGATATTCTTGATCAGCTTGCGCGTCGATTGTTTTGCTTTTGGCGGTGGCAACTGCTGCTGTTGTTGTTGCTGCAGCGGCTGACCGACGAATTGCTGGGACTGGCCAACGAGGGGAGGGGAGAAATTTGGACTAGCAGTTCCGGGAAGATCCTCGACAGAACTCGCACCGAACGCCTGCTGTTGTTGGTGTTGGGGAGATAGCTGTTGATGTTGCTGCTGCTGCTGCTGCTTTGGAGAAATTTGTTGTTGTTGCTGCTGCTGCACTTGTGGTTGTTGGTGATGGCCCAAGGTCGGGGAGATCTGGGTGTAGCGGTGGGACTGCGACCGAGTGACCTGGTCAGCAAAGTCGGGATCGCGTTGACGCGAGTCGATGGAGCCCGTCACTGTGTTGGAGTGCTGCAGCTGTGAGAAGGCTGGGTTACGGCCGCCGGCAGGGCTGTTGTAGAGATTGGACAGATGCGGCGGCGGTTGAGGAGGTTGCGGATGGTTGCTGGTCCCGTCGCCAGAAACCTGAAAAGATTCGTTGGAGCTGAAGGCCGGGTTGGGCAAGGCTGAAGAGGGGTTTCCTGCAGCGCCCACACTCGCACCACCGGCACTGGACGGGCTCGCAGCGGCTGATGGACCAGATGAAAGGGGCGCAGAGACGGAGGCAGATCCAGAGGCAGATGGGTCCCCTTCAGCGACTGTCGTCCCAACAAGATTGTGTTGAGAGCGATTTGTTTTGCCAGCCCGATAGAACGGCATTCTCAGTATAATTAGAGCACGGGGTGGTCTGGACGCGGTCGAAGGTGGTCGCTTGCGCGATGCGACGAAACTCTGACTGGTCCTTTTGGGGCCTTTTTTGGGCGGAAAGGGTGATGCTGCTGACAGGAAATGGCTGGGCTGGCGGGTGCGGGTTAGGAACTTAGTTCTATCCCTCACAGCAGAGGCACGGGCAGGGTCGACAGGGCTATGGCTATGTCCGGGTGGACATGCCCGGGGAGGACGGGAGCTGGGACGAGGGAATTGCGATTGAAACTTGCCCAAAGGGCCTCGAAACACTTGCAATGGATTGCCGCAAAGGCGCGCGGATAGGTAGACTGGGACTTGCTCGACTGCGCGACCCGAACTGAATTTGAAGCTCTAATCTTCCCAGCTCCCAAAGCAGGCCAGAACACAGGCGCGATGGCGGACCTAGGAGACCCCGGCTGACAGGTTACGGCCACAGTTCGGTTGCGCGCCTGAGGAACCTAAGAAACCTCCCCGGAATCGTCAACTTTGCGACCGCATAACCGTTAGTAGTCTGGTTCGTATTTCATGAATCGAGGGTGGAGGAGCTGGAGATAGGATTGTTGGGACGACGGCAAAGCTGGAGCTTGCAAAGACGAGGCGAAACGAGATGCTGCTGTGGCTCGCTAGGAAATTTCACGGTACGTACGAACTACCTTCTGAGGTTAGTCGCTGATTGCTCTTTCATAGACTCGCAGTTCAGCAGTTCATCCCGCAATGCTCCTGACCCCGTCATGCCCCGGTCCCACCCCTCACTGGCGCAGCGGGAACATCCAATGGCTTCAGAGAGCCACTTTCTTTGGCGCGGGGCTGTGTTCTCTTCCCCTGCTAACAGACTGATATGCCTTGTCCTGGCCCTTTTGTGACGTTCCCAGCCAACTGGCAGCTAATATGGATAATCGCAACAAAGCGGTCTGGAGTCAATAGAGATTGCGACTCTAGAGGGAGGATTTACGTACCAGGTTACGATAAACCGCAAACAGCAGTTCGCACTCGCGGCGTCCTTCCGGTAACCAAGTGGTACTGTACAGTACGTGCAGGTGGCTTGCGCACGGGGGCTAGACTCCAGTAGCGGGAGCTGGGGCTGGAGCTGCAAGTTTGCCAGCTAAAGAGAGATGTGGAGGTTTGATGTGGATACCTAAAAAAGGAAGGCACTTACTGTCACCGACGGGAGGTTTGTCCAAGAACCATGTTTTGGAAATTCAAACATGCAGAGACGGGATAAGGCATAGCGCCAATGGCAAAGCAGAAACGTAGAGCAATGAGGAATACATACTATATACTACCATACTACTATGCTGTCAGGCTTGCTTGGCCCCATCCACCATGCATACAATATCGATGCATATAATCTTGAGCTGGATGCCGGGTAGGGCTTTGGATTTCAGAGATGGTGGTCTTGGCAGAATGAAGGATGCTTTTAGTTGAAAGGAGCATTGATGATTAGCGTTCAGCTCCTTCAGGATGGCGATCGCATATGTAAATCAATATCCATCAAGCAGTAAAAGGCCACGTCCGTCCCGGCACTTAGGTCAGCTTTTTCACGATATCGTATTATGTGGACGGATTATCATAACGTTGGACGGGACTGACAATTGAACAGTAGTCCGGGGACTTGTCGTGATGTTGAAGTGGTGCTAGGCGACCTGACTCGGGAGTGGGGTCCATTCGTGATCCCACCCGCAACCCGTAGACCCAGGGCCAGGACCTGAAAGCTCCTTAGCTCCGCCTAATAATAGCAGCAACAACCCCGAACTACGGGCCGTAGCTCAACTTCTCACGTTACCTACCCCTGATCCCTGGTCCAAGTTCGTGACACCTTAATGAGACCCTGAACTTCAGAGCAGCTGTCCTGGAACTTGGAAGGCGTTACAACGGTGGCGACTCTGTTGAACGCCATTCCCGTCCAGCTCATCAATATTAACAACGGCGTGGACGGGACAATTGCTGATCACCAGGGTCCTTCACTACACACCGCCAACACCGCATTTCCAAGATATCAAAACCACACTTTGATGCAATAACGGGAACCGTTGGAGCGGGTCTTGCATGCACACCTGCCAGGTTTTCACTTTGTCAATTATCTTTCCCTTCAACTCTATAACGCGACCCGAGCTGAGCGAAGCCCAGGAGCCAAGAGTTATGGACAGATGGACCGCGGAGGGAAGCTTGATTCTGACATCTCCAAGTCAGCTGTCACCTCCTTGACATCTTTCCGGTCTAACTGAGCCGCGGCGTCGGAGCTAGGTCGACAACAGGGGAATAGCGAGGCTAATACTGCCATCTCAGCCTGTATATACGACTTACCTCAGGAGCTAAGTCTTGGTTTGACTTCTTCGGCCGGACAGGAGCAGGGCATGGGATTGTCTATAAGAGGACATGACATGACCATGTTTGTAAGGGATCTTGGTATATATTAGCCAAGGCGGACGCTATTAGGATACCATGAGAGAGTTCATAGGAAACATCCTTGTGTCCTTTCTAACCTTGATCAGCTCCTATTCTGAAGCAGGGACCCCGTGTGGCCCGCCAGACCCAATAATGCTGTACCAGGAATACATAAAGACGCTTCAGTCACCATCCACAAGAATGTTCGGTAGCGAGAGGTCACTTTGTGTAGGTAATTACTATTCCTAGCGAACCGGCTTTGTTGTCCACGTCAATCCAACATAACACACATCGAACCTGGGACACACTTCTCGCGCCGGATCCTTACAGGACTATAAGGCAAACATATCTAATGGCTGGAGAATTCCTCTTTATGGCATTGGGACAGGATCATTGTGATGGGAAAGGGGTACGCCCAAAACGTAAACAGGAGGTGAATTAGGCCGGCTTACGCGGGTTGTTCATCGGAAGAAGTCCCGGTTGCAAGCCATATATGCACGAGACTAACGCCCCCGGGTCCGGGTGGCACATATCTAACGGGGGTATTGAACGGGGTTTTCTTCTCTAAAGGCACTTGAGATTTGAGATAGCATCAAGATATTGGTCGATCTTTGAAACTTTGATAGTCAACTTCCCAAGCCGAACACAGCCGAGAGCACGTCTACAGATTCTCCAGATGAAGGCATGCGCAGCTTAACTTTCTGCACGATTTTAACTGAATCGACAGCCCGGCTCGGAACATGGGTATAGAATTGCCGGGGATAAGGGAACTGCGCTACTTGACGAAACAGAAGTCGAGAGTAGATAACCCGGCATCGGGATACCATACCAGATCAAACGACGACCCCTGGACGATATCGGTGATGAACAGAGCGAGCTTCAACACCAACATGTAGACCAGCTCTGAGGGGTTGACAAAGTTGCTCCGTTCTCCAATGGGTTCCTTTCTCCGAGAACATTGTTTGGGTATTGTTAGGGCATGGGTTTATGAAACCTTTTTCTCAGCGCAACACAGGCACTCAGTTTCCCACATGACAGTAATAGTTTTTTGCATATTTGTGCTCTGCATCCCAACTACCCAAGAATGATATCTTTATCTTAACAAGCACGGAGGCAGTCATGCCATGGGTAAAACTTCCCGCATCCCGAGATCAAAGTCTAGTCTTGCTCCGAAAACAGCCAGCCAGTCAGCTGGGAAGTAACTATGTTTGACTACTTACACGAAATGATCCAGCAGCCAGGTCAGAGCAGCAGGTTCTGGCGAGGACGGACTACCACAGCATCATGACATTGGCCGACAGGGAAGGATAAGAACAGTCCACACCCAACATCTCTTCTCGGGCATGCAAACGACCGAGAAGGTGGCACACAAGACGCACGAGCGAAATAGTTGTGGTACGCCCGATGTCACCACTACCTAGAAAATATATTCCACGGAACATCGACTTTCCTAGGCCGGCAAGTGATATGTAGGATAGGAAGTGCCTCTGCGGCTTACGGGGAGAGATATATGCCCGCTTACAAAAAGTCCCCTCGCAAAGGTGCCGCATGTTCTTGAAGCATGGTCTGAAATCAGCAGCCCGCTGGTCGATCTTATAAAGGTCTGACATTATTGGGCTTAGACAGCCCTCCTCACAAACTGCCGACCAGAGACAGATAGGTATATAAGACAGTCCAAAATATCTAATTATGTACTGGAGTAAGTTTATACGACTAAAAGAAAATGAGCGAATTACTTCAAGTGCCAAAACATACCTACTGACCTGCTATCTAATTAGACTAGACTAGACCTCCATACAAACCTCGTGGAAGACTACTATTTTATTAGGTGCACTGTTTACCTTGGATATCTCTACTCCCCAGACCAAGTGAATACCAGCCTCTAATAACTAGGTAGATACCTTAGTTATCCTGGCAAGAACCAAAACATTCTGCCTCCAGAGCAACGGGCCTTACCCAGCAAGACAGTGTTGGGGGTGCCTGCCAGCGGGAACCAGCCCCAGTACCCTCCCGCCTGGTTACCTATCTCTATGATACGCTCTTACACGTCCTCATTTCGCCAGTAACGGTATGTATGCCCGGGGGAGTAGTTCAGTGGTAGAGAAGTACGGTCTCCGGAGCGCGAAGCCCCGGCTCGATTCTGAGCTCGCCCGAGCCTTTTCTTATTTTTTTTTGGTTCTTGCTTCTTCTTTTCTTTCGTCTAAATGAGATTCCCATTATGGGTGGGCTCTGGATCTTTCAGGCATGTCCCGTTTCTACTCATTCTTTTGTAGTCTATCTTCTACCTCAATCCAACAGGTTTAGTACTTCATAAACACTAGCGAGGGATTATTAGCCATTGAACTTTTTGGTTAGTTGTTCCATTTTTAGATACAGGAAGGATACAGTTTCTCGTGAGAAACCCCACATTGAGCTGGCCGTTCTAAATCCATCTGACCATGTTGATAACAAGTGTCCTCGATCAGGCAGACAGTATGACTATCAAGTGAACTAGGGCTTGACTCTGTTGGAAAACGGTCGTCTCCAAGTTCATTTCAGTGCATCAGATCTCGGCGGCGGGCTAGGACGTAAAGTAAGGTAGGTAATCCGGCGTACGCGATACACATGCTGCTTCCGCCAATTGCCATGTTGAGCAAGATTAGCACCCTAGAGCCTGTCATTCCATCCTACGTATCACCCTATCATATCAACGGCCCGACTATCAAAACCACGCATCCCAACCCATAGGCATTCCACCATGCCATTCTCTCACTGTATTGGGTTCCATACGCAGTCCTGCTCAGCCGCTTAAACATCGACCTATGTTTGGACAGAAGAAAGCCTCAATAGACCACATACCAAAAGCTCAGGTGGTGACCACGGCCACTGCCATCCATCTTTATAGAACCTTTCTCATTTTCTATGATAAAGGGTCTCATATGTACAGTAGCAGCCCAGGCCCACTTCAATCATCAAACTTTCGTTGCCGTCACTCCCATGCCAGCCATAAACCCCCCCGCCCGTAGAGAACGAATCAAGCCAGAGGATATGACGTTTCGGGTAACGATTCGAGGTGCTTGCGGTGATGTTCGTTTGCCTATGCATATAATTAGCAATCCATCCTCCAGTTTCCTTCCATGATATGGGAAGAAACATACGAAGGGTACGCCGCAGTAACCACAAGTAGCAATCTCGGGTTTGTCGGTGTTGATAAAAATCCTCGGATGTCCAGCGGGCCCTCCTCCGCCATCGCAAGAAACCATCCGGGCGTGCGTCCAGCGTACGGGCTCCTTATGGATGAGCTCCATGGCGGAGTAGGGTTGTGGCTGTCATATCGTCTGTTAGTCCACATTCCGGAGGGAGTTCGAGGTGAGGGTGTAACGCACCTGGAGTGAGAAATCGGTCTGCTCAAAGCGCGGGCCCGTCATTGCCTGCGAGCGCGGCCTCTGGCTGCGCGACCAGATCTCAGATCGGTTCGGCGCCTGGTGGATCTCGACGGGCGCCTCGCCCTCGGCGGTCAGGGGAGTCGTCTGCGTCTTGTTGGCCGCGGGCACTGGGGTCGTCGGGGACTCCAATTGGCGGCCGGTGGTGGTGAACGACCGTTGCAGAGATGCGCATTGGCGCGACAGCCTCTGGGCTGCTCGCAATCGTGAGGTGTACATGACTGTGTGGTTGTGTGGCTTATGGTTGAGTGCAGCAGCGAGCACCTGGGCCGGACTGGAGTGGGACGTCGACTCGGAATGAGGTTGAAGCTTGGAGCTTGCTTCACGGCCGGCGGGCGGCGCCAGTGTTGCCGGCTGATTCTCGGATTGGCCAGCTGTCGGACAGGCTACCGGTATGCAGGAATGCGGCTGAAAGTGCGTAGCTTGAGAAGGAAGTTGGTCCGTGTGTTATAGCTTTTGCAGGGGTCCTCCTTCCTCCTGAAAAAAAGTTATCAGGCCGCGAACCTCGATGCTCTCTCCCTTCCGCTCAAACAACGGCACTTACGAAGGGAAATTTCTATACCTCGAGCAAAGAAAACGCAAAAGTTTCTGCACGTCGAGGAGAACTAACCGGTCGAGAGCCTCAAAAACTCCCATCTTAGAAACTTGAAATTTCTACGAAAGCACCGTTTACGCATCTCGTAATCTCGAAAAATCGCCATCATGGCCCCCGCAATGCCGCCGACCATGTCGAAACAGTCGACCCCGAAGACCATGTCTTCTCGTCTACTGACGATGAAGTTTATGCAGAGGGGAGCAGCACAAGCTGCTACTGCTGCGTCTGACGCGGGTTCCCCCACCACTCCGAGAACCGACGACGAGGAGGGCTCAGCATCCAAACGTCGCAAGGTCTCGGGGGCGGCGCCGTCGGCACCAAATACACCGATCACCCCCGCTACGCCGCTGTACGACCAGAAGGCCCTCCAGGCGGCGATGGAAGAGGAGGACAGGAAGCGCAAGGCGGCGATAGAGAAGCGTGCTGCCGAGCTGGGCGACTCGCACTGGGTTCTCGACGGCGTTTCCGCCTCGCCCAAGAACGGTTCCCGGTCGCTCAATATTGTTCAGGTTGGGTTCGCCCAGATTGACTACCCAGCGGGGAGACAGGTTTCTGCAGATTCACCCGAAGAGGAGGAGGTGATTGTCCCCGCCCCGGCGCGCTTCCGCCAGTTCAACATGAAAAAGTCAAAGGTACGTTGTTGTCACATGTACACACTTACTGTTGGTCGCGGTTTGCCCAGGGCTTACATAGCCGATCTAGGTCCATAACAAACAGGAAGATGAGAGCAGCGATGGCGACGACGAAGACGATGACAACAGCTCAGATTCCAGTGACGATGACAACGATTCGGAGGACATGGCTTCGCCAGCCGCCTCCCGAAGAAAAGACGAGTCGGACCGCGGTCGGCGAAATTCCGCCGCCGCCTCCGCCGATGCAGGTCACAAGCGAGCGCGATCGAGCGTCTCGACCAAGCGTAGCGAGGAGCGCAAGAAAGCGCAGATGCTCGCCAGCCAACGGCGGAAGAAAGACGTCAAGTTGAACAATCTGACCTCAATATCCTCGGCAGGCTCCTCCGAAGCTTTTCAGCGACAGTCGCCCAAGTTCACTTGCCATCGTTGCGGGAAACCCGGCCATAAGGCCGCCAGCTGCCCCAGCCAGGGACACTGATGGCGGCGGGACGTCTCTACTCTGTTCCGTTGGCCCGCCGCCTATGCGACCTTTTGGTTGTTGCGGTGCCGTTTTCTTTTGCTTAGGAATAACGTTACAACGTTGTTCATTATTGCATGTTACCACTTGAGTTTGCCGATGGCCTCCTCAGATATCAGCCCCGACAGACTGACCGGAGGGCCGATTCGTCGCAGAAGAGATGTTTTCTGCTTGTTTATTCCCACGGTCCAACAAACATGAAACCGGCATCTAGGTACAAGATGGCCGTGATTCACTTTCTCCCTTCCCAGGCTCAATGTCAAGATGTTTTCCCATGTTCCGTTACATATAAACAGCATAGCCTTTGGTCGCTTCTTGCTACAATATTTGCCTTGCAGCACATCTCCAAGGCACGACATACTCTCGTGCCCCGGGCCGTGGCTTGGCCGGTTCTCACGGGCATAAAAAAGGACCGATGGGCTCGCATGAGGAGGGAGGAGTGTGATGAAGCCTGCATGAGGGGACGGCTCAAAGGGAGCAGACCGATACCTTGCTGGGTTGGGTACACACATATAACCTGATGCACAAGCGTCGAGTTTGACACAAGTAGTCTTGTTGTCTCTCGCTATAAGCGACGCCTACCAGGTTCGTCGCTGGCAGAAACCCATGGGCTACGTTGATATGGTCGAAGGGGAGGGGGGGAGGAGAGTGGTGGTGGTTGTTGGGATCTTATACCAGACCCATCCGTCGTCAGGCAGAAACGGCTGCATGCAGGCCAATGTTTTTTGCCGCCAGACTTACGAGCCGCCCGCCGCGGAGAAAAAGGGTTATGACGATTGTTAGACGGCGGGAGTGGTCTACAGTTGTTGTGTCTGTCTCCACACTCCAAACTTTGCTTGGGGCGAGCGAAGCAAAGTGAGGAAAGAAAGCGGGTGACTGCCCGTGCCGTGCCTTCTTAAACCCGGGTAAAGTCTGCGAACCTGGCTGAAGTTGTCTGGGATTTCCAAGAGGGTGGGACGGACGGGGTGTCTGCCGTGTGTGTGTGTGTGTCTCCTTTTGAAAAGAACCCCTGAGTGTGGGACTGTCAAAATTTGTTTCAACATCGAAATGGTTGAAACGCGCACCACCGAGAACCATTGGATGAACACGGAAACATTCTTTTGTTGGAAGGCTAAGTTGCTTTTTCTCGCCAGGAAGCGGTTTATGCCTTCTTGTAAATTTGGACACCGGCCCGGCAGCCAGCCAACCTTGTTCAACCCCTGGGCGATGGTTTCGGCGAGGGCCGAAGCGGCGATCATCGTGGACGGAGAACCTTGCTGACTTCTTTCTTTGCTGACAAGCAAAAATTCTCTCCGGTAGAACTAGTAATAATATGAATTGAATAGCGAAAAAGAAAAGAAGAGGAACCTGTTCTATGCTTCGGTTCTATACTTCTTTGGTACCGATCCGTCATATCATGTCATGTTGAACCGCAAACTTGAAGAATTTGGATACCTAAGATCGCATCCTGCAAACGGTCGAACTGTGCATTGCATGAACCGACTGTCCTTTCTTGCGCCGGTAATAGTCAGTCGTACATAGTTGTGTTTGTACGGACTGAGGAAATTTTTGCGAAGGAGGGGAGGGCATGGGAGACAATCAGCCGGCCTTGTCGTCGAGGCCGCCGCCGCCGCCGTTGCAACACAACACCCGGCCTCGCAGTAGGCAGGCGATTTGAACCAAGTTGGGTCGATTGGTGGTTCGGCTCATCCGCATCGAGTGAGCAGTGCATGCCGTAGGTAGGTCGGCTAGGTGGCCATTCGGTAAGGCAAGTATGTAGGTGCGGTACGGGCGGCCGGCGGGCTGTAAAGTGAGGTTGCACTCACACCCCTCCCGTCTTCCTTTTTCCTTCGCTCACTCACTCACTTAACCCGCCCGACGCACTGGGGCAAAGCAGAATTTATGCTTAGAGCCCCGTTTGAGGTTGTCTGTGGGCTGCTGGCGACCAGAACGGGTCGCAGGGTCGAATTATCATGTGCATTTTCTCATAGCGGCTTTCAACGACAGCTGACAGCCGTTTGAATTTGAATTTGGATAGAGAGGTCGGGTTTTGGCAGCCCCATCCCTCAGTCTATATCATGAGAAGGCCGTTTATGAGACCGGATGATGGGACATGACATCTTTCTTGCAGAAAGCTTTCTCCTGATGGCACAGATTTGTCATGGTCATTCACCGGTCATCCGGTCGTCGTTCCAACATGACGACATCATGGCTGCCACTGAAGCTCGCTTTGGCACATAGAGGGATGGTGCGGAATCAAATCGCCTATGCCGGCCAGAAAATAAAAGAAACAAAAAGACACAAACAAAACAGCGACACGAATTAATACTGAAACATACCTAGGCGCATTTTGCCTGGTAAAATACGAGCAAGTCTGCATACCCGACTCAGATATGTACGTGCAGTACCAATATGTTGCCCCGCCGCTGCAAAGCTAGGTAGCTTTTTCTTTTGCTGGACGATGAAGTGATTCGGTCCTTGATCCGAGAAAGTGAGAACAGCGTATTGTAATCCATACATCCGCTGCATCTGAAGTATTGTGTTAGTCGGCTTCCAAGGCCGGCACGGGGAGGGGGAGTGAACTGAACCAAGTCTCCCCACAATGCAATGCATTCACACTGGCAAGTTTATACCGGTGGATCAGGCACGGGAAAAGACTCCGGGAGTGACGGACGGTTATCGCTTTATTCTTTGCCTTTTCCTCTTTGGTTCAAGGGGTATCCGGGGAAGAAGTGAACCCAGCCGGGGGCGGTTGCGGATCTTCTCTTGGCAAGTGGTCTCGTCCATGATGTGTGTTACTTACTTCCTGGGTGCGTCGACGGTTAGATATCTCGAGCTTCCTCGGATCGAGTGAGCACGACTTGGGAGCACGGCGGGGCAAGCAGAGAAAGCAGGTAAGAGGACGTTCTGCAAGATCCAGGGTTACGTTCTGCCATGTAACCTCGGGCCCGCCCCTTCGACTATTCACAGTGTATGGCCAGAGGTTTGGGAGGGTGGAGGGGTGCACACATACCCGGCGCTGCCCTACCTTGAGGGCAGGAAGGTTAGCTGTCGTAGCAACCCCAATATGAATAAAGTAGGCCCACGGTAAGGTACTGGGATCCCTACACATATGAGATATATATACACGCAGGCATGCGTTAGCTGTGTGATGTAATTGCGTCGCTCTGCATATCGAGAGTAACGTGCATACGATCGGTGAAGGGTTCAATGAAGGAGGTTGTCAGCTAAATCGACATCGGTTGTGCTTTATTTCCCTGGAAGACAATGGTCAGCCCACTGAATCTGCTGTCTGTCCTCCCCAAAGTTTGCAACTCCGGATGAGAAGGCAAATTGGGTATTTGGGGAGTAAGAAATTCCACCACTCGGTACTAGGTATTTCTGATTTCCTTGCACCCTTGTCAAGAGGTTTGTTTCATATTGCGGAGGGTTCTTACCAAGCCTTCTAGAAGAACCTGTAACTGGTACCCATTTTCTAAGTCCATGGCTTCGTCAGCTCGGCATAATGACCAGACCACACTCTGGCAGTTCGGAATCGGAAAGGGAGAAGAAGCGAAGAATGGCACGGCACCTGATTGAGCGAAGAAAATATATCTCAGCCGTGCTAAGCGACAGGGTATTTTGCCCTCTTCTGCCTCAGGTTGCTGTCATTCTCATGTCATGCATACGAGTTACAGTTGGTGTGCTGGATTACACCCCCGCTTGCTTGCCTAGTACAGCGACACAGATGATGTGCGTCTGGCTATATCGATAGTATGCTGCAATGCAAGCAACAAACAGGGCCATTCACCCATTGTGTGCTTTTGCGTGTGCTGGTAAGGTAAAGTGGTGTGTGTCGACTATCAGAATGCCCGGCCCCCAATATATCAGGTCTTTCTAAGGACAAATTTGGACGACTTGCCGAGTTGGGCAGGATACTTTTTGTATCGGGCATCTTGCAAGTGCCTGAAACGGCAAGTACCTAGGATAAGAATATAAACTGTGTTAATACGCCTTTTATAGGTAAGGTTGATTTCGGTCTCTTTCTCGGGAAGGTGACGGGATTAATACCTTGGTAGTACTTACTGGTCTTTTTCGTTCAGGCTCTTCCTCTTCTTGCTACCTAGATTGATAGGTGAGGTACCTAGTCCGCTGTCCCAGCCGGGTACTTTGTTCAAATACAATGTCATTTGTGAGAAAGCAAAAGCCCTGGCACAATCACGCGGATCGCTCAGAACCCAAGGTAACCTGAAAATCAGCCCGGTCATCTTGTGGAAGATGGGAGTGGAAGATGGGAGTGGAAGATGTGTATTATGTATTCCCTTCCACCTTTCGGATCATAACATCGTTCGAAGCATGGTCTCTTTGCCTGGTTGAATCTCCATGTCCCATGCCGATTCTGCAGGTCGTTGGCCGGAAATGGACATGCAGCTTCTCCCGTCTTAGGTCTTTACAGTGCTTGATCGGGACTCTAGCTCCAAATTTGGCACCACGGTACCGACGGAGTTGATGTTGTTCGACAGGCACGTGCGGCCCTCCTGCGACAGGGAAAGACCAAATCTCTGCGCCGCGGTGAGATGCTTCTGCATGAGCAGGCTGAAGGTCTGATGGCCAATTGGCGGCCGACGAGGTGCTTGCATCATTATGGAGCTGTTGAGAAACTTGCCAACATCCGCCGGGGAAAGCTCCCTGCGTCAGCAGCTTCCTCGTGAAGCTCCAGTTGGATAGACGAGAATGGGACTGATTAGATGTTGCGGTCATGCCCATACCATACCCTGGTCCAGGATTGGCCATAGGTGAGCTTCCTAGCTGTAATTAAAGCTCGGGACGGTCAGCCGCTGAACCAAGATTGACGGCCAACAAGCTCTCTGTCGACGCATCCGCGGCCCAACATGCAACCTGCAACCGACCTCCATCCCGCTGCCTGCGTCTGCCTAGCGTAAATGACACGCCTCATTGTCTCTGGGGCCAGGTCGATCCGCTAATGGAAATTAACGGTCTGGGCCCCACAGACCAGCAGCTTCGTCAGTCAGATGGGAAGGCTAGCCAATTAGTTGTGCTCGGCGACAGCGTATCCCACTCCAGTTGGCATCATTTGGAGCAAAGGACTCGATCAATGCGGGCTGTCGCGCTGGCACTGCGGACCTTGTTGGATGGAGCAGCCGGGCTGGCCATAGAGGTGCGCGCGCGAATAGGGTTTATGGATGGAAATGGGATTGCGGATTGCCGGGGTTGGGTGGGCAGTACGGAAGCTGTCCAACATGCCCCCATCTTCCGCTTCCCGCTCCCACCTCACTTGTCCCACAACCTTGACGGCTGGTGACGCCTACCACAAGTGATACAGTATTCATCTTGGTATCTAAGGTACCTGGGAGGTGTGGATTGCTGTTGCTGGACGACTTCCAGTAAGTGCAGTCTGTTAGTTGTGTGTACGGTGCGGTCGATACCTGTGATTGTTTCCCCCACGTGGCCCCATCAGCTTCACCTCCTACGCCCGTACTGTAAGTCGGCTGGTATATCGGATCGCAAATGTCGAAATCGCATCTCCGGCCTGTGTTACATGGAAGACGCAACATGCTACCGGTAGACATGCCACGGCGATGCGGTCTTCAAATGGTTAGGTGGTTAATTCTAGCTGGTTGCTAGAACGGGATTGATAATGACGACACGCACCATGACGGAACTTCAGGGCGGACAGAGCAGGGCAGTGAGAGCAATGAGGGCAACACCAGCGTCACCGGTAACGGTGCGGTGCCAGTCGTGGCTTCCAATCCATCTTCAACCCGGCATTTTGAAAAGGAGAATTAAACCTCCGGGCGCCTTCCCGCACAGGCAGAAAATCACGTTGTGGGCGCTCCCGAGGACCGACCCCCCCCCCCCCCCCCCCCTTCCTCCTCCCGCCTCGAAGTGGAAGTGTCCATCCCTGCCGCGCCTGCCCATTCCTTGCCCAGTTCCAGTCCGGGCAGTCGCAGCGCTTGTCCTGCAGACACTCACACTCGCCGAGTTCGCTGCCTCTTTTCAGAGCCTCTGCCGTCCGAGACAACTGAACTCTGAAGGTCCTACCAAGCACCATACCTTAGGGAACTGCCCATAACAGTTACAGTGCCCGCCTGGCCGGACTCGCCTCGACATCACCATCACCATAACTTTCCCGTTAACGACTGCGGTGTCCGGTCTTGGTTCTTCCGCTTTGGTCCTCCATCTCAGAGCAAAGCATGTCCTGGTGATATGCTACGCCCTTCAGCGTAGGTAATTACATCTCGCACACCTTCAATCTCTCTTGCCGACCTGCCTCGTTTTCTCTGGCGCCCGGCGGCCAACCTGGTGCACGGCCGACATGCTAATCTCCTCTCGGCGTCATCCAGTTACCTCGAGAGAACAAGGCCAGAACGACATCACTGGCGACCAATCTTTCGAATACAAATTGATCCGAACCCCAACGACATACCCAATCTTGCGTCTTAAACTTGGTATTTTATAGCAACCGGGCGAGGACAAATATTAAATCCTTATTAGTCCAGCTTTGAGCTTGCACACAAAGTCCACATCCACATCGCGCAATCCTGCACCACATATCCCTACCGCTCGCGCCTGTTGTTCGTTATTTGCATCATCGAGAAGCAGCTAAGTTGTGGGCCTGATGCACAACACCCAATGTCCCTGTCTCGCCTTATCCTATCCGCAATAACCATACGGGCATCAGCATCATTCCTCTTCTTCGCCGGTCACGACAACTAAAGAGTCTGGTTGCTGAACCCCCTGCGCCGTTGCAGCAACCTCAGGTAAGAAAGACCCAATAACTTCTGACACCATTCTACTGTTTGCTGCTTGTTCTACGGGCAACTACATACCGAGTGCCCTGTTACTTTTGTCTGTGCTTGGTTGGGTTGTTTGTTGGTTGGTTTCTGCCATCGGCCATCTCATATTCTGCCATTTGCTCTTACTTTGTCTCTCCTGATGTCTGTCCTGCGACCTTTAGCTTCATGCCCACTGGTTGCTTGTCTTTGCGATTCACTTGCCGACAGTCCAGATGCCTCCTCAGACCGACAAGAAGGCGAGACGAGGTTGATATCATCCCATTCCCCGCGGCTACACTACAAGTTGAGGGTGTGCAGAGAACACCCCCCTCCCCAGACTCAGGGTCTTCCCTCCATCCTCCCAACTGCTCTCGACTCTCGTCTGCCCTTTTGCCACTTTGCCCTTTTCTCCACCAGCTCACTCTATATGGCACATGTGGCTATTGTGCTGTGAGTCGAGTCAGTGCCAGAAAGGCGTCTTGAATCACTCCCGTCTTGTCTTGGAAAGGTCAATAAAGGCCTGCTGGGTCTTGTTCTGGGAAAACAGCCCTCGACTTAAAGCAACCCCTGTCCATCTCCCTGACCCTGGCCCCATTCCCGTCCCCCATCCCCATCCTAGTCCATCATCCCCGCCCCCGCCCATCGATATCGCCGTCTGTTATGACCAGCACTACGTACCGTCCTTGCTCACCCTGCCGCGAACGCCTCTTCCATCGATCCGCCGATACTGATACTCTTATAGTAAAGGATCAAGCGGCTTGTGTCTTCCTTTCCACTTCTTCCTAACCTAGTAGGGGCTGTTTCGCCTGCCGCTCCTTTCCCGCCTCTTCGGGAGCATCGCGGGCCCTCGGCTCGTCGACGGGCACGCCCAGGTTCTCGCCAGATCCGATCCTCTGTCGCTCTGCCACGAGTAGGCCCAGGTAGCACTGTACGTACACTTCTGTGCGTCCATCCTACTCAGTCTGCAGGAACACCTAGTTGACAAGTGCACATATAAAGCCTGCTGTGCTACGAGTCTTCCAGTTGCTGGGGTCGACCGACTCATGTACACGATCCCATCCGGCTCCTCCCTTCCCGGACTTCAGGTTCTCAACAAAGCTGCGGATAGCTGCCTTAGCCCCGTGCTCTTCTTCACAGCGAATAATCGACTTGCACAACCCCAACACAGGCGATTTTGTACCCATCTTCCTCGTCATTCTCTGGACCGTCTCGAGTGCCAGAGATTTCACCGTTACCTTACAGCGCCACTTGATTGCCGTCCCACTGGCCACGCAACTGCCAGCCCGATTGTCCTGGCATCCAACTCGTCGGTATTGACTAGCACCAGCCTAGCGTCCCCACACTTTGCACAGACCCTGCCGATACTCTCCTCTGCGCCATTGCCTCCGAGGCCAACGCTGGGAAGAGACGACTTCCACCCCCCACCGCTTTCCTTCAGCCGCCTCTTTGCATCTTGGACTCTTCAGACTTGGACCGGCTACCTGCCTTGTTCCCGTCCAGATTCGTCTGCTCCGTATCTTGTCCGACGGCGGTACTCGACTACCACCATGGCGAGTTCACGTAGAGGCTCGTTCCCTAGGGCGGCCATGCCCATGCGCGAGAACTACCCGCGTTCTGTTGAGCTGGTGACTGACCGCCTCGAGACCCCGTCCCTGGACGATCGCACATACCGTGTCATCCGTCTACCAAACCAGCTCGAGGCTCTGATAGTGCACGATCCACAAACCGACAAGGCCAGTGCGGCCCTGGATGTCAATGTTGGAAGTTTTAGTGACGAAGATGATATGCCGGGCATGGCCCACGCTGTCGAGCATGTAGGTCCCTATCCTGGTCACTGAAAGCTGCCCTCTGCTGCTGCCCTTCCCCGCTAACACATAAGGATCAAGCTTCTTTTCATGGGCACCAAGAAGTATCCAGTCGAGAATGACTATCACCAGTACTTGTCAGCGCACTCTGGTTCGTCCAATGCATATACTGCAACGACGTCAACCAACTACCACTTTGAGGTCTCTGCTAAGCCCAGTAATGACCAGGAAGTATCGGCTACCAACCCTTCACCTTTGTTGGGCGCTCTGGACCGATTTGCCCAGTTCTTCGTCGAGCCCCTTTTCCTATCTGACACGCTGGATCGTGAACTCCGGGCTGTTGACTCTGAGAACAAGAAGAATCTGCAGAGCGATACATGGCGCCTGCATCAGTTGGAGAAATCTGTGTCGAATCCAAGACATCCTTATTGCCACTTCTCCACCGGCAACCTCGAGACACTCAAAACTATTCCAGAGTCCAAGGGCCTAAATGTGCGGGACAAATTCATCGAATTCTACCAGAGGCACTACTCGGCAAACCGCATGAAGCTCTGCGTGTTGGGGCGAGAGCCGTTGGATGTGTTGGAGGCCTGGGTATCCGAATTTTTCTCTGTGGTCAAGAACCAGGATCTCAAGCCTAATCGGTGGTTGAATGAGATACCCTTCCCGCAGGATAAGCTTGGAACAGTGTGCTTTGCCAAACCGGTGATGGACTCGAGAGAGCTTAATATCACCTTCCCATTTTTAGATGAGGAGATGTTGTTCGAGTCGCAGCCCAGCCGTTATCTCAGTCACTTGATCGGCCATGAAGGTCCGGGAAGCATCATGTCCTACATCAAAAACAAAGGTTGGGCCAACGGCCTCAGCGCTGGCGCATATCCAGTTTGTCCCGGAACTCCCGGCATGTTTGAATGCCAAATTCGGCTGACAGAAGAGGTATGAGTGTTTAAACTGATATTTAGTGGGCTTCGTTTTGCTAATAGGCGACGCAGGGTCTCACAAACTATAAGGAGATCATCAAGGTGTTCTTCCAATATCTTGCCCTTCTTCGAGGAACAGAGCCGCAACAATGGATCTTTGATGAGCAGAAAGGCATGGCTGATGTCGATTTCAAGTTCAAGCAGAAGACACAGTCTTACCGTTTTACAAGCAAGATCAGCTCAGTAATGCAAAGGCCGCTCCCGCGCGAATGGCTTCTGAGCGGCCATAGCAGGCTACGAAAGTTTGACGCCAAACTAATCAAGGATGGACTGGATTGTTTGCGGCCCGACAATTTCAAGATCACCATTGTCTCGAGAGACTTGCCAGGAAAATGGGAAAAGAAGGAAAAGTGGTACGGAACCGAGTACACGTTGGAAAAGATTCCGGCGGACTTCTTGGAAGAAATCAAGAAAGCCGCGACCGTCTCCGACAAGGATCGCATCCCCAAACTTCACCTCCCTCATAAGAATCAGTTTATTCCGACCAAGCTGGAAGTTGAGAAAAAGGACATCAAGGAGCCTGCACTTGCTCCTCGGATAGTCCGTAATGATCAGCTTGTCCGTACATGGTATAAGAAGGACGACACTTTCTGGGTCCCCAAAGCCAACCTAATTGTGAGCTGCAAGACCCCAATCATCTACGCAACGGCGGAAAATTCGGTCAAGGCCAGGATCTTTACAGATCTAGTCCGGGATGCGTTGGAGGAGTACTCGTACGATGCCGAACTGGCTGGTCTGCAGTATAGTGTATCTCTTGACTCCCGGGGTCTTTTCATTGAGGTATCGGGGTACAACGACAAGCTTGCGGTTCTTTTGGAGCAGGTGTTGATTACGATGCGCGATCTCGAGATCCGAAGCGACCGGTTTGCCATCATTAAGGAACGTCTCACCAGAGGCTACCGCAACTGGGAGCTCCAGTCTCCGTGGCAGCAGATTGGCGACTACACGACTTGGTTGACTTGCGAACACGACCATACAGTCGAAGAACTCTCGGCCGAACTGCCGGCTATCACAGCCGATGCCGTTTCGCAGTTCCGAAAGGAGTTGCTTTCTCAGATGCATATGGAGGTCTATGTTCATGGTAACCTCTACAAGGAGGACGCGCTCAAGCTAACCGACATGATCGAGTCCACGCTTAAGCCAAGAATTTTGCCACCGTCACAATGGCCGATCCAGCGATCACTGATTTTCCCGCCGGGCGCCAACTACGTCTGGAAGAAACCATTGAAGGATGCCGCCAACGTCAACCACTGCATCGAGTACTGGCTCTACGTTGGTGATAAGGCGGATCTCGACGTTCGGGCAAAGACACTACTCCTGGATCAAATCGTCCATGAGCCGTGCTTTGATCAGCTTCGCACCAAGGAGCAGCTCGGCTACATCGTCTACTCAGGGGTCCGACCCAGCACGACGACCTATGGCTTCCGATTCATCATTCAGAGCGAGAAGACAGCTCCTTATCTGGAGACTAGAATCGAACGCTTCTTGGAATCCTTGACGAAGACCCTCGAGACAATGAGCGACGCAGACTTTGAGAATAACAAACGGAGCTTGATCGTCAAGCGTCTCGAGAAGCCTAAGCATCTGGACCAAGAGACTGGCAGACACTGGAATCAGATCCACACTGAATACTACAACTTTGAGTCTGGTAAGCAACCAATGTATATTTAGTGATTGATGGCATCAGGCGACTAACCATCCCATAGCGCAACAAGATGCCGCGCGCGTCAAATTGCTCACAAAGAAGGATATGATTGAGTTTTTCAACAAATACATCCATCCCTCGGCCCCCTCCCGAGCCAAGCTTGCTGTCTACTTGTTAGCCCAGGCCAAGAGCGATGTGTCAACCAAGCAGATCTCGGAACTCGTCGAGACTTTGGGAGTCGACTCAAAAGCAGCTACTCAAGCTGCGACTGATTTGCAGGCTAGACTGAGCGCCGCAGGCCACAACGAAGAGAAGGAAATCGAAGGGCTGAAGGATTACCTCCTCCACGAGCTGAAGGTGTCTGAGAACAAGATTGATGCTGCCGCAGAGGCATGGAGGAAAATACACCAGGAGAATGGCCAGACAAATGGGGTTGTCAAGGACGCAGAGCCGCCTTCTTCAAACGGCACGACACCACAAGTCATTGAGGATGTGCGAAGCTTCAAGGCGAGTTTGCAGGCAACGGCTGGAGCGCTTCCCTCGAAGGACCTCAGTGAATATGAGGAATTGGACGCGAAACTCTAGAGTTCTCGGGGCGTAGCATGGCTTTGGGCTTGTTTTTCATTTGCATTCTCTCATTTTACTCTTGCATTTTCCCCCCATTCTTTTTATTTGGCACTTGTGGGCCGATATAACACCAGGGGTGCTTGTCCAGTCGCCATCCATCCTTCTCAGTATGATTCTAAAAGGCAACAGGTGAGTGCTTGCTGAGGGCACCGGGATGGACCATGAATTACCATAGTTAGAGAAGAGAGACGCGAGGACGACGGCAAAAGGAGACATGTACACAGGCAGACAGAGAGAGATGCAGTTTTGGGTTATATCTCATTTGCGACTTGAGATATCCTGGTAGGGTTCCTTGGGGTTTGCTTCTCATCTCAATTTATAGACGCTCTACCCCTAACAAGCAAATAGTGCTTGGAATACTTATGTACGCTGTGTAAAATATCGTGTAATCACACTTCAGCTTCGGAAGTTGATCATGGGAAGTATCCGAGGTCCTTGCTACCTACTTCTGAAGTATTTACCGTGAAATTGTGTATTTGGATGCTGGCAAACTCCACGCCCGGCAGAGAACAAAGATAATGATATACAAATATACCAACCTGCCTGGGTGTGAAACTTCGGTAGATGTTTTGAACAAAGCGAACATAATCATCTTTGAAAAACGTATCGCGAGTAAAGACAAAGCGGCAAAGCTCCTGTCCTCTGGCTTCGAGGCGACGACGACGACGTCTGAGTGTGGCGGCTGGGCGGCTCCAGCGGTGGATTAGCCTTTAGCGTCGCCTGGGGATCCAACCCAGCGGCTGCAGTAGCTCCACTGGCGGCCCAGTGCAAGAGCGAGCTGCCAAATCCATTCGGGCAGTTTCCGGGCATCTTGAAACCCTTTTTTCTGCTTCCAACGAACCGTCCAGACCAGACCTACCTCAGGTTCCAACATACGCACACAGAGTTCAGGTATTTCTGTGAATCATAGTATAGTACATAGATATTTTTGTCTCAACAATCAGCAAAGAAACGGCGTTTTCTTGATGTTATTTGCATGGGAAACAATGAAAGCAAAGCTTTGCCCCTCCACGCCATGCAACTGGAGATCCACATCAAACCCGCGTCTTTGAGGCTGCCACTAACATACCGTAAGCAGCCCGCTGGGGTGTCCAGCGAGTCCACCACACAGACCACGACGACAACGGCAAAGAAAAAAAGAACATTGAGCGGTGGCACGGACTTTCCTCTTCCAACTGTCAGCCGCCCCCGACTCCCGGCTCGATTCAATTGTCCTTTCTCCAGTCTCCGGTCGCAAGGAAAAGCGCAGTCCCGGTCTTGCTTTCGCCGCTCGCCTCAAAGTCACGACCTGCGACCTGCTGACCAGAGTGCACCTGCACCCACTTTGAGACCGAGTCCCTTTTCACTATTTCGGTCGCTTTCTCTGCCAGAAGGTTGTTCTTTGCCCGGGCAGCCGCAGAACTCGCACTCGCACTCGGCCGTTGTCGCCCCCATTCACGCCCTGGACCTGGACCTGCTGCCCACACTACACGCACTGCACTCTCACTCATCCTCGCCCTCACTTCCAGCTCAACCCGACAGCGCCTCTCGAGCTGCACAGGCAGCTCACCTTCACCACGTCTTCCCAAAAGAAAAGGAGGATTACCCGCCAGTCCGCAAGGGAACAACAACAGCAATCATCAGAGAGGAGCAGCAACACGTCCTTGGATCTGGTGCTTGCCTCCACCGAACACGACTCCCCCGACCCAGCATCCTTTTCCTTTTCAGCAGCCCCGACTGAATCTGGCCTGAGCACGCCAACTTACGTCCGTGGAGACTCGCTACCAGTCTCGGGCGTCCCTCCTCGACTACAAACCCATACGAGCTCCTTCTCTGCAACCGACTACGCATCTTCGGCCGCGAGCTCCCCCCTTGCCGCCTCGACCGACCTGTCTCTCGACAACGACCTGGGCGCCGACCTTTACGAGTCCGCCTCGACACTACACCCGCCCGAATCCGGAGCGACGAGAAGCCAGTCCCCCCTCATCAATACGCCCCACCGTGCTCTGATGGGTGGGGCTGCGGACTCGCCCCAGCGATCCTCTTCGCCGCTGAAGCGTCGGGCTTCCAGCATGGATCCCGAGGACGCGCCAGATGCCAAGGAGGATGTGGACATGATCAGTCTCCCGGCCTCCGAGAATAAAAATCCAAGTCCGGAACAAGAAGATGAGGTGACCAAGACTGCGTGTTCTACTGCTTCCGCCGAGATGGACACACAAGACCCTGTAGCGTCTACGACGACTGAATTACCCTTACGGAATGGTAAATCCGCCACGTCCCCGCTGACGTTAGACTCCGTACTGACACACGGCAGATATCCCACCTCTTGAACATCAGATCAAGACGATCGAGACGCTGCTCAAGGAATATGCCGACAGCCAAGTGAACGAGGGCGATTTCGTCTATCTGGTGTCCCGGCAATGGCTTAGCAAGGCGCAGGCGTTTGGAGGTGACACGAAGCATGCAAGAAAGGAAACGCCACAGGGTTCGTTGGGTCCCGTCGACAATTCTGATATCATTTCTTCGATATTCACCGACTCCATCGGGCAGCACTGTGTCAAGTTAAAACCAGGCATGGGCTCGGAGAATTTTGAACTGTTTCCTAAGGGTGCTTGGGATCTTCTGGTGTCCTGGTATGGCTTGGCCGCCGGACAGTCACCGATCATTAGGACGGCGCATAACACAGCACCTGATCCCGCGAGCATGCCCAACATTCAGTTCGAATTTCACCCGCCAGTGTTCACCATCCATCGACTCTGGTCAGCGACGAGCATCATCCCGATTGAGCAGGAGCTTAAGGAGAAGAAGCCAACCCCTCCGGTTATTGTCCAAAGTACTTCTCTTGGGTTTCATAACTTCCTGAAGCAGGCAAAGACACTCACAGGAGTGACTGCGGACCGCAAAGTACGTCTCTGGAGAATACTGCACACCATCCCTGCCACGGAGACAACTGTTACTGCCGGTGGGATCAAAACACCACCTGACTCGCCAGGCCGGATCACCGAGATTTCCACCGCGCCTCCCACCTCGCCAGGAGCTTGGCCCGAAATGCTCGTTGAGGTCGACGCCTTTCTCAAACTGGAGAGGGATGTCGAGCGTGGTCTGGTTGATGCCGAAGATACAACAACCAACCCCAACTATAATGGACGTAAAAGCTTGGCATTGGTGGATCTAATTGTCGACCAAACTCTTGTTATTGATGAGCTAATCGAGAGGGACTCGTTTGTCTCTACTTTCAAGGGTTCTAGTCACAAAGACAAAGTTCTGGCAAGCAGCGGGAGCTCGGGCAGTTTGGCTGGACAAGCTAAGACCTCCGTTTTAAGTGGAAGCGGTAACCCGGGACTCCAAGGCCCTGCTGGTGGGATCCGAGGCCGGTCGAAATCAGGACGGACCGTTGGGTGTGTTGGCTTGCAAAATCTCGGCAATACATGCTACATGAACTCGGCTTTACAGTGCGTGAGGAGCGTCGAAGAGCTCACAAAGTACTTTTTGACGCACGAGGCACAAAAGGAAGTCAACCGAGACAACCCGCTTTCGCATAATGGCGATGTTGCGATGGCTTATGGTCGGCTACTGGAGGAGATATATAAAGAGCCACCCCCGAACTCCATCGCACCACGCAACTTCAAGAACGTCATTGGGCGATATGCGCCGGCATTTTCAGGATACGGCCAGCAGGACTCTCAAGAGTTTGTTGGCTTTCTCCTCGATGGCCTCCAAGAAGATTTGAACCGTATCAAGAAGAAGCCTTACATTGAGAAACCCGACTCTACGGATGAGATGATCGGGAACGATGACCTGATCAAGGAGATGGCCGACAAGGTATGGGACATCACCAAGAAGCGTGATGACTCTGTTATTGCCGATCTCTTCACGGGCATGTACAAGTCCACCTTGGAGTGCCCCAGCTGCGAGAAAGTCAGCATCACGTTTGATCCTTTCACCAACATCTCCCTGCCATTGCCTATCGGGAGTGTGTGGAGCCATACGGTGAAATTCTTCCCCTTGAACGACCGGCCGGTTGAGATCTCGGTTGAGCTTGATAAGCACAGCAGCATACGGGCTTTGAAGCAGTACATCTCTGAGCGAGTCGATGTTCCCGTTGACCGACTGTTTGGAGCCGAAGAGTTTCGGGACAGGTTCTTCAAGTACTACGACGACATGTCATCCGTTAGCGAGGAGATTCAGACAAACGACTTCGCGACATTACACGAACTGGAAGCTCCACCTACAAATACCACTAGCCTCAAGAAGGTTAAAAATACCAATAAGCGCTTCCAGGACCAAACTTCCACCCAGTTGGATGACTCCATGGCCGAACGTTTGATGGTGCCTGTTGTCCATCGCATGAACCCCGAGGACCCTCAGGTTCAGAAACAGCGTTGGAAGTCCAAGGACCAGCACTTCCCGCCGCCGCACTTCATCATTCTGACTCCCGACGAGGCTCGCAAAGAGGAGGTCATTCGACGGAAAATTCTGGAGAAGGTGGCCACCTACACTACCTGGCCCGAGTTTTCCAACGTGGACGAGAGCGACACAGCCGAGACCACGGATCCGGAAATGGTCAACACCGTGTCTGATGTCGATAGTGGGGACTCGAAGGTTGTTGCCAAGTCAGTTGAGGGTGAAGAAGACCTTGTCGATGTCTCAATGCGCGATGCCCCTGGTGGTCAGAACGCGGCCACTTCTGCACCCGCGAAAGAGTACGTCTTTGTGATGTGTAAACCCCCAAAGCGAGCTGTGATTGCTAATGTTCCTATTAGGGCTCCGCCGCTGCTCAGGAAATTCAACAAACGGCGACCCAAATGGATCGATCCATTAGAATTCCTTGATCCTCGGTTCCAGAACCTATTCGAGCTCAGCTACTTCGTCGAGACTGGTTCCAGCACTAGTGTTCCTATTGGCTGGAACGTTGTCACTGAAGACAACACCTGGCCAAGACTGAGCACTAGGCAAATCATACCAGTAGTGTCTGATGTCGAGATGCGGACCACAGGAGTACCCTGGGATGGCTCGGATGAGAGTGGTAGTGATGAGGCTTCCGGTCATACACCCGTTGACACTCAACTCTTAACGCGCATGACCGAGGAGTCGAGCGAGGAGGAGGAGGATTTCCCCAAGGCCAAGGTATGTAAAGTCGGCTGCCTTTGCTTTGCTGGCTCTTTTGGTTGTAAGATTTTTGCCCGTGTTAACCTTGGCAACTAGAACCTGCCGCCACGCTCGAATGGACCGCATGGGAAGAATCAACCAAACGCCCGAGGCAAGAACAAAAAGATGAAGACTTACAGGACGTACGGTAAAAAGGCCAGGAAACGGTTCGAAAAAGAAAGGCGAGCCGCACTTGCTCAGCAACAACAGCAGCAGGGGCGGCAGGAGCGGCAATCTTTCGAGATGTCGTCTCAGGTGGATTATGGCGCGGACGGTGATGATGGTCGTCTTGTCCGTCTTAATGAAGGTATTGTTGTGGAATGGAATGAGGCGGCCTACGATACTCTCTTCGGGGGCACCTCACCCACGGATGACTACCGGGGAGTCAAGACGTATATGAACCCCGATAAGCTGGAAGATCCGGCGATCGAAGTCGACAGGAAAAAACGTGCAATGCGTAAGAAGCATGGTTTGCACCTAGATGACTGTCTGAAAGAATTCGGGCGGAAGGAAACCCTGTCCGAGCAAGACATGTGGTTCTGCCCGCGCTGCAAGGAGTTTCGCCGCGCCCAGAAGAAGTTCGATCTCTGGAAGTCGCCCGACATTCTCATTATCCACCTCAAACGGTTCAGTTCGAGCTCATACCGTAGGGACAAGTTGGACATTCAGATCGAGTTTCCGATTGAGGGACTCGATCTGACCTCACGCGTTCTTGACAATCGCGAGGGGAAGCAAGAGATCTTCGACTTGATTGCCGTTGATGACCATTGGGGTGGTCTCGGTGGTGGACATTACACGGCCTTCGCCAAGAATTTTATTGACGGCGAGTGGTATGAGTATAATGGCAAGTCTGGCCACCCGCAATTCGATCGACCAGGTTTGCTAACTCTCTTTCCAGATGCATCGGTTACAAAGCAAAAAGACCTATCCCGGATGGTAACATCCGCTGCCTATCTCTTGTTCTATAGACGTCGGTCAGACAAGCCACTCGGTGGGCCTAGATTCCAAGAGATCTTTGAACACTTCGATAGAGAGCGCAACTCCGCCGATGACGACAACAGTAACAACATGATGTTGGATTCGGGGGAAGGTCAGCGTCTCGGCCAAGGCTCCTCCCATCGTGGATCGCCGAGCGCTTTGACCGGAGCAGGTCTAGTTCCCCTTCAAGGAAGTCGTGGTTTGGCTAGTGGCAGCGGCGGTCCGACGACTTCCTCTAGCAGCAACAATGGGGTCCGTCTTCTGGCCACCAATGATGACGATACTACTGAGTTGCTGCCGAGTTACCAAGATGCAAGCATGGAACAGGGAGATGTTGGTGGTGGCGGGCTGTTGGATGACGATACTGACATGGGCGCGCAGCTCTCGTGGGCGAACCAGCACCAGGACCAGCTGCATAACAGCATTGAGGGTGACGATGAAGGCATTGTTCTTGATAATGAGTTCGACAATTCTGGGTCAGCAGCTGCCATGCCGGGCATGACGTCCGTCATTGGGACGAATACCTGGAGTTTCAACAATATCGTCGGCAATCCGGGGTCGGCAGCTGGCGATGATGATGAGGGCGACCTCGATAGCAATGTCGCCGATGCCGACGGCAACTCGTCTGCGCTGGACGATTTTGCTGACGACATGGAGATGATGGGCATGACTGCCGTCATGTCGGTCGAGCCTGGGACTGGGTATGATGAGCCGGAGGAACCGCAACGGCCGACGCAGCAACCGGAAGACGAAAAGTTTTTGGGGTTCGATGATATGCCTATGAGGGAGCCTTCGGTGCAGGAGCAGGACCATATGGGCCAGCTCGCGGCGCAGGCGTGGGATCGCAGTGAGCAGCACCAGCAGTTACATACTGTCCCGCCAGCTGAGGCGCAGCTGTTGCTTGATGGCGATGAAGATGGGGATAGCGATAAGGTTGCCGAGATCCATGTCGAGGAGGATGAGGATACCGACGTCGCGCACAAGAAAACACAGTGATTACCATCATGTGTTATATCTTTGAGGTTGACAGTCAGCGAAAGGTACCACCTACTACGTATATGCCTGTCTGGGATTGGTGTTTTTGGTTTTTGATTTTTGATTTTTAGTCTATTTTACCTACCCGCCTACCCTCCACCGTGGAGTTCTGATGTTGTGCGCACGTTCAGGGATAAAACAGCGTTTCTTTCTCGTTCGGTAACATACATACGACTGACTATATCCTTGTGGATTATCGGTTGGCAAGGTTGGTTGGGTTTACATTAGGTATCGTTATGATCGCGAAAAAGGGGTTTGTATTTGTTGCGTGGTTGTCTTTGTATGGGTAGTTGGTTTGGCATGGTATTCATTTCAAGAGAAGAACTAACTAGCTACCTTGGTAGCTAGGAGGGGGAGACCAGAAGGGCCACAGCAGCGCATGTAAAGACGGACGGGGTTGGAAGGACGGGTGGGCTGGTTGCATTCATGATAGATTCTTGTCTTCTTTTTTTTGGTTCCGGTTCTGGGTCGCGTACACTATTCATTCATCATCATATCATCGTTCCAACCTTTATGGCTTTTCCTGGTGGCGTCTGTTTGCTGTCTGTCTTGTCTACTTTTTGTAGTTTGTGATGGTGTTCAATTTCATTCCGGTAGGCCTCATTTTTAGACCTACTAAAGCTGGGAGTAGGTCGACTGACTGGTTTTGTAATTGGTGACAAAGGACAACAAGACAGAAGACCGGACTCCCCCTATACTCCACGAACTTTAGCATACGGAGGTCATTGTATCGTATGAGACAAAGTCAAGCTGTCATAGTCAAAGTCAAAGGATACACTAGTAGGCAAATCCGGTATATAAGTAGTAGCAATCCCCGGTGCTATTTTATTTAACTGACTTTTTTTTTAACACATTCCATTCTACAGCAGAACTGAGAGCCAATCAACTCGCCCAAAGAAATACCTTCCCGTATAAAACATGGATGCATGGGACGGACTAGAGTCAATAGCCCGGGCCGCAACCCTCCAGCACTGCACTCCAGAAGACGAACCACACGCCGATACGGTGGAACGATGGCAAGCCTTGTTCGGATACACATACGCCGAGGCAGTGCAGCAGATTAAGGATAAGAGACGCGATCTAGGTCAGACCACCTTGTCCGAAGCATCATGGGAGACGATATCGGCCGATAGAGAGGCTGAGGGTTTCGACAAGGAGACATACGAACATTCGTGCTGGCTTGCCAGATCCAAGTCTGCTCGACACCATGCCGTCGTCACCGGCCCACCACCACCACCTTTACCAGCAGGTCAAAAGAGGGTCATTAGACCGCAAATCTACCTCCTCAAACTCGAAGGCCCACTACCAACACCAAACTCTCTTGGTCTGGAGGAATCACACCGGCCATCTTTAGCGGAACGGACGACTCGGGCCAGCCAGCGGCCTTCTGCAAGGTCAGCGCGGCAGAAAGGGGACCATTCTGGGCCGTTTCTCCGACATGAAGTCGTCCTTCGAGCCTATCTTCATCCACTATTCCGTCGCGGAGAAATCGTTGTCTGATATTTGTGTCTACCCGACGCTCGGCATCGACACCACTTTGCCGCAGCATCGCGCAACACAGTCGGTGATGGTCCGGCCCGCGCAGGACGAGGACCCCGTGTGGTACTTCTTCTACGGCACACTGGTAGACCCTGCAGTGCTTAAGCGGCTGTTGGAACTGGATCGCGAGCCGACGTACAGGTCTGCTAAAGTCCTGGGAGGCAAGCTTTAAGTCTGGGGCGGCAAGTATAAGGCGCTTGTGGATGCCATATCGACAGGCATAAACGAGTCTGTCGTTGAGGGGAGCGCGTTCCTGGTCGAGGACCACGACCAGGAGGAAGCGCTGTGCCGGTATGAGACGGACCAGTACGAAGTCGTTCGGTGCGGGATCGAGATGGAGGGCGGAGTGGTGGTTCGCGGGCTGACATTTCGTTTTATCGGGGACGTTGCATCGTAATTAGCCCTTTATTATATTGAGTTAAGGCAATATTTAATTTTTGTGGTATTAGATGCATAGCATTGAACGTTCGGCATACCGATTTGCACACATTTTGGAATAGGGGGCTCGAAGATGGGAAGTATGTCCGGGGATTACTCGAGATGCAATAACAGAGTTACGACCCGCATTTATGGTACTGCTGTAGACGAATAGAAAAAGAAAGAGAGACACACTCTACAGGAGGGTATGATCCAATGATCATGAGTGAGATATGCAGTTACGAAGCCCCTATTTTGGACTCGCCCACAATGGTCGAGTCAACACTGGCCAGCTTCTATCGACAAAAAAGGAATCAAAGATAGAACGCGTGGGAGGTTTTTTTTTTTTTTTTGAGTTAGGTATATACCTTGTGTGGACGGCGGCCTCGGTCTTGAGGTAATTGTTCCGTGGCTGCTTTTGGTTTGCCTTTCTTTTTTCTTCTCCTTGAGTACGTAGTTTTGCTTTTAAGCAGGTTGTTTTGTTTTAAATAGGTAGTTTTGTTAGGTACTTCCATTCTGTCTGGTTTGACATGGAATAGAACTTTCTTCGGGCATAGCACTGTCCCTACCTTACAAACCTGCCTGGATAATCATTAACTGTGATTTATTGTATATGTCCAGCTCGTAAAACTTCGCAAGTTATGCATTGTAGGTACCTAAAGCCAGCCAGTAGAATCTCTCCTGCGCTACCCAGCTATGTATGATATCAATGAGGCTGCTTGCTCTGTCTGCTTCACTCCGGTGAGCTTCAAACGAAACGCATGTATGTCTCGCGCTCCATGCCCACATATCTATAAGGTAGTTATTGCAATGGCTCCCCTCCCTATCTCTATCCTCGTTGCGTATTGCTTTCCCCCCTTCCCATATCTCCGTACATAAACCATACCATATAAACAAACAGACAGTAAAAGTACAAAGCCAATTCTTTGCTCTCTCTCTCTCTATCCCTCCAGTCCCTAATACCTAAAGTAAGGTAGCTCATATACCTCCCAAAAACAGATAAAACATCCGCTAGACCAAAGCATATAAAACCCCCGGCCACCAAGTCCAGAATCTGTCCAGGCAATTTACTGCATAGTCTTCAAGAACCCGTCGAGATCAAAACTCTCCTCGTACTGACTATTATCCCAAAGCTCGCCCAGCCCATCAAGCCAAGCAGCCTTCTTGCCAGGCTGCCGAACATCGCCCGTCTCGATGTCAATGATATCCTCCTCCCTACCCTCGATGGCCCCTGGACCACCATCTTTCGGTTTCTCAGTGATCAGACCCGGGCCAGAGTCGCCCAGATTGAACAGATCCAGAATTTGATCAGTATCCATCGTCGCCAAGCCCGCGTTCTGCTGGTTGACCACGGTACTGGCGACGTCGATCTTGAAGCGCTGCAGGCTCAGAATCTTCTCCTCGAGCGTGCCCCGCGTGATCAGACGGTAAACATTGACCACCTTCTTCTGGCCGATACGATGCGCACGGTCCATGGCCTGGAGATCCTTCTGCGGGTTCCAGTCGTGCTCGACAAAGATGACTGTGTCGGCCCCCGTGAGGTTAAGACCGAGACCACCGACGCTGGTCGTGAGCAGTAGCACATCGTAGGACGGATCACCGTTGAACTTGTTGACAATGTCTTGGCGGCGATTGGCCTCGACGCCGCCGTCGAGACGGAGAAACGAGACCGAGGGCAGCATGCTCTTGAGCACAGTATTCTGCACCATGTCGAGCATTTCCTTCATCTGGCAGAATATCAGGGCGCGATGCGGCTTGATGGGAGTGTAAAGCGGGTCGGACGAGTCTTGGCCTTCAACACCGATACCGCAGTCGACGAGGAGGTCTCGAAGAGCTGTAAGCTTGGGTGCGTGCACTGGGTCCTCCAGGCTGGTGTTCTTCTTCGCCAAGAACATCTGGGTATCTTCGTAGGACCTGTGGCCGGGCTTCATCACGAGAGCTGGCGAGTTGCACAGTTTGCGCATGTACTGCAGAGCCTGGAAGATATGTTGCTTTGCTTCTTTGTCGTCGCGACCAGCTTCTTCGGTGAGCTTTTTGGCCTCCTTCTTAGTAAAGTCCTCGAACAGCTTCCTCTGGAGATCGCTGAGGTCGCAATAGTAGTTCTGAAGGATCTTGGGCGGCAGATCGTTGAGCACCTCTTCTTTGAGGCGACGCAGAAGGAACGGCAGCACTTGTTTGTGTAATGCTTCAATCGCCAGTGCGCCAGCTTCTTGTTCCTTGGACGAGGCTTTGCTGTACCGACTGTTTGCGATTGGTTTCGCAAATCGGTCCAGGAAGACCTTTTCAGCACCCAAGAAGCCTGGCATCAGGAAATCGAACAAAGACCAGAGCTCCAGTACGTTGTTCTGGATCGGCGTGCCCGTCAGGATGAGCCGGTGGTTGCTTGCCAACCGCTTGACAGCCATGCTAATCTTTGCCTTGGGATTCTTGATCAAGTGTCCTTCGTCGAGGACGACATAGTTCCAGTTGTACTTCTCGATAATGTCGATGTCGTTTCGGCAAACATCATACGAGGTTACCACGATGTCCGTCCTATCCAGCAGCTCCCTCATCGCTTTACGTTCTGCAGGGGGCCCAACGTAGGCCGTGACGCTGAGGAAAGGAGCATAGGTCTTGATCTCTTGCTGCCAATGTCCTGAAAGGGTCGGAGGGCACACAATCAGAGAAGGGAGCCTTCTCACATCGGGGGAACCCGTCTTTGCAAATTCTTCGGCACGCTGGTGATGGTCACTAGCAACAATGCAGAGCGTCTGGAGTGTCTTGCCGAGACCCATGTCATCGCAGAGAATGCCATGGAGATGATACTTGTTCAGGAAGTGAAGCCAGTTGACACCTTCCTGCTGGTACGAGCGTAGCTCTGCTTTGATCGCCACGGGGATCTGGAACGGCTCCACCTTCTTCGGATCAAGCAACTGACCGATGAACGTACGCTCTCGGTCTCTTCCCTTCAGCAGCTCTTGAGAGAGGCCCGGGGGATCGGGGATGCCAGCCTCAAGAGGAACAAGCTTGACAAGAGTGGCGAAAGATGTAGTGGCGATGAGTCTAATCTCCTGGTCTGAATCGCTCATCCGACCCAAAACGGGCACAATGAGAAAGATCACATATGGAAGAATCCTATCGCCCATGACAGCAATCAGGTGGTAAATGACCTCAATGGCGCCCTGGCGGAATTGGAGGTCGACGGGGTTGTTGATGGACGGTAACACCTTCTCGACCAAGGCGGTCATACCTTCAACGGTGATGACGCTGCATATCGTGGCCATACACTTGGCTGCCATGTACCGGAAGATAGATAGCTCAGAACGCAATGCATTGATGATTAGAGGCACCTGTCTCATGACGAAGGGATGGAGGGCAGGGTGTAGGGTAGGAGTCATGGTGCGAATGACCGACATGGCATCGACAACTTCTTGTCCGATGATACCCTCAGGATCCTTCACATCCGCGGGTAGAGTACTGGTAGAGAAAGCCCTTATCAGAGGTGCTTCCATGAACGTCTTAAGGCTCGATACTTTGTCCAGAAGCTCAGCGCCGAAGGTCTGTGACAATATCTCCAGTGCTTCCTTGGCACCACGGCGTGTGATGCGAGCGCCCTTTGCCTCTCTGGCGAATGCCACCGCATCAGCGTGGTCGACTCGGTCCTCTTCCTTGTGCATCGAGAGGAGAACGCTGGTCTTGGTGCCGTGCGCCGACCACTCGGGGGTCTCCGCAGTCTCAACGCAAGAGAATTTGACCAAGTTCGAGACCACCTTGCCGGCAGGGCCGGTCCGATTGGATTCAGTAAACATCTCGACCAGACGGGCAATTGTTGCGGCGGAGCGGTGTTGCAGTTCTTGGTTCTCTTCTCCTTTAATGCTATCCATTATCGCCTTGATAAGAGGGCTAGGTTTCTTGGGAATGGTATTTATGCCAACTAGGGCACAAGCAGCAGCAGCTCGGATGCGTGCATCGCGAGCTTCCTTGGCTGCCTTCGCCTCTGAAATGGCCGCCACTACTGTCTCTTTGGCCTCCAACATTTGCGGAAGCGCGATCAGCCTCTGGCCGGGTGCCATAGCTTTCTTCAGCCTATCAAAGTCCTCGCCAACGACCTTGTCGGCATCCGCAATAGAGAAAGCAGTAGGGCCAGCCTGTGGTTCACCCTGGACAACGGGAGCAAGGCTGGGGATTTTGGATAGCTTCCCATGTTCGCGGAATAAGCTGAGGAGCTGGCCTGCTTGCGACCGCACACGCTGAACATAGCTCACCAAATCCCGGTAATGAGATGGCCTGTCTTGCTCAATGATTTTCTGCAAAGGCTGGACAAACCGACTGGCGTCACCGGGACCAGAATTCTTTCCGTATTCATCGATGACCATGGCAGCTGCCAGTTGCATCGAAGCATATGTCGAAGTGAGACCGGGTAGAACCAATTCGTCATAGGATGCAAGTGCAGCGGGTGGGACCGAAGCCATGACGAGACCCATGGCTTTGGCCGCCGAGATACGCGAGCGAACCAGGGTGTCCATTCCCACCAGGTCCACGTCGCCTTGGATCATGTGGCCATCGACATCATGGGTATGAGTAGTCGTAGGAATATCATCGACCTTGGTGGATTTTCTCCTACGTTTTGGCGCCCGTTCGGCACCCTCTGGCGGCGATGACTTTCTCGTGCCAACGGGGGTAATATTGCCCGGCAGAGAGTATGTTCCTCCAGACGGCTTCTGGAAGAGGGTTGGGTCCATCGGGATAGGATTCCGCGGGACGCCAATGGGATGAAGCGTCAGTTTCATAAGCGCTTCCACGTGGGGTTCGAACTCATCCGCAAGTATGGTAGATTGCTTAGCAAGGTTCTTGACGAGCGCCTTCCACAGCTCCATTGACATGGCCAGCGTCTCCTGGTCTCTCTCAACAAGAATATTTTGGAAAATGAGCCGAAGGATCCTTCCCGTGAGCCAGCCTTGTGATGTTTCGTTACCGAGATTGACGAAAGTCATCAAGGCCTTGAGGACAGCAAGTCGCACGGATGTGATGGTGTGTCGAAGGAAGGGATAGAGCCTAGGCACAAGGAGGGTGAAAGACCTCTCCTCATCTTCGGCTGCGGACAGCTTCATAGCTTCCAGGACTTCAGGGAAGCTACAAAGTGTCGCCAGCAGGTCCATGATCTTGCCGGTCGAGGCACTCAAATCATCGCCCAGGTTGGAGAGACTCTCCCAGACAATGTTGATCATGCCATCAACGGCTGCTGGCCGCAAGGTTACGAACTCCTTCGCCATGGGGATCAACGTGGCGGCGCTGACTGAGCGGACATCATCGTCAGCATCGCCGAGACCTTTCATGACGGCGCGAATAACGCCGTCTATCATGTCACCATCCATCAGGAGCAGGTCTTTTCTGACGGCCACCACGTATCTGAGGCCAACCATACCGCCATGGCAGATGGCCCAGTTATGCATCTCCAACTGGAAGTCATCCTGCATCACCATGCGATACAGCAGCTGGTATATGCCGTAGACGGATTCTGGGGGTACGTGGCGGAGGACCGAGCCCAGCGTTTGACCCACTGTTTCCCGAATCGGGGCGACAGAGGTATCTGAACTGTAATCGGTGAACTTGTCAAGCATAAGCACGCAGCAGAGGCGACAGGCCAAGTCATCCAACCACCGTCGGTTAAGCTCGTAATTCTCCTCGCGGGACTTTCCTTTTAGTCTGCCAGCGCCGCCGCCTTGGACCCTAATGACCTCCCTCAAGCCCATGGCCGCACCATGACGCGTCTCCCACTGCGGGTCAAACAAGTCGACCTTGAGGAAATCGCACAGTCGCTCATATGGCCACTCGCTACCTTCCATGCTGTCGTCAACCTCAAGCTCGGACTTGATGGGCATGACAGGGCCCTTGAACTCGGTTACAACCTTGGTGTCCTCGTCCACATCGGTAGGCCTGTCCAGGGTGAAGTAGTCATTGACTTTCCCATTACTCTTGGACTCGGGATCTGCAGTAAGAGGGTCGTCGAGAAGGGTATCGGAGCCGGCGGTGGCAGTGCGGCGAATCTGTAGGTCCCCAAACCCTGCTTTCCCCAGGGCGGTCTTCTGAGCTTCCCGCTTCCGTTTCCGTTTGAGAACGTTAAGCTGTCGTGCGCTGAGGCCGGATTCCTCGTTGGGCTGATTCTGGCTCGCGTTGGCTTCCTGTCGGCCAAATCCATTCATGGCAGAGGCATCATGGGGCGTGGCGGGGCTGAAAACAGCTTCGTTGATGATAGGTATCTCCTCATCCTCAAAGGCGCGTCCAAGAAGACCGAGTCGGCCAATCAGCGTCTTCTTCTGATGGGTTAGTCGGACCTGTGGGTCAAGGGCAGCAAGGGCATAGTCCACAGTACCACCTCGAAGTAACGGTCTTCCGAACTTTAAGATGTTGGCTACGTCGAGGGCATTAAGGTTGAAAAACTCGTCGCCGCTCAAGAAGAGCTCCTTATCCTCTTCTTTCTTGATGGACGAAGAGCCACCACCGGGCTCCTCCTTTTTCCATGGGGCAAGCTCTTGGTCGGCATTGGGGTCGTAAGGAGGTGCATGTTCGATGATCTTGCCTATCGCCTTGGCAGCAGTACTCCGAGTCTCCCAGTCTTTGTGGCGGAGGTAAGGAACAACCCTGGAGAGAAGGTTGAAGAGTTCCTCAGGATGCTGTTTCTGCCAGTCGGCGAGCTGATTTACGGCAGTTTCCCGGATCAGCCGGGTGCTGCCCGTCTCGAGGATCGTTACGAGCCGGTCAAGCCGAGACGCCATTTTGTATTCATGTCAATTATCCCGGGCTCTAGGATGTATGTGGCTAGTATGCGGTGGATGACATAGCACTATGATCTTGGTTAGCGATGCATGTTATGAAAGAAATGGAAGTGAGGTCTGAAAATCATGAGAGAGTTTTGTGGTATAAATAGGCAGATGTAAGATAGGGGTGATGGGTAAGTGACAAGGAGTGAATGGGGTTATGTGTGTCATGGCAGTGGGTGCCTGGGAAGTGACAAGCAGTGAAGACTCATCAACCAGGCACTGCCTGACTGCACATGCAACAGTTCATGGCATCGCGGAGGCTTTTTCATGACATATGTGTGAATGTGAATGTGAAGGTGAAGCCAGACTCAGTATATTGTTGGAGTGACTCGACCACCCAAAAACGAACATCTTTGTAAGTCCAACGGGAGCCAATAACATACCCCAAGTTTGGCTGCACGACCCACAAGATGTTTGCACCAGTGGAGAGAAGCTACTAAGACAGTCGCCAGGTGCAGAGTGCAAGCCTATCAAAATATCAAAACCTTCCACCCTTTCATGACTAAAACCATCTCTGTCAGCCGGGTTGAAAAAAAAAGCGCATGCAGTCTTGATAACATTTTATGAATGCAAGTAAACAACCGAAAAGGGGAAATAACGGTTGGTACCTACGGTGAAGCAAAAGCCAGGTGACGGTGAGGCTAAGGCGTGAGGCCAGTTCGGAGTCGGTTTTGGCTCGTTGTGGGCCTGAGGCCAAATTTGGGTGGGCAGAGGTACGTGCAGGCGTGCAGGCGAGCAACAAAAGTGCAGTGGAATTTTCGGGTGGAGGGCAACGGCTGTCTATAAAGAATATTGGTTTAAATTTATAGACAGCCGACGCTCCCACGTCGCTCCTTTCAAAATTTAGCGCCATCGGCCCCCTGTCCATGCGTCCCCCCAGTCCCGGGCTTCCGGCCTTCTGATAGGTCGATCCCAGATCAAGCTCCAGAATTTTGCGGCTTGCATGGGGTGCCTTCTACGTCCTTGCATGGGTCCATGGCTACCCACTCACGACTCCCAGAATACCTGACCTACGGACTCCAGAAAAGGCTACAGAAAACAACGAAACACCATCAGAAGGAAAGAACCTTTGGCATTACCATTGAATAGACGGACGGAAACATCAGAAGCCATCACCATCGATTCTTTTTCTCATTCTGACTTCATTGATTTCGGCGGCGGTCGCGGCAACCAACACGAACCGCCACATTCCCCAATAAAGCCCCGCCAACGAGGAACAATGAAGGCAACAACGTGTCCACCTCTTAACTCCCTCGAGCAGTGACCAGCAGTCTCTCACCCTTGGCTTTCTCATCGGCTTGATCGATGGCTCAGAGGCGCTTGCTCATGGTTATTGATCAGACGCCTCGAGAGTTCAGGTAACTCCCGTCTTTGTTCTGTTCCCTGCCCTGCGCCTGCGCAAATCGACGTTTGTTGAAGGCACAGCACTCCCGGTATTGTGGTGTATCAACCAAATATGGTACCGCGATGCGGGTTCTAACTGAGAAGGCACCACAAGACAGCATGAACAACAGCAGGCCGCCCGCCAACTCCCATCGCCGGTTTCCAGGTTGGATACTTCTGCCAGGCTGTTTGTCGGAAGCTCAGGAAGGCAGATCATCGGCTAGTACCTGAGCTGCGTTAGTGCCTGCCTGTGAGAAGCAAGCCGCACATGCATTCGGATGATGCCGTCTAGATGCAACCTGTAACTGCAGCAAAAGTCAAAGCCACCGAAATGTCGGATCTGAACAATGCCCGACAACAGTCAGCATCATCCAGCCCCGTTTCCTTTCAGGCTACCGCCGCTCTCGATCATCACCATCACTCTCCCCATTGTCATATGTTAGGGTGCGAGTGCGAGCACGAGTCCCAAAGGGCGAGAAGACGGCCAGTCCCTTCTGGTTTGGCGAAGGGACCTTTTGACACTTGTTGCATTCCAACACCAAACCCTACTTTGGACTGGTACCCCCCTACAGTACTACGAGATGTACGGATTAGGTGGAGCTCTCTATATTGGGTTTGCGGAGTGGACCGCAACTATGTACACTGGCCGATGCATGGATATCAGCATCATCAAATTTTCTCCGTCTGGCAGCAAGATGGAAGACCTGCGCACACTGTGACGTTGTTGCCCATTGCACATGTAAGGGTACGGTTACATATGCAATTCGAGGGGTGATACACCCGATGCTGTGTGACTGGGAGGACTGTCTTTTTCTTCCATTTCTACTACCCTTATATTATCGAAGCCAAGTGGCAGGAGGAGAATGAAGATGCGCACTCCAGGAGAACATCGCGACGGAAGTTGTGCAGCTCTACCGTAGACCTACCGGTATTTGTGCGTGTCCGTGGTGCAAGTCCGAAGCCACGGGAAACACGAAGGATATCCGTGCAGACCACGCCACTCCTATGTACGCTATCCGTACAGTGCAGGCGGTATATTGCCTGGCTGGGACTCCTATGCCCTTGATCTTGATAGTACGAGGATTTAAGTTAAGCACCAGAGGTCATGAGCAGATTCAATACGCGTCTTAAAGCCAAATACTAGACGTTCGGATGTACCTCAGTGAAATGTGCTTGCGTGCTGTTGTGCTGAGCCAACAACTCTGTTCCTGCCCCATAAGCGGCCGTTGTGTTGATAGAGTCACGTGGTGAACCGAGAGGTCCAAGCTTGCGACGAGGAACCGCGAGCGAGCGACCGTGTCGAACGCGCGCCTGTAGCACGAAAGTCAGGGCCCCTCAATCACACCAAGGTTTGTCCCTTCCGTGGTATCTCACTGCCAGACGATCCAACAATTCGGCCCAAATACATATACAAGCCAATAACTCGATGCTGCTCACCACGACAAACCATTTATTCGACTCCCAGCATCTGCGTTGATGCACGACCGCACAAGGTCTCGACTTAGAATTGGTTGCATCTTTTCCGGCGCGATACCCCCTCCCCAACACACACACACACCTCTGCTGTCGAGTTGACAGCATCCCATGACAAGCATGCACATCAAGCAGATTATCATCCAAGGTTTCAAAAGGTAAGCAAAAGACCCGGTCGACGCGCTTTTAAACCTGTTCTGCACGCGTATTGCATTCTGCTCTATCGCATCATGTTGTTGCGCGCGCTACATGTACTGATCCGAGACGTGGACCAGCTATAAGGAACAAACTGTTATCGAACCCTTCTCGCCAGGCACCAACGTGATTGTCGGACGAAATGGCTCCGGCAAGAGCAACTTCTTTGCGGCCATTCGATTTGTCCTCAGCGATGCCTACACAAACATGAGCCGCGAAGAGCGGCAAGCGCTCCTCCACGAGGGATCCGGCTCAGCCGTCATGTCAGCCTACGTCGAGATTATTTTCGACAACACCGACAAGCGCTTCAGCGAACCTGGTGACGAGGTGGTCATCCGGAGGACGATTGGCCTAAAAAAGGACGAGTACTCTGTGGACAAGAAGGTTCAAACGCGAGCCGATGTCCTCAAGATTCTCGAAACGGCCGGGTTCGCCAAGGAGAACCCCTTCTACATTGTGCCCCAGGGCCGTGTGGCGGCCATCACCAACATGAAGGAAAATGAGAGACTGAATCTATTGAAGGAGATCGCAGGAACGAATACCTACGACGACCGCCGGATACAGTCGCTCAAGATCATGGCCGAGACCAACAGCAAGCGCGAGAAGATTGACGAGCTTTTAGACTACATCAAGGAGCGTCTGAGCGAACTGGAAGAAGAGAAGGATGAGCTACGTGACTTCCAGGAAAAGGATCGGGAACGGAGATGCTTGGAGTACGCCCACTGGCATCGCTTGCAAGAGACGAACGCGCACACTCTGGAACAAATAGAAGAGGCGAGGCAGGGTGGCGCAGGTGCATCTACTAAGGATCGTGCCCAGCTGCAGAGGACCGAAAAAGAGATTGCAGCCTTGGAGCATCGGTATCAGGAGATGCAACAAAACCTGGAGCTACTGGCCATCGAGCGACGCCAGCTGGACGAAGATCGCAGGGAGACGGTTCGGGCGCGGGCGAAAGCGGAGCTGAAGTGTAAGCATCTTGACGAGACTCGGCACGACCGTGAGCAGAACCAGCGACAACAGGAAGCGGATCTTGAGGATGTGAGGCGCAAGATCCAAGCCGCAGAGAAAGAGCTTGCCCAGATCAACCCGGAATACCAGAAATGGAAGACCGAAGAAGCCAGTATCAAGACCGAGCGGGATATGGCCACCGCTGGTCGTAACCGTCTCCTCACCAAGCAGACTCGCGGCACCCAGTTCAAGAGCAAAGCCGAGCGAGATGCGTGGCTCAAAAATGAGATTAATGAGATCACGACGTCTCTTGGCGCACAGAAAGCCAATGAAATGGATACAAAGGAGCAAGTGAAATCTGTCGAGGCTTCCATTGAGCAATTGGCAAACGACATTCAGAAAATGAGGGACGATATTGAGGGCTATGGTCCAAAACGGGCCGCGCTCACCGAAAAGCTGACCAAGGCTCAAGAGACTCGTGATCAGCTTATCGAAGAGCGGAAAAGGCTTCGGCGAGAGGACGACCGGCTCAATTCCCTCATTGGGAATACCCGGAAAGAGAGGGACCATGCAGAGAAGGACCTCTCGCATACCATGGACTCGGCGACTGCCAGAGGTCTCGCAGCGGTCAGGAGGTTGAAGAGAGAGAAGGATATTCCGGGTGCCTACGGAACACTCGCGGAGTTGATGACCGTACCAGTGGAGGCATACCGGTTGCCGGTCGAGCAAGTGGCTGGTAACAGTCTCTTTCACTACGTGGTCGACAACGAGGAGACTGCCACGATGCTCTCCGACCATCTCTTCAAAACCTTTGGCGGTCGGCTTACATTTATGCCTCTCGAGCAGCTACGGCCTCGGCAGGTAAAGATGCCAAGAGCCTCGGATGCTCAAGCGCTCATCAGCAAGATCGAGTTTGACCCAGAGTACGAGAAGGCCTTCCAGCAAGTCTTTGGCCGTACAATAGTCTGTCCCAACTTGACGGTCGCCGCTCAGTACTCTCGGACTCACAGCCTGGATGCCATTACGCCAGAAGGCGATACGACAAACAAGAGAGGTGCTATGACTGGAGGCTATGTCGATTCCAGGCGATCACGGCTGGAGGCGGTGCGAAAAGTCAATGAGCTGCGAGACTTATATGACCAGCAGCAGGCCGATGCCGACAAGATTAGGAGAGAGATTGAGGTGATCGACCAAAAGGTCACGAACGCCAATGGTGCGGAATACAAGCTGGCACAGGAACTGCGCCAGTTTGAACAAGGCATTGACCCCCTAAAAGCGGAACTACGAAGCAAGATTTCTCAGCAGGCACGCGAGCAAACCCATCTCGAGAAGGCTATACAACGTCAGAACGAGGTGGAGAAGAACTTGAAGCAGTTCGACGATAGCATCGCAGCGCATCAGGCCGAACTTGCATCGGAGTTCAAGAAAGCACTGTCGGCAAGTGAGGAACGTCAACTCGAGGAGTTCAGCAAAGAGGAACATCGGCTGAAACAACAAGTCAAAGAAATCAGCAACAAGCGGATGGATCTGGAGAGGCGCAAGAAACTGCTCGAAACTCAGCTCAACGGTCATCTCAAGCCGCAGGAAGATCAATTACGGAGCCAAGCTTTCGAGAACTCGTCGGCCGGTGGCAGTCAAGTCTACAAGGAGGCCCAAAAGGAGCTCAAGAAGGCGCAGAAGGCTGCAGCAGAAGTCGAGAGGCAATTACGGGAAAATGAGGAGAAGACCGAAGAAGTGAGCGGTGAAGTCGCGCAGCTAGAATCGCAGAGGGCCCAAAAGGAGCAAGAGCAGCAGGAGCTGCAGAAGCGTATCGACCATTATCAGAAGAAGATGGAGAAGAACATCCAAACAAAGGCGCGTCTCATCAGCCAAGCTGCTGAATACGCCAAGAATATAAGGGATCTTGGTATCTTGCCCGATCAGGCGTTTGGTAAATATGAGAAGATGAAATCCGAGCAGGTAATATTTATCCCTCCCGTCCTTTAGTCTCCAAGGTCTATCCGCTAACAGCCAGCACACAGATCGAAAATAGACTGCGAAAGGTCAATGAGGCGCTTAAAAAGTATAAGCACATCAACAAGAAGGCGTTTGATCAATATAACAGCTTCACGACGCAACGGGAACAGCTGCTCAAGCGGCGAAAGGAGCTCGATACATCGCAGGGCTCGATCGAGGAGCTCATTGAGCATCTTGACCAGGCCAAGGACGAAGCCATTGAGCGGACGTTTAAGCAAGTGTCCAAGGAGTTTGCGACTATCTTTGAGCAGCTCGTCCCTGCTGGTCACGGTCGTCTTGTTATCCAGCGTAAGGCGGACAGAGGCAACAAGGGCCGCAATAACAACCAAGAAGACTCCGACGAGGAGCCGGCTGGTGTTGAGAATTATACGGGTGTCGGTATTAGCGTGTCGTTCAACTCCAAGGTCATGGATGAGCAGCAGAAGATTCAGCAGCTCAGCGGTGGGCAGAAGAGTGAGTCTTATTTTGCGTGTCATCATGCCTCATGTACAGTCTGCTAACAATTTTGTTGTGTGTAGGTTTATGCGCTCTGTGTCTCATCTTTGCGCTGCAGGCGGCCGAGTCGAGCCCGTTTGTTATCTTTGACGAGGTGGACGCCAACCTGGACGCGCAGTACCGGACGGCGGTCGCGAGCTTGCTGGATTCGATATCCAAGACGCAGCACACGCAGTTCATTTGCACCACGTTCAGGCCTGAAATCGTGTTGGTGGCGGATAAGTGTTATGGTGTGACGTTTCACAACAAGACGAGCACGATTGATTGCGTGCCTACGGAGGAGGCGCTGAATTTTGTGGAAGGGCAGAAGAAGTAAGGCTGTCGACACTCTGTGTGTATATTAAAGGCTGATGATGGTGGTGCGGTGTGGGTGACTTGGCTTTTGGTGGGTATATTTGTGGGTGGGCTGTGTGTCGTTATGGTGGATGTATTTATTTCCTATTCCCCTTTTGATTTCGTTGTCAATGGCGTTCGTTGGGTCGGTCGTCTCGGTCCGGTTTGGAGGAGGCAGGCGTGGCAAGCCAGCCTGGGTCGTTAATTATGTTGTTCTTCCGGGACCCTTTTATCTTCCGAACCCCTGAGGTGGTGTGGGAAACAAAAGGGGTGCTAAGTAACTAATTACCTAGCGAAGGACGGAGGCAGACAGGCAAGCGGCTTGTTTATATCCGGTAGCATTATACCTGTGCTAGCTGTCTATACTGTTTTCTTTATATGTCTAGCTGGCAAATTTTATATTTCTGAGCTCATAACAGTATATCTACCAGTGATATGCAAAGCCAGGTCGTCACGTCAATAACTGCCCAATTTCTGAATAGACTTTTCTTTTACCAATTGCATCATTCATGCCCTTAAGGTTCCCGCCCGACGCCTAACACTATCAGCAGACTGCTAAAACAAGCACACCTATAGTAAGTCAGTAAACTAAACTATACACAGTATATATAATGTCTCGATCATTCCGGATTAGGTGCCGGTCCCGAGTCAACTTCCTGCTCATGCTCATGCTTGGCCTCCTCCTCCATCTTCTTCAGCTTCTCCTGCCCTTCCTCGGTCGTAGCATCAATGATCTGCTCCTCTAGACTCAGAATGCCGGCCTGTTCAAACCGTCACATCGTTAGCACACATGGAATTACCACTCAACAAAATCATATGGTCAAACTTACCTCTCCAAGCTTCCCCACAAGCTCTTCCGCCTCCTCAACCGTCATATTCCCCAAAACCTCATTAACCTTGTCCAAACTCCCCGTCTCCAGCGCCTTCCGCATCTCAGGCGTGAACGCCTCAAAAATCTCCCGTCCCGCCTTCTCAGCTGGGTCTTGGCTGTCCTTCGGCGGGATCTTAATATTAATCACCGTGCCCGGCTCGACAGCATGCAGCTGGATCTGCTCGACGCCCGCGGTCGTGCCGTCCTCGGCCTCCTTCTTCTTGATCTCGCGCACCCGGTTCCTTATGGTCACGTACGTGTTCTGCACATCTTTGTAGAACACATCGCGCGCCTGGTGACCGGGCGTCGTGATGCGCTTGAAGAAGAGCGACACGCCGTCCCTACCCAAGGCGCGGCAGTACTGCAGCAGAAGCGCCTGGTGCACGCAGTTCTGCGCGTAGTCGTCGCGGCCCTGCAGCTGCGCGTCAAACGCCAACACCAACAACCCGTCGGTCTCCTTTTCCGTCAGGATCTCCGGGTGGGTCTGCAGGTAGGCGTGGCTCTCGCGAGGTTCCGACGACTTGATATCAGCGAACTTGCGCGCTGCGGGTGAAGCATCCAGCTCTGCGTCGTCGTCATCGGCAGCTTTGGAAGTGTCTGAGGCCTTGGACGACTCTGAAAAGTTGGGGTTCAGAAGCTCAACTTTTTGCTCTGCTGCCTTTTTTGTCTCTGAAGATGAGGCCTTGTTGACATAGGAGCTATCAAACCCAGTGTGAAAACTCTCACTCGTAATCTTGCGGCTCTCCTCCTTCTCCAGCTCATCAAGCTTCTTGAATAGTTCCTTCTGGAGATCGGTGACCTTCTGTAGATGGTCGCCAATCTCGGTCACCATGGCGGCGTACCGCTTGTCCTGCTCGATCTTCTTCTCGTCCAGCGCCTTGTTGACCTGGTCTAGCAGTGTGGCCATCATCTTGGTGTACGTTGGCAGCTTCTCTTCCGAGTTATGCACGCCCGCGGGCCGCGGTGGCGGCTCATCGTCCTTTGGGTCGAGCGACGTAGCCGACTCCATCACGGCCTGGAAGGCTACTTCTCCAGGGTTCCGGGTCGAGGCGTCGGCGGCATGGGCTTTTAGGGAGGCCAGCAGGGCCGAGATGCGCTTGATCAGGGCATCGTTGATGACGCGCTCGTACTTGAGCGTCTCGATCTGGTGCCTGCGCTGCTGACGCTCGGCGTGGATCTGGTTCTGCTTGGCACGGATGAAGGAGCGCTTGTCGACGTTGGGATGGACCTCGACGTCGGAGTCGTCGCTGAGCTCGAGCGCGTCCTGGAGGGGGGCAACGGTTAGCCAAGTCTTGTTCACTTATAGGATTGGAGTTTGATAAATGGCGATCAACACTTACCCACTTGCTGTAGTCAACCGGCATTTCTTCAGCTTGTTTCTTTCTCCGTGTGCAAAGTATGGTACTGAAAATGTGAATGATTGTCTTAAAAAGTCGCAGTTGCATGGTATCAGGTGTGGATTATCACGGCCGTGGATTGTCGATGTCGTTGGCGGGGTAGCTGTTAGTGACGAGGTGGGGCAGGAGAAGGACATGGAATGATGGAATCCTACATCACCTCTCAGTCCTCAGCAATCAGGCTTCAGCCTCTTCCATCCTCTTTGAGAACATCCAATGATAACCTGGAACTCATAATCACATATGCATATCACCGTCTCTCCAACCTCTTATCCCAATCCCGATTATACAGCCCATACTCAACCTCCCTTTCCCTTTCTTTCTTCAGTCCCAATCCACCAACACCACACTCCCTCGGCCCCTTTTCCTCCAGCCCATGCACTCCCTCAGAATCAGCCAGCCTCGTAAATACCCTCAGCGCATTATTCCTCCCAATATCAACCAAATCCCTGTTACTAACAGCAACGTGCTCATCAAACCAAACACACCCATTCGGAATACTCTCAAACGGGTAATCAATAGAAAACATGATTGCCCGGGAACCAATCTCCTGCATGGCACACAACAACGCCGGAGTAGAGAAATGTCCAGACGTAGTCACAAACAACTGCTCCCCAAAATAGCCCCTAACCAACTTATCCTTCGCCATAGGCATATTCGGAAACCGGGCCCGATTAAGCTTGTGATCGATCCTGTACAAGTCATAAGGGATATGCTCGCCCATATGCCCAATCACGACCTTCAGTCTCGGAAACCGGTCCAAGACACCAGCTGTCACGATCCCCAAAACATGCATCCCGATCCGGTGCGCATAACCCAACGCCGAATAAGCCAGCCACGGCCTTGCCTTCCACATCTCGTCGTAAATCAACGGCGTAGGTTCTCGCGGGTGCAAGTAAACCGGCGCGCCCAGCTCCTCGGCGACTTTCCAAAACGCATCATACTTCTCTTCATCATAAAACATCATGATATTCTTATCCTCCCCAGCACTCTGATAATCGTTGAGAATCACACCCACGAACCCCTTTGTCTTATCTCCCCAACACCGTCTCAGCTCCTCGCCCGCCTGCGCAGGATCGTGCATGCTCAGCGAGACGAGACCAGCAAACCGTTTCAGGTTTTTGCTGATCTCGGCCGCGAGCCGGTCGTTGGCGAGCGTAGCCAGCTCTTCTGCATCTTTCGGGTTCGTCACACCCTGAGGACCGGGCGAGGAGAGCGAGAGGACCATCATCTCGACGCCGTTTGAGTCCATTTGTGTCAGGCGAGTGCCGTGCACGTCCAGCAGGTTGGCGATCAGGTCGTCGCCGATTACGCCTTTCGGCGCAAGACTAGAAACATCGTATGCCTTGAAGTTTTCTGGGATCGCCCAGGCTTCTTCGAGGGCGATTTTTCCATACATTTTTTGAGGGGGGGTCTGTTTGTTTGTTTTTGTTTGTTTGGTCTGATTGACTTATATCTGGCTGGACGCGGTGTAATGATGGAATGAGTCAAGAAGCTCTCGGCATGTGCAAGAGAAGATGTGTGAACGAGATATGAGTTGATGTGTACCTTATCACCTTCTGGTCAACCTTCCCGTCCCTAGGTAGTAATATACGAAATCATCCATCTATCCTGCCCTCGGACTACACAGCAAAGTAGATAGGTGTGCGGTTGCCGAACCGCACCACCCCCTCTCGACCCCCGCATGAGATGTCTAACAATATCACACCGAAAGGAAAAGCTTAGCAGGTAGCGGCTGATATTCTCAAGTTCACAACCAAGTGCCGAGAAGATATTGGCTGAATGTCGTTTGATGGATCCCTGTTACACCACAAAGCCGGGTATGTGGTGGACAGACAGGAAGACTGCCTGACCTAGCTGGCATATCAGATGTCGTGTTGAAAAGCTTCAGTATGGCGTACCGCTGGTGTCGTTCGGACCTGTACAGGCACTGCTCCGTGTCTGTCTGTCGAATGCTGAGCGTTGCTTCAAAGGGCTGGCTACCTACCTAGGCAGGTCAACAAGAATCAGGAGCAGGTTTCCTCTTTTCTGTCTAGCACGTGTGCCTTCTGCTGCTTGGTTGTGCGGTTAATTCACTGTCAATTGTCACCTTCTATCACCCTTCCAATTTCTCCAAGTATGTACGGAGGTAGGGAGGTGGTCATCGGCCGTGTACAGGAAGGGATAAGGTCAGACGAAGACTAAAGGTTGACAACTTGAGGCGAGGCAGATGAATACCTACCTACCTACCTATCTGCTGTTGCCTACGTACGTACCGTAGGTCAAGGTACATACCCCGATGGTTGTCCTGGTAGGGTAGATATCTGGACCATCAGCGCGTGTCGTTATAGTAGAATATCGTCATATGTCGTTCTCCAGGGCATTATGAAATCAAAGGAACAAATATTCCATTTTATCACAACCAACCCTGAACTCAATAATAATAGAAACCTAAGTAAGCACGAAAAGTTCTCTTTTGTTTACCGAGCCCGAGTCGCCAACTCCCCAGTGAAACCATCCAGAAACCAGACTACCTTAAAGTTATACACGGAATGCTGAGAGCAGAAACGAAAAAGAAAATATGAGATAACGATACACACCATGGGAAAAAGAACAAGCAACAAGAAGAAAGTCAATATCTAAGTTGGTGCTAGAGGGACGACGTAACTCAACGCCTGAACCTCAGTCTTCCGGGGGCGAAGACGGCCTGTATACTACTCAGCCTTGTCCACCTGGGTATCGTCGGGGTCGGTGTCGTAGTTCTCCCCCATCTCAACATCCTCGTCCTCCTGGCCAGGATGCGGCGTTCTGTCATCTTCATCCCCGTCAGCTCCACGCTGGGTCTCAGGCTCTTCCGTCGCATCCTCCGTTCTGGGTCTCGACCGTTGCCGACGGTCGCCACCTCCATCGCTCTGTGACCCGGCAGCAGCAGCAGCATCGGCAGCTTCGTCGGCCGCAGCCGCAGCAGCCGCCTCTTCCTTCTCCTTTTGCTTAGCATTATAAGCCTCCTTCTTCTCTTGGTACTTGGCCATGGCCTGCTGCTCGCGAGCGTGGAATTCGTCGCGCTGGCTGTCGTCGAGGTCCTTCCAACCGCGGGCGAGCTCCTCGTCCATGTTGATGTCGCCGTCGTCGTCGGCCTTGTCGTCACCGTTTTCGGCATCATCATCATGATCCTCCGCTTTATTCTTCTGTTTCTCGTGGAGCAGCGAGGCGCGCGTCTCGTCGCAGTACAAATCGAAGGCGCTGCCGGGCTTCTTGGGTGCCTTGCTGTGTGTGCCATTCGTTTGGTGTTGCTGAGTCGAGAACTCGGAGCTGGGCGAGTGGGTGCGGTTCGGGTTCTGGTTGATGAATGATGGGCCGCCGCCACTGCCGCCGGCGGCGGAGGGCGTGGACTCGAGGTTGGCGAGCATCGAGGGCTTGCGGTGGCCGCGCTTGATGCGCAGGGGCTTCTCTTTTGGCTGTGGGGAGGATTCGGGCGTGTGAGTCGGACCGTGGGTCTTTGTCGACGGGAAGACTGTGGTGGTGAAACTTACAGTTGGTGGGGGGCTCGGGCTGCCGTCGGAGTCTTCCACGTTTGTGCTTGTTCGCTTGGAGAGCTGCTCGAGGAGGAAGGCCCGCTCCAGCCGCATCTTCTCGACCTGCCTCTTAAGACGCGAGAGGCGCATGCGGGCGGCATCGTTGGCCTCTTCGACTTCGATTGTGCGCTGCTTCAGCTTGATGCATTTCCGGCGGTAGGCTTCCTCGACCGAGGGAGGAAGTGCGGGCGGGATTGAGGTAGCTGCGACGGCCGCGGAGGCGCGGTGAGCAAAAGAGCGGGCGACTGGCATTTCGGGGGCAGTGCAGTTCAATGTTGGTGAGATGGGAATCAATTGGGAGGAGGAGAAAGGAGGCATGGTTGAGGGAGTGCGAAAGGGGGGAGTGCGAGGTTATTCCTAATGCCGACAAAGAAGGTGCGGGCTTACCTGGCGCCATGATGACTTATTTGTGGTGCTCGAATCGTAATGTTTATGGTACGAGTTTAAAAAGAAAGAGAGCTCGGTCGAATAAGTTAGTGGTGAGTAATTGGCGTGTGGAAGGTTTGGACGGCCCTCCCGCTCGGTAGTTCGAAAGTGTTTACGGCCGGATTTTCAATGGATTATTGCTAAGGTGCGAATAGAGGCAGGTGCGGCAGTGAATCCGTGATCCGTCTGGCTGTCGCGACAAGGCTGAGCGCGGCTCACTCTTCCCCTGATTGGTGGCCGCTGGGCTAGCTCCCTGACCTGTCCTGGCTGTCATCCCCCAAGGCTGCCGTCACTGAACTTTTTTTTACCGGGACTCCACATCAGGGAGCTCCAGTCCTGCAGCAGCGTTTACCTCTGTCGCCTGCGAGAACACCCACACCGCAACCGCACCACACTGCACTGCACTATCAGAGACAGTTGGGAACCAAACACACTAGAACTCAGCCACCATGTCTTTAAATATACCCAACGCGCCGAACGCCAACTTGTTTAAGGGAGGTTACAATAAGTGAGTAGCTATCCTTCCCCCATCGCCAGATCTGTTCTGCCCTGCCTTGCCCCGCCATTGTTGTGAAGTCATATCAAGATACTGACAGCCTCCCCTGTGTCCTAGCTACGACTCGGAAGATGGCGCTGTCCTTCGCAACATCGACGCCTGCCGGGCAATCTCGTCGACCGTCCAGACGTCGCTGGGCCCGTACGGACGCAACAAGATCGTCATCAACCACCTGCAGAAGATGATCCTCACCTCAGATGCCGCCACCATCCTGCGAGAGCTCGACGTCGTGCACCCCGCCGCCAAGCTGCTGGTCATGGCCAGTCAGCAACAAGAGTCCGAGATGGGCGACGCCACCAACCTGGTCATCATCCTCGCCGGTGAGCTGTTGAAGAAGGCCGAGGACCTGCTGCGCATGGGCCTGAAGACGTCCGACATCGTTGTTGGCTACGAGCGCGCGCAGAAGATTGCCCTCGACACCCTCGAGGAGCTCGAGGTTGACACCGTCGAGGACCTGCGCACCCAGGCCGAGCTCAGCAAGGCCGTCAAGACCGTTATCGCCAGCAAACAAATCGGAAACGAAGAGTTTCTCGCCGATCTCGTCGCCGAGGCCGTCCTCGCCGTGCTCCCCAAGAACGCTGCCAACTTGAACGTTGACAACATTCGCGTCGTCAAGATTATGGGAGGCAGCCTGACGCAGAGCCGTGTTGTCAAGGGCATGGTGTTCCCCAAGGAGCCCAACGGATCGGTAAAGAAGGCCAAGAAGGCAAAGGTTGCCGTCTACACCTGCCCCATCGACTCCAGCGCGACCGAGACCAAGGGCACTGTTCTGCTACACAACGCAAAAGAGATGCTCGACTTCACCAAGGGCGAGGAGGATCAGCTCGAGGCCGCCATCAAGGAGTTGCACGATGTCGGTCTGAGGGTTGTCATTGCCGGATCTACGGTAGGCGAGCTGGCGATGCACTACCTCAACAGATATGGCATTTTGGTGATCAAGGTGCTCAGCAAGTTCGAGCTGAGGAGAATTTGCAGAGTTGTGGGAGCTTCGCCTCTCGCGAGACTTGGCGCCCCCATGCCGGATGAGATGGGCAGCATCGACGTCGTGGAGACTCTGGAGATTGGCGGTGACCGGGTGACCGTGTTCAGGCAAGAGAACGATGTGACGAGAACAGCCACCATCGTTCTGCGGGGTGCCACTACCAACCACCTGGACGACGTTGAGCGCGCCGTCGACGACGGTGTCAATGTTATCAAGTCAATCACCAAAGATCCCCGACTGGTTCCCGGCGCGGGCGCAACAGAGGTCCAGCTCGTGGAGAGGATAACGGCCGTTGCTGACAAGACCCAGGGTCTTGCTCAGTACTCCATCAAGAAGTACGGCGAGGCGTTCGAAGTGGTGCCTAGGACGTTGGCCGAGAGTGCTGGTCTCGATGCCACTGAGGTTCTCAGCAGGCTGTATGCCGCCCATCAGAAGAAGGACGACTGGTCCACCGGAGTTGATATCGAGGTATGTTTGTTTGGCCGTTTCATGCTGTGGGGAGCTTCGCTAACAATTTGCGTTACAGAACGAGGATGGCTCCGGAACCCTGAATGCCGAGGATAATGGTATTCTGGATCTTCTAGTGACGAAGCAGTGGGCCATTAAACTTGCCACCGAGGCTGCCCGGACGGTGCTTTCGGTTGACCAGATTATTGTTGCGAGACAAGCTGGCGGGCCCAAGCCCCCAGGGCCGAACCCGGTACGTTCCTATGTATTGGTTTCTGTCGACGATGTATCCTTGCTAATCATTGTTGTTTATAGAACTGGGATGAGGACTGAGTGTAGCGCTTGCTGGTGGGTTGGTTGGAGTTGGCGTGGTTGGCTGAGACGAGTTTAGAGAAAAAGAGTAAAAGCAAGCAACTTCTACATGGATGTATGTATGTGTCCTAACTTTTAATTAGTGTGGATACTACGGGACTAGATACCTGAGTTTGGGTGACCTCACAAAGTTCTTTTCTCGGTCCTAGGGGCAAATGAGAGAACTTGGTCTAGACGTTGCTTTTCGTTTACTGTACGAAGTCAGTGACAGGAGATAGATAATACCATCATTCCGTACGGAAGTAGTCAGTCGGCAGTCAAATACGATACGAATGAAGAGAAAATGGCCATCTGTGGAGAGTGATAGAATCGATTGCACAATATATGTTTGTCTGGTCAGGTTGAAGATGTTTTATGTTAACATGGAGCAGCAGCCCTTTGCAGGTAGGTCATACATAATTCAAGGCCGTCATTATCTATCTCTTAATCGTAGTACTTGCTTGAGTGAGTCGGGTGGTTTGGCTGTCCCTCGATACCTCCCTAACTCTTGCTCGCGTCTTCAAAGACAGCTGAGCTAGATGGATCGGTGTGACGACCAGCAGGTTCCTGGTGTTCTTGTTGCTTTACCGTTATATCATGATCGGCTTAGACCACGTGGTACCCATCTTTCTATTGTAGCCACCGTGAATGGATAAGAAAGGAAGGCAAGTAGTTTTGGGTCTCCGGCGAAGCTTTTACAGGTTTAACACGTCTTATTGTTGAAAGACGAGTACAGGGTATTAGATCTAACACTGTACAATAATACTGCCCAAGGTATGCTGTCTCTATCATCTATTCGTTACAACATTGGTATCCATCCAGTCATTGATCACATAAGTATATCGTCGTCGTTCTTTTCCCTCTCGCCATCCAATCTGCTAACTCGCCATCATCACTCCCTCTCTTCCACCACCATTATTTCCTGATGGCGGTGATCTCTGAATCACAGTCCTCGTGGCCGCGATCATCCTCCGCCAAATCCAGCCCATCCAGCCTCCCGTCGACTCCTTTCCCATGCTCTTGTTCTTAATAACAACAGCATTGTCATCATTCTGCCCTCCTCTATCCTGGCTGGTCTCATCCGCAGCACTTCCATCGCCATCACCGGTACTACTCCCAATAACCAACCCAGCCTCTTGGACCTTGCCCATTCCATCAAGCCGATAATCCCTCACCAACCACACCATCCCCAGCAGCGGGACGCACAACCACAGCGCAATCCAAAGCAAAACTGTAATCGTCTCCTGGTACGCGCGCCCAATGGCTTCCCGCTCCGGCGATCCCCACGCGTAACTCCGTGCCACGACAACGCTCGCGTATATTTTCTTGGCGTCACCCTTGGCAGCCTCGGGCAGATATTCGACCAGTTTCCTCGGCACAAGTCTTCCCCAGACGGCGCCCGATATTGCCGCTCCCACCGCCGCGCCGACTTCCACGAGTGTCAAGAAGGCGGCCGTCGCAACACCGACGTGGGCGTGGTTGGTCCCGCAGGAGGCCTGCACCGCAAGCTGCGTGGCGACGTGCATTAATCCAGCCCCAGCACCCAGCAACGTCTGTGCGGCAAACAGACTCGCAATAGTAGCACCCTTTGTGCGGGTTTGCGTCAGGACGAAAATCGCAAACGTGTACAGCGCCGCTCCGAAAACAATGAAGGGTTTCGGCCGCGGAGCGGTGACGGACTGGCGAATATGTAGCGACGCCAGGATTGCTGCGATAGTACTTGCGAAGGAAAACGTCTGTGTGATGGGGCCCGCGCGGCTAACCGGTAAGTTCAGAGCTACCAGTAAGTAAGAGTAGAAGTACGGCTGGACAGCAATATAGAAGATCATGAAGTAAAAGAAGCCGAGTGCGCAGCCGGCGCAGAACGTGCGCGACTTTAGCAGCTCGAGAGGTAAAAGCGGATGAGGAGCAAGATGCGGACGGGATTCCCATAGTGGGAAAAGTACAAGAAAGAATACGCCCGTGAGAATCATGGTAATGATACCGCGGTCATGCCAGCCCGACGGGGAGCGAGAGACCAGTGTCAGCGGGATGAGGATGAGCGCCAGACCGGCTGACAGCAAGAACGTGCCGACTATGTCGAGGTCGTAGAACAGAGTGGAGAATCCCACTGTACTCCCCCCTCTCTTCTTGTGATGAGCCGTCTTGTGCTGCAAGAACCCCTTTCTCTCCGCTTTGCGCTGGTTAAGGAACAGACTCATGGCGAGCGGTAAAAACGCCACGGGCAGAATGATGGCCCACATGCCGTAGCCCCAGCGCCAGGAACTGGTGGCAAGAATGGCAGACGCCAGGGCCGGGCCGATCCAGACGGTGACCAAAAAGGGGCTGTCGGGTAGACTTGAAAAGAGGGCACGGTTCAGGAAATCGCTTGTGTCGGCAATGAAGACCTGCTGCAGAATCTGGAGGCCGGTCGAGCCGGCCGAGTAGAATATCTGCGCCGAAGCGTACGTCTCGACGTTGCGGGAGGCCGCCATCAGGATGTAGCCCAGCACACAGAGGAGGACGGAAATGCAAAAAGCCTCGAGGCGGCCGAAGACGTCTGCTACTTTGGCCATTGGAGGTTTGATGACGGCTGGTCTTCAGTTAGTATCATGTTTGTACGAAAAAGGGGACGAGACATGGAACAAGGACGGACCATTGACAACGTTCTGAACGACATAAACGGTCGACAGCAGCGAGTGATTGTTGAAAGAGCTGACGGCAAACGCTGCCAGGGAGTATGTGACCTGTCCTTCCAGGGACGTGGTGAAGGCCATGAGAAAGATACTTTTTCCCCCAAGTTGTGTTAGCATTCCCACTATCTCAACAGTCCAACATAATCAAGTTACCTCATATAGGCAATAACCAGACCCCATTTCGTCCATGCTCGAGAAACGGCCTCGATGCGTCGGACACCGTCCTGGACCTCATCGTCCGAATCCGAGTCCGAGTCTGATGCGGTCGCGCACTCGTTACCGTTATCTCTGTCGTGAGAGGAAGTAGTCGTTGCTGTTGTTGTACCATAACTATTTTCCTGATACTGCTGCTGAAGAAGAAGAGGCGATGATGATGACGGATCATCACGGCCGACAATATCGCTCATGCTCGTCGTAATTGTTTGACTACCAAAAGATAATAGTATGTCCAAAAGAGTGGTGTGATGATTGAGAAACGTCTCTGCTGCTCTTCCTCAAAATCCACCGAAAACATCCCTGGCAGATGGAGAGGCCGACAACTGGATCCCGAAGGAAGTAGGTATCCGCAAGTGACTGAGAGAGCAACCAACCAACCGGGCAACTAAAGCGCGCGCTCTTTCCTTTCCATGAACTATCAACGTCGCGCACAGATATCGCTTCTTCGCTCCTGTTAGTTGTTTGCTTCAAGAACGAAACAAATGGAGAATGTACTTACCGCCAATTCAGTTAGTTAAGCGTAACCACACTCTACAATTCTGGAAACAACGCAGCAAACCAGGTGGAGAGTCATGTAGTAGGCGTGTGAGTCTTGTGTCAGGCAGGCAGGCAGGCAGTGACTTCCAGGCTGAAGCCCGCAGAATAAGAAACAACTTCTGGAAGTGTTAAATGAACAAGTGTGACTCTCCTACCCCCACACCCATCGGGCACCACACGATCGATCAGTTGTCCAAAATCCAAATTGTCTCACCAAAACGAAAACGGCGCCAGTGGCCAACTCAGCCCCCCTTCTTCACATCCCACCACACACACACACACCGGGCGACAGGAACTAGGTGAGTAATGTACCTAATAAGTACCTTAGGCAACCCTTAAAATCACCCCATTCGCCAATCAATCAGTTCATCGCCCTACCTGCCCGACCAGAGCAAAAAAGAGGTCCCGCTGGTCCATCGTCACGAACAAGAGGGGTCGGTCGTGACAAGGTTACGACTTACCAAAAGAGCGTTGAAGAACCCGAACAAACCCCACTGTGGTCCGTCCCGAAGTGGTCACCTGCAGCTTCACCGGGGTCTTCCGACCGCCTGTGATTGGCTAGAGATTATCTAAAGGATCTGATAAATGGGAACGGTGGGACCAGACATGGTGCAAAACCCAGAAACATGGACAAATATCATGACATGCAGCCAGCGACCTCGGCATGCGGGGTGTGGCCGACTGCCGTTCTCGGAACTATGTTTTTCTTTTCTGTTCATTTTTGTGTGGCCTGTGGCTGCATTGACTGTGCCTACCACCTGGTGTAATAAATAACCTGGAAGCTTGCAGGTTGATGATGTTCGATATCCTGATTATGTCTTTTCGCTGGCAAAGTAAATAAAACTGAATTGATTGAACAAATAGATTCGCTTTCCGCAGGATGCACAGCCGAATCTAAAAGGCTGCTCCGGTTTTTGCGCAACAAAACAATAAAAATGAGATTTCCCTCCTGCTCAAACAACACAACTATATACCCAGCCAACTACCTATATAATCTCTCCTTATTCGTTTCCCATACATAGGTAAGTACCATCCTCCTTTCCCATTCCCCTCAGATATAGATAGATTCCCAGCTCTTCCTCCCCATTCAATCATTTCATTTCATGCCCCACCGTCCTATCCTATCCTATCCTATCCATTCCTATCTCATCTCAACCAAGTATCAAATAACCAACACACATAAAAGAGAAGAGGAAACCCCGAACCAAGTATATTTAGTCCTTGCAAGCCGTGTGAACAACAAAAACAACAGCCAACAGAAAATTGGTATCTTTCCAGAAAGAAATCAAAAAGCAGTCATTCCATCCACCGCCAAATGAAGAATAACAAAATACAGGGTGTTGGTTTAGCCAGTCAGGGGGAAAAAATCATTGCTTGGAAAAGGGGGCATGGACGTGGGCGTGAGCGTGAATATGGAGCACGTAAAAAAAAGCCAAACATTTCCGTCCCTCGAATTTTTCGAATCAAAAGCTTGCCGTCAAATATGAGAAGGTCGTATGTTGCGTGTGTGTGGGTAGTATTGATCGAGTAGGAGTTTTATATATATCATAATGATATCGGTTGGTCGTTCGGACAAAGTTTGTTCAGTGCCTTGATACAGGCGGCCACCAGGAGGGTGGATGAGATGAGGTTTGCGGCACGCACCAAAAGCGACCAAGATCCGGTAGGTAATAAAAGCCATGTGCTCAGCGGGGCGATTGTAGAGAGCTTACGCCTCCTCCATGATACCACCCTCGCCGCCCCCTTCCTCACGCCATTCCCGGCTCTTGCTCGTGAGCTTCTTCACCCCGCTGACCCTGCCGGCCCACAAGCTCTCGATGGGAGTGCGGAAGGTGAAGGCCCGCTGCGAGCTGATGACCCCAATCGCCTGCAGCACCGCCTTGCGGCTGTCGCGCCCAAACACGGCCGGGTGGTTAATCCACTCGAGACTGGCTTCGAGCTCCGCGTCGAGCGCGGCAACCGTGTGTGCGTCGATGCCAGTCGCAGTTCCCATTGGGCCGAGACCGCCGAGGCCGTCGTTGGACCGGCTCCGCGGTATCGATGTGGGGGCAGCAGGGAAATCGCCTTTATACGCGTTTGCCGACGTTGGCGACGGCGAGTTCTTCCTGTCGGGCGTGCCGGCAGCGGTGGGAGAGCCGTCGTTAGCAGGGTGCGGTGTGGATGGCTGCGACTTGCCGCCCGCAGGGATCGGTGGCACCGGCGGCAGACCGCCCTTGCCGAGGCCTTTGAGAATAGACCGTGTTTCGTTCAATAACGTGTGCGCGCGGTCGTGCTGGCCTCTGCTGACCAGGGTTAATGCGCGAGTCAACATGTCCGATGTTAGCAATTCCATGCGCCGTTGCACAATATGAGGGTGCGGTGGGATGGGCGGTGAGTTGCCCCAAGACTTCTTTGAACTGGATGCTGGCAGCATGGTGATGGCCAGCAGGGATGGCCGCGTGTGTTGTGATGTACCGTCGCGCAAGATGTCGCCCCAGCTCAGCTCCGCCTGGATCAGAGGCACCTCCTCCACCGAGACCGCTCTTTGCTCGTCACTATCCATGGGACCACCCAGAGCTTCCAGACCCGATACGATATTATCCCACGGATCCTGAGGCAGTTGTTCTTGCGATGCATTGTCTGGCATGATGACCAACTGCACCAGGATGTCTCGTTTATCGCCAAACCGCAGATCGCCGAGTGAGGCCTCTGCATCACGCCCTGTGGCGCGTTTGGTGATTTGGAGCGCTCCGCTTATTTTGTGGAACTTTGCAGGCGAGCCTTCGGGCAGCTTGAGCTTGAGCTTGACGTTCTGGTGCGACAAGGTCTGCATGGAGCCGAGACATCCAGCCAGACATTCGCGGAGCATCATCCAGTCTTTGACATAAGTGTATGACGCCTTTGTTCTTGTCGACAGCTCGATCATGGTATCCGGTTTGTGCGTCATGCCCAGACCAAACGAGTGGATAGTAATTCTAGGGTTTCCGTTAGCACAGTATTACATCAAGACAGATGGGAAACAACATACTTGGCGGCTTCCGCGCGCGAGACGACAAAGTCGACGCTGTCGGGATCGGACGTAGACGCATCGCTGATCAACATGATGGTCGCGATGGGGTTGTTGTACTTGCGGCCCATAAGCAGATCCATGGCAACGTTTGCGCCCTCAACTACGTCTGCCCGATGGCTCTTTTGGCCAACAGGCTTAATCGAGTTCAGGACATTGCTCCAGCCCGGCCACGCCTTGGTGGTCATGCCGACGATGGGAACGCCACCGCCTGAGGACCCGAAGGTCACAAGACCCATACGGTCCCGCTCACCCAGTGCCGCTACCATGAAGCGCAGAGCATCGCGGACGAGGTTGATCTTGACGCCCTGCATGGATGCGGAAACAGGAACAACAACCACAACGTCGACAGGTACGTGAACTGACGGTAGTAACGGACTGCGCGCAAAGTTGGTGTACTCTGTCGGCGCCGTTGTCGCCGACTTGGCGCCTCCCCATGACGAAGCGAGCGAAGATACGCGCTGTGGCCGGTTGGATCCCGAGTTTCTCTGCCAGTCCTCCTCGTCCGTCTCAGAGAATTCGCCGCGGTCGTAGTCGGGGCTACGGACTGGCGAGGTCTCCACGGCATTAAGATCAAGCAGTGCCTGTTGCCATAGTTTAAGCTGATTCCGGTTCTCGAAGCGAAGATGAAACTGCGGCAACTCGGCCACCGACAAACTAAGCGTTAGGATGTTTTCGTCGATGGTGCCCGTCTCGGACACCTCGTTAAGATGCTTCTTGATGAGGATAGACCCCTTAAGCGTGCAGCGCGTGGATTTTCGCGGCACGGAGTCGTCTTCCCACTGTGACGGAGCTGGCTGGGCGTTCTTTTTCTCCTTGACGCAAATAAGCATTTCAGCAAAAAGGAAACACTCCAGCTCCTGCCAGGACACCTTGTCTTTCCCTACACGCAGTGTACCATACAGCCGAAGTTTGCCAAACCTAGCACAATAAATATGGTTAGCCAACCGATTCAACCGGAATTACGAAACAGGTCCATGGGACCCAGGTGGCACGATAGTGAGTGGTTTGTGTCTACTTACCGGCTGAAGTCCAGCCCATGCCAGTTGTCGACCCGGCTGCGTAGGTTTTCGGTCATCTCGTTAAGAACCTCGGGCGATTCGTAGGGATAGAAGCGGGGGGCAGGCCTCGTAGGCGATGTTGGCCGCGCAAATGTCTCTTCAGGTTTCGCTGGCGTCATTGCTGGGGGTGCAGCCACCTGCAAATCTTCGGGATCAGGTCGCCATTTGTTGTCTGGCACCTCGATGGTGACCAGACAGGTGAGTGTTTGCTGCTGCCGCGACCTGCTGATGGTGGGAAATTCGGAGCGTACTGTGACGGTCGGTGCTGGGATTGGGTTCCGCGCTGAGGCTCGAGGGCTTGCCAAGGAGGTTTCCATGGCCTGGACATCGTAGTCGTGTCGCCGCGGCGGTCCGCTCTGTGCCGTCTCGGGGTAGCCCCCGGATGAAGCTACACCTGTCGCCTCGCTGTCGCTCCGCGTATGCCTGGAATTTCCTCCTGTATAGCGATGTTCTGACGACTGTCCGGTCTCGCGACTGTCCCGGGCACTGCCCCTGTGAGGAGGGCCATCACGAGAGGGATGAGAGACATGAGAAGCATTGGACATGGGACCTGGCCTGGCGCCGGAACCTCGACTTGGCGGTCTGCCGTTCTGGTCTTCCCATGGATGCGATGAGTGCGTCGGCGTCGGCGTACCTCCCGATCTTGCGTCATTTACCGATACTGACCGTACCATACTACTTATTTTTTCTAAATCATCTGTCAGCGCTGCCGCTCGATCGGCCGGGTTGAAGAGAAGCTCCGGGTCCTTACCAATGTCCAGCACGTTTCCACCACGGCTGGTATCTAGGTGGAGTGGCGCATTGCATGTCGGGCAGTACTGCGACTCAAACTCGCGAATGAACTCGTAGAAGCAGGCCTCGTGGGAGACATGGGTGCACGAAAACTGAAGTATCCTCTCGCCCCGCAACGTATGTTCAAGCGGCTCCTCGCAAACTGCACACTCGCTGCCCACAAACGTGCGCTCTCGGCGCGACCGACTCCTGTCCGAATTCATCATGCCCGATGCTGTTATCGTCCTGGAATTGCTCTCGCGCGACTTGCCTGAGCCGGCAGAGGCCGTTGAACGGTGCGATGGCGCTCGAAGGGTTGAAGATGCGACCGAACTGCCTGGTGAGGGAGACGCAGGTTAGCAAAGGAGTCATGAAGTCACTGCGCTGATGCCCAGTGCTCGTCTGACCATGGCAACACGCAGTGGAAATACGGCACAGCCAACTCCGTCCATACCGACACCAACATACACCCCGCCTTGGAAGGCCAACGTACTATTGTCTGGATATGGACCTCCGGCGTAGGGCCTTGCAGTGCTGCTGCTTGAGTAGTTCGAGTAGTTCGGCCGGTCGAAGTCTGTTCTCCACCCGCGGGCGCCACCAGACTGTGCGCCTGAAGATGAGTCGGGACCGAGGAGACCAAGCTCCGTCAGCGTCGATAACTGGGCGTCCTGTCCCCTCCTTTGCTTTTCCCTGCCGAAACCTGAATTCGAGCTGTGATGCGATCTGCTGAACATGTGGAGAGAGCTGTCGCAAAGAAGATGATGCACTTAGGTAAGTTGCGCAAGGCCCAAGGGGCAGGGATCGATCGGTGATATGTTGGGTATGTCTATGATATTAGAGGGCCGTTTTGACTTTTCCGGGGGATCACCCTGGATGTTGGCCAGTAACTGTAACAGGTCCTAGGTCGTCTTTGCCGCCCCGCTGCCCACCGTCAAAACTGGAGCCTTGATCCGTCACGCAAGCTTGGGTCAATCCTTTTTTGGGATGTTGTTTCAGACGTCGTATCAACAATGCAGAGACAAGCCCACGGTGAGCGGGGAGGGCATGGTTACGCTGCGCAAAGCAGGCAAAATTGAAAGAATGCAGACTTGTCAGAAAAAGGCTCGCCGGTCGCTCTCCTGATGTCAATGGCTAAGTCTAGAGAATTCGTCGTCGATGTGGAGGCTGAATGAAGTGTTTTGCAAATTTCCTCGTCAAAAAGGGCGAGTTCTCGGTATCGGAAGCCGGCTTGGTCGATATTCTGTAAGCTTTTGCATTCACCGTGGATAGGAACTAATAGGAAAAAGGGGGTCAAGGTGTACCTAGCCGCTGTCATTCGTCGGTGGCGATATGAGCCGTCTAGCGAGTGGCCCGTGATGTGTCTTTGGATGGTCCACAGCAAGGCGGAATCGCAAATTATCTCAGAAAATGGCTTGATTGGGAGGATCACAGAGTATTCTGTCTTTGCTCCTGGATATGCCGACTGTGCCAGGAAACTGCTCGAGCGCCAATTGGGGCTTTGGTTTGCGTATGATTGCGAGATGCTGCTGTGGACTTTGAGTCCCTGCCGTGTCCCTTTTTCTCCGATTTAGACACCCGTCATTCCTCTTCCCTGAGAATCTGCAGCGAAACGGCGTGAACGATAACTGGGCGGGCTTCCAGGTTGTCCTGACTGAACGCTCCTGCAGGTCTGTGGCCAACGGTCAGGCACTTGGTCTTCCAGAAAATAACTCCGGCGGTCGACACACCCTACAGGACAGTTTTAGAAGAGCAGATATAAATGACCTGAAAGATGACGAGAAAAATCGGGGCCTGCAGGATATTTTATTAACTGGTCCGCCACATCAAGTTCCCCGGCCACTCGTTGCTGCATCACGCCAGCGGGGGAGGGAGGATCCCAAGAAACATCCATCGGGAGGGGAGGAGAGGCTGTGTGTGGGCCGCCGGTCGTCTGGGTCAGTGGGCAGCCGGGGGCCTAGAGGTCGTGGGCTACGACATCAGCCCTGTCCCTGCTCCCTGTTGTTACTTTTTGTGGTTGGAATTGACCGGGTCAAGACTTCGCACTAACGAAACTGCAAGGGGCGGCAATTGGGGTGTTCGTGGGCTAGAGCTCGAAAAGGAACAGAACGCCAGGGGCTGTTGATAGCCTCCACGGCCTCCTCGAACGCTCCCCAAGGCAAGTCCACCGTTTATGCTCCCCCACCAATCGATAGACAAGGGTCAGTCGTTCGTCCAGAGCGAGGAAATTGAAGTTACTGAACCTGGAACTCCTTTGCTCTTTGAAGTGATTCTGCACATCGACGAATTGCACAAAATCATCTCAGTTGTGTATATTCCATAGTATCGTTCCGTCGGAGTACGGAGCACGAATATTTGCACTGCACCGTTGTCCCTGGCAGAGAGCGAGCGCCCATCCATGCAATATTATCTCTGTGCCTCATGGTGCAATTGCTGGCCAGTCATGCCGCTGGGGCACCACTGCTGATTGTCCACGAAAGAAAAGGGCACAGCCATGGAACGATTGGTCTTTCGAGAAGCTGTGATGGATCGCCCGCGGAGGCAGGACGTCTGTGCCTGTCTGTCTGACCACACACATGTCACAGTCATTGGCGAAGTTATGTCTTGCACTACGGCACATGCGTGCAGAAGTTCTGCAAAGCGACGCACCAAAGGCGGCACTAAGGCACGTTATATTGAGGCACCATGTATGTATCCAACAGGACCGTTTTTCGAACCCAGGAGCTCGATTGAACGGTGGAAATCCGGCGTAACTGCTCTGTATCCTCAGAGCGTCATGTTGAGTAGACTGTGCCAACTTGGTGGCGGATTTGATCTTTAAAGGCAGGTTGTCTGCCCTGATATGACTCCCTGCGGTGGTTCATCAACCCACGCTGGGGAAGTTGTAAGCCAAGAGGTAGTGGCCGGTGACGATCTGACGTAGACACCTCTGACACCTCTACTGTGGTATGTGCCTGTTGGGCTTTGTATCGCGTCTGACTTTTTGGTATCAGCGAGCGTCATAAGTCGGGGCAGTCGGATTGCGCCGCATATCAATCGTCTGTCCTTGCTGATGTCGTTGCAATGCGTTTGTCACAGCCTCCAATAGACTAATGTTCCTTTGATCGCAAAAAATTGGGCAGGGAGTTGGTCCTCAGTGTCGATCTTAGACTTTGGCTCATGGTCAGCACGTGGCATCAGCAATCATGGCCAGATCAAAAATGTGCCAGATACTTCCGATCTTGGCATCCTTATTAGCTCTCTAAGCGGCGAGTGAGCCAAACTGAACAGTTTCCCGATTTGAGCATAACGAGCAGGGAAGGGAAATTGTCAGTGGAGAGTTACTCTCACCTCGGAAGATTTATCTCGGGAGTACGACCGCCAAGACCGGGAGCAAGCGTACCTGCCTGAGGAGAGACCCAGAAAGACGAGCCTGCCCAGCCTGTTCTCTGTACTTCATGGTGTTGGTCGCGAGAGAAGATGACCAAGTCGACAGCGGCCCGGCTTTGAACGTGCTCGGCAACGGGAGCTCTGTGGCACACTGTGGCGAGAGGGTTTATCATTGAGATGCTGGGTTACAGGTGGCAGTTCTGCGAGCTAACAGTCTCTGTTGGATGGATCCCAACGGTCCGCTCGCGTCCTTGTCGTCCTCGCCTGCCATGGCGTCCGCTTATTTATTTCTTCGCCTGGTAAACAAGCGAGACGTTTGATAGGTGCGCAGACTTTTGTGCCATCTATCGGGTGGCACCAGGAGCTGCCAGACTCGACGCTCAGTCTCGGACATTCGTCCGTGCGCAACGCCAATGAAGAGTCTTAGCCGGCCGAGGTGACGATCTCGGTCTTGGTGGTGAATAGCGACTTTGAAGGCCCGGGAGCGACAGTGCCCTTCGCAAACCGACTAGTTGGCGGCCGCGGACGGTAAGCTTTGGGTGTTTCCTTTTGACAGCAGAAGCCATCCGAATAAAAAGTTTGTCGGCCAGATCTGGAACCACTTGGGTGCCATGCCTGCCGGATGGCATTCTTCGCAGGTCTTCCATGCATTTAAAAGGGGGTTGACCATTGAATAACTCCTTCGGAAGACATGGAAGCCCTGCAAGCTGGCCAGGGCAGGATCTTGAGGCTATTGACTGTTTGTGACTGCCGGCCCAAGGCATTCATGTGGCTGCTGTCCCTTGAGAAACCAGTCGTGAGGCTTTGGAAGGCTTGCCCGGGGACGCATCGTGCACTTCATGCGAAGGTGCACTGACGAGCGGGGTATGCTGTTGTGGCCCGAGGCGCTCGCGGGGGCGGGGACAGGACTTGTACGACTCATCCCAAAGGGTGAAAACGGAGGAAGGACAGATACGACGAGAGATGCAGGCACGGCAGGATGAGCTGGAGGTACAACTTCCATTGGAGTATCTAGGTACCTAGGAACTGGAATTACGGTGCGCGTGCTGGTTGTCGTTGCCGGGTTTGGAGGTGCAGCAACCACAAAGGAAGTCGCCGTCGTCGGAGACGGGGTCATGTAGAGTTCAACTGTTTACCAAGAGGCAAGAGCACTGGAATGAACTGACCTGACTTCCAGGTCGGAATTATGTCATCTCTCTCACTTCAACTTTCACTTTCTGTCAGCGTCAGAGATCGACAAACAGGGCAGATCATATCAGCTTCCAGATCCTAACCCATACCCACGAGCTTATTATTAACACGCCAGATTCCTGACTTCTGCCAAGCTGTACAACACATCCACTTACATACACGTGTTGGAAGGCCAAAGCGATTCACAAGTCAAAGGTCTGTGGGCCTCCGCAAATCCAGCAAAGAAGGATGCACACCAAATTTTACACCGAGACCGTGCGTGCGTTCGACTTGCGTTTTGAGTTTACACCTGTATGGACCGCCTAAAGGCCAAGCATCACCAGATCTTGTCTCCAAGTGCACAGGCCTCCAGGGCCCGAACCATCATCGCGAGAAGCCAGACCGGCAGAGTCCACCTGAGCTCCAACGAGTCCACCAACCCCATCTCTCCATCTCCATCTCTCCATCTCCATCTCTCCATCTCCATCTCTCCATCTCCATCTCTCCATCTCCATCTCTCCATCTCCATCTCTCCATCTCCATCTCTCCATCTCTCCATCTCCATCTCTCCATCTCTCCATCCCTCCCTTTCCGTCCCTACCCTGGTTGCACAGACCAGACTTGCATATCCTCTTCGCCTTTGCCAGATGTTATGAGGTTCAGCCGAATGTCTGGAAAACTAACTAGGAGGGCTGATCCCCATCGCGGCATCATCGCAAGAAGTCAATCAATGCGTATGGGTGGCACTTCAAAAGGTAGACTGTCGTCCATGGCTGATGGCTCGCCATCACTGTCATCACCTATTCGCCACCTCGGGCCGCCGCCGTGCAGCCATGCCACGCAGTCTCCGCAGTTTGCGACGGCCAGTCCGTCCAGAGAAAGATGTCGTCCTGGCTCTCGGCGACAAGACATGGAAGTTACCCTCCACTGTCCGGGAGACTGGGACGATGGCTTATCTGTTGTGTAAGTCTTGATATGCCGCTCTGCCGTTTTCTTTTTCGTCGCCTTCCCTTCCTGGCAGGCATGGGGAACCTGTCCTGACAGAGACCAACCAACCCGTTCCTCAACGTGGACGGGACCAACCGTTTGTCTCACCACAAAGCCTAGCCTTGGCCGTGGGGTGCCGCGGCTGGATATCCGCTTCTTTTTTCAGCTTCGAGGCTAGTGTCAAGAGTGGCTTGCCTCTACCGTTTCAGCAGCCCATGTTGAAAGTTTGCCAGCTATCACTGCATTCACTGATCACTATCGCTGGTACATTTGCACATGAAGCAGCACACAATTGCATCCTGCGACTCATGATGGAATCATGTCTTCTGAGACGCATCGCCATCTCCTTACCGTTCCCCAGTCGTTGTGCTATGGAGAGATGGGGGAAAGCCCGATCATCTGAACTTGCACAAACAACCCGCCAGGTCTTCGACTAGTATTAACTAGTGCCCTATCCTGGATGTTGGATGTGATATCTAGGCGGTGCTATAGGCGAAACCTTTTCTTTTGGTTCAATGTTGTTGTGCCCTGTCCCAGCATCTCGAGTAACCGTGGGACAAGAAGCAATGGCATGCGTTTGCGATAGTCTGCAGAGCCCTTGAAAGTCTCGGGGTTTGTGATTGGAGACCCTTCCCGCGCCGATCAAACGGAATGTTTCTTTAAGGTTCTGCCATCAATGCCGCCCGCGGCGGCTTTGGGGAATATGATATCGGCATTATTTGTCCGCGATCTCGCGGCTCAATCGGACCCTCGAGACAGATCTTTCAGGATTGAGACGAAGAGTAGTTATGTCGTGCATTCTCGAGCCCGAGACTCGAACATTCTTCCCGCGGGCGATGTTATCCCCTTTCTTTTCTTCCCCTGTTGCCGGGAAGGGGATCCAGACCCCTGGACTGGATGGACCCCTGGACAGGTACCCTGGAGGCGCTCCGGAGGGCTTCGCGGCGGCGCCATCTTTCTTCCGTCAAGAAAAAGAAAAGAATTATCCGGCTGTGACTTCCGACCCTCTCATCACACAATCGCTTGAGACTTTGAGAGACTTGCGTGGGGAGCTGAATTCCAGACCTTGACAATGACCAAGAATATGTTGCAACACTGGTCTTTTAGGCCAACTTCGCGACTTCGCGTGGCGCGATGAAGTGGATTTCCGCGGTACAATGCAGGAGATTCGGCAGCATCGAGTGCTACTTTGAACAAGTTGGACGAGATGCCAGGGTTTGTTTGTCGAGCACAGTCCAGAGAGATGGCCCTACCTTTTCCCCTGGCACCTCCTCACTTCCGTTTCACATCCTCGTCGAAGATCCTCAAACATATTCCGTACCCACCATCAATTATCATCGAGATGTCTTTATCGCAAAGAGAAGCTGACATGATCCGTACTTTTGTTGTTGGAACAAAGTTGAGGGTGGCGCATTGGTCACTTCCAATATAATGCATGTAGTTTGCTGACACTGTTGTACAAGAGAATGAAGTAGGGATCAGCTAAATCCGGTGGGACAAAAACACACCTGAGAAACAAAACCGCTTCCCTCAACAAGGGATGTGATCCTCCAGACGCACTGCAAGAAAGTCAATGGTCGGGAATTTTAGCGAGTGTCACCAAAATGCCCCGACCTGCATTACCGTTTGAGTTCTTCCAAGTAAAAAGAATCGACAATGGTGTGATGGCGCCAGCCAGACTTGCTGCGACCTACAGTACCTACGTATGCCGGTTCTATTCCGTACACTGAGAGAGACTAGGTAATATACACCATTCAAGGGGTCGAGTAGAGTAGCACAGGAAACATGTCTTGAAGGCGGCACTTGCAACAGAAACCGCCTCCTCATAACGGCCATGGTCGTACATGGACGCGGGATGTTTATACATATATCAGACCGACCAGACTTTAACACCAAACAAACTTTATTCTTCACACACGAAGAGAAACCAACCAGGGCTAGATGTACCATGGCTTTGGACGAACTGTGACCGTGCTCCTTTTCTCACCTTTGGACTGACAGACAGACAGACAGCATCTCATCTCCACCACAGCGGTCCACAACCACGGTAACAGTGTTAACAAAAGTCACTGTGATACGCTCTTAAGGTGCATCTGTTCGGTATTATCATGCCTACCTACTGGTACATCACATTACTGCAGTGGCAGAGTAGGTATCAGTTGGTCAGTGCAATAATGTGCCGACGAACCGCGGTTGTGATAATACCGGACGACATGCAAGGTAGTATGGACCAGCCACAGCAGTCAGAGTAGGATTCTGGCTGGCGAAGCTTTCAGATGGTGACCAAGCTCTTTTTGTTTGTCTGTTTTTGTTGCGAGCCTTCCGGGTAGGTTGCCGAGATCCGTTCAATGTGCCGAGATTCACTCATTGTGGCAAGACTGTTACGGTAGACAAATAGGGCGTATCTGATCCAGGACGCAACGAGGAGGAGCATGGAAAGAGGCAATTGTTATTGTGATGTTAACACAGTTTGAGGCTTGAATATATTCCATTGTTGCCCTATACATACATTAGTTCCAGTCTGCTCCCTAGATGTACTCCAGTTTGTTCAGTACATTGATACCAACTAACCCATTTATATACCGGAGGAAACCCGTACGAGCTTCGTATGATCATCTAACTCCTGTGTCATCCTTCGCGGTTCACTACAAGATAATTTACCTTAGGTAACCAGTTCACCAACTAGGTAACAGTCGTCTAGAAGTTAAGGAACCATGCAGTACTTCTTTGAAGGACGAACCTCCCTCTACAAAACCGTCCAAGTTTTGAGCCAGCAAGATGCTACCTTGGTAGTGTGACCATCACGCTGTGCTGTGGGCGATCCATCCAGGTATGGGGTTTGATAGAGAAGAATAAGCCTACAAAGTGGACCGACAATTGCTGCGTTAACCTGCATTTACACGACGTCTTGGCTACCTGATGATTAACTTGCTCCTTGTATGATACAATGCCCTTTCTTCCAAATTGATTTTGGTTCTGGTGATATCTGGGGACTAAACTGAGGAAAAAGTCCTCCCTTTGCTGGTTTCCATATAAATGGTGAACCTACCTGGCGACCCGCAGAGGCACTCAACTCACTCAACTCCCTTCGCTGTGGTCAAACGCCTTGGATACTACTAGATTGCCACTTTGAAAGGGACGCCCCTCGTCGAGTTGTTATCCATCTCCGGCATCTTCAGCGACGACAATCGTCGAGAAAAGCGTGCGTGCGTGGATGTTTGGTAAGCGGTACTTGCATACAAACCTTAGGTACCTAAGGTAGGCATGTTTGGATATATTGCCAAAGCTAGTTAGCTGAGTTCCATTGGTGTCAGGTACGTAGGCAGGAGGGAACTAGGTATTGCATTCAGTAAAGTATCGGGTGGGTATCTGGTCAAGATTCAAACAATCTTTGGTGACATCCAGTACAAGAGGGAAGGTAGGTTCATCAACATTCTCATCTTGATGGACAGCCAGCCCAGCCAGCCAGGTATACAACCAAGCATTCCAAGATAAACGATTTACATTGGTTGCCAGGAATAGGATAAGGGCCTCAGATACCTTTGTCATGGTCCACTTCTGGGATTGAGACTGACTGTGTTTATAGGATAGATATCCTCTGCGTACAAAAAGGTCCCCAGGACTCTAGTCAAGGCACTTACAACTTACAGGGTATGTGCAAGAAGTAGTAAGTGGGAGTGACCTATTTACGTACGTACTGTGGGATGATGTAAAGGGATTGAGCAAGCAATATGCCCCCTCGTCCAAAGGTGGTGTTGGATAGTACCTGGGATAAGGCATAACCTTTGACAGGGGGCAATAAACAAGATAGAGGAGGCCGTCCAGCTGAATAGATATATAGCCCTTTACTCCCCTCGCTTCTCATTTGTGTCTCCCGGTTTTGGAGCTCAGCCGCAGGAAGCATGCAGCAAAGATGAATGAGAGGAAGAAGATATTCTCTCACTAGCTCCTATGGTAGTTATCACTGTCAAATTGCCGTGACGGTAATAGAGGGAAAATGACTACGATGGGAACTTCAGGAGATAGATACATAGGTAGGTAGATGACCAGTACCCTCGGTATGAGTGAGCATTGTCGCCAGCTCAGCTCTGTCTTTGAAGATGCGAGCCAGAGTTATGTACCTACCTTAGGAACAGCCAACCACCGACTCAAGTCCTAGGATTAAGAGACATGAAATGGCGCGCCTTGAAATTTGAATGATTCGATGGTAATGAATTAAGAACACTGGGAATCTGCTGGTCGTCACCAATCCATCTAGATGGCTGGGTGTTGTTAGAAAATAGTAAACATAAGGTGTAATCATGTGGTCTGTTAACATGTGGAATCAAGAATAGGAAAGAAAAAGAAAACCCCGAAGAAAATCATCAAAAGAAAAAAGCCCACCAGCAAACTCAACTCCGCACAGGCAGCAGTGGGGAGAGGTGACTGACTACTACGGGGGTTTACGCCGAAAGAGCAGAACTTAAGTGGCAGTAGTATTGCATAGTATGTGACAATCGTTGCAAAGTACAGACAGAGTAACTGTGAGTGAGCAGGATGCTGGTTCGAACAGGCGACCTTCTCTGCAAAGAAGCTTGCATCTTGAAGAAGCCCTACCAGATCACCACTACCTTCCACTGAGCTACGAGAGCTTACCACAGTGGGCTTCAAGAGCCAGTGGTTGGGGCGGTGCTGATAGCCTCTCTTGACCTAGTATATCCACCTTGTCTAGGTAGGCTCCGGTTGGCCGAGAAGAGCGGTAGCGATGAAGGTATGGAGGTGGTAGAGTTTGGTTGAGTCGTTGGAATGGGTTATATATTTATCAAAAGTGAAGCACTCGTATCAAATTCGCGGTTAGAGCTAGCAGATACCGGGCAAATTCATATCAGACGGACGGAGTATCCCAACCGAAAAGTGTACACAGATGTATTTATATGTATATATATTACAATACAACAACACAAACAGGGCTCTAGCTTCATACACAAGCACGGAGGGACATTGAATCCCCGCCATACTCATCTCCCTCTCCTCCTCCATATCGTCACATCTACCTTTCCTCAATCATGTTCCTCACACTCCAGAAGTAGTCACGCGGGAGCAACTCCGGCAGCTCAGCCTTGGTGACCCATTTGAAATCCGTCAAGCCGTGCTTATTGCCATTCAGATCAACCTGGCCGGCCATGATCCTGCCCTTGAGAAAGAAAATCTTCTCGCCCGTCGCCGGGGCCTTCACACTCTCCACCTCCTCAGGCTTGGTGATATAATGCGCGATCGGCACGCGGCCGACAATCCAGGTGTTCATGTTGACACCCGCCGACTCTGCCAGAACACGCTTGGCAGTCTAAATCGCACGCATTAGCGTATCTCACCACCTCCCCCAACCGTACCAGTAGAAAAAGAGACATACCTCATGCAGCGCCTCCTCAGTCGGCACATACCCACTCGGAAACTCCCAAGTAGCGCTCTTCCCCACCGCCTTCTTGACAACCAGATAGAGCGTCTGGTCTAGCGCCCGATCCAGCCTCTTAACATCATTCTTCTCGTCCGCCTCAGTCCGCCTCGGCATCGGCCTCTCAACGGGAACCCGGTCCTCCTCGGCAATCTCCTCGCCATCCTCACTAACCCGGACCTCGGCGTCCTTGAGCAACTTCTCGAGCACCTCGTCCGGGTTACTCGTCCTGCTGCCCACCAGCACCTCGTCGTTCCACGCCATGCGGCCACGCGGGTTGTACCGCCCAATGTCCTTGGCCGGCACGCCGTTGCGCTCCTTGAGCTTGATCTTCCAGTCCATTTCTTGGGCCGTGTCCTTCTTGAAGAACATCTCGCGCCGAAAGGGCGTCGCCAACCGCTCGTTGAGGCGCTTCTGATACAGAAAGAAGGCGGACTCGAAGGGGGTCAGCGACCGGGTGAGGAGCGGCGCGCGCGTGAGGATGATGCCGGACTTGATGCGATAGCGTGTCGTCGGGGTCTGAGTTTCGGGGGCGGTTTGTAGGGAAGAAGGTGGAGGAGGGGGTGTCTGTATTGCGCTGCTGCTGATGCTGGCGGTGGCGGCGGCTTCAGAATATAACCGACGAGGGTTGCTGAACGACAACTGTTGCTGCTGGTGTTGCGATGACTTGCGGCATTGTGTGCAAACCGCAGCTCCGGCTCTGCTGCTTCTTGTAGCTTGACCACCTAGAAGAATAAATACCGTCAATATGTTCTCTCGCTCAATTCCATCTCCGGAAGCTTCCTCTCTTCCCAAATAGCTCGACACCAGAGGGCAACTTACTCCTCAGCAACATTGCCGAAACAGCAGCAACGCCGCTGCTGCCTCCCCTACTCGACGTCGACATGATTTTGCAGAAAAGAAAGAAATCCGGTGTGTGTAGGGAGTGTAATGCAGTCAGTCGGTCGGTGCCAAGCTCCCTCTCCCACACAACAGTCAAGTCAATCGGTCGTCCGTCGTCGTTCAAACACCAAGATCACGACCAGACGAACGGGGATGGGAACTTTTTCGAGACACGGCCGATCCACACACTAGCCCAATTAGATACCCCAGTCAGTGCCGTCTTCCGTCCCATCTTTGCCTGCCGGCCTGTCCCGCACGCACCTGCCCACACACGTGACACTAACTATCCACTCCCATCATTCCCAAACCCATCCGTATTAAAACCAAAAAAATCTTTAGGCCCTTCTCTTTTCTCTCCTTTTTCTTCTTCACCGGCACCAATCCTTATCATCAGAACCTGTTTCTACCTCCAGAACGTCCTGATCATTTACGTTGTGCCTAGATCAAAAGATGAGCAGTCTTATTTTCGCTAGCAGCGCCTGCTTAATTTTTTCCTACTGGGCCGCTGTTAGATAGATTCTGTTCACATTTCCATACTGTCCGTCCAAAATTTTCCCGTGCATACACAAACTGGAATTTTTGCAGAACATGCAACTTCGCAACGAGAGAATGAAGTCCTACGCTTCAGCAAACAAACCCGCTGTATCGAAACCGAAACCAGTGGAAGCTGAGAGCAGCATTTACCTACCCGAATAAAAGTCCTGGGCATGGTCTACTTCTCATGCTCGGAAGACAAGCGGGAGATTTTGGCTCTGGAGTACAAAAATCCCAAGCAGCCAGAAGGCCAGACCGCCGTTCATTCTGCCTCGTCGCATTGCCCGTCCACGTCGCATAATCACTTTTGCTTGCCATGATCTCAAAAAAGAGCTCGAAAACGTTTCAAGGCAACAATTCAGCCCCCAGAGGAACTGAATTGGACCTCTTTTCCATATTCAATTGTCATGCGACCATATCCGCTTGATCTCATTAAGAAATCAGATCAGCCAACAGATAAACTCAAAGCTGTCCAGACTCCGTGCTATTTACATGGTACATGCGAGACAGGCAACAGACAGATCAGATAAGATAAGATCGAACCAGCCAACCGTACAGACGGTGTATTGATGCCAAATCCATCCGTCCGTCCGTCGCACACGAACAAGCGTGTCTCGCGAGATTCCACAAAAAACCTCCCGTCTTTGACTGGAAAACGCCGAATAGAATAAGAGACCTATAGATATCTTCAAACAGAGTCGGCAAGCCCGAATGGCTCTTCGTCCCTCAACTATCTCATACAGAAGAAACTGGGAAAACCCAAAACCAAGACCCAATGCAAACAACGAGGTCCTTCTCTTCTTGTCCTACAGGTCCAACCAAGAAAATAAAAACCACCCGCATCTGGCCGCACCAGATTCCCTCATATATCCCCCTCCTTACCATGGGTATCTTTAAATCAGATCCCAAACCTTTGTCCCTTGTTCGCCATTCCTTAAACCGTCCCAATGCATGCCAGTTTCCCATAAAAAACGCCCCGTGATTGTGAGAAGAGAGGAACAGGAAAACCAGAAACCAGAACCGTCATTAAATGTCGTTTTGTCGTGGTCATGAAGCGTATCGACATCGTATGGAGACTACTGGCTGATTGAGACAGACGGGTCAGACCTTAAGTTCCGCGACTGCTCGTGCGACCTCGTTCGTCGCCAACTTCTCCCAATTCTGTCGAGCGCTTTCGGTAACAGTTGCCGGGTCCCTCACTTCTTTGTAAAGCTTTTGGGAAACGGCACGATTGATGGATGCATACTGGTCCGAGGTAAGTTGTTTGGATCTCCAGTGCGGCCTCAGCGCGCTGCGCACAATGCTGCTAATGCTTTCCTTCATTTCGAGCGGGAGTTCGTGGGTATGGCCCGCTCGTGTGGGCGAACTCTCCTGCGATGTCGCTAATATAACGGGTCGACCCCGTCGAGGTCGCGGTTGGCGAAGCTCAGTTGTGCCATTCCCACGGCTCCGGCGTTGCTCCGAGTCGCTATTCTCGGGTGAGGATCGATTCTCCGATGCGGTGTTTTTGTTCGGAGATATCGACCGCGTCGGTGAGAAATTTGCGGGTGGGTATATAGGTTCGATGTGGGAGCTCAATAGCATTAGCGGTGAACCACGTCGGGCACTCTCATTGGGAGGCGGGGTGGTGGACGACGCTCGAGGGCTGCTGTAGCCCGATGGCGAAGGAGAGCCCACCGGCGACGAGACATCATTAGCGCCAGGAATCGGCCCAAAGAGAGCCTGAAGACTCCGTTCGTCCGACGGTGTGCTCATCTCAACCTCCTTCAGCAGCGACGTCAAGAAAGACGGAGCAGATTCGGTAGTCGGTCTTGGACGCGCAGCAATGGGTGCCGGTATGGGTTGGGGTGGTTGGGTTGACGAGGATGCAGTTGCCTCCGCAGTCGATGACGACTCCCCGTTTTGAGCAGGCAGTCTTCGAGTGCGCGGTCGCTTCAACGGTCGTCCAGGCTCCTGTTGCGCCGCCTGTTGGTCCGGTGTACTGGAACGAGATTTCCGCTTACGCGATGATCCGCTATCCATCTCCCTTGATTTTTCGAGAGCGCTCCAGGCTCTCATCACGTCCCGCGACTCCGCAGTCGGTTCCCGTACAGCGGGGGCCAGGGTTCGTCCGTGAGGAAGGTTGTTCTCAAACACCTCTCGGGCGCCAAGACGACTGGCAATGTTGAGACGTTGCTGCCGCCGCCGCTCCTGTTCTCGCGCCTCTTCCGCCCGGCGTTGTTGCGACCGACGAAGGCGCTCGAAATCGTGGCTGTCTTCCTGATCAAGATAATCGAGGTCGACACCGAGCGCGTTCCAGACTTGACCCGTGATCCGACCCCAGGCGCCTTGCCAGTTATCCGCCCGTTGTCGTGCCCTGGCTTGCCGCATGCGGGCTTGGGTGCGCGGATGGTATGTTTGTCGCCTTTGGCGGGGCTGGGCTTCACGCTCGAAGAGAAGATACATTGGCGACTGTTCGTGGTTGGCGATGTCTTCGCCCATAGCGTCGACACACTCCATGCAGAACCAGTTGCCTTCCGGGACCTCGTCCAGCCCGATACAGTGTGTGTGGTACGGCGTATCGCAGCCATCGCAGAGGAGTAGGATATCTTCATTATCGGAACGTCTGCAGACGGGACATGGTGTTTGGAGGTCGTCTTGATCTGGATTCTCTTCGGCCCAGGCCTGGAAGTCAAATTCGGCAACCTGTTTCTTGTCTTCGACCTCGCGTGTGAATAGCAGGGACCCTATGTGCACGTCAATCAACAAAGCTGCCACACCAAATATTCTTAGCTATGGGTGGCAAAACTTACCTCCTACTTTGTCGTAAACTCGCACCAGATAGAATAACTGGCGGCAGATGGGACAGCTGTTTGCCTTCTCGGTCCATTCTCGCAGACAGGAGTCATGCAGTATGTGGCCGCAGATAGGGATCTCGGCCACATTGTCGTGGGAATCGGGGGCTGAGCTGGTGTTGTTGGTCGTGCCTGCCCGTTCTGGGGACTTTGGCCGTATGGGCAACTCAGAGAGGCCAAGTTGAGGTTGTGCAGTGGTGGATTTTGGGGAAGCTGGGCGTGCTGGAGAGGCAGGCACAGCTTGCTCGAAAGTCTCGAGACAAATAATGCATTGATCAGCCATGACGAATGGCAAGCTCGAATGAAAGTGAAGATGCCGCGTCGGTGTGGAAGTGAGGGCGTCATGTATTACGATGGTGATTGCATCCCTGGGACCACAAAGAATTTGGGAAATTTGCAGAAGCTGAAGTTGGAGATGGGGAAGTGTTGTGGTGAAGAGTCGTTTTGTATAGGGGTGCTGTTCTGTGATGATGTGGTTGTTCCGTTGGCGTGTGTAAGTGGTTGCAGGGCCGGTGCGATGCGGTGCAGTACCTACAGGTAGTGGATTGCGTACTGCGGGTGATGGGTGCGGTGCTACTGTATAGTGTGTACAGAGGCGAGGATGGTTGAATTGGACAAACAGCTCAGGCAGCGGGAAGAAAGTGGACTGCGCGAAAGTGAAGAGGGGGGAGAATTTGAGAATTGGAAAGACAAATGAATGCTGCCCCGAGCCACGAAAGCGAGACAGTTTCTTGGAGGAGCCCGCGTTAGCGCAGCCGAGAGAAGAAGCCAATCAGTGATGACTGGCGATGTCGACTCGACCGGGGTAGCCACAGTGAGTGAGCGAGGACAGTCACACTGCCAGCCTGGGAAACCACCCGCCACCGGCCAGCTGACATGCACATGCCCTGGATTGCCAGATCGGGGCGATTCCAGGTTGGGGTGACCACCTTGAGCTTGGAAGTACCGGTCTTTGGTTATGCAATTCGTGAAGGGGAATGAGAGACTGGACGGGACCTGCTTTGCTGACGACGACGAATATGTGAGTAATCCATCCAATAAGTTCCGTTTTACTCCGTAGTTTTCTTCTTTCCTGAAATCTCCGGGTCCAAAGACTGCAGTGCAGCTGCTGGAGCTGTTCATCAAGGTGTTCCTCAGCACACTAGGTCCCGTCAGGTAGCCCAGGTCACTCCTTCCGTCCTGTTCCCCTTTCCTACCTTGATTCGGGTGCAGGTGGTGGTAGTCAGACTTGACCACAGCATGAGGTGTCCCGCCCAGTGGATGTTCAGGGGGCTCATACCTCAAGACTTTCCATCCACGGGAAGAGGTACCGAACGGGACAAGCTCGCACGTAACAGGAGCACTTACCAAGAAACGGCGATTGCAAATGCCCCAGACTTTTGGACCTTTTCAACCCCAAGGTGTAACCTACCTTTGACATTTTTCGGCCGTCTGAGTATGATGATTACTCCTTCAAATGATAGGGGTTAAAGGTAGGCATGTACGGATTACCTATCTTGGGCCTCCCAGATGCGTCAGATGGATAACTCATTTGGCTTAAGCCTAGCTGGCGCTTACTGGTACTACCTCCTTCAATTCAGCTGCTATTTGATATTACATGGAATTTGAGATGATATCGTCTCTGCCTAGCCCCATCTGCAGGAGTATCTGCCATGTTAGATCGAAGCACACAACTATTTTCCGCCTTGCGTACCTGACGGTCAGGGCAGCCGAGATAATGAGATTTTGGTCCAATCCCGAACAGATTGAAAGAAATTTCCTCTTGCTGGATTTATATACACCGCTCTTGTGAAAAATCCTCTTGCCTAGCCTTGAGCCGAGGCACTTACACCTCTTCACAATAAGTTACCTTACCTCTTAAGCATGCATGGTGCTTAGACCCCCCTCCCTCCCAGCCTCCATATATATCCAACGATGGGAACAGATGTGGAAGCTTCCAAGACGGAACCTACCCTAAGTTAAAATGCCTTAGAATAGTAGCAGCACTAACCTCCCAGAAACAAATAAAACGGAGCAACCTTCCCGCTTGCCGAGCGAAACAACGGACTTGCCCAACGTTTTATCGAATTCCCGGATTAGACGGGAACCGATACCCCCTCCTCCCGTCTTTTCCTCATTCAATGCTGCGGGAAAAATATGAGACGTATTTGTTAAACCTTTCGTGAAAGCAACCTAAGGCATGCTAGCTACCGTCCCTGATCTTTTGCGTACCCCCCTATATTTGGTGTGAATTTCCGGGATTTCGCAGCTGCTTCTCTCTACAAAGTACTGTATCAATCTATCTCGATAGCTTTATTAGATAGAATGACTCAAAGTTGAAGATCGTCGCCATCATCGTCAATTGACCAGTTATCTATCTAATTGGAAATCAAGTATGACTCGATCAACATCACATTCACCAAAATACATGGAAATTTCATACTTTGTTCAGTTTACCATATCATATTGTGTGGAAAATCGCCGGGAACCGAGCAATTCACGGTGTGTGCGTGAATCGCAATTGTGAGCTGATAGCTACCATCCGCGCCGAAGGAGTGATAAAAGAGCTCACGTCAACCATGACACACACACAGCTGACCAGACATGGGTTATGGTAGGTGAGGTAGGTACACCAGTTCTTTGTGTGTTTGTGACGTGGCGAAGGCAAAATCGTGACTATTATTCTCGGAAATATCAAGGAGGCGGGCGGGGAACCACCCCAAAGAGCTCACACGGTTCACCGTCATCGCTGAGCCGTTCACGATTAGGGATACAGCATACAGCGAGAAAGAGAGGGGTGCAAAGTAGTCGGGCCAATAGAAAAAAGAGTAATATCATGGGTCATTGACTACCGTGTAGGTTCCTGAACTCAGCGAAAACCCGTGAATCTTTTTCACGTTCATATCCTTCCGCGAAGGGAAGGATTATAGTTACGCCAGGTAAACCCGGCCCTCTCTCTCTCCAGAATATCCCCGTCCAGACCGAGAAAGTAGGGATGACTTTGCAGTGGGGGAAGCAGTGAACTCTTGTGTTGTTCAAGGAATTCTGATTGATGCCGTTCCTAGCGGCAGAAAGTTGTGTATCGTAGAGCCTCCCGTTGTCCCTTTTCCATGACACCAAACCAGAAAGAAAATGCGCCAATTCATCCCTTAAACATCAGCGATCTCGCGAAGTCTGCGCAGAGTCGAACGCATAGCAGCCGCGGCGGGAGTGCTAAATCGTAGTCAGCATCTTTGCTCAAATGTCCAAGCTCATCAGGACCGCACTCACGAGACAGTATAAGCACCACCAGCCATGGTCTTCTTGCAAGACTTGCAGCCCCAGATGCCTACAGCCGAGCGACGGACGGAGTCCTTTCCGCAGAATGCTATTTGAGGTCGAAATGTCAGTTATCATACCCCGCCAATCCAGCCACAATCATCGTGGGTTGTCAAGATGGGTGCTGACTCTCGTTGGGTTACGTACTGCAAGTGTAGCGCGCATGCTGTGACACTTCCTGCTTCTTGACGAGCTTACGGAGCGAAGCACCGTATCTGTGGTTGCAAAGTCAGTATATTTCCCTGGTCCAGTAGCGAGACACGTGTGGTTTAATGCGGATATGAGAACGTCGCGGCTATCTGCTGAGAGGAATATCGTGATATGGGCCGGTTAAGTCGCCAGGATTTCGGGTTCATTGAGGAGAGAAAGTCGTATTCGAGGACGCCGCCCAAGTCAAGCAGTTGTACCCTCCAGCCGCAGGGCCCTTGATGCGATCTCAATCCATGGCGCGCCCTCCGCGACAAAATCTCTCCCACATCATATCAACCAAGGCATTGCTCGTTCAAAATCCTCCGCTCGGGATTTGTGCAGCTCGTCGTCTCGTGTGTGCAATGCCGGGGGGAAGTTGTCGTCGAAAAAGCGAGGGAAATCAAACTGAAATTATCGAGCAACGTACCTGGTTCCGTACTATTCCCAACCGTTAGCCACCAGATCAGGCAAAATAATTCCTCGGGAACCAGAGTTTACATACCTTGCCGGAAATTCCGACCTTCTTTGTGCGCTTGGACATTTTGGCTGGGTGATGTGACTGCGGTACTAGATATCGCGGGTCGTTGTTGGCGATGCAGTCGTTTTGTCAAATGTCTAGGGCTTTTTTTTCTTGTGTGTGTGTGCGGCCGATTGGGCTGCGGGTCTGCTGACTGCGAATTTTCGGAATCTAGGCGGAACTTATTTCCCGAACTGCCTGCCGCCCTGCCTGGGCCTCACCTTGCACGCCCCACAATATTGATGTGGGTTGCCAGCCGCGGGGTCATGCACAGTCACCACTTATCTCTTAAAGACGCCAGCCGGCGATGAGCTGACAGGAAAATGGACAGCTGGAGGGTGATACTCCGTACTTCCACGTGAACTTGATGTCATTTTCAATTTCGAGTCGCCTTTGTTCTCAGAATAATTATCAGGACTGCATTTCTGATAGATATCCTGCACAGCCAAGCGGCAAAGGAGAGCTGTCAGTGATTGGTTGAGTGAGATTGTACGGAGAAATCTAGGGGGTGATGTCAACCACGACCACTAACAGCGTCGATCTGGTTTAAGCTCGGGCAGGATTCAAGGTTTCGGAAACGTCTCCGGGTCGAGGTTGTTTTCACATCACGGCGACGTCGGGCGTAGAACACCAGATACGGCATGGAGTGAAGACATGCAGTGGCGTGTGACGGGCTGGGGCAGCTGCACTCCAAACGAGTTCAGCGGACTCCCGTCCAGCAAGCCGGCAGAGATCCACAACAACGGTTTGGAACTTTCAATCGTCGGGCCCGTGCCGTTCCCGTTCCAGGTCTAACACCGCCGGCGATGGTTTCCTCTTTGGGGTGGATTGACTGGAATCGAGGCGATGATGCATCGAGAGGCAAGCACGACGGATCTTTTTATGTCTTTATAGTTCCGCGTACTTGCATTTTCTGATCCATATCTCTCCACTGCAGATAATGCTTTTTGAGGCTATCAATTTAATCTTATCTCTACTGTTAGTGCCCGAACGAAGTACATACATCTCATCAACCACCTGCCGAGATTTACATCTACATAATCCGTCACAATGCCGTTTAAACAACACAGCCGACAGTACGATTTGATCGTTTTTGGAGCAACAGGTTCGTTGCAGAGCCAAAATATTATTCGGAAACATAGACAACTAACAAAGATGCAGGCTACACGGGGAAATTAACCGCCCAGCACATCACCACCCATCTCCCAACCGACCTCAAATGGGCAGTTGCCGGACGCTCGCGCGACAAGCTACAGAGGGCAGTGGAGGACCTCAAATTCCTCAATCCGGATCGTCTTCAACCTTCAGTTGAAGTATGCAACCTTTCAGATGACGACCTCACCGCCCTCGCCAAAAAGACCCTCATCCTCATCACCACCGTAGGCCCCTACCACCGCTATGGCGAGCACGCATTCAAAGCATGCGCCGAGCAGGGCACCCACTACCTCGACGTGACGGGCGAGGCCGTCTGGGTTGCCAAGATGATTCGCAAATACGAGTCCGTCGCCCGATCCAGCGGCGCCAAGATGTTCCCCCAAATCGGCATCGAATCCGCCCCTCCGGACCTGGTCACCTTCGCTCTCGCCTCCGTTGTTCGCTCGCAGCTCTCCGGGGCCAAGGTCGGCCCGGTGACCGTCTCCATCCACAAGTTTAAGTCCGCCCCGTCGGGAGGAACCGTGGCCACGGTCTTGAGCATCCGCGAGAGCTTCTCGCTGCCGGAACTGCAGGCCACCTTCAAGCCGTATGCCCTCTCGCCGGTGCCCAACCCCAACCGCTCCGCAACACCCAAACGGTCATTCTTGACAAAGCTGACTGGGCTGATCAACCTGCCTATCCTCGGTCTGCACACAACGGCCCTGCCCAGCTCGACCGACCGCGCTATCGTCCAACGCTCATGGGGCCTCTATGCGTCTGGCGTCGTCCCAGGGCAGCCTTCATACGGTCCCAACTTCTCTTTCAGCGAGTTCATGCGCACCCGCAGCTGGACGAGCGGGATCATGTTCCATTTCACTCTGATAGGATTCGGACTGCTCTTCGTTATTCCGCAGTCTTTGCGCAACATAGTCGCCAAATGGCTGGTCAAGCACGGCCCCGGTGAGGGCCCAGACCAGGAATTGGCCAAGACGACAAGTGAGCTGGAGTACCGCGGGACTGCGGTGCCTGATGTCGAGGGTGAAACCAAGAGAGGGTTTTGCAGGGCGTGGTACAAGGGAGATGCGTATTACTGTGAGTTTACTTACCCCTTATCTACACCAGTCGGTGCATATGTTCAAACTAACAATCGTATAACAGTGACGGGTGTTTTACTCGCCGAAGCCGCTTCGAGCCTTCTCGAGGACGATGACGTTGCTAGTCAACTTCCCGGTGGCGTCTTCACCGCGGCATGTCTCGGTCAGCCGTTTATTGACCGGCTCGACAATGCTGGATTTCACTTTGAGTCGAAGCTTGTAGACAAGAATGACCGCTTGTGAGCTTACTTTACCTTTAGAGTTAAAACTTGAATCAGCATATATTTAAAGATACCATAGATAAGCAATGCCGGTGACGTTGAAGAATACCTACCTACCTACATCCCTTACGTAACCCCTTGACAGTGATGGTTTTTGCGAGCTTCTTATAGCACATCCGAGCGTTCCAATTTAAATGGCTGGTTCCTATACACATGATCATATCCTGAAATTATAGCCTTCACATATGGCCATAGGTATCTAGGTACTGTAATAACTAGGGAGCCACCTTCTTCGATAAAGGAATAAGGGTCAGACTAGGTAGTGAGCAAACTTCTGGCCCCTCATCCGTCCTGGCTGGCTCCTTTTCGACAAGAAAACTACCCAAATGTCCCCCTCATACTCACATGTCAAAGACCGGCAGCTATTTCAAATTAAGGACTTGAACTGATAAAGAAGAAACATTTTAGCTGGCATGGGATGAAAAGCAAACGAGTAATTATTACATATTGAGGGCATTACAGAATTCGCAATAGGCGTGTCGTACGGGGTTAGTTGGTCATGAATGCTGTTCCTTTTGTAGAAAGGACCTGTTCAGTTCCACCCCGACAAGCGACTTGGTCTAGAACCATACCTCTCTCCTTGACTTTAGATATCTGTATGCTCAACAATCTCCGGTGTCAGGTAAACTCCTCTCGTAATACTCTTTCCAAAAACAGGTCCATGCATAGAAAGATTCCAACCACCAATAATCGGATCACGGATGTGCTGGTGAACGACCCGCGCGAACACAAAGCAGCACATAAACCTGCCCCATTTTAAAAGCCACAATCTCCCCATTTCGGATTTTCTGTCTGCCAATCAAGTCATCGCACGTTTTCCGTCTTATACCAAGTGGTTCGTCGGGATGGCCGGCAGGCGCCTTCCGGTTACCGAACTCCGAACGAAACTTCCATTCCGTCATGATTCGCATGGCATGGCATGGCGTGGCATGGCATCCGTATTCCGTGCTTCTGTGTGTAAGTCGGGTGCCTTGCTGAAGTAGATCGTAAGACGACACCACCCCTGAAATAGGGCGAGCAGACAGACCAGTCGTAGGAGAGAGATCCAGGAGCAAGATAGATGGGCAGATCTAGAACTTCTTGACCGAGCTCTCGAAAAGGTTCAAGTTAGGTTAGGTCAGGTATATATGCATATTTTCTTTATATATACGTCCATCATTGCTGCTGTGTCTCGTTGGGCACCGTGAAAGCGTTGCGTGGCGTAGCGTGTTCCGAGTCTCACGACAGACGGACAGACTTACCCGCCGCCATCGGCCACGGCAGAACCCTTCCTTGCATATATGTCTGATCCTGTGGAACATGACGAGAATGAAAGATGATATTATCGTATCTTGAAGTTTGTTCGCCGCCATCGGCCGATTTTTTAGTGTTGGAATACAGAAACACTGCATTGATTCGGTACGTGATAACACCACCTATGTACTCCCGCGATCAGGTCGATAGCCGACATACTACGGTTTTGTTACATGTCAAAGAGAGTGACACGTTGCCTTCGGGTCTGTATGTGTCATCTGTCTGTCTATCTCCATGCAAGGACACCTGTGTGTACAGCCTCCAACTTAATTCCGTGGACTGATCTTTAACCTCATGGTATTATCAGGCTGAGCTGAGCTGAGCTGAACTGAGCGGTGTCGACGGAGTCAAGTCCACGGGTACGTTGTCGTTGGCGGAGATGACCGCTCTGTAGGTACGTTCTTTTTTGTTGCTTTCATGCTGTTCTGTGAGCCATACAGGAGAATTGTGGAACTACGTGATGCGGGCGGCAGAAGAGAATGGTGATCATGATGCTCTCTCCCGGACCGGTTGGTGACAATCATCGCATCTGCTACGCCCCGATTCGCTAGCAATGACTGCTGCTCGGTGCCGAAGACAAAGAAAAAAACATTGTGGCAAACAGAAGCAAAATTTGGGTGGACACATTGTAGAAAGACAATGGCCAGCGCGTTGTTGTCAACATTGGAAAATCTCGAGAGACTGAAACGAGCCACCGGCGTTTTCAAGTAGGTATTTGCCTTGCCTCACCTCTGACACTTCGTATATGCAGTTACAACACATGCGTATCAAAAGAGGCACGATAACAACAACAAAGAGGGATCACGAGATATGTGAAAAGGGGGAAAGATTGCCTGGCTGCCTTACTCAAGCTGGGAAATACCAAGTACATCCATACATAGACATGTGTATACCCAGATTCAACCAACAATAATGATGGTGAGAAAATGTACTTCACGCAAAGCGAAAAAAAAGAATTTAGGCTCTGTTTAATCCTCGGAACACCAGAAATTTATTGCGCTTCATCCATCCGTCGGTTGGTAAACCTTTCTTCAGGTACTGATGAGCAAAGAATGATAAAGAAGATTGCCACGATAACAACAACCACTGATCCGGAATGCAATATCGTCCTGATCTGACCCAGCCCGCAACAGAAAAAAGGTTCTCGTCACTCACATCGTTATCGATTACCGATATCGCAGATATCCCCGATGTAACTTGGATATACCTAGGAACCTACATATGAACAGACACTTGAGAAGGGATCGGGAGCAAATGAACTTCATCTTGCTGAACGACGCCCTTTTAGAGGAGGCGATAGAAATCACTGAAGCCAAGTACAGCACCATACCAAACGAAAGCCTCGAGGTTTGATGTAGTTCAGGTAGCTTCCCAGAAAGGAACCCCAAAAAACTGCACTTTTTAAGAGCCTCACCGCTGTTCCTTTTCATTTTTGTGGCGGGTTTATGCCGCATGACGCACGCCCATCCGATGACGCCCATCTGACGACGCCGCGGTTGTTGGTCTGTCTGTACGGATTACCTTTGTAGGAAAAGCACGGTACTTTATCTCAGACATAGTTTATCAGTATATACACTATGATGCGTGTTGGTGTATATCCGGGTCCGTAGATACCAACCAACAACCCAATATCGTAGCAGGCTGGCTGGTCGCAAACCATCCATCAAACCAAGGGCAATCACACATCTCTTCTCTGGATGAAGCATCGCAAATATCCCAGTATACATGCTATAATACCGGTACCTACCAAAGTACAAACCGGGCACTGGGCAAAATGCAGCCAGCCAGCCAACTAGCCAGAAAGGAAGAAGCGGGATGGTCCTCTCTCTCTCTCCCTTCCGAGACACAAGGGTAAGGGGAGACATGGAATTTTCCAAAAGGAGTAATAATTAAGTTAGGTAGGCAATTTAAACGTATATCTGTCTGTTTTTGTGTGTAGTAGTATCGCCGGTTATGCGCTACCTACATCCGCACGCAATATCAACACTCAGGTTCCATGTCTCGTCATCTACACATCACATTCCTTTTTGGACAAACTTGTTAATTAATATCTTCTGCCTTTTACGCTACCGGATGACTGACTGATACTACTTACTAACTGACAACTGCTCACTGCAATGCAATGCAATGGAAACGGATAGCTGCAGACCCGAGAATCACAACAGCAGAAAACAATCAACGCTGCAAGAAAAAAGTCTGACTGAGTGGGTGGGTTAGATGCCCAACTTGGAACACGGATAGGTACCGTATGTACATGTATAGTACCTAAATCCTGCGCGTGGCAAGGCGGTTGGTAGATTGGCAGCCTCGCGGATATGAACATGAACATGAACATGACGCACAGCTCTTTCCGCTGGCTGGGACCCGATCGATGATCAACCAGACGGAAGGAAAGCTGTGACCGAAAAAAGAAGAGCCCTGCTTAAGAGGACGCACAACATTCCGATCAAACGCCATACTCATCATCATCAATCGAGCCACTATCGACTGACACAAGATATCTGGAACCTGACACCGAGTCCGCCCCGAGCGAGAACATTTCTCCAAACACAGCAGCAGCAGCATCTCTCAACAGACTTAATTCGCTGTTGTGTGAGAATGATGATGCCTGGATGGATCGGACAACGCCAAATCGCTGCTGTCGTGGCAGACATCGAACGGCGGCAGCGGCCTGATGAGGTGAAACCAACATGCCAGAATATAGTAGTGACTGACGGAAGGGTATACAGCGAGAGACAAACGCCAAACAACAGCGCCTTGGCTGTGTTTCTTTGTATAACACCAGGCAAGGCTGGCTAGCCATGTGGCAAAAAGCGCCCCCTCTCCACAAAACATCGACAAGAAAGAAAAAAGACCCAAAAGTGAGATGAAACAACAATAGAACGCCGCCCGTAGATCGACGCGCCCACAGCTGTCCGTCATCCAGCAGCAATCTGCAAGGCCAGCCGGCCAGCCAAGACGAACCCATAGGTTCATCCGGCAGAAAGAAAAGGGGAGTTCGGAGCCTACCTTGGCATGATGATACATAGATCAAAGAACCACAAGGCTGTGTATACGTACGTACTCAGCAGTAGCCATGAGGCGTGGCAAAAAAGCACTCATCCATCCATCATCGTCGCCCATTATCGTGCCATTGTCGTGCTCGGTGGAGAAGGGAAGAAGGTTCGATAAGCCCAGCAGCCTTTTTAGCCAAGACTTTCGCCGGGTCTGCCGCTCGTCAGCAGCAGCTTTCTCTTGCATCCGGCTGGACCGAATGAGTTCATTGCGGCCCAAGGGCATGATGAAAATCAGGTAGAAAAAATCCCGATAGTAGCTACATTAGGCTCGAATGAATGAAGGCAATGAAAACACGAGAAGCTTTGGCAGAGATCAACACCGCCCCTTTCTCCTCCAGATTGTGGGAGCATCCCAAACAATACTGCGCGGAACATTTTGCGGATAGCCGTGCAAACCAAATCAATCAGCCATCATCCGTTGTGTGTGGGGGTTTAAACAAGGTAAAATGGCTTTGTATAGGACCGACTGATATGCTGTGCTCAAGCCACATACCACTTGAACTTCCGAATGTCCCCAGAGTAGGTTGATTTGATAGGAGAAACACAATATTTATCCCGAGAAATCTATAGCCCAAACGGAATGAAGCTCGAGGAAAAGTCGTTTCGACAGCATCGGATGAAGGCTCGGTCCACCTCGTAGTTGCCAGCAAAAGCACGATGATATTGCTCGCTGGATTTGATTCTCTTTGCAGATCTCGCTCCGTGCTTTACAGAGCATTTGCCCGGTACCACCCTTGGCCAAGATAGGTAGTATCGGGTACTCACAGAATGGTTCTCCATGAGAAGAGGCGGTGCCAGACTGACGGAGCCGCAACCTGCAACGACTGACAGTGGTGTGAGGGGCTACCACCGGAGCCGAGCCATGTGTGACACCCCGAACGGCGGACATAGGGATATGGGAGAACCGGCAAAGAAATGAAGGGATCTCGGCATCAAGGCTTGTGAGACCGGCGGTGAGAAAGCCAAGTTTCCAGCTCGACAAGGCCAATCGGATAGCTACTGGAGGCGGTGCATGACCAATTACCACGAATTACGTGGACCGCCTGTGAACTGGGGCACCCTTTAAGGAACGGGGCGTTTTGATGCAAAATGAAGCTGTCAGCGAATAAAAAGAAACGAGGCTGCAGCTTTCACCGTGTACTTGGGGGTGTGGTAGTCTTTGGCCGGCTGCTGGGATTCGCTCCAGGCTGCATTGGCCTTGCATATGCAGGCATTTCACAGAGGTGTCGGGCGTTGCCTGAGCAAGCAGCAAGGAATCGCAAGGCAACCGCTAGGCCACCATCTGCCTTGTTCATATCTGGACCATGTGAACGGGTGGTTCGCCACAAAACCAGCATTCCGGGAATATTGAGATGGGCAACTACAACATGGTAGAAAATCCCGATCTTGTTAGAGTGCAACTCTCGATATTGCGGCGCAGGGAACTTTGTAGCTTGGTCAGCTCGGTCGCCGAAACCAGTGATCGGGTACAGCTCCGTTACCTTGGACGTGCGGGGAGCTCAGCTCTTCTTCAAGGAGGTTACGAGAATAGCAAACCCCGCTGCCAGTCAAGCTTGACCAAGCTTCAACGTGGCCCGCTGTGTCGTTCTGAATAGAACCCGGGACCAGGTGATATCCTTTGGCGTTGGCCTTGCAGAAGTCGCGTCAAAGGTCCCCTCACACCGCCAGAGCCGACCCAATCGTGGGGGCCGGTGCACCTCCCTTTCTTGTTGGAAGCGAAAAGAGGCGACGACGAAGAACCGCCGCCCCTCCTCACCCCAGCTTCCAGACCGAAGCGGGGCGACACACCTTGTACTCCTTCTGGTACCGGTGTACTTGAGGCTAAGGACTCCAACGACAAGAGTGGCATGCCTTGTGCTGAAACACATCCCAGTTGCCCGGCATCTGCTGCTTCTGGTGGTGCTCCTTTTGTTTTCGGATGTGATGGTTCCCTGAGATCGCCTTTGTGTTAGCCCAGCGCATCGACACACACACACACACACAACGCGATAGCCTGATATGATTCATCGAAGCCATATCGACCCGTACCCTACTTCAGAGAAGTTGTTGTGGTCTGACGTTCCCGTCCCTTGCCAGTTAACTGATCACACTGGCGACCTTCCCGTATAAGTCGGCTTCTCTCTCACACTCTCGTCCGCCTCACTTCCCGAACTACCGGGAAGACCATCGCCCACCTTATAAAGTGAAAGAAACCAACCCTCACTTCGACACATTGCTTCCCGGTTATATCACCCCAGTCAAACAACTGTGCCCGAGTATTCAACACTCGCATGTGAACTAGTGCTTCACAATAATGCCCGCAGAGTTCGTCACCCTTCACCAGGAGCCACCAGGGCGTCCAAGCACACCTAACAGAAATACCCGGATCCCACCTCCACCACTTCGTCCTCTTCAACAAGGAGGCCAGCAGGGAGGACACTTGCAGCACTTGCAACCCGGAGTCGTCAACGCAGCTCCCCATCCGGCAGAGATGCAGCAGCTTCAACGACAGGCGCCGCCTCCGCAACATCACATGGTCCCGCAGGTGTTCCAAAGTAACCCTCCCGTAAGGATCAGCGACATCCGAAAAGAGCGAATCACCCCGGCCGAAGCCCGTGAAGAGCTTTCCGAGTATATCATCTACCGATTCGAACCGTCTGAGCCAGGGTGCGGGTATGACAGCGATGGTGAAAGGAGAAAACCGAGCTGGGAGAGTGTATTTGTGGTGGAAGTGCACGGTGTAAGCAAGAAAGATGCCGCTCTACAGGTCCGCACCCTCAATCAGAACACTTGGTCGCTTGGCGAGAAGAAGGCGACCCTTAGCGGCGTTCAAAATCGCCAGATCGAGAAGGTCCTCGAGGAACTTCAAGCCCGTGATTACCCTTACTTCCAGACGAATCTCGTCCAGATCCACCATCAGCTGCGACCGAAGCTGAAGGAGAAGCACCTGAAGGGCAGCTCCTCGAAACACCACCCCAAGGATGTCAAGGAGCTCCTCTTCCGAGACCACAAGGAACGGATGAAGCATTCGTCATCGAAAGACAAGAAAAAGCACAAGGAAAAGGAAAAGGAAAAGGAACGCGTCAGCCTCACCGCTTACTACAAACGGTCTCCCAAGCCTGAGGTGGATGCACTCGCAATCTACCATCTTCGCGAGGCTTCCCTCCGAGCGAGGTTGGCGCCGCCGCCAAATCCCCACATGATGGCGGGCCCGCCAGAGCATCATCATGTGGTTCATGCCCCAGAGGGAGTCCATGGAAAGGGTGCTGGTGATGGTGGCGGCCGCAACGGCGGAGGGAATGGCAATAAATACCATACCGGAGGGCGAGGTGCAGTCGCAGCCGTTGTGCATCCGCATGGCGATCGGAAACATGACCGGCGTGGCTCACCAAGGTCCCCCCGGTCCCCGACCAGCTCAGATAGCTCGTTTTTCTCGGACACCTTCTCCAATGAAGGCGATGACATGTCTATCGCCACCCCAAATTCAGAGGATTCGTTTTTCTCCCGCGGCCGCCGGGCATCTTTCGACCGACCTCATCCGCGAAAGCAGGGCCGGTACCTGGAAGATCCGGCGCACTTTGGCGTCCGCCACCATAACGACCATCGAGGCAGACGCGAGATACACAGGATCTCGGACGAGTTCCTGCCCCGTCGTTCGTCGCTTCAACGGTTGACAATGGCACCACCACCACCGGTGGACATTGAGCAGATCAAATCCAGCGCCTACGCTGCCGGGCGCGCCGACGAGAGAGAGGACGTCAAGATGATAGCCGAAAAAATCGCTGTGGCCTCCGTGTCGGCGATAAAGCCTTGTCTGCCTACTCCTCCTCCACGAATCCTCCAGCGGCGACCAAGTATCCGCCTAGTACATGCCGGTGATCTCTCACGGGAGAGTGAGACGGCGGAACGCTTAGAAAGGCTGGACCTCCGAGATCAAGCGCTCGAGGATGCTCGCTATCGCCTGGGCGACACGCCCCAACGACGGCTCGTGGGTCGCGAGGGCCATCTGAGAAGGGACGAAATTTGGGAGGAAGAGCGTGCGCCTCGCAGGCGACTAGACGAGGCATTGGAGTACATGAGAAGGACCGAAGCAGGTGCCGATATGCCCTTCATGGACAATCCGTTCACTCCTTTGCCCACACCCGGTATCGGTCGGCGAGCGAGTGTGGCGGGGCCAGCCCCGGAGTTCCGTCGACGGCATGACTTTGACGATCATGTCAGGTTCATATGATGGTCGGCCTAGTTGGCGTGTATGGTTTGCTTGACTTTTGTTCGTGCTGGCGAGATTCTGTATTCTTTTATAGCTTGTATATGATCCTGTTATTATGAAGAGAACAACTGGTGTTGCTCCTTTGTCGTTTTGGTTTTCTTGGGATAGCTTCTCTTCTATTTTGAAAAGATTGGATAAGCTGTCCTCTTTATAATGTAAATGAAATGAGAAACAAAGTAATCATACTTTTTAAACAGATAGCTCGGTGTGAGGATTTGGAGTCGTACCATCATAGGAATCTGAGATCATCGTCCAAGGGGGGACAGTACCTGCCTATGTACTGCGTTGGAAGTCTTGCGTGGGGAGGTTCCCCACCTCGCACGACTGCCTGTCAGGAGATAGCGAAGCTGTCGTGCATTGTATTTCTGCCCAAAGAATGCTGTGAATGGAGGAGCATGCATGGAGTGGAGTCGGGAGCTCACGTTGAGAGGTCAGACGTGGCCCAATGACACAGACACAATGCCATCCTGAAGTGGCCAATTGACGTCGAAGGAGGCAGCTGCCGCCTCACATTTGTCGTGTCTTTGCGGTGTTTGGGAGGTAGCCTTTCAGTTGATGCAGTGGAATTGGTCAGGCTTTCTGTCGCCGAGGTGAAAGCTGGAAGCAATTGCAAAACACCGACGTTGAAAATTTGACCGAGATACTCCGTAAATTGGCACCCAAGGCAGACTCCGACATACAGTGTGGTAGACTGTGCGGGAGGCTGGAAATCAGTCGTTCTCAGTGGGTCTCTTCAGCAACGCCTTCCTTGAATATCGACAACAAGGCTGGAAAGATGGAAAGAACGAGAAAGGTAGTTAGTTCCCTTGTGATCATGAGTGCCTTTTCTAGTGTCAAATAACGTCATTAATAGACACAAATCGTCTCTGATTGTCCCGCAAGTCTAGAAAGACAAATCTGCACAGTACGCAAATCAGAACCCTTGTGAATGGAGAGATGCTAACAAAGCAAGCACAGCACGTGTGGTGTCAAGATGGCATGTCCAAGTTGACGGGATGAGTCTTGATCACATCGGGGAAATGGAGAGGATATCTCAGGTTGACAAGGAAGAATAGAAGAGGTGTCCTTGACATGGCGTCAGACTCAGTGACAAACCACCATAACATTACTGATTAACTAGGTATGTAGGTGCCTCTAGGATATGCTCGATGGCGAATACTAGTCACTCAACCAACTCCCAAAAGGCCATTACCCGTGTGCTTATCCCAAACAGTCGTTTATTTATCAATCCATGCCTGGACACCTCTGCCATCTCAAGCCTTCTTCTCCTTCACCACAGTAACGGCGTCGCATGAATCGTTGTCCGGTTGGCTGCCAAGAACCCACGAAATTGCACGCCTGAAGTAGACTTGCCCGGCTCCGAGGTACGACCAGCAGACACACCACTTGCTGGCATTCCTTTCGGTCTTGTTGGATGGTTCGAAACCTGCCTGAATGCAATCAGCATCCGTCGCCGTCGGGACAACCATCTCGTTGCCATTCCACTTGATTCTGTGTTCGGCTTCGGCAGCCTAGAGAGTGACAGAAATTCACGTCAGCGGATGCCATGTTCAGAATGCTTTGCAGACTTTCTTACCTTGAAATAGGCGGGTGCGACATTCTTCTCGTCAACAAACTGGAAACTCATTGGCATCATGAGGCTTGGCCAGATGGCATCGCTGGACTTCAGCAACATGTTCCAAGACACTGCACCCAACTCCTTCGCCGTGTCATTCTGCTGGAAGTAGAAGATCCAAGCAGGTTCGTTTTTCTGGAAACGCGTGTTGTTGTTTTCGACGCAGAGACCTCTGATGTCGGCCCCGACATGACAGGCGAAAAGGTACTTGTTATTGAGGTTGGCCTCGGAGGGTGACTGGATCTTGAGGTGGAATGGGTCAGATGACTTGTCAACTACTTCGGTGGCAGAGACAACGACGCTCCATAAGGCGAAGGCGGTAAGGAGGGTGCTGGCGATGCTGAAGAAGGCAAAACTGAGGGTGCTGTAGGCTTGTGTGGACTGCATGGTTGCCGAGTCGATGTGTGGATGGGGATGTATATGTTACGTTTGACGACGGTCTGAAAGGCGGGAGTTATGGACAGCCAAAGAGATGTGGGAGTAGTCTGCTGATACATGTGTTTGTTTGTTTCCGTCGGTGTGTTTGTTTCCGTCGGTGTGCTTGTTTCCGTCAGTGTTTTTGTTTCCGTCAGTGTGTTTGTTTCCGTTAGTGTGTTTGTTTCGGCCGGTGTGGTGCAGAACCAGTCCAAGTTTCAGAAGAGGAGAAGATGAAGTTCAAGACTTCAGGGCTTTATATGTGCTGGCTGCAAGCTGGGTGAGGCGTTTGCTCCTGCGTTACAGTTGGAGGGCAACGCAAAGAAGCAACAAGTAGCAACCGGTCGAGGCCAGTCGCAGCCGGCGAATTTGCAGCCATACTAGACGCTACAATGACGACCGCACCTGGAGGACCGGTTCGTGGATATTACCGACTGAATCTGGGTCATCAAGTGAATTCCGGAAGTGACGTGGCAGCTTGGAGAGTGAACCTGGGCCCGAGCAGAAAGGAAAGAGAGAATGAGCAGCAAATCTGGAGCAAGAAACACGCACTCGTATACTCCGGAAGCCGCGACTTGACGTTCTGAGCCGGGGCAGAAGCACAAAGATGAGAATTGGAAAGAGTGATTGTCCCCTTTCGTTGGAAGTCCACTTGAACCAAACAAGTCCCATAGATGATACCTTTTTTGAAACCGAGCCGCCGGGATAAGCGGCAGAAGACATAGACATACACAGACCAGGCAGGTCAAAGCAAGTCCAACGTCTTGTTCGCCTCATCTGAATAAGACCTTGATGGCAACAAATTAGCTACCGTAGCCGTTGTGGTGGCTCCTGACCGTCTTCCCGTCCTCGGCCGCACAAAGTACCAACAATCAGGCATCCTGTAATCATCCGTCCCGGACCGCTGGCCTATATTGACACGCGACTCCCACCCGAAAGAATCCAACACATCCAACACTCGTAGCATCAACATCCGAGTCTTGACCGTATTTACCCCGTGGGCTGGCCACGGCAACCCCTTGAGCTTGAACTCGAAGCTGTCGAAGCTCCAGTCGCCCTTTTGGAAGTAGTCCATCTCTTCTAGCATCTTCTTCAGACTGGCGATGAGCAGTCCCAGGTGGCCATGGTCGGCGTCGATTTCACTGGATGCGTCGTAGATGATGCGGAGCCTGTCGGACCGCAACATGGACACGGTCAGCCACTCGACCGGCGGCGGCGGGGGGGTTTCGGGCGAACGCTTCCTGAAGATCAGCGTATCCTTTGCGCCTAAGTGGCGGCTGCACAGCAGAGGAGTCACAAGATCCCAGGACCGGCTGGAGAGGAATGTGATCATGTTGCGAACCAGCCGCGCACCGCCGACGGCTTCCTGGTCACCCATGCTGCCGAATGGTCTCTTCTTGAGCTTGTACTGGTAGGATTCGCCATAGGGGCCGGAGGTCTGGATGCCAGGGGGCCATACTTTGAGGATCACTGACTGCGCCTCGGTGTAGATTTCTTCGGGGAACTGGAGGAAGCGGATGCTATCGCTTTTGTGGAGGGAGAGGGATGCAAAGGGATAGGAAGGAGTGAGATTGTCCTTGGACATTTTGCCTCATCAATGAAAAGGGTGTGAACTGGAGTGAGGTTGATAGGTAATGGGGTAAAGGAACTTGGTGAGCTTGCTGACTTATAAGAACACTGTCTTGAGTAGAACTTGAGTAGAATCCATAATTCGGGTTCTGAGTCTCTAGGCTGGGAGAGGGCAAGGCTTAGCTCTAATAGAGCCTCGCCGTCCTAGATTGCCCAAGGTTGGTGATGTCGTCCTCGTCCGTGTGTGGGATCTGCTCCATTGGATTGGTGCATGGATTTGTGGCTTGCAGGTGCCGGCTGTGTTCAACGTATTTCGTATCGGCGCAGTCTTCAGCTACCCCCAAGTTGGATGTCATGGCTGTTCACGATGCTGTACCTTTGGTTCAGGGATGGGCAAAGTGACTCAGGAAACACATAGGAAATAAATCAATCGAAACAATAGGTACTGACGCTCTTAAGAGGAGAGGGCGAAATAACCCTTTTCGAACATGCAAAAGAGGACATTAGCGTCATATTCCGTATATTGAGTCAAAAATAATCCGTGTTATTGTTTTATTCCATTTTAAATTCACGATATTGTTTCGAAGTCGAAGGGTGCAAAGACAGAAAGAACACCTCAGCATCGGAGCTCCAATTCGGTTCACTCTGGATTGGCAGTTCGGGCAGCTGTGGTCGCGGCTGAAGGAAGCTCCCCCGGATTTCCATCCCAGGCGAGCGGAATTTTTATTTGACATTGACACCTGAGTGACCCCACTATCAGCGCCTATCGATAAAGGGACCCTGTAAATTAACAAGCCTCGTTTTTGGTTGCCCTTGGAAACCAACCTGCCAGGATAATATTGTTTTAGGAGCATCCATCTGGCTCCCTGCCAGAAATCAGGGTCCTCACAGCTACGTACCAAGAGCGAATTCTTGTCCACCATGACGATGCACGCAAACTTTGTTTTAAGAACAATTGCATCTCAATTGCTCTGAGCGGAGTTCCAGGTTGTCCGTCTTTCCTAGTACGCATATGCGCATTACGCAGCCTGCAACCAATCAACAACCATCCCGATTCTCGTCGTTCGCTGCGAGTCTGGTTGCCCCGCCGTAACCACACCACAATCAGGAGCTTCAGCTGAGCGAGCGAGCTCACCATTCCGTCGGGCTCATTGTTGTCACCGCCAGAACAAAAAAGTTGACGACACCAAAGACAAAACATTCCAGTTAAACCCACCAACATATCTCGGGACGATCCGAAGCCCACGTTTGCATACCATCATATATCTATTACATTTCTTTTCGGGCCGGTCCGCACTGAGGTCATTGCCGCCGTCGCCGTATCGCCGTCATGGCGCCGGCAGACAACCTCTCCCCGCCGGGGTCGAGCTCGTACTCGTCCAACACAATGACCGTCGGCGATGGGACCTGGGATTTCACCAAGAATAGCTTCTTATTACCAAACCTCGTGGGCCTCAACTTTGATACTATGCGATACAATGGTCAGTCTTGCTTGTTTGCAGCCCCCTTCAGCCCCCATCATGATAGCTAACATACGGTATCTTAGGCATGGGAAACCGCTTCTCAACCCTGACACAGTACCACACCCTCATTACGGGCCATGGAGTGCTGGCAGCCATCACATTCCTCTTCATCGTACCGACCGCCGTCCTCTACGCCCGCTTCTACACCCGCAATCCGGGCTATGCCCTCCGGTACCATGCCTACCTCAACATCCTCGCCGTCCTGCTCAGCACTGTCGTCTTCATACTGGGATTCATGGCCGTCGGCCCGTCACGCAACCTGACGAATCCCCACCACGGCATCGGCGTCGCCATCTACGTCTTGATCCTGCTGCAAGCCATCGGCGGCCGCCTCGTCCGCCACATCACCGGTCGCTCATTGCGTGTGCACATCCACCGCTATTCGGGCCGCTGCATTGCTCTCCTGGGCATCGTTCAGGTCCCGCTCGGTCTTACGCTGTACGGCTCGCCGCGCTATCTGTTTATTCTGTACGCGCTGTGGATGGCGTTTCTGGCGCTCCTGTTTTTTATTCTTGACTATAGGGATGGCGGTCGTCGGGGAGATATTTTCGTCAGTGGCGGCCGGTCAGACGGTGGCCATGACCACAAGGAGAAGAAGAAAGGGATGGGGTGGCTGGGTCCGCTTGCCGCCGGTGGTGCCATCTGGGCACTGATGCGCCGTCGCAACAAGAAAAAGGACCGCGATGCCGAGCGAGACGGGAGTCGCAGTCCCAGCCTCCACCGTAGCCATAGCCGCAGGCGCAGCGTCGGCCCTGAAGTGATTCCCTCGCCAACGCACGAGACGTCGACTTTCTACGACGAGAAGCACTCGGAGCGGCGGCGCGAGAGCGGTGGGGGTGGCTTTATGAAGAAGGCGCTTGCTGCCGGGGCGGTGGGTGCCTTGGTCGGCCGGATGATGGGCGGCCGTAAGGACAAGAACCGCAACGACGGTAGCGACTACTCGGCCGTTGCGACGGACACCCCGAGCCGCCACAGGCCGAGCAGGAGGTATGCGCCGACCGAGAGCGATTTCACGGAACGGACAGAAGACACTCCTCGCCGTCATCACGACAGGCGGGGGTCTCTGCTTCCGCCTCCCGCTGGGTATCCGGTTGCCGCCGCCGCAGCTATCAGTGCGGCCGATCGACCGACCAACAGACCTACGACGCCGCAGCGCTCGCACGCCCACTCGCGGTTCGACAGCGCGGACGGGTCCGACTATTCTTCCTACGTCAGTCCGTCAAAGAGGCCGACGGAGAAGAGGAAGAGCAGCGGCAGCGGGATCGCTAAGGGTGTTCTCGCTGGTCTTACGTTTGGCTGGCTTGGGAAGAAGGCCAAGGACAGCAGAGACAGAAGGGAGGAGGAGCGGTTGCGAGATGAAGAGGACAGGCGCAGAGAGGAAGAAGACCGACGAGCAGGCAGACGCAACTCGAGATATACGGGCGATGGGTACGGAACACCTACGCGACGCGAGTCGTCCAGACGACGTCCCCACCGCAACTATCCGCCCCCGTCGGCCATCACCAACACGGCGTCGGAACTCTCGTCGATAGAACCGCGAGGCGACACGCCGTATGACCCCGCGCCGGTGGGCGCTACCATTCGACCTACTGGGCCTGTTCCGGTGCCAGTTCCTGGCGCGCCGCCTCCGATGGCCTTACCGCCAGCCGGAGGTGCTCCGATGGTTCCCCTGCCGGTCCCGATTCCCGGCGCAGCGCCAGTGATGGCGGGCAGGTCACGATCTCACTCCAGAGATCCGATGACGCCAGGAGGTCATGCTGCGATGCCACCGATGCCGTCTGATCCCCAAGGGTTTTTTGCCCGCGACTCGGACAGCGATACGTACAACTCGCCAAGCGGCGGCAGGAGGAGACCGTCTCACCGGACCGCGGCGGGAGGAGACGTGGCAGCCGCTGCCGCGGCCGCTGCTGCGTCGGCTAGCATCTTGGCGCAGGAGCAACGGGAGGAAGAAGATCGCCGGCGGAGGGAACAGGCGTCGAGCAGTGGTCAACCGGCGGCCAGCGTCCGCGTCAAAGTGCACGATGATAGAGATAGGAATATTACGCTGCGCAGGCTGACGGAGGAGGAGACGGCTGCAGAGCGACGGAGGGAACAGCGGCAGCGCCGGAGGGCCGATTCTGTCAGTAGTCACTCTGAGGCCGATACACCCGTGAGGAGGTATCGGCGCGGAGATTCGAGCCAGCGGAGAGCGGAGGACGAGGCGCAGCGACGGGTTGAGCTGAGCGATCCGCCGCCGTTGGTGCCGCCTAACCCAGGGTTTGCGCAGGGCAGTGGGAGTAGGAGGCCGAAGGATTCGGCGTATTATTCTGGGGCCGGGCCGTCGGCTGCGGGACCATCTGGAGCGATGCACGCGGCCGGGCAGACGGTGTCGAGTTTGGGCGGGAGTCCTGGCCCGGGACCGGGATGGAGTGGAATTAGTGGGACGCCTGGGAGCGCTGCTGGGGAGAATGCTGCTGCTGATAGGAGGCGGAGGAGGAGGTTGGAGCGACGGGAGGGGAGCCGGAGTGGGATTCCGGGGAGTGTGGATTTTGACTAAGCTAACTGATTTGGGTGTGTGTATACAAACCAAAAGTTTGTGTGTTTTGTAGATGATGGAGGTGGAGCTTTTTGCTTCTTTTGTTAACAAATAGCACGAAGCAGCAAGCATGGCGTTTTATGGTAAATTTGGGAATGGATGGCGTGGATGGATCACCCTGTGCCTCATCTATGGGATTAGGTTTCATGTCAATACCTGCTGTAACTTTTTTTAGTTTATACTTGCTGGTTACATATCTTCATGTTAATAATAGATCCACTTGTTGGACGACGATGTGTCTATGTTATAATTATGTCGGCTTCTTTAGTGGTATTTGTCATGACTGATGAATTTAGATTCGTCGATATTTGTTGTGTTGACATCGCGGAGTTGCTACCCCTTGAACAAGTAAACAGAAAGCAAGGCGCGCAATATGATCTGAGCGTTTCTCTAATTCCCCCGCATTGGCATTCTTCATACGGAATACACCCCACCATTGTCAATTGATCGTGATACTCATTAAGGTTCCCACCGCGACGACGCGTTTTCTCATATCATATTACCAAACCGCCAAATTTCATCTACCACATGAGCAACATTATGAAGATTAAATAAAAATGCCAGAAATGACACAACAGACGCCTGCAGGTGGTGAAGGCGAACAACAACCATCGCAACAAGCACAAGAAGAAATGATGGACACGACGACGACGACAGCAGAATCAGAGCAACCACAACGGCAAGAAGAAGAAGAAGGAGAAGGAGTGAGAGAGGAGTCGCCGCCGTTACCGGAAAAGCATCTCGCCGTGACGCCCGGCCCGCGCGCGACACGGCTTCAGGAATTATTTGCGTCAACCCTCAAGCACACGCTCGACAAGATCAACCGCGACAACTTTGCGGCCTGCTACCCGACCGTTGCAACGCGCGCCCCCGGGACGCTGGAGTTTGTGCAGCGGCAGATGGTTGGGAGGTTGGGGACGCAGTGTGATGTACGTTCTTTTCCCTTTTTGCGTCTGGTCGTTTATTTGTGCATGGATGGGTGTATGTTTGCAAACATCGGATTCTCCCATACAAGAATCAGAGAGATCCTGCTGTTTGGGTATATACCTTTTAATATTTACATTGTGTATCGTAACATATCACACACACACACACACACACACACTGTATTGTTCACCACCTTGATTGATATTTCAAGCCTGGAAAAGATTTACCGACCGGTATTAAAGTTAACACAAAACAAACAGAAAGAATTCGATTCGATCCTGCAGAACCGCAATGTTGTGGCGAAACTGAATGAGCTCGAGAGCCTCGTCAGCGACGCGGCCCGCCGGAAAGCTGAGCTTGGAGGAGGAACAGAACCGCCTGTGCCGTAAGTTTTTGGCTTTTCGGTTTGTTTTCTTGACAACACCGGATTCTCTACTTATTCCGTATTGGAGAATCCGGTGTTCTCGACAGGGGTGGTTGTGGCTGTATGTTTGATGTCTACATATATCTGTACATCTACCTGACAGCCAGCAGCCACTCCTCTCCATCTTCCATGTTCTCATGCACACCGACATACCCACCCCCTTCTTTTTTAAAATAGACAAGATTTAACATATGAAACAAAGACCACATACCCTGCCCGCGGAAACCGTCCTGGCGGCGCACCTCGCGCCTCATCTGGCCTCGCAGCAGTCGCAGCTCAACGCCAAGCTCCAGACCGTGCAGTCGCACAACGCGCGCCTCTTTACCGAGATCCAAGAGCAGCGCGCCGAGATGGAACAGTTGCTCGCTGCGGTGGAAGCGGTGCTCGCGGACGTGGACGGGGCCAATGAGCTGCTCGATGGTGTCGTGGAGGACCTCGCGCAGGAGACGAGGGCTGTTGAGGTCGAGATGGCGAGGACGTGATTGATACCAAGTCATTGTGTGGCTATGTGTGTTAAGAGTTAGTATGGACAGGAAAGAGGAAATGGAGTTATGGTTTCTTTGTTGGGTCTGTATTGTTTTAGGGGAAAGACATTTTGTTTGGGTTCTGGAAAGGGTGAATCGGTCTGGCGTTTTGAGGACTGGAATCTGGATGAGTGGGATAGCTGGGATGGATATGATGGAGCATGGGAGTTTGCGGATTAATTCTTCTTCTCCTTCAGGAGACTTTGGCTCTTGATGCCCGAAATCGAGGGAGTGTCATACTTACTGGCAAAGCCGAGTCTGAGACCGCCGCCATCGCTGTCATCCGATCTCATGAAGACGACCATATAACTCGCAGGACCGTGTGTATCTTTCACCAATCAACCATCCAAGGCATATGCTTTCGTTTCATCTTGGGCAGTTGCACCAAGCCCGTGGGTTCGAGTCCCACTGCGACCACTCCCGGGGGAACTCGATTCTAAGTCTTTAGACTGTCTTGACCTCGGTCGCTGCAAAGCCAAGTCCTACATCGCCAATATTGTCAGCTTTGAGTTATACAAACTACCGTTCCAAGTCGGTTCTGGGGGACATCTCTATTAGGTAAGTTTCATTAAGACCGTTCGGGGGATAATTTCTTCTTTCTTTCTTTTTTATTCTGTTGTTCGTTAGATACTCTTCTTTTCCCGAGATGTCCGAAGGCGCAAGTTGTGTTATCATAAGTATAAGTGTCGAGAAACTACCTAGCTAATCGAGAAGTAATTACTTAGGATTTATAATTTCCGGTGCTTAGGTAGCTTAGGTATTTGAAAGCAGGCATGTCCATTAAAATGCTAAATGTGATACGGCCTGAAGAGAGTAAATGCAAGATGGAACACACTACTAGAGATCGGTGAATAGGGACTAGAGAAAAGTAGCGTTATAAATGTATATGTGATTTATATAGTAACACTGTTCAGGTCTAGGAGTAGAGAAGATAAACCGGCGGAGTTGTCTTGATTCGCCTAGTTCTAACATCTTTCTCCGGTGAAGTCTCCGAGTTTGAGTGATAATGAGGGAGCTAATATACGTAAGTGGACGATCAAGATGAGTTGCTGGACTGACATGCCTTAAGGACGTATATTGCAAGTTACCAAGCCTGTCGGCAGCTTTGGACGCGTCAAGCTACCCATTAAGAAGACAAAGCTTCATACGGATGTAGTGAAGGGATCTGCAGAAAGTAAGGTAGGTATATAGCTTCGCATTCATGCCCTCGGATAAGGCCAGCCGCTGGCTGTGAAGAGTTTGGAGCCATCGAGGCTCTTTCAACGGTCTTTTCTTTTCTTGTATGTCATTTATTGACCTACAGATGCTGTCCATGCCTGGGAAGACCTCCCCGAGTCGTACAAATTCCGAGTTCGAAACATAAGCAGGTAGGCAGAAAAGGAACACCCCCTCCCGCACAGCGATGTTCTGTTGATGACTAGATTTCCGAGATTCCCTGCCTACTGGTGGTCACTGTGCTCGGTGGGTTCCGCCAGCGCAGTCTGCTTATTGAAGGAGGAGGAACAGTAAGACCGCCGTCGACCTTGATGGACCTGTTTTATCAAGTACAAACCGAAAGGGACGTGAGTTCCTGGATGATGCTCACCCTCTAAGCAATGCATGTTTCACACTCTACAGTGTCTCGCCCAAACGCCGCACGAGGTGGTGATGGAAAAGGAATGTGTGACCGTTGAAGTTACACGCAACTAGATGACAGGGTTCTTTTTGTCTGACAGACTGTTTTGGCGTTTTCCTGGTTCCTGTCTCTCACATGGACCCCCTGCTGCTGCCGCGCGTGCCCTGCCCGGCCTGCGAGGACGGAGTTACCGATACCGCTTGTCGCCAACAGCGTCACACGCACATAAATATGGAATTCGTTGACCACTTTCCTAGTAGTTCCCTTTCGCAAAAGGACCGACCCGCTCCTCGGATGCTGCCATGTGTTTTTTATCCGTATCGGGGTTGTGTCCCCGTTCCCGGTGTGAGATATCCCACGGCCCGCACAACCCACTGCATCTGTATCGAGGGTAGGGGGAGGTTCACTAGTAGGTCATCCGTGTGGTACGTGATATGTAGGATTCGTTGTGTCTCCTTCTTCCGCTGCGCTATCATGGGGAGGAAGCGCGTTAGGAGAAAAGGTTGAGGAACCGGAGTGGGGGGAAGAGCACGTCATGGTGTCGGATGTCCATCATCCTCGTTCTTATCGACGTTCTTATCCTCATCCTTATAGGCAGTTGAGATGGAAAGGAGGGATCTTGGGAGTGGGATCTGGGAACCGAGGGTCAATGGTCGGTCAAGTCGCGATCGACAGCCACCCGCTTGAGGAAGTGCCGAGAGCAAATCAGGTCAAGAGACATGCTCGATGGGATCGACGACCTCGAGACCGCCATATCAGGACCTAGGAGTGGAAGGCGTGAAGCTCGAAGCTCCTGGAGCTTGAGATGGGAAAGAACGAGCATCTCCATCTCCACGAAACTAGTCGGATAGAAGAAGGCAGGCACCCTGTCAGGACGATCCCCTCACCGTGTCTTCCTTCCTTCCTTCCGGCTTCCAGCTTCCCCCAAAGAAACGCTGCGTCACCAAGTCCCCTTCCTAGTTGGCTCAAACAAGAGGCAATGTCTATCCACAGGGCAGTGCGTCCAGCCTTCAATACGGTCAAGCCCGGGCTGGAAATGAGGCTTTTGTAGATTGTTGACGTTTCTTGGTGAGGTTGGACGTTTTGTTTCATGCGAGTGGACTTTTGGCATCAGCACCGAGACCGGTCCCGAACGTGATCAGATGTGGCACCAACAAGCTTTTTCAGATGTCGCAGGCAGTCTCCTCTGACGGACCCTCCTGGCGGCCTTCCTTATTTGTACGTGCGGAGTGATGATCTTGCCGGTCAACCGCATGCTTACGTCTGTGGTCCAAGTCGTGCCGCGGGAGATGATGGCCCAGACTGCCAGAGCCGCCCAAAAGAGCAAGCGCATTAAAATACCCGGACGCGACTGGTCGGTCAGGTGCGGTCCAAGTGCGGAATTGCGCCCTTTCTCTTTCCCTATACAAAACTGTGTCTAAAAAGTGCAAGAACGACGCGGTGTTCTCGGCCCACTGCGACCGGATGGTGGAACCGCCCGTGGGACATGGTGGGACCCTATCATCCATCCCCAGCTGTTTCCAAGCATCATGTCGAGCACACCCTTCCCACCTTCCCGAAACGAAACTCTTAGCCAGACAAGAGTCGGACAAGAAGGTCTGGGCTCCACCGAACCCGCCAATAATTCGTCAATAATTCAGCCTTACTCGACCTTCTTGTCCATTCCGTCGTCGCTGATGCCGAGGCAGGACCACTTAATGAGGATAGTTTTTACGTGTATATTCCGTAAAGAAAGGACTCACCTGTTGGTCGCCTCAAATGGAAGTTCTGCCAGATGACAGGAGAAGAGCAGCTGTGTTCAGCTCCCTCCGTCGGTGCGACCTGCATTGTCAGCTTCCCGTCCTATGCTGTCTCTCATCATCTCCCATATACTGTGTAATATGGAGATATAATGCGATTGTAATTTGTACCTCAGCAGAACCTGGTTCGCTTTACCTGCCTTCTCGATTAGGCATGTTCGGGCGATTGTGGGTCACCTCGCGGCACAGCAGGTTCCAGCTCATAGAGTCCACTGGATGACACATACAAATGGGGACCGGCAATACAGAGTCAGACCTCCAGGCTGTGTCCGTGGTCTTACTGGCAGCATCTCGGTGGAGGTCCCGTCACTGGGAGGCTGCCATTTTTTTGCAATCGGAATCGCAATCAGGGAGTCGCCTCCACCTACTGTGCACAACACGGCTAGGCGACCGGAGGCTTCTCTTAACCGGCAGCATTCGGCACCGGCGCACCAGTCCTCAGTATAAAAGCATGGCGTTCCCCTCAACCACCTACCTGGAACGGCCTAGCCTGCCATGCGCGGGATGGTTGGCGAGCGTACGGCGACGCATGGTGATTGGCGACAGGACCGCATTGCGCCCATCGATGGACAGGCATGCACGGGGCGATGGGGTCCCTCCTCCCCAGGCCCTCCCCCAGTGCGCCCCTAACCTTCAAGCGCCCCCCCGTCTTCGCCAGAAGAGGCACGAGAGGGTGTCGCAACGACGAAGGGTTGGTGACACCGGGTGGGGCCGAAAGACAGCTAACGTTGGGCAGATGGCCATGCAATATATGCTAGACAGCGAGAAGGACACCAGGAGCCACAGGAACCACAGTCGACGTTGCAGGGGGATGCAAAGTCATATAGAAAAACTTTGCAAACCCGCTCCCCCATCGTCCGTGGTTCCAGTCGGGAAAGAGACTTGACAAACAAGGCTTGATAGCGTTATCTGATTAACTAGACTCTAGGTCGGTACTTCTGGTCGATCGCTCGGTCCAATTACAAGGACGTCGGGTTATTGCCACTGTTATCCAACGACTTATAGGAGATATCTGAGAGACGTCAAAGGTGCCAAGTGATGAAGAGAACTAGCAGAAGTACTCCGGACACCGCGTGGCATGGGTGATGGGTGCCCAGGATTCCGGGACCGTCTAGCCACTGCAGTCCAAGCACCAAGCATCCAAAAGAGATGGTCCCATTCCCCAATCTGCTGAAGGCAGAGGCAAGCAGGGTCGTTTTCAGCCCCTCAACAGCGCCAAGAGGGAAGGGAGCATTTTCATATTGGCACAACTTCCGCTCATCTCGTCCGTGTCATCCATCCATCTATCGACTTGCCCAGTGCCTGGCAGTATTGCAGTTTTCACTCTATTCATAGTAGGACCCCCAGCACGAAACATCGGCAGCGCGCTGTGTTCATCTTGGCCTCCATCTGTCTAACTCCCAGACTTGCCCTTGCACACATCACCTTGTAGCAGCTGTCATCTCGCCCCTATCTTTTTTCCATCTTCAGCGAATTTGTCCCTTCCTTCCGCCTTGGTTCGTCTGTCCTTCGCATGCTAAGCTTTTCCCGCCGCCCCCCCCCCCCCCCCCCCCGGCGATCACTCCGCACTGTCGCACCCGTCTTATCCCCCACATGGATAGGCAGTGAGCGACTCCGAAAGTGCCTGAGGGAGCGATTCCCCCTGTCGGACCGACCGACCTCTCTGCCGACCGACCTTACTCACCTCGAACTTTCTTCACTACATCCAAGAAGGAGACACCCGCACCGACGACACACGCGCCCCCCGGATCCGTATTTCACCTTCAGCACTCAGTCTGCCTCCCGATTCACGCCTGGCCTTCGTTGTTCAAGTCAGTCGTCCCTCTGGCGCGAGTTCTCTGGGGCGGGGCGGGGCAACATGCCAGAAACGGCCCGGACAACCGATTAGGAAGGAGGGAAGTCACCAACGCCGCCCGAAGAAGACGCAGAAAGAGGAAACGGCAACGATAGCATCAGCAACAGGAGCAGCAGCAGCAGCAGAAGCCGCCGCCTACGCTGTTGTGCATCACCTGCGCAAAGAAGGCGAAGAAGGCATCCCATGGGTGATGTTTTCTTCCAGCACGACCCCGGCGACGGGGCAGCCGACGGGGTCGCGACGCCAACCATGGCGCGCCCACGCCGCATGTCGATGGAGGAGGATATGTTGTACCGAGATATTATGACATCGAGGCCGGCAGAGCCCCCGAGCTACGAGTCCGCCATGAGGGCCATCGTCGCCGCACAAAGGAGAGCCGCCAACGGCTCGTCCAGCGGAGTGCCCCAAGATGTATTACCGCAGTACTCGTGCGATGTACACGTCGAAGGGGTGTTTATGAAGAAGATGGAGATTGAAGACACGATCAAGCGGGCCGAGTACCGGAACTGGCAGATGGTCTACGTTGAGCTGCGCGGAACCGCTCTGAACATCTACAACGTCAAGAAGGAGCGCGGTTGGTGGTCGGGCGGGAAGCACGCGGGTCCCGACATATCGCCGGATAACCCGCCGTGGGTGAAGAGGGCGACACTAGAAAAAAGCTACAGCCTGCTCCATGCGGATGCTGGCATTGCTGCTGACTACCGGAAGTGGGTTCTCTTCTCCCTCCCTCTTCTCCGAACTTGCACCTGCACAATGCAAAGACGAGAGGAAAGTTTTTGTATTAGTATGATGTAAGCTGACCAGATCCATCCAGGCGGCGCTATGTCATCCGCATGAGATGCGAGACAGATCAGTTCTTACTATCATGTGTAGAACTAGGGACATTTGTGAAGTGGTTAGATCGAATTTTTGCCGCCATCGACGTCGCCGCGCCGATCGACGAGCGAGATTTCCCGCGCGACCAGAGCATACCGCGTATCCAGAGGATACGCTGGTTACGCGGACAACGGCCGCGCCCCGAGGACAACAGTAGCGGATTTCCGAGGTTAACAGAACGGAGACAGAGCAATGCCTCGTCGGCAGTGACGGGTCAAGAGAACGACGACGAAAACGATGTCGACCAGACCCAATCAGCAATACCGCCGATAGCGGAGGCGGACGGCGATGACGACGACGACGACGACGAGAACCCTGTCAATGCGGTGAGCCGGTTCGGCGTACAGCACCCGGTCGTGGGCCGGTTATCGACCACATCTTATCCTAACGAGCACGTCGACCCGGACACGGGTAAATGGTGCCCGCAGCACAAGTGGACCCTGACGCACGATCAGCTGTACGCCAAGTTGTGTTATGCCGTGCTGCTGTTCAAGAGCCCAAGGAAGAGCAACTATATAATTGCAAAAGGCAAGCGCTGGTTCGTCGACTGGACCACGGGCCGGATGATTAGAGTCTTGCCGCCCGAGTATGGCGAGGTAGAGCTCTTTGGCCCGTGGCAGGTCATTGGGACAGAGAACAGGTTTATATAATTGGGAAGAAGGGAAAGAGAAGAGAAAAGCATTTTGATATGTTGTTGATTCACTTGGGCGGTGGCGGGTTCTCGTCTTTAATATCTATGCATTGCGGAAACATAAAACGGAAGGGATAAGAAGGGAAGGGAGAGCTAGGTTTTTATTTATTTGTTGGACCCCCTACCAGAGCACATACACAGACACAGACACACCGGCGACATTGGTCACGGTAGTGGTGGACATAACCTTTTAATTGGGGATATATATCTAGCAGGGAAAGATGGGTGTCTGGCGAATTGGGAATTATAATTGTTAGGAAAGCTATCAGGGACACAAATGTATGGGCATCTCTGGGTGGGTGGCTGGTTGGTTGGAATTTGGTCTTGTCTGTCTGAACTGCATTGCGAGAAAATCATTTCTCTTGTTATTCTTCCTCTATATGTTTATATTTTTATGTGTGCGACAGCATTGGAAACCAAAGATACCTAACCTTTTTCTCCTTTTTGGGCTTGCTTCAAGGGCAACAAGAGAGATATGTCTTGGATAGCGTGCGTGTGAGCGGCGGTTGGGCGGCCGGGCTGGGCTGGATCGGGATTTGCGAGTGGAAAGCATTAATATACGTATACATACCTATATATGTCACATCTTATATACCTGCCTACCTACCTCTTTTAGGTTATCTTGCATACCTATATACCTGCGCAAGTTATATCATTGTATTGTGTATCACTCACTCACAGCGCTTTGGTTCTATATACCACTCTACTGGCCGGGTGTCGTCGAGCTTTCGGTTTGATATGGCGTGGTTGTATGCTCGGATAGAGAGCAGGCGTATACGTAAACGGGTGATACATATGGTGCGGATAATGGAATTGGTTGATGGAGATGTATCTGCATACATAGCATCTCCGTTCTTGCGGATGAGTTGAGTGATACAACCAGGTCGGTGAAAGAAAGCTTACCTTTTGCTGTGTTTCTTTTGCGCAATTGGTTAGAAATACTTGCTTACGGTTATATATACTTACGGTGTCTTGTTCGAGAGATACGTGCAAGGCTTGTCGCTAGAGTTTCAACGTTGGTTGCACTCGATTGAAGCAGCTTGGGTGAATCTAACCATAGTACGGATTAATACGTCAGCTCCGCTAAAAGGGTTCGATGACTTGCTCACTCTCTAGTTCTCTTATCCACCCAAGTCATCTTTTATTTTATTTTATTTTTTTGCTTTTGCGTTTCCATCACAGACAGACCGATTCTCGATGTCAGTTTTCTGCAGTTATCCCAATCGTATCTAGCTAAAACTCCCTCTCCTCGTTTCACTTCTCTTGGGTGTATTGCCTGCCCTAGATGTGCGCGTGGTGGTTTTTATATTACCCTGTCTAAGGTTTAACAAATTGAGTGAAAAGAATGTGCCATTATCTACCTATATATATCACCTTCTCTAGAGTCTAGTTCAACCGACGAATATTATTGTTTAAAATTACAGTACAGAGCCGACACGTGATCCTATCTAGACGAAACGAAAAGTAGAGCATAGGACATTTCCGACCGTTTCTTACTTTAAACATTTCGAAGCGGGATTGAGAGAAAGGTAGTAAGATAAGAAACTTTTCTGTTGTTACGAGTATAATAACGCAAATTTTTCGGCCTCTTTATCTACTCCTCCGTCCTCCTCCCTTCCCTTCCTTCATATCATCATAATAATCACCCTTCTTACCACACCCTCCATCGTTATGAAAACATTAAACAACATCTACCCGTACCAAAAGAAATCCTATTCTAAAATTGCTTCACCAAGGTAGTACAGCAACAGTCAAAAGGTTTCTAAACCGGATAATCCTGACTCGTGTTTCCGATTCTCAATTTTATATACCTAACCAAGCCATCAACGGCCTCTCCTCGTCAATAATTCACCCGCTGTCCACCTCGTGAGAGCTTATCGTCCTCCCCAAACACCAAAATGTACTGTACAGCAGACTAGAATTATACTCAGGGATATATACAATTGTACAGCCCTGCCTCTTGTTTGTGTTTATGAGTTCGTTTGTACGTTTGCAAGAATCCATAACTGTTGTCTTTGCTATGCACGTTTGTTATATAAAACCCCTTTCCCCTCCCGACTCCCTCTCTCCCCATCTTTCCCTTCCTCTCCCGCTTTTCTCTCCTCTCCTCCCCCCCTACTCTTATACACACCCATCCATCCATCCATTCATCGACCCATCTGCCAGCATCACTCCACATGTACGACCAAGCACACTGTGGAAAGACACTGATAACACCGACAGATAACTAACTCCTCGTATGTACTATCATCCAATTTCGCTGGAACCCATATACCACTACTAAGTCCGTACTACTCGCATCACACAGGAAAAAGAAGTACATATAACAACAGCACACTAATATACAGAGCATATGTAAAGAAGGCAGCCCAGTCACCTGGCAGTCAGGGACTGTCCATCATATCTTGTCTTGTCATCTCAACTTCTTCTCCGCTTTCCCGTTCACCCATTAGACGATCGCTCCTCTCTCGCTCTCTTCTGCGTGCGGCCAAAAACAAGGCGAATGCAGTATACGCACATGCTCGAATACAGCAATCAAAACAATGTCAACGACAAACATACACAGCACATACACGCCCCTGAGTCCATCCTACCTACCCGACACACACATACACACCGTCATAACAAACACCCCGTCCACCACCATTCCAGTACCAAAACAAGAAACCAAAAAATAACAAATCGTATAAATGCTTGGCTTTTCCGTAAAACCCTATCAAAGTCGTCCGTCTGCTGTCTGCATGATGATGCAAAGGGAATGCTTTTGGTTATCCTCCTCTGAACTCCGCCCTGTATCGAAACAAGCAAGCAGCCCTGATAATCTATCTAGTTCATTTCTCGCCATCGAGAAAATCCCAGAGCTTTTCCTTCCTAGGTGTGTGTCGAGGTTCTCGTCGTGGTATACTTAACCTCCCTTATAACCTAACTCCTCCTAAGCAGTTCCTGTCTGCGAGGGACCACGTCCGCGAGGAGCTCCACCACCACGTCCACGGGTTTGTCCGGGGAAGCCACCACGGCCTCCTTGGCTGCTAGTGCGGCCGGCTTCATAACCACCACGTCCGCGGCTGGCAGATCCTCCACGCGTAGCATTGAAGTTGCTACCTCCATAGGCGCTGGCCTTGGGTCGGCGCTGCTCGACGACAATGGTCTCGCCGTTCACGATGTGCGGGTTGGCGGCAACGGCAGCGTTGTAGCCGGCCTGGTTCTTGAACTCGACGAAGGCACAGTTCTGAAGACATATTAGCTCGATGACTCGTCAATTTCCCCCCTAAAAATCAACATACCTTCTGACGGTTAATATCAAAATAAACCAGCTCGCCAAAGCCAGATAGGACACCCTTGAGCTCCTCGTCGCTGACCTTCTCAGTCACATACTTGATATAGGCCATGGTGCCATCCTTCTCAGGCGTGGCAGCTGACATAGACTGAGGTCGATTCTGTCGCTTAGTCTCTGCAGTCTGCCATTCGTTGCCGTCCTGGGCGGCGGCAGGTGCTGGGGTCTTCTCGGCTGCTGGGGCAGAAGTCACTGGCTGCTTGGCAGCAGCAGCAGGAGCTGGAGGCCGAGATGCAGGAGCTGGGGGTGTGGCGGTCTTGGGCAGAGGGACCACAGGCTTAGGTCCAGCAGCAGCGGCGGCGCGGCTAGCCCAAGTCATCTTGGGGGGCTCCTTGGGCTTCTCGGGCTCAGCCGCAACCGGAGCGGCAGCCTTGGGAGCCGGTGCAGCTACTGGAGCCGGAGTGGGAGTGGGGGCCTTGGGGTCTTCGAGCTTCTTGACCTCTTCCTCCTCGACTTCTTCAGCCGCCTTCTCGGGATCCGGGATAGCCTCAGACTCCTTGGGGGCCTCCGGGGTAGCCTGGGTGGCGGGCTCTGCGGGAGTCTCGGTAGCGGGAGCGGGCGCTTCCGCAGCGGGAGTGACCTCTTCCAGCTTCTTATCAATCACCTCGGTGTCAAGGGGAGCCGACTCTTTGTCCTGAGAAGCCTCGTCCGGGAGCTCGACCTCGGGCTGAGCCTCGACCGCAGGCTCGGGAGCAAGCTCAGTCTCGGCAGGAGCAGAAGCCCCCTGCTCGGGCTCGACTTCCTCATCGTCCTCCTCCTTGATGTAACGCAGAATATCGTTCAGAACGAAATAACCAGAGGGCTGCTGAGCAAGCACAAATGTCTGAACGAATTTCTTGGGCTCGCCGCCCTTGTTGGAAATCTCGCCGATAACTTGGATTAGGATGTTGGACTCGCCTGAGCCCTGCGAGTCGACGTTGGTGACGCGAACCTTGCAGTCCTGGAAATCGAGAGCCTTGATGCGGTCCTGGATAGCCTTTTGAGGTGTCAGTACAGAGGCAGGTCTGCAGCGAGATACAAGTGGTGGATGTGACTTACCGATCTACCCGTGTCAATAGGAACCTTCTCGTCCTCAAGACCATAGATAAACTGTGACTTCTTGCCATAGAAGAGCTACCGAGCGTGGTCGGTCAGTTGAGCCGGTGAGCAATGGACAGCTGACCAGACTTACATGAAGCTTCTCAGACGACTTGCTGAGAGTTGTGTAGTATTGCTCGACAAAGTACCAGGCAATCTCCTCCTCGGGAAGCTTAACTGTGTCTGAACTGCCGCTGGCGCCAGCGTCTGTGGAAGAGATGGGAGCTTCGGACGAGCTCCTGTACTGAGGGTCGTGGTGATTAATATTACCGTTTGTCGCCATGTTTGCTAAGGGCGAGATGTGAGGAGGGATGGTTGGTGGTGGAAGAGGAAACCCTAAGGCAGGCGTCGCGTGGAGAAAAGGACCAGGACTGCCAGAACGCGACAGAACTGTGGTGTGGGGCGTAAAGGCGTAAGAGCGGATACTGGACAACAAAGATCAGCTCCAAATTCACCCAAGTCACCCGAGGTAGCGACTGCAAGAATTGCTATTAGAGGACTCCCTCAGTCGCTCGCTGACAAGAACTAGCTGGCGTTGAGGGCCCAAGCTGGTTCGGGGTGGTCCGAGCCCGAGTCGAGAGAGTTTACTTGGGAGCGATTGGGGAAGGGAGACCTACGATGTAGAGTGGTCAAAAAGAACCTAGGTTAGATGGACAGACCGGTCCACGATAAAATCTCTGCGTTTTGATGTATGTGTTTGGTGGTGTAGAGTGTAAAAGGCGAGTTGTTCGTGGTTGCGTGGGTTGATGAATTCGCGAGCTTGGAGATGGAGCGGCTCGCAGAAAATTGATTTGGGTCGTGGAAAGCGGAAAGAAAGCATTGGACGGCTTGGCGGTGGCCCACAAAAAAGTCGGAACTTGCCTTGTAGTGGAAGCCCACTTTCAACCACCTGTATTCCGTAACCCGCTGTACAGCTCTGCCAGAACTTTAACACGTTACTTATAGTGCCAGTATAAATCCCTTCCGTCTGAGGTGAACAAGAAAACACTGCTGCGCTGAATATCATTCATTTTATTTTAGAGAGCATATTCTGACTTTTCGTAGAATGCCGGATCCACGGGATACTCGCTGATATCAAGGATCTTTATTATAGGAGTTGGAGTCAAATAAATATCAGTGATTTTCTTGTACGAACAGGGCCTTGCAAAGTATTTAATCAGTGCAAGTAGGTCCCTTCCGTCTGAACAAGACAACACTGCATTCACTGTCTGTTGAACAGCATTTATTCATATTCATTTCTGTGTTATGTATGTGGTCAAGGTGCTCTCAATTGGTGAATATAAACGCGCGGTATCGATCTTTCCGTCCGTCTCTGTCTTTGCGGATATTCACGGGTGCGCTCTCTCGGAATATCTTTGAGCCACGGCCGTCATCTTGCAAGACCCGACATAGGTACCAATGGAACTGCCGAAAGAGCGGCTACTTTACTGTTAAGCGACCGAGAGCACTTCAGTCCTGCAGTCACATTGTCTGACATCAGACTAAGGCACGTGGCATGACGCACTTGATATCCTTTCCAGGTTGTCGTTGAGGCCATCTCGAATTCGTACCCAAGGCAAATGGATAGGCACTGGGTCCCGTGTGGACCGCCTAAGACGTCATCCCATCAATCTCGAGATCAACGAGTCCGTAAAGGCGCTGTTTCTGGTTCTGCAAGATAAAAAGAGCCGATAAATGGCCATCGCCAAACCTTGACAGACCGGCCCGTCCCGGCTCCCGGGTCCAGCCTTCATCTGGGTGCGGCTTGGTGGCTGAGTCGGCCGGTGTCCAAGCCGCTCCGGGAAGTGGATGGACGAACGGAGGGTTGGCTAGCGGGCGCCATTTTCTTCCGACCGAATTCCGAAATCCGTCAAGCGTTTATCAACACGTCCACTTGATGGTTATTCAGCTCACTATCCTTTAAGAGAGCTTACCGTGCAAACTAATCACCCAAAAGCCATTCAGGGAAACACACGAGCTGAACTTACTTGCTGCTATGAATAGCCAGATACCTACCGTAGTTCTTCAGCTGGGCCATCCAGCCTGACGACTCTGAATCTCCGAGGGATTGTTCACGGCCAGTCACCACCATCTGAAGGGTGACGGAGATAATGATCTGGTACCTATATGATCCAGTACACCACCGGTCATCACCTCCTGGCGAGTGGCTGCTGCAGTGCTCATCCTGAAGACTTGCGGCTTGAAAATGTCCCGACCCTGGTCAGGACACGCAGGCGTCCGTCATGATAGATGCTGCCTCGAGTGATGAGAGCGGCTGATGGACTGGGAAATTGTTGGTGATGCCAGATTTCGTCGGCACTGGGGTATCGATGGCTTTTTGGTTGTCGGCGAGATCTCTGGGCTATCGAACTCCGCACTTTCGAGCCGAATTTGTGTCGCCTGGTCAAGGCGTTGACATCTTGTCAAGGCTACGGGGGTAGCTGTGTTCTATTCTTGGAGCTTGCTTGGAAATCGACAAATGGGCGTTGAGCCCAAGATCAAGACCCTGCAGCAACCAAGGCGAGCACCCAGCATCCCAGGTCGATCCTGGGCAGTCCCGCGCAGACATGCAGCCACTGTGAGCAGTTGCCGACCAGTGCATTGATGGCGAACGGACCTCGGATCCTCTGTCCATCTCCCTGAGTGTTGCTGGATCGTTGATGTTTCGTTTTGCCAGTTGATGCTTGTGATAACCCGATCCACCCAGATCACAGGCATGATGTATCGAAAGAGGGGCAAATTGTGAAGATTACATTTCGGGCCATGCTCAGCTCGATGAGAGCGACAAATCAAAAACACAAGTGGGAATAGGAATGGAATGGATTCGTTCCAGCCTTGATACAGCGGAGATGGACGACTTCTCGTTGCAATTGCACTGAACTACACCCGTGGTAAGGCTGCAGAAAAACATATATCAGTGGTTTTGGCCGAAGCTGCCTGTTCTGTTCGTCTGTTGTTCGGTCCTTGCAGGGCGTCAGACATGCCAATTCGCGCCCCGGACTGATCAATCCCTCCACTGCAAGGCAAGCACGGCACAGGGCCACAGGCTGGTTGGTGTCTTAGGTACCTGACATCAATGGTCACGCCAAGTTCCCCATATGGCTCAAGCTGCTGGCCGTTTGAGGTGGACTTGGGCACGGTCCTGCTACCTCCACAAACCGCCTGATTTTGAGTGGGCCGAGGATGCAACCCAAGTATCTTCTAGCAATAAGCTTAGAGATGCGGGGAGTGATCAGAAGCTTCCGCGAGTCGTTCGGTTGCTAATCACAGGTATTCGGTACGCAGATTGCGGTCGACATGACCCGAATACGGCACAGACTAACGCAGCTTTCCGTCCCCAGAAACTTGAGATGGCAGGATCCCTACGCAATGGCAGACGCCGATCTCTCTGGATCCCGTCCCACCATTCCTCGCTGCAGAGGCGCCGTTACCCGTTATTACCAGTATTGCTCTTTCTGTAATTCTGGATTTTCTCCAGCTTTAAACATCTCAACTTCAAATACCCCGTACTCTTGGAAATTTCAACTTGTGACCTCCTTTGTTCGTCTTGTATCTCGTACTCCGAGTTTCTGAATGCGGATCCAGCTCCAGGCTCTATCCCGACATTTCATCTTCCTCCACCAGTGACAGGCGACTAGTGGCTATTTCTGACAAAACAATTCTGGCGTGTAGGATCAATAGTTCAAAAAGTCCACACAAAGGCCCGCAGCAGATCTTGACGTCCCCAAAGACGTTTTCCAGGTCCCCGACCTTGGCCCGCCGCCTCCCCCGCAACTCATCGTCCCAGCGATTCCAAGATCACGCTACCGCTGCGGCACCTTAGGTACCATCCGGCTTGTTTCGAAACCCGTCCGAGAGACAACGAGACAAGCTTTGGTTCCTGGTTGACCTGAGATCAAGAGATCTATCTCCTCGTCATTCTTTTTGATTTTCCTACCGTGCCTCACACGTCGCACCTCACAGCACTGTTCTTCACATTGCTTTGACAACAGGCCGTAAAGCGCTCGCTTCCTCCTCCCGCTCGGCTCCAGGCCGTGGGATGCTGGGTTGATCTCTTTATTCTTCACGTGTCGCGGCGGCGATTGTGGCCGGCCTGCTGTGGAGGAATGGAACGGGTTGACGCTCCCATGCAGTCATCGTGTCCCGCCGCCCTTCCTCGACCTGGATTACTATTACACCCTCAACATACTCCGCGCTTACTCTCAGCCGTGGCTTGACCAGCAATCATAAACTACCAAGCTGCTAAGACGAGGTTCGTGAGCGGGCGGCTTCTTCCCCGGTCTTGCTCACCTTTCCCGTTCGAGGGGCTCGGGTCGGGTGACAATGGTCTATTGCGGCAAAGCTTCACAAGGTTGCCAGAATTGTCGAACAAGAAGAATCAAGGTATGACATATTCATTATGATGTCTTGCACCACACCTCTATCTCTCCACCTAGGCTGGGACTAGAGCCATGTCTGGCGTTAGAACTATTCTGCCCTCCAGTAGATGGACAAAATGGCACTCCTGTGATTCAAGGTCCTTTCATAATTTCAGTATGATCCTGTCAGCCAACGCATAATCGGTTGATCGCTCCTACCTTCCGTCTACACTTTTGTTTTCCAGACATCTTAGCACGGACATCAAGTACTTCTCTTGCCAGGATGAGAGATGTGCTGACACGATCTAGTGCGACAAAGTACGCCCCCAATGTACGCAATGCGTTCGCGTGGCCAAGACCTGCCCTGGGTATCGAGACCAGCTATCGTTGATGTTTCGGGATGAAAGCACCAAGGTCATTCAGAGAGCCCATGCCCAGTGGGGGGTTTCCGAGTCTTTCGAAGCTGGGGAACCATCTGGTTCCTCGCCAACGTCGTCCATAGCATCCCCCAGTTCCTCGTCCAGGAGCAGCCGAACATCCGTCAGCGAGACATCCAGCTCGAAAGCCTCACCACCACCCGATGAAGACAGTTTAAGTTGGATTACGGTGCCCAAGGAAATTTATGCCAACAGGTCGGACCAGGCCATCCGATTCTTCATAGAGCACTACATCGTGGGACATCCGGACGAGCCCAAAGTCGGCCGAGAACTTCAAGGCGTGCGATGGATCCATTCGCCACAAATACAACATGCAATGGCGGCCGTGGGGCTCGCGAGCATGTCTAACCTCGCGGGCGACAAAGAGCTGCAGGTGATGGCAAGGCAGAAGTACGGACTTACTCTACAGCAGATGGCAACGTCAATCCAAAACCTCCAGTCGATCGATTTGGATGTTTCTATTCGAACTGTTATTTTGCTGGCTCTTTTTGAGGTAAGCATAGCCTCCTTCTTGGCTCTAGCCATTGGTTATGACTGACCACTGATGCGTTTTCAGGTAATACGAGGCAGTACGGAGCCTACAAATACCGCGCGAACTCATATGATGGGAGCTGCTGCATTGCTAAAAAGCATTCTTCCGCGGTCAGGCACACCCGGGTCTTCGGCAGGTATATTACGTGCCTTGCTTCAGCTGTGCTTCTCTATGGTACTGTCCCAAAATCCCTAGTCGATGTAACCATATACTAGAGCACATCCACTTACACCGTATGCAGCTTGTCCCCCACCTGGTAACCGGCAGTTATCTACCCGAGGCCTTCTACGATTGGGTAGCCACGAGTGAAAATATGGCATCCGCCGCCGACAAGCCGGCAGCTGAGCTCATCAGAATCATTTCCCGCTTCGTACACCTGGCGATCTCGGTCCGCCACTATGCACTTGCTGATGGTCGACCGAAAACCAGCGAAACAATACGGGAGGCACTCGCGATCATTGCGCAGCTCGACGGCTGGGAGAGGTGCCAAGAGGGCATTTGGGCCGTGGTGGAGGAGCGGAGTGATGATAAATTCTTCCCCGCCGAGGGTGTCTTTGACGGTTGTTACCATGTGTACACGGACATGTGGACAGCACGTGTTTGGAATCACTACCGCTGGGCGCGAGTAATGGTGGAGGAGATGGTCCTTCGGTTTATCGACCAATATCCGATGAGCAGTGCCCCCCTGGTTTCCGCAGATCAGCGGTGGCTCTCCCGCAACTGCATCATTCGGGTCGCGAGAGACACCCTGGTTTCCATACCGACACATTACCGACATCCGAAACTGGAGCGTATACATCGAGGGTACTTTGACAAGACCAGCGGTGGTGCTGGAATGGGAGCTGCTGGAATTCCAACTCTTTTATTCGAAATCAAGGTGGCAGGCTGCGCCCCGAACCTGCCACCGTCTTATCGGGTCTGGTCCAGAGGCATGCTGGAGACTATATGGGCAGACACGGGGATGGCGCAAGCTAGAGCGATGGCGGAGATGGTTTCGAGAGCAGAGAAAAAGGACAGAGAACTGTCCACACCAGGTGGCGCTGTTGACTCGGATGATCCTCGTGGAAAGATTAAGCAAGAAGAGACGGGATCGCCGCCGATGATGCATCATATTTCGCCGCGAGAATCCTATATTCCGCACACATATTCGAGCAACCAAACTCAAGTCGTCGGCAGGTAGTCTATCGGCTGGGCCTAGAATAGCTATCTAGGCCCGGCTGACTATGCGACCACAATCTGTCTGGAACGCGAGAGCGACGAATCATGATGTGTTTACCTCGTCGGACGTTCGAGGTATGGTTGCGAAAAAAGGAAAAAAAAAACCTGCCAATTGGATATAGGCACGTTTTGGATTGTATTATATTATACCTGTGTTCACATACTAAAAAGCAGCTGTTTGGTGGCGCCCTTGTTGAATTATTCTTTGTAGGAAGTAAAATGGGCGTACAGGATGGGCGGATGGGCTTTTGGTTTTGAAAAGAAAGCACAGGGGTTGAAGAGAGCCTGACAAGCTCTCTAACAAAATATCTAGCCGGGGATTTGTATGGTACTTTTTGATCTGCCAACCTGGAATATAAGGAGGTGCTATGTAGGAAAACAAAGACATGTGGGATGATTTCGTATGTAATATGACTTTTTGTTAAGAACTTGCTCGGTCTGAATAACCCGAACGAGGCAACTTAACTGCCTTGGTAGCTATGCTGATAAGGTAGAACACGCACAAATCTACCCATCACGTTTGGTGGTGGACGCATATCTATTCTAATCTATTCTATGAAGAGGAACTAACCCGAGGAGAAGCGAGCCGGGAACTAAACAAAAGAAATGAACAGAACCGTTCTACATACACAGGAAGGGAATCAACCCATCACCCCCGTTTTGGTTTTAACCCAGTTCCATCCGTATTATGCATGGTTCTCCTACACGCCCCGGGCCGCCCTTCCTCTTCTTTTCTTATACAGTTCGATTCTTACAACTAACCTAGGTAACCACTACAGCTCTATCCAGTTTTTCTCCGCTGATCACACCAGGAACTCTCGAAGCGAGTACGTAGTTCGGTTGTGACCATGTCCTAATGTAATGCATGCCGTCCCCCAGGCAAGACCTAGCTAGATAGGAAGGCTGGCCAGGTTGACATACCCAACATCCAAACCCCCTAAAAGTCGGTTTAGTCCTGTTCGATTCCGCTCCCGTCGACTCTGCTCCTGTACTTCTTTTCAGAATTACTCTCGTCAGCAGCCCAAGTGCTCGCGTCGCCAAGCTTCGGGTCCGACTCTGGGTACCCGACCATCGATTTGCGGACCTTGAGCACCTGTTCGCGCATGCGGCGGGCGACTTCGATGCGGATGGCGTTGGCTTCTGCCGAGTACATGAGCTCCCGGTAATCCCTCAACTCGCCCACCACTACCATTGTCTTTTTAGTCGTCGTTGGAGTTGGTGGTGGCGATGATGACCAAAGTGGTACAAGGGCAGATAGACGACTTGCGATCGTCTGTTGTTTTTGGGAGGGTTGGTTTTGGGTCGCAGAAGTGGCTGCTTTATGCACCAAAGCCTGCCACCTGCGACGCAGATCGCCAAACGTTTCCTCGTAGTCGAGGACTTCCCCAAAGGCGACGCGGATGCGCTTGCCCATGCGCGGGAGGAAGCGCGGGAACCCTCGGTCTTCGGGCATGAGGTTCTGCGTGCCGTCGATGAACATGGGTAAAATGTCGGGCGCCGGCTCGGACTCGAGGATCAGACGGGCCACGCCCCATTTGAAGTAGCGCAGGTCGCACGTGGGGTGCTGGTGCACGAGGCCTTCGGGGAAGACATGGACCCAGCTGTGGCGGTTACGCTGGAACACGGAGGGCGCGGGTATGGTGTCGGTTCCTGTGGTGGAAAAGGTCATGGCGCCGACGGTGAAAGGGTCTGGGACCTGGGAGGAGTCATGGTCTCGCTGCGGTGATGATGGGAGGCGGTTGCTGGAGTAGGGCTGGCTGGATAGGAGGCGGATAGCCTGTGTTAGACAGGGCTGGAAGAGACCGCCGTGAGGTGAGTGTTTCAGCCTGTGCGCGGGCAAGACTTGGCCGTATGTGAAGAAGTTGGCAAAGACCCTGAAGTGAATGTGAGCAGATGTTCTCATGTTGAGTAGGGTGAGAGGTGACGGACTTGTTTGCAAAGCATATGTCGTGAGCCCCTAGCGTCCACCGCAGATTGGAGGGATTGAAGGCATAACTCAGGGGCAGCAGTCCCCAAATGAGAGGATCGTCAACTCTAAAAAGACATGAGTGAGATTTCGCTACAATGTCTGAATTCGGACTCCCAGAGTACTCACACACTGACGTGGTTGGAGACTAGGTAGACGTCAAGTTAGCACATGAGCTTATTTTTGGTTGTATTTGATGGATAGGTATGTTCGCACCAGTCAGGAGTCCCCGTTGTCTCTTTTCTATGTCCTTGCGACTGTCTAATACATCGAGCAACCTCTGGAGCCCCGTCACCTCCACCGAGTTGAGTCCGTACAGAATAGACCGCGAGATGATGCCTGTTATGCCCATGACCATCGTGGACGCCATGCGCCATGGGAGGCCTGGGCTCTGCGGGGCCGGGGCCGGGGCCGGAGCCGGAGAGGCCATGGTTGTGGGATTAAGCAGTTGGAAGAGCTCGTGAGACGATGCCGTGGTGATATGAGGCTCAAGGCAAGCTTCTTCACATGCGGCCTCTCATGCTCGGCTCCAAGGTATGAACAAAACTAGCGCCTCGTCATACGAGGTGATAAACACTATCCCGCGACTGGAGAAAAATAGAACATCAAATACCAGGAAAAGAATGGCCGGCCAGGTCTAGCCGAGGTATGAATGAATTGCGGACGTGGGTCCAAGGGAGAGGTCGTCACCTCAGATGTAGCAGGTGGACGAGGAAAAGCAAGGCTCCAGCCTGAAAAAGTCTCGCAAAACGCCTCAACAAATCGTGTTCAAGATCCGAGAAATGGAGCCCGCCCGGGAGACCGGGGGACTTGGCAAAACTGCAAGCGTCAGCCCAACGGAACGCGTCAGGGCGCGGCGAGACAAGGGGGGTCACTTCCCCACAAACTGGGCATTGCTTGGCGGGACGGGCGTCACTTCAGCCTCGCATCCTCTGAAACTCAAACAGCACATGATTTTGCGGCTCCCTAACAACCTGGAAGCTCTCACAGCTCCTAACCGCAACTTTAACTGTGTCCCACCACCGCTAAAACCACAACCACGCACCTGATAAGTCAACAAAATGTCGCACAGTAAGTGTACCCATCCATCGACTGACATCACGATCTAACGGCCCAGGCAAAAGAAACACCAGCCGAGCAGTTTTCACCTCGCACGAGCGTGCCCTGGCCAAGTCGGCATGGACCGCCTCCTCCGCCCGCCTGTCGCGCGAATCGTTTCTTCCGTTCGCCTCGTGCTGGCTCTGCCTCGAACCAGCCATAGATCCGGTATCCTGCGCGCACGGCGATATTTTTTGTCGAGAATGCGCGCTCAGCAACATCCTGGCGCAAAAGAAGGAGATCAAGCGCAACGAAAAGGTCAGAGAGCAAGAGCTGAAGGAGATGGCTGAGGAACAGGCCCGCAAGGATCAGGAGGCGCAAGAGCGCGCTATTCAGGAGTTTGAGCTCACACAGGCGGGACTGTCGATAAAGCGTGCTGCTTCTGCTTCTGATGGAAAGACAGCGGGTTCGCCAACAGAAAACCCGGCACAGCAGCACGACGGGAGGAAAGGGCAGAAGCGCAAGTTTTTGCTCGATGACGACGAACTTGCGCGAATTGCTGTCGAGGAGCGATCCAAGGCCAGAAAAGCTATTGATGACGAGAAGGTAAAGCCTATTACCCTCAATTGCACTGTTCTGATGCTGACTGGCCCCCTCTTGAAAAAAGGCATCGAAACCCACACTCCCATCCTTCTGGTCACCATCAGTCACCCCATCTTCAAATTCAAATAATGTGCTACACGAGGTGAAAAAGAAGGTCAAGAGCCAACCGGTATGCCCGGCATCGCAGGAGGACAAGCCGCACTTTTATTCTCTGCACACTTTAATCACCGTCGACTTCACGGAAGAGACGGACAGCAAAACGAAAACCACAACAAGGATATGTCCGGCCTGCAACAAGGGCTTATCTAATACGTCTCGGGCAACACTGGCCAAGCCCTGCGGCCATGTGCTCTGCAAAAGCTGCGTCGACAAATTCATGAAGCCCGCCGGTCTTGATACGCATGCTCCTGCGGACTCGGATCCTGATGCGATTCGGTGTTATGTATGCGATACTGATCTCACGGATAGGAAAGAGCAGCATGCCGCTAATAAGAAGGAGAGCAAGAAAGAGAAAGACAAGATAAAGCCTGGGCTTGTGGAGTTGCACCGTGAAGGCACGGGTTTCTCGGCCAGCGGCACCAACACGGTCAAGAAAGATGGGACGTCGTTCCAATGTTAGCATGAATGCATTGTATCCGTTCTGCATATGGACATCGAAACTTGACACCCCAACCTCTGCCGGCCGACGTACAGGCTAGATTCGATGGTATTTTCTTATATTTTATACCACCTTTTACCTATCTTTATATGTATAGGTACCTATCTCTAACTATTGCTGCTCAGTACACTGGTTAATACATTTCTGCCCCCTGAGCCAACCGTCCTCTTGGCAACCTGTGCACTCAGCGACGAAGCCAGGCGCATCCTCTCGCGCAGTTTTGTTCTAAACTGCGGATGCTCCTTCAGCGCAACAAGCATCGCGAAATAAAGCCCGACGATAAACCGATGAATGATATCCTTGGACAGCATAGTCAGACCGTGATTGAAGAAGGCCTTGAGCAGCTCCCCGCCGATGCCGTCGTACAGCGCCCGCACGCCTTCGGTCTGCGCTATCCTGAATACTGTTCCGAAAATGGTGTCTTTTGCCAGATTTACCACCACATTATCGTCCCTTTTCCGGTCTCCGGTTCCGTTTGTTCCGGAAACCACTACCCTCGCCTTGGCAATCTGGAACGGATACGTCAAAGTCGTGGCGACGCATTTACTTATCGCAGCGAGCAAAAAGGTCGTCGGTGCACCAGGGTCATCCCATTTTGCTCTTGGTATTAGAATGCGTTTGAGGAATTGTTGAAGAAAAAAGGTCGTGCTCGGGTTGAGTGTTAGGACCAAACTGGCGGAGTATCCAGCCCAGAGGCCGATCAGACCTTTCTCTCTTCTGATTTCGGTTACGATCTCGCCGAATGTTAGGTCTGTTCGTTGTTGGGTATCGTTTTTCTCGAGAAGGCTGGCGGTCTGCTTGCGCGTGACGACATTGCCGATGGGAGTGGTAAACAGCTTGGCGCACATGCCCGCCGCGGCGCCGACGGCGAGTTCCTCGAGCGCGCTCAGATGGCCCCGAGCATGATGTTGTGAGGTGTGTAGTCGTCTTGCTCGGAACCACTTTTCATGACATCAGTACATTGATTGGGTGTGGTGGTGTGTGAACGTACAGTGTAGAAAAGGAAAAGCAGAAACGAGTCGGCCGCCGATTTCGCGATATCCGGTCCCAGTCCGGCAAAGAAGGCCGAGAGTCTGCCCTCACGGGAATAGATGGTCCGGAAGGCGTCGAGGATGCCGGCGTATTCGTCTTCAGGCGAGATCGAGCCGTCGGCGCGCAGCTGGCGCTGGACTTTCAGGCGTGTATTGACTAGATCTAGAGGGTAGGTGGCTAGTGTTGAGATGATTGTGCCCCCTGCGCCTGAGGCGGCGTGGCCTATTGAGGGGAGGAGTTTGGATGCGCGGGGCATGGTTTCTTTTCTTTTTGGACGTTGCTGTTTTGTTCGGCGTTGGAGGGGACAATGGTCTGGATATGGCGATGGATGGTATTAGATGCTGTGTCTCTGTAGTCGGAAAGAAAGTGAGATCGAGAGAGTGGGTTATTCGACCAGTGAATTTGGCTCTCAATTGCTGTACATACGGTTACAAAGAATGGAATCGGGATCGTGAAGCTCTGTATAACGAGCTTGTGAGGGACAACAATGCCGAGCCGAGGTGAGCGTGGTCGACGTACGTCATCCCGCCGGACACCCATGCACCATGCAAGCAGCCGCACAATCCGGGGAAGCTACCCCAGCACGCCCAGACAAGGCCACCGCATCTCAGTGCAGTGTACCATACGGAGTATCAACGGTAGCTATGGATTACTTGGGGTTGTAGTTTTCGCGGAAACCCCTTACCACCTTAGTTATGTGATCTCCAAACAGCCAAAACGTAGTTCAATGCTTACAGTATTCGTATAGTATCATCCAACAATGCACGTTCAATTTCATGCCATTCAAGTTATGCTCTCTTAGGTTCTGTAAAGTACCTGAGCATACTCGATCAAACTTAACGCCACACAGAATAGCAACCTAATGTTCCGGATACCAAACTTCCCCAGACCAGGCAATGTATACATAATTGAACATATATACTCCGAAATATGAACTTGCGAATGGGGTCCGTACCAACGCCATGCTTCCCAATCCCCAATAAACCAACTATTGCTTTCCGCGATCCATTCAGACATGTCCTATTGAAACACACAAAAAATCCCCATGTAACTAAGGGGTGACAAATCCATCCAGCGCCCGATCAACCAACCCGTTTTGTGTTGTCCAGTGAATTCATCCATCAGTCCATCCATCCATTCCGTGTAGTGAAACCCAGAAATGCAAAAAGAATAATAATAGGGAAAAGATAAGAATAAGAATAAGAATAAGAATAAGAAAGAGAAATAGAGAAATGATAATGTGCGCCCGTCGATCCTGTTCAAATCCTAATCTTCAATGTGGGGGGATTATGTGAAAGAAAAAAACAATGTCGGCAGAAGACGGTATACCGCAACATCAAATGCACACTTCAGACTCCTTCTGTTCACCCTTCACCGTATCAGGCCCCGGCATATCCATAAATAGAGGCCGGGCAATAAAAGGGGCCTGTCCTCCGGATTTACGCACCACAATACCGCCGTGAAGTTGATACATCCGAGGCGCAGCAGTGACGAGAAACCCAGAAGCAGTTCTATCCACCGACGACGCATCTCTTCTTTCCCTCGTGGCAGCAATAGTAATACCAGCAGAGTCGCCCCCTCCGGCTTCAAGTACTTGTGCCCGAGCACGTTGCGTCTCCGTGTACCAGAGTTGTTGTGCTTGGCTCTGCTCGTCACGAACAACATCACCTAGAGCCTCAACCGCCGACATGGCAGCTCTCTGGCGTTCTGCATGAAGGTGGAACTGGCTAACAGGCCGACGCGGGGGAAACCCCATCGCATCTAAACCCGGAGGCGGCATAGGAAATTGGGGTCCAGAACAAAACGGCAACCCTTGAATACCACGACCAGTAGATGTTGGTGGGGGAGCCATTATATCGGGAGGGTTGTTAAACAACGACGCGGCTGTTGGGCGTGCTGGTGGTTGTCGACGGATGACAGCCGTACCGGCGTGCTCTGGGGATGATAACGAAGCATCTTCATTGGTGCGTTTCGCAGAACTGCCCAGCGTATTGCGGATCATTTGGAAGGTCCGCGAAGAAAGTGAATCCTAATAGTATTAGCCAGGCACTCAAAAACAGACGCAGCAATACACACTTGACCGCTGGGCGGCGGCACTCCACCTGAATCAGGCGCGAGAGTGGCCATCGTTCGTTGTGCTTCATTCGGTACCATACTGGTATCAGTATCTGGGCGTAATCGTAACTGTAATGGCAGAGACTCCTCCGGCAGCAGCAACGATGCTGGTGTAGCCCTGAGTGGACTACTCGATGGGAACTGCGAATGAAGTACTGGTGGAACTGCCACCGTTCCGGGAGCGTCGTATGGGACCGAGGCCCCTGTAAGAGCAGGCGGGGAGCTTGGCGGGGAGCGTCCTAGCTTGACACTCTCTCCCAATGTCGCTGGAGGGGAGTGTGGAACTCGGTTTCGTCCTTGCAGTAAGCTTTGGCTTGGAACGACCGGCACTCGAGCCGCATAGTTTGGAACCGCGGTAGCAACAGGTCGGGGCGTACACTTGGAAATCGGAGAAGAACTTCCTGGCATCAGAGCAGAACGCAGCTCTGCCGCCTGATCTAGTCTCCTTTGTTGGAAGGATCCTGGTGCGATAAGGGATCCCGATGCGTAGGTTGTAGAAGAGGGTCCTATGAGATCCCGAATGCTATTAGATACTCTTTGTACCAGGGCAGAGTGCGGTTTTGGTACCATGTTAGAGCGGCGAGGTACTGTGGACACCTGGGCCGGCTCAAATTCCAAAACTGAAGCGGATCCACGTTCGGTCCATGGGCTAGGCATGGGAGGTAACTGGCTGGAGATGGGACGGCCTCCTCGCGTTCCACCGGCGGTATTTGGACGAGGCCCGTTGCTCGGCAGGGGTACTACGAGCGGAAGACCGTCCGATCCAGTTAGCGGAGCTCGGCGGAAAGTGAATTCGGTAAAGGAACTTGATCGAGAGGTAAAAGGATCTTCCAAGCGATTTCCGGGGACCGGTGCAAAAGCCGCAGCAGTGTTTGGAGCCGGAGGTGCATGATGATTTGGAACACGATGCACTGCCGGTCTCATCTGAGGCCCAACCTGGGCATTTCGTCGCGATGGTCGCGGTTGCCATGGTGTCGGCGTTGGGGGAGTACTGGTAATTGCAATTGGGTTTTCTGGTGACCAGGCAGTGTTAAGTCGAGCATCCTAAGCTCGACTTGTCGGCTGCCCTGGCGTCAGCGCCGGGGCAGTATTTGCGGCCGGGTCCTGTGGTGTCAAGCCACTAGTGTCGGGTTGAACATCCTAAGCTCGACCTGACACTGATGGCCGTCTCTGAGGTGGTCCTGACAGACTGAAACTGGAAGACCGCCGAGAAAAGGGTCCGATGGACATGGCCGTGTCCGGCTCGCCCGGCGCATCTTCACTGTCAAAAGTGCCCGGGTGGCCTTCGGGAAGGCGCTGAGCACCAAAGCCCACCACTTTGAAGATATTGACCCGACCACCGTTCGTTGCCGACTGCAGCTGTTCATGCAAACGAGCGAGCTGGTAGGTCCTCTTGATCGGGTTGAAGACGGGCTGCGGCACCGCCGGCTGAGGGTTCCAGTGCGCGAGAGCCGACATAACCGCGGCAGTTTCTTCGTCACTGTCAACAGCGCCGGCGTTCTGTTCATCCTCATCCTCCAGCGGGGCGTTCGCGTCTATGGCCGCCTTCTGCTGTTTGGCCTGGTTCTTCTTCTGATACGCCGCGAGAAGCATGTCGTACGGGAGCGACCGGCCGGGCACAGATCTCTTCGCACCCATACTGTGGCTCTTGCAAGTGAGAGATCTGGCACAGGGCTGCCCATTAGGCAGCGGAACACCGCACTGTCGCTCAACATCGACAGGGCCCTTCGGCTTAACCGCTTTCGGCTTCGGCTCGTCCTTCTTCTTCTTCGCTTTTCCTTTGTCAAGTTCCGTTTCGGCCTTTCTCTTCTTTCCACCGACTTCCGTCTTCTTGCCCGTCGCTTTCTTGGTCGTCTTACCAGCATTCGGTCCCTTGCGCTCTTCTTCTTCGTCCCCATCGCTGTCCTCGTCACCCCGTGCTCCGCCCTCCTCTTCTGCCTTCCGTGCTGCCTCCTCCTCACGAGCAATCTCCTTTGCACGCTCTCGCGCCTCGCGGGCCTCTTTCTTGCGTTGTGCCTTCTCCTTCTTGACTCTCAGGCAGCCCGAGATATGGTCGCTCGCAGCGACGCCAGTAACGCAGTGTTTGCAGTGCTTGCACTGTTTGACGTCAGGGACATCGTCGAGGGGGCGGCCGGTCGCGAATGTTTCACGGCTTATCTCGTCGAGCTGGTTTATAATTGGGCCTGGGGAGAGCGCGTTGACGCTTTCGGCGGCGGCGGCGGCGGCGGCGGCAGCCGCAGCAGCTGCTTTGGATTTCTTCTTCTCCTCGACTACACACACAGACAAATTAGTATTCCGCGGAGTCACCATATTACTACAAGATAGAGCAGCTGCTGTACCATCAATGACGGTGGCCTCCTTCCAGTTACCAGGCTTGACCTGCTTTGGCGGGGCCTTCTTGAGCTTGATGATGCCGTTCGACTTCGCTGCCGAGTTCTTGTTGGCCGAAGCGACCTTGATGGTCGCCTCCTCCTCTGTGAGACAAGATGACTTTAGCATTTGAATTGTAGGTGACGAAGTGTACTTTGAAGCTGGCAAACCTTTGCGCGCCTCAATTGTCGCCATCGCGAAAGCAGTTTTCTCAATCGAGGATCTATCGGGGGTGGATTATCGATCGCGTAATGTATATCGTGCTGTTACTCGTAAAGTAGGGATGGGCAAGGGTCCGGGCAGCGGTTGTCGCCCATTTCCCCAGGCGGTGGTTGCGTTCTTCACTTGATGCGCACAGGAAATCCAAGCAGTCAACTGAGTTGATATTGAATGGGTTTGAAGTTGGATGTTGAAAGGCAGCCGCGCGCCGACCGTAGAAGAGGTACCCTAGCAAGTAGAGAAAGAGCAGGGGTCAGGGTCGTCCCAGATTATCGATAAGCAGTCAGCGGGGTAATGCAAGTGGTGGGGTTGGTCTCTAAGTTTTGGAGCATAAGTAGACGATGAAAGCCATATCCACTTCATTGAGTTCATTCTATCCATTAGCGCACCTTTGACAAACGTATCTCTGCTTGAATCTCTTCCTACATATACTGTACATCGTGTATAAACTGGGTATATTCCAAAAATCACGAACTTTTGCAAGGTATAAACCACGAAGACGATGAAACGTCACGATGAAAAATCTGTTGGATATCAATAAGCCGCAATCCCATCACCACAAGAAGCCAAATGAAAAGTCCAAATATTGAGTGCTGAAACAAAACAGAATTATGCCCGCTGTCTAATCACCCGATGCTTTCGTTTTCCGTTTTCCCTTTTAAAGCCCCGATTCTCGCCACTTAACTTCTTGATTTTCGCTTTTGCCTCCGGAATCACAACGTCAAAATTGGTCTGCTGAATAGGTCACTCCAAAGCCAGGGTGATAGTGCACATGGAGGCGATTTGCATCTGAGCCTTTGCCCAACTCCAGAGCTACCGGCATCATTCAGGATACTGCTGCAGAAATATATATTATGTGGCGGCGGTGGTGCTGCGTAGGGGCCGTATAAGGATGTTTGCTACCTTTGCTGTTATGCCGCTTGTACCCAAATGGGAAATGAGAATTTAACGACTTGTGCTTGTCGGCCGAACACCGCCTCCTCCGAAGCCACATATTGTTGCTGCTGCTGCTATTGTTGCGACTTTACTGCTTTCATTAATGTATTGTACACCAATGTTTCGAACATCTCGTTGGGCTCGGAGGGCCCTGAGGACGAACCGGGATTAACATTGCCCTCTGGCGGCCCTGTCTAGTAGCCGCCATAGGGACCTTGTTGGCTGGGCACCGTCTGTTGATAGCCACCGTGTTGCTGCTGCGGTTGCTGCATTATGGGCTGCTGCGAAAGGTGCGGTGCCTGCTGTGCCTGTTGCTGAGGCACGAGAAGGTCACGAAACCACGGGTGCTTCAAGGCGTCGTGGGCTGAAATCCGCAGCTCGGGCCGCAGCTGGAGCATGCGCGACAGCAGGTCGATGCCCAATTGGTCGATTTGAGGGAGAATGCTGGACAAGTTCTGCGTCGCGTACATTTGCCAGTTTGTCTTGTACTCAGGGAACTGCGTCAAGCCGGGCCATGTGTTCGCGGTCGGTGTGCCCATTATCCGAAAGATGCGAACAATCTGATCCTCGTTCGTTGTGCCCGGGAAAAGCGGTCTGCCAGTGTACATCTCGGCCATGATGCATCCCGCGCTCCATATATCGATACTGGTATTATACTAGAATGCGTTGTTAGCCATGACACTGGAGATATCAGCAATATCTGAGAGTCTTACAGTTCTGGAACCCAAAAGCACATCAGGAGCTCTGTACCAGAGCGTGACCACTTCGTTGCTGAATGTGTTCACCGGGATTCCAAAGGCTCTTGCCAGGCCGAAGTCTCCGAGTTTCAGAGAACCCTTACTGTTGATCAGGAGGTTTTGTGGCTTGAGGTCGCGGTGCAAGACTCTGTTTTTATGACAAAAGTCGATCCCTTTCAGCAACTGGTACATGAAGGACTTGATGACGTGTGGTTTTAGGGCGCCCCTATCGCCGTGGGTGTCCATGTACTTCTTCAGATCGCCGTCCATAAACTCGAACACCAACATAAGCTTGTTCTCGGTGTGGATAACATCGTGAAGGGCGACAATGTTTTCATGCTTGAGCTCCTTCATGAGGGAGATCTCGCGGATGGCGGTACTCGGCGTGCCTTCTTCGGAATCAAGATGGATCTCTTTCAGAGCGACTAGTTCGCCCGTCTCACGATTGCGGCCTTTGAAAACCTGGTGACATGCGTCAGTAGACTGCAGCATGATGGAGGGTCTCCCATCTCGAAAATCTGCCTACCGTAGCATATGTTCCCTCGCCGAGCTTCTCCAGCTGCTGGAAGGAGCTTTGTTGCCTCTTTCCATCCATGACTTCTTGGTGGTGCCGCTGACGCTGAGAGTCCAGGCAGGCCGTAGCTGTCGACGACGTCGGCGACGAAGGGTTGTCGGGCACAGGATGGTAGATATTGTAGTGGGCAGTCGGCGAGGGCTGCTGACGTGTCGTGTGCTGGTGGTCGAAGAGGATAGTCCCGGCTGTGACTGTCTTGTTCAGAAGCGCGCGAGTGGTTTCTGTGGACGAAGTCGACTGAGACTCGTGAGAAGCCGTTTTGAGTCGCAGAGAATGCCCAACGCAGTCTCTGCAGAAGGACAAGAAACAGAAAAGCCGACCTTTGGAGGAGTAGAGATAAACGACTGCTAGGTCGGTTGGCGGATGTCCGACTGCTGAGGTGAGGATTGAAGGAAGGGCAAGATGCGCCGGGGGGCTCGTGTCTTGGGACTCTAGGTGTTTGCTTGGGGCTTCGCGCTTGCAGATCGAAAAGAGCAAGCTGACTTCGCAACGGCGGCAACAGGAGACGAAATGGGAGTCGCAAAGGCTTGTTTCACTAGCGAGCAGGATCTTTCCAGGTTGTACGAATTACGGCGGGAAGGCACTGCGGCGGTTATTTTCGGACTGGGCACCGACTCGTTGGGTGGGCTCCCGACAACCTGGAAGACAGCCATTGTGCAGATCATATGTCCACTGACAACCCCGCCACCCCGCCAAACAGGTACAGGCACCCCTGTACCGCCCGTCCGCCCCAGGGATCCTTGACGGAGATTACCCTGTGTCAAGCACCGGTCGTCAACACCAATCCATATCCGTGCCGCATGGAATCATTCACGATGCTGAAGAACTTGATGAAAAGCCCTGGTAGAAAGGGAAGGATATCATGGATCTTCTGAAGCAGTTATCACCATCACCATAGCAACCACCACTATTTCAGGTGAAGAAAAGGGGTTTGGGTTATTCATCCCTCCCGTCACCCCTATTAAAAATGAGGATGACCTGGCTGGGGACTTGCCTTTTTCCACTTTCAATAATCAGCTTATACAGTACGTCCTTGGTTATTTTGCAAAGGGAATTGAACACGGCCTCGACTTGGACTCACCGTTCCGGTGAGCCCCGTGGTTTGGCGGACCCCCGGCACCGCCGCCGACGCCACCGACGAGGGTTAGGGTTGTCTACTTTCCGTCCCACCTGCTGGAGCTTCGTGCAGAGAGCTTCGTCACAAATGCAGAGTTCCACTCCTGTTGTAACATCCAGACAACATCCACAATCACTCAAGGCAGCCGGGCGCCCCGATTTCACTAGGGAAAAGAACATTATTTACCAAGCGTTGAATTTACTCGGCTTAGAAGTCAATGGCGTGGTTGTTGTAACCATAATCGCTGCGCATACCTAATCTCCTTGCGTCCCGTCAACTCCCAACGGGCAACGGGTCAACTATCAAGTCCCGGCTCTTCGAGCTACCTACCTTACCTACAAAGCTTTCCAACTTCTTGAAATCGGACGATTACTTCATAATGGCGACCATGACCCACTCGACGACAGACCTCTCGAGCCTGACCTCGTCTGCGCAGATCTTCTCGTCCAAGACGTACACGCTCCCGCAGATTCGCTCGCTGCACAAGACGCTCCACGACGCCATCGACGACAAGGCCGCGCGGCTGCGCACCCAGGTCGGCGGCTCGTACCGCGAGCTGCTCGGCACCGCGGACACCATCGTCGCAATGAAGGCGGACATGGAGAGCGTGCAGACGACATTAGGGCGGATGGGGGGCCGTTGCGGACGGGCGGTTGTTGGGGGCAAGGTTGCCGGGTTAGGCAAGTTTGTGAATGGACGAGACGAGGCATCTGATACCGGAACCGAGTTGAGTGTGGTCGCGCGGAGGAGGTTGCTTGATGCTTGCGTGTTGGCTGTCGGGAAGGTCTTGTCGAGGAGTGGGGGTGGTGGCGGTGATGACAGTGCTGGAAATATTGGGAGGGGGGAGAGGCTGATTATGGCGGCTAAGATTTGTGTTTTGGGCCGGTTACTCGTCAAGAGTTTGAGTAGTGGGAGTGATGCTGGGGGTGATATGGATACCAAGAGGGCGGAACGGAGTCTCGAAGGCCTGCGACATAAGCTGCTGCAGCGGGTGAAGAGTGCGCTTGCGAGCGTTCCCATTCTTGCTGCTGCTGGGGACGATGAGAAGCAGCATCACTTGGGAAAGCAGCAGCAGCAGGGCGATGTGCTCAAGGCATTGAGCGCGTACAGCCTGCCGACCAACTCCGGTGCGCAGGACGTCCTCCGGCACTTTCTCCGTGTCCGTAGCGAGGCCATGGCGCTGGCTGCCGAGGTACCCGAGGATGGTAGCAACCGCAGCAGCCCCAAACAGGTTCTGCGCTGCTTGAGCATGTACACCAAGACGCTTCAGGACGTGCAGACCCTAGTTCCCCACAGGCTTCCGGATGCGCTCGCAGCTTTAAAAGAGGACCGACTGCTAGCCGACAAGTCCCTGCGGGCGATGGAAGGACTGCGACTGGACGTGTACGAGCGTTGGTGTGGTGACGAGATACGATACTTCACTCCCTTCATCCGCCATGACGATTTTGACAGCAGGCAGGCCAAAGAGATGCTCACCGACTGGGCGAGAGAGGGAAGTGAGGTGTTCCTGCGCGGCCTAGAGAAGATGCTCGACGCGATGGTGGAGTTCAAGGCCATCGTCGATCTGCGGACGAGCGTCTTGAAGCTGTGGATTACCGAAGGAGGCAAAGTCAGGGGCTTCGACTCGTCCGTCATGCTCGACCGGATAAGAGACGTCGTGAACGGACACATGCTGCAGGTCCTTGAGTCCAAAGTGCACAAGCTTCGTCTCGTGGGGTCGGAGGCCTCGGCCGCGGTCGACGCCTGGCGCGAGGGCACGACTGACCAGCGGCGGGGCCTGTGGGAGGCGGACTCGTTTGGCATCGACCTGTCGAACGGTGCCGCTCATTTCGCGCAGGACGTCATAGCTCGGCTCTACGGGAGGAACGACGCCGTGTCCAAGGCGGTGACGAGCTACAAGTCCTGGTTCCGGGTCATCGATGATGTCGGCCAGGTTGTAGATCAGCTCAAGCGGCAGCGATGGGACAATGACGTGGACGGCGAGATTGAAGATGAAGAGACGATTGAACATCGCCAAAAGTTGCTGGCGCGTGAGGATCCGCAGAAGCTGAGTGACCATCTCAGCGCGTCGCTCGTCAAGGCGTACAAGGACCTCGACGAGCATCTGGTCTCGCTGTGGAACGCGCACCGCGAGGGCCCGAACCGTGGACCCATAGCCATGTACTTCTTGAGGTTGTTGAGGGACATGCGCAGCCGGTTGCCGGAGGATTTGGTTCAGGTCAAGCCATTCGGTCTGGCGGCCGTGCCGTCCCTACATCAGACCTTGGCGGAGACGGTGGTCATCTCCCCTCTTGACGAGCTGGTGACGGTGGCTCTAGCGCGCCGGGCCGTTGTGGGCAGGAGCTTGTGGGAAGCCGGTGGTGGCGGGCTGCCGGAGCTGCCGACGTTGCCGTCGCCGGGCATCTTTCAGTTTTTGCGGAACTTGTCCATGTCGATGAGCGATGCTGGCGGTGACTTGTGGAATCCTGTCGCTGTTGTGGTGCTGAAGAAGTACTTGAGGAAACATCTTTCTGAGGTATGGCTTGAGTCTTTTGAGGCTGTTTCCGTTGGGGAGGAGGAGGAGAGCCAGACAGCGGAAGAGAAGAAAGCTGAAGCTGAGGAATCTGGGAAAAATGAAGACGACGGGAATATAACCAAACCGGATGATGACGAATCGACCCCGGTAGCGAGCAAAGAAATGAATGAGATCAGCACCGAGCAGCAGCGAAAGGACCTGTTTGTCCAGTGGCTGTTTGATATTTCGTATCTTGGCTTTTTTCTGTCGTTGCCAGATAGTAGCATTGGCGAGCTCAAGAGCCTGGAGGAGGAGCTGTATCGAAAGACTGAATTGGATAATCTCAAGGCCAGGGAACGGCTGGTCAAGACGTCACAGGAGTATTGGAAACGGACAAGCCTTTTATTTGGTTTGTTGACGTGAGCAAGTAGCTTCGTCTTGCGTGATAGAATTTAGATAAGATGTGACGTTTAGATGGTTGTGACGATACCCACCTCTTTCTGGCCCCCAGCGGGTCAAAGAGAATGAATTTCAACAATATCAATTTCATTCCAAAAGGCTTTCAGCTGTTCGGCATCAGGTAAAGTGATAATAGCTAGAATTGGAAATCAGATAAACCAGATTATACACAAGACAGATAAATTTATATATATATATATATATATATATATATACATGGTTGTATATACAAGAACGACATCCTCAGCGTGGTTCGTTACACCTCAGAGCTTATGCCTTTTCTTACCCGTAGCAATCTTGAGGAACTCGCCTTGCGGCACACCACTCACGAATCGATCCAGTCCAGCAAACACTTCGGCAACATTCTGCTTGTCCAAGATATCCATCTCAGGCTTCCGGATCAGCTTCTTGATACCCAGCAAACTGTCTCCAACCAAATGCTCGCCCAGCCGATCATCAATCTCCCGCAACACAAGCTGCCTAAACTTGTCGTCCTCGCCCTTTTGAACCTCGCCAAAGATTTTGTTTAGGAACCCGGCGGCGAGGAGCTCGTCAGACGGGATGCGCTTGCTCATGATGAGCGCCTCGTTGGCCTTGGAAATGCCCAGGCGCTGGACCAGCGCGCGGGAGGCGCCACCCTCGGCGACCAGACCCAAGGAACTGAAGGGCGTGAGGAGGAAGGTTTGCGGGGTGGCGTAGATGAAGTCGGCGAAGGAGATGAGGGCGGCCGAGAGACCGATCACGGGGCCGTTGAGGCCGACTACGAGGATTTTTGGGTGGGTGTAGAAAGCTTGTGTTATGTTTAGGTTTGAGGCGACGAAGCTGCGCAGCCAGTGGGAGTGGATTGCGTCTGCGGAGTTTGTAACGTCGGGTGACGAGGGGGGTGCTTCGCGTGAGATGGAGACGTCGGCGCCGCTTTGTATCAGTATGTGTTAGTCAATGTGACTTTAAGGGGGTGTAAATGTGTAAGTTGTTAGGGTGAGGTTATTTTCATCTTTTGTGTTTTATTACGGTGTATCGGATGAAATAAAGGTATGAGATGGATGAGATCGGATGAGACGGTATCTCATACCAATGGGGATTGGCAACTTACGCAGAGAAGTAACGGCCCTTTCCAATGATTAGAGTGATGTACACGTCGTCGCGGGTGGCCACCTCGCGCATCTTTTGCGACAGGTCATAGTATTGCGCCTGGGTGAGGGCGTTGAGCTTCTTGTCATTGTCGATGGTGATGATGGCCAGCCGGCCCTGGTACTCGAGGCGGATGACGGACGGTGAGCCGTCCATTTCTTTTTGTTGAGTGAAAGTCTCGGAAATGATTGATGTTCTGATACCCGCGACCTTTTAACCATCTAAGCAGAGGCAGGAGGGCTTAAGTTCCTGATAATTCTCAGACGAGGAGCTCCTTCCCAATATTAAAGCAAGATATAAGACAGCACCTTGATAGACGGAGATGTATTGCAATCCGTGCCCCACATCCAATGCCTCGGCTCCCCGCATCCAACCGCCCTAGGTACGGAGTAGCTCACCCCAGATACGCCGTATACAATACGCATCCGCAGTACGTAGTAGGGGTCCAGGAGAACGAATACCGGTGTCTGCTGTCTGCTGTCATTGTCACCGTCGCTGTCATTGTCACCGTCGCTGTCATTGTCACCGTCGCTGTCATTGTCACCGTCGCTGTCATTGTCACTGGCCGGCCCGGATTTGACTGCAGCGGCCTACCACCCCTTCGGACCGACAACTGCAAACAAAATGGGATCACCTCCAAGAAGCTTGGCACCGTCTCCCACTCCTTCGCCTTCGGCACACCTTCCAGCCAGGGGGGCTTAAGTAAGAAGTGTGCTCCATACTGTGTTACGCTACTGTGCCTACCTACATGGCTTCCAAGCCACCCACCCACCAAAGAATCCGATTACTATCCGTGGTAAATGTGGTTGTGTCAATCCGAAGGGCGCGACGCTGTGGGGAGGAGGGTCTCAACTTGCGGTGTCGGTGTAAGGCCTACCGAAATAGGTGGTGGAGAGCCCGAGACAGACTGTACAGGGTATATTTCCATGTTTTCTTCTCGCAAAGGATTCAGTATTCTATATAGTTGATTCCATCTTAATAAAGATGTACTGAGTTGTTTTGTTTCTGATCAGACAACTGACAGAGCGTCTCATCCCGTCTTCGTCATCCGTCTTTTTCTCAGTTTCGGATCAAAGAGAAGAGAACATGGTACCAACATCAGCAACAGAAAAACCGGTCGAGATCCCTCTCCGTCACATCGGAAAAGGCAGTCCGTCCTCCAGCAGCGGCAGGGTCACGAGCACCACTCTGACAACGACGACGGGAATCAAAGACCCCAGCAACAGCAGCAGCGGCGAAGTCAGCGCCGTCCAGACCGATATCGAAACCGCCCTAGAAGACAGCCGGCCGAGAAATGAGTTCCAGCAACTACCCCCCGTCGACACGGGGAAAGACGCCTGGCTGTTTTTGGCCGCCTGTTTTGTGCTAGAATGCCTCGTATGGGGTATGTTATTGTCTTTGTTCGCCCAAGTTTGTGCATCATTAAGCTCACCATTCTTTTCTTCTGTAGGCATCCCCTTTTCGTTTGGTGTTTTCCAAAACTATTACAGTATTCATGAGCCGTGGGCCAGCTCCGGAAACACTGCTGTCATTGGAACATGTTCAATGGTATATGGAACTTCTTTTATACACTCAACTTAACCTTTTTCGTTCATAGCTGACACAACAGAAAAAAAGGGCATCATGTACCTCGACACGCCCCTGATAATGGGTCTCCTCCGCCGCTTTCCCCGACAAGGCCGGTGGTCGCCCATCTTTGGTCTAGTCATCATGTGCCTCGGGCTCGCCCTGTCCTCCTTCTCGACGACGGTAACCCACCTCATCATCACCCAAGGCGTCATCTACGCCATCGGCGGCTCCATCGCCTACTCGCCCTGCATTATTTATCTTGACGAGTGGTTCGTCATGCGCAAGGGCCTGGCGTACGGCATAATGTGGTCCGGCACCGGCCTCGCCGGCGTCATCCTGCCTTTGCTTCTCGAGTACCTTTTGTCTACCTGCGGTTTCCAGACCACAGTCCGCCTGTGGGCCTGCCTGGTATTTGTTCTTACCGCCCCCCTGGCGTACTACATCAAACCACGCATCCCGGCACCACTGTCCTCCTCCGCAGCAAGCACGTACAAACCCTTTGCCTTGCGCTTCGTTCTCTCGCAAAAGTTCATGCTGTACCAGCTCGCCAACATAGTCGAAGCCGTCGGTTTCTTCCTGCCGGCCATCTACCTGCCCTCGTACGCGCGCAGCACGCTGGGCGCAAGCCCGTTTCCCTCCGCGTTGACGCTGCTTTTGCTTAATGTTGCGTCGGTGTTCGGGTGCGTCGCCATGGGCTCGCTGATTGATCGGTGGCATGTCACGACCTGCATTCTTGTTTCCACGATCGGCGCCACGCTGGGCACGTTTCTGTTGTGGGGGTTTTCGATGAACCTTCCTGTCCTATACATTTTTTGTCTTGTGTACGGCCTATTTGCGGGTTCGTTTACCTCGACTTGGCCGGGTATTATGCGGGAGATGGCGAGGGAGAGGATTTCCGTGTCGACTACCACGAACATCACGGGGTCGGGAGCAAATGGAAGTAACAGCACAAATATGTTGGTTAGTAACGATGACCATGGTAATAATGGACACAGTGGTGAGGAGTACGGAAACAATGTCGATCCTGTCATGGTGTTTGGTTTCTTGGCTCTTGGTCGCGGAGTCGGGAATGTCGTCTCGGGCCCTCTTAGCGAGGCATTGGTCCGGGGCGCTCCGTGGCAGGGCGAGGCCGTGGGTGGATACGGGAGCGGATATGGGAGTTTGATTGCCTTTACGGGGGTGACGGCGCTCTTTGGCGGAGGTAGTTATGTTTGGAGGAGGTTGGGGTGGTTATAGATACAGGATATAATCCGTACATATTGGGGATTAAAAAAAAAGGGGGTGAGTATAGATATTATACTGGCCATGGAAAATTAGTATTTTGTCTCGTTTGTAGAGTAGGTTATGGTTATATAGATGAGCACTTGTTCTTTTTTCTTGTTGTGTGTAGGTTGTGGAAGAGGGAGGATGGATGAGGTTGGTTAGGAAGATAACTTATATCTAAAAGAACATTTTACTCATTGATAGTATTCTTTGGCTATAAGAAACCAAACCTAGGTCATTTAAATAAGAAAACTATCCTGAGAGTAAATACAGATTAAAGCGCCCCTGAATCAACACACTTCGAGAAGCAGTTACGGTAAACGACTTCTGGAATACAAGGTGTGGATAATGACAACAGGGGCTGTAACTCGAACCCATACCCCTGTAGCCCTCTGACGTTAGTGACCTAGCACCATCTAAGTCTAGGCCAGGCTGGCCAGGCACGCCTCCCCGAAATCCCCGGAATGTCGATCAAGCTTGGGGATATCGGCGGGGAATAGGGCCGGCCAATGGGAGCCAAGAAGCGACCGTGTTCCAAGGGAGTTCTTGGAGAAGGGCTCTGTGCCACTTCGTTCTATGCATTCGAAACACAAGAAAAGCTGACACGACGGGAGGAACTTGAAGTTCAGAGCTGGCATCTGGAAACCCTCCCCTCTTTTCATTACCTGGAGTTGTTGGACTTTTGTACTGAATTCGGCAAGCGATAATGTGTAAACTTCGGTAAACCGAACCACCTATATCCAATGACCACGGCGCAAACTCCCCGCCAAAACGACAACGACGACGACGATCACGATTATTAGCGGTACAGGACTCAACTGGTGGTGGAAGTGGCATAAGAGAAGAAGGCGAGATAGTTTGAAGAAGACCCGCCCATCATGGAGCAACTACATCGTTTCTCGGAAACGATACCACCAACCCGGTCCAGCGAGGCGGCCACACAACGACGACAACGACCCCGATTACGACAGTCACCCTTACACTTCACACTACTACTACTCTCACTCATCCTTTTATTTACAACTATACCAAACGGCGCATCAGCATACAAGCCCCTATCAGATAACTTCCTCCGCCAGATCCCGGCCGCCGACGACGGCGACTTCGACATCCACACGGGGCAGCTCCTCGCGCCCATCTTGATTCCTCGAGTTCCGGGGACAGAAGGCCAACGGCAAGTGCAACAACACTTTGTGTCCTTCTTTCGCAAAAACTTACCCAAGTGGGAAATCATATGGCAGAACTCGACTTCCACAACCCCGGCGACGGGCGACAGGCAGATCCCGTTCGCGAACCTTATCTTCAGGCGGACGCCGCCTTGGACAAAGCCGGGCCAGAGCGGGCTGCTGACGCTCGTGGCGCACTACGACAGCAAGATGAAGCCCGAGGGCTTCATCGGGGCTATCGATAGCGCTGCGCCGTGCGCCGTGCTCATGCATGCTGCTAAGAGCATCGATGGGTACCTAACGCAGATGCATGACGAGATGGTCAAGCTCGGCGAGGGCGGCACACCAGAAATGGATATGGGTGTGCAGATTCTGTTGCTGGATGGTGAGGAGGCGTTTGTCGACTGGACTGATACCGATTCGTTGTATGGTGCGCGGTGAGTTCCGCCCCTTTTCCATTAAAAGGGAAAGTTGTTTACTGACATGTTTGTAGGTCCCTCGCGCAAAAGTGGGAAAACACGCCGTACCCAGCCAAATCAAAGTACCAGAACCCGCTTCGCCAAATCTCGCTCTTTGTCTTGTTAGACCTACTAGGCACGGCCAACTCGGTCGTGCCTTCGTATTTCCTGACCACGCACTGGGCGTACAAGGCGATGGCGGCGGTAGAATCCCGAATGCGGCGGCTGGGCCTGCTCCAGAGCAAGCCGACGCGGGGCGCATTCCTACCGGAAGCCGACAAGACGGCCGACCGGTTCTACCCCGTCGGCATGGGCGACGACCACGTGCCCTTCATGTACAGGGGCGCGCCGGTCCTGCATCTCATTCCCTCGCCGTTCCCGATGGGGATATGGCACACGCTCAACGACGACGGCGCGCATTTGGATATGCCCACCGTGAAGGACTGGGCCAAGATCGTCACGGGGTTTGCGCTCGAGTGGTTGGATATGATGGAGGTTGAACCCGAGGAAGCCGGAACGACCAAGGAAAAGTCCGGGAAAGCGCGATAGCTAGCCCTGATATTGTAGCTGGGCTTTTGAAATGGCGTTGGTGTTAGTCCCTTTTTTGTTTTCGGAAGCCATGTAATTATGTATTATGAGGCCTCATCTAGGCAAACTGAAGCTGTTGAATGCCTACCTACCGAGTGTTAACAGATAACCCCCAATATTACGCGAACAAGATGTACTAGGAAGTATTATCTACGCGTGATAAGGCAGACGATTGCAGGCGTTGAAATTGAAAGAGGCCAGTCTCCAGCCAGGAAACCTGCACCCCTTACACTAGACACGTTGCTTGTCTAAAAATTAGGGAGTCGTCTTCTCTCTACCTAGAAAAACAGATGGGGAATCTTTAACAAAAAAAGTTGAATTTTTCACTGAAAATGCATAAAGAACTCCCCCTTCCTCTGTTTGTGCCGTTGTTGAAACCTTGTAACCCGGATTTTGTTGTCCATCCTTCACTGTTTATGCATGGATCCTCCCAACGCCGCGACAACTATACAAAAGAGAACTAGAAAACTCCGGCAGCCCATCGAGTTGAATTGATTAATGGGTCATGTTACGGGGGTGTTTGTTCGTTGCTATATTTAGAGGGTGGACTTGTAGGTCTGCTTAGGGAAGGGATACCTGTTGTGTTTGTTAGCAGACAGTTTCTCAATATGCGATAGCAGTCGGAACTTACGAGGGACCGAGCTCTCTGATGCTCAGGCCAGCGAGCCACTGGCCCATATCAACGCACTCGGCAAGCGGGCGACCCTCCATAAGGCCAGCGCAGAAGCCGCCGGCAAAGGCATCGCCGGCACCGTTCGTGTCGTTGATCTCCTCCTTGAGGACATTGTGCACGGGGTACTCCTTGACCTCGTCCTCACCCTGCACGGCCACAAGAGTCGGCTCAGTGCCGTGGGTGACGATCGCCACGCGCTTGCGCTGTTTGTTGACCTTGGGCAGGTTGGCGAGCGCCTTGGCGATCTCCTTAAGGTCAGTGGTTCCCAGATCATGCGACTGGGCGTAGGCCTCAGCCTCCTGCTCATTGCCGATCACGTAGTCCCAGTACGGCGCAGAGGCATCTAGGGGATTCTTGAAGAACTGGGGAATGAAGGGCGCGGACAGAGACAGGATAAGCGGCTTGTTTCCACTGGCGGCCTGCTTGCACAGTTCCATGATAGCCGGAGGGCAGACTAGGACGTACGGTCAGTCTCGGTGAACTTTGTTCAGAACAAAAAGACAGAAACGTGGAGGTTAATTACCTGTGAAATGGTAGCCACCAACATAGTAGGCCTCGGCGTTCTCGACAAGCGACCAGACCTCGGGCTTCTTCAGATGCTCGAGATCGTAGTGGTTCGCGGCACCGAGATCGGTGCACATGCTGCGGTGGTGACCCGTGATGACAACACCACACCGGCCAGTCGGCTTCTCGGGGTCGACCCGGTACTCGACGCGGAGGCCGGCCTGCTTGACAGCATCGTGGAGGATGGCGGCGTACTTATCATCGCCAACACCGCCAAGGTAGACGACGCTGTTAGGGGGGAGGATGTACTGGGCGCCACGGGCCGTGTTCTGCGCCGCGCCACCAGCAATCAGCTTGGCGTCGTAGTTGTTGAGCAGGTCCTCGTAGAGGCCCAGGTGCTTCTCCTCGGCTAGGATCGCATCGTTCTCCTTGAGTTCGTACTTGTCGAGCAGCTCCTGGTTGCCAACGGCCTGGATGTCTAAAGCGCGAGGCAGCTGTTAGTCACCTTGATTGCCACTATTGCGTGCGCTACAGACAAAATGAGCTACCCGGGGAGAAAGTACAAAGAACCAGGGGCTGTTCATATTGTGCGGTGAAGACGCCGGAGATAAGAGGAGACTGGGAGTGGGGGAAACGGGCATGTATAGCGCCAATTGAGTCTGTCACGAAGTTTATCTTACCGAGAAGAGGGTTCTCCAAGCACAAGAGTCTAAAGTCCTTCGTGGGCGCCATGCTGCTGGATTGAAGTCTGCGGTGAGGATAACGTGCTATAACGGATGCTGATGGCTTAAGGAAAGCTTTTCGAGCGGTTGTGAGGAGGAGTTCGAAGTTCCCTGGAGGGGTAGTGGGACGGTGAGCTAATGGCGGGGTTGCTGAGGTCTTACCGCCTTCGGCCTTTTCCCTCGCGCCCAGCCTGGTGCACATCTGTTGCTGACAGACCTGGCAACCCCAGCGGCCGGGGGAATGGGAGTCCTAGCCCGAAGCCCGGGACGGAGTTTCGGACAAGCTTCGGTCATCATTGTCTTGAGCATACTGTAGGGGATTGCTCCAAACGCCAATGAAGGTGTGTTTCCACTTCCCTAGGGACTGCCCGGTGACTGCGATAACTCTCCGCAAAAAAACATAAATGTCATCAGAGTTGACTGCTTATTACCATTGACATAAGAGCACCATCATGGCACTGATCTCCAAGGACATCAAAAACGGGGTAACTGTAAATGACGAGACAACCAACACTGCAGTCGGCAGGGAGGAAATGGACTCCTTCTTTGCTCATTCCACCGATCAATTCACATTGGACGATAACCTTACTACGCCTAGCCTTCCTTGGCTCCAACCATTATTTCCGAGTCCCTCATATAGTGACATCTCGAATATTCATGGTCGTCTCGTTTCCCGACACTCGAAAACACGGCTTGTAAAAAAAAGGCCAGCACCGTTCCTCGCTGCTGTTGGGAATCTCATTCTATTCCTTACGGCCCATGATGCCTGTAGGAAGATCATGTCTCCCACCCGCTCTCGCAGTACCGTAACTACAAAGCAGCAAAGACCAATGCAATCCGTTGAACCCCTACCCAGATGTAGAACCGTAAAAGCCTTACTCCTTCGTCTTCTGGGTACCACGCAGCAGACCCGTTCTTCTCGCAGCAATGAGACCAGCCTTTTGTCCCTGGGCGGCGTATCTGGAGATTGTGGACGCCTTACCGATATGTTGATGGTTACCCTGTAGCACCATGTTAGTATCCGATTCATCTTCCAAAGACCAGAAATACTTACACCACCGTGAGGATGGTCGACGGGGTTCATGGCAACACCACGAGTCTTGGGCCAGCTGTTACGCTTGACAGCGAACTTATGCTTGGCGCGAGACGCCTCTGTAGAAATTCATCAGCAATCTGTTCGTCCGGTGCCCGCCAGAATCTCGTGACCACGTACTAAGAAGGGGCTTGTCTGTTCTGCCACCACCAGCGACAATACCGATCATACCACGGGAGTTGCTGCTGACGACCTTCTTGGCTCCGGAGGGGAGCTTGATGCGGGTCTTGCCCTCATCGGGGTTGTGGCCGACAACTGTAATGTAGTTTCCGGATGTGCGGCCGAGTGTGCCACGGTCGCCAACCTTCTCCTCGACGTTGGAGACAACGGTACCCTCGGGAACGGAAGCCAGGGGAAGAATGTTTCCGACGGTCAGGGTGGCGTTCTTTCCGGCGTAGATGAACTGGCCGGTGTACATGCCCTCGTTGGCGATGAAGGTCTCGGTCTGCTTCTTGAACTTGTAGGGGCTGTTGAAGACGACACGGGCTAGAGGCGCACCACGACCGGGGTCGTGGATGATCTCCTTCACGATACCACGGACGTAGCCATGACGCTCCGAGAAATCGAGGGAGCGGAACTTGGCAGGCGCCTTCCGGAGACGGGTGTTCGCCGTGAAGATGCTGCCGCGGCCCTTACGCTGGTTGCGAATCTAGAAGCAACAAAATCCAGAGGTTAGCATTCGGCCCTCTGTCCCCAATTCCATTGCCCTAATCGCATCTCGAAATTGTCGATAGCATCGCCGTCGGTCGGTCGAGCTCGGTCGAATTTGCGCAGCAATCGGTGCAATGAAATTCAGATGGTGATAATCAGATATTACTTACGACGCGACCCATCTTGTCCTTCCTTGTTGATGTGGAAGAAAGGGGACTGGGTTGACTCGGTGGATGAGGGAGATGGTTAAGTTGCGACCTGGAAATGCTCCCAAGGTCAGTGAGGATATTTTTCCAAATTTCTGTGTGGAATCCACCAGCCACACCAACCTAGGTGCAGCTACTGCAAGTGCCCTAACGCGGGGTGTGGCAGAGTCAAGTGGCTTGTGTTTGCTGTCACGTGTTCTCCTTCTTGAACCCCACTTTCAGGCTTTCTGTGCAATCTTGGCGAGCCGTCTCATTGACATTCGCTGCAGCCTTGTGATACAATCTCGAGCTGCGAAATCGACAATCTTCTGTATACAGCACAACTTAAAGAGACGAGACCCTACCAGCGCCGAAAAACACATGCGGCGCATGTCGTGACGATAAAATAGGATTGAAGTTGAAGGCTGACTTGGATATCCTAATGGATAGGACCTTAACACATCTCTTGAATACCGGGAATTTGTCTGGAGTTTGGACGATGAGCAGCTCAGAATGAGATGGAGAGAACACACCGTTCAGTGACGTACTATGCAGCTTCTGAGCACAATTGCCTAGTATTTTTCAGAAGACTCAGAGGACTATTAGATCCTTGCCGGGTCGATCTTGTCGAGGTCGTACATTCCACAATGCTCAAATCCCAGTTCACGACATATAGCACCTCACCCGTCGTCGTCCAGGCCGCCATCTGGCAAACAGCACTGGGAGCTGTATTATCTGGTGGATCCCCGGACTTCCGGAACCCAACACAGACGGTCTCATGAGAAACGGTTCAAGGTTGAGTCTTGACAAAAGCTGGATGATGTCCCCACACTGGCATACGATGCTTAGAGGACAGTGCCATTTGGAGCTCTTGGCATATGTCACACGGTACGCGCCGACCGTTTGGTGCAAGTGCCACGCCCAAAAAGCCCCGACCAGTCATCCCACTCACGGGGTCACCGTTCGCCCCGTCTTTGCCCAACCTCACAACCTCACAGAATGAACACGTCAAACGACGAACTTGGGCCATGACAGCGTCAAACCACCTCATCCAAAAACGTCAATATGTGTGCATCGAAATGTTCGTCAGCTTACTCTCTGCAACTCTGGGATGGTTCTAACCGTACTTAGGTCCTAAAATTGACGCCGATGGATGAGTCCAGTTTACGGCCTTCTGCGCGATTTCCATTGATTAATTATCGTGGGTTTCGCAGTTTTGGGTCGTGATGGCTCCTGGTCTGGCGATGTGGACCTGTCGCGAGTGAGAGGTTGGGGCGTGCTTTTCAGATGTGATCGAGCGATCGATGGAAATGCAGCGGTCCCTCAACTCTCCGAGTTGACCTCAATCAATCGCAACACCATTTCGCCCCTTCCACATCGGACGCCTCAAGCTTACAAGTGCAAGCTGAAGCTAGCTGATCCGGGCAGCTGTCATCATCCATATTGCCGGTATCCACTGGCAATACGGCTTCCATGTTTTCTGTTGCTGCAATTCCTGTGCCCCGATGACATTGTACGGGCCTTGCAACATACTCTCTGACGAAACCGTCTGACGCCGTGTTGTCACAAACTGGCGATGGATGGGGCACCTCTCGCAGTGCGTTTGTGTTGCTGGAGAGAAGCGGGCTGGGAGATGGCAGAAATCGCCGTGCCTGGTCGGCAAAACTCCAACAACGCGTTGGCCAAATAGGTGATATCATCGCTCCCCTCTCAATTTTTTCGGGCTGCGTATTGGGCGCTACATACGGTACTACATATGAGAGGGGCTCGCAATGGGTCCGGATGCTAGATGGCAACTGGTCGGAGGTGCAGCTTTTTCGTTAACCAGGACGTCGACGCCCGATGGCCTGGTTGCCCTCCCAGACCGCCTTCTTGGCTGGCGCAATGGTGATGTGGGGGTTTGGGCAACATGCGTTTGTTCAGCAAGCACTTGGCTTCCTATTATTCATGAAAAGTGGTTTCTCTGGGCGAATCATGCGAGTTGTTAGCTATAATAGACGGTGTCTTTCGTGATGGTGAATGGTTCAAATGGAAATATACGAGTGGGGATGGAGCCTTGGAAAGGCGTGTGAGGAAGGATATGTTAGTAGGATGAGTGGTTGGCGGTGTGCTTGATGGTGTCTCTGGCGAACCGGACAGGAGCTTTGTTCACAGCTGGGATAAGTTAGACATGAGAATGGATTTAGTCAAACCAACCTATCATAGTCACCTTCCGCGGATCTTACCCTGAGGCTGGCAATGTGAACGGCAAAGGCCTGAGCCGTCATTGTTGCCCGGTACGCAATTTCTTGCAGCCGACCCATCTTCCCTCCATCCCTCCAAAGTGCCGTCTTGGGCCCTTGACCAGACCTAAGCTCCCGTGGTTCCTACGTATTACTCGTCCCCTCCCGCACTCGCCTCCACAGCCCGCACTCCAGCAGAGGTCCTGAGCCGCACGTACTTCCACTTAAACCTTCTGCCCCTGCAAATCTACGAGACGACCGCGACCTTTCCTTGTACAACTACAAGCAGCAACCGCGCACCATGACCGACGACGAATCCTCGGAGCTCTCGTCCATCTCGTCGCTGTCGGCGCCGCCCAGCGACGATGAGTCCGACATCCAATTGGAGGAGAAGCATGGCATCTTAAAGTTCTTCCACAAGGTCGACAAAAACCCGGCCCTGGAGCCCAAAGAGCCCTCGCCGCCACCACGCAAGAGGGAGCCCTCCCCGCCCCACGAATATGTTCTAGCCGATAATCCAGACATTGCTGTACGTATTTGCGCAAAAGATCGCGTTACTGCCCCGCTACGTCACGAAAGATCGCGTCGGGTGTCCGGTTGTGCGCTGTGCACGGCCAGCCTTGGTCGACGCCACCGCCTTCCACTTGTACCGCATCGACCGACAGAACGCTTTACTAACTTTCTCTCTCAACCTACAGTTCATTGTCATGTTTCGTGCCCGCTTTACCGAAGCATTCCCAAAAAGCCTTGCCAATTTCGGCCCACAGGAATTGGAGCGCGATGTGGTGGAGCAAATACCCGGCGAGCGCGTCGAGGCCTTCCTCTGCGCCCTGCTGGGTCTCCTGTTGAACCGCAAGCAAGATGTCAAGTATGTCGTGTTCCCCCTTCTTGGGTTCTTTGTGCATGATCACGAGCTCCGACTGACTCCAGGCGGTATACAGACCCGGACACTACAATCGCGCGTTGGAGGAAGCTATCCAGACACATAAGAGTCAATGGGCCAAGAATTGGGAGAGCAAGAACCCACTCTCCGGATCAGCCACCTTTTCTTCCATGACGCCGGTCGAACGAGTATGCGCTCCTCTTTTATCCCTTTCGGATATTGTCTCCTACTGACCGGTGACGACCATTGCAGCTCACCCTCCTACGCGCACTCGTCGAATGGACTCTCTCGTCCTCAGACGTAGTCAAGACAATGATCAACCAGGGCTACAAGAACCGCCACGAAGACGACCTAAATATCACGCTGAGCGTGCAGCCATGGGGCAGCGACGGTGATAAGCGACGCTACTTCCTGATCGAAGGGAACGACGACACGGCCTTTCGCGTATACCGAGAGAGCAACCCGGCAGGCGTACAGCGGACCTGGTGGAGCGTGGCGGGGACTATTGACGAGCTCAAGGCGCTCAGCGAAAAGCTCGAGACGAACGACGGCGGCCCCAAGGCTCGCGCGTTGGCCAAGAGGATCAATAATAGCATCCCGCGGTTCGAGGCAACAGAGGAGAAGCGCAAGCGCAGGGAATACCGCCTGCTTCGGAAGGAAGCCTTCAAGCGCCCGGAGACGGGCTTCTCGGTCTACGAGGGGCGTACGAGAGGAAAGCGGATGAAGTACACATATTCGGACGACGAGGACGATTTCAACTCGGACTCGACGAACCGCCGGTCGACGAGGAATACGAGAAATCATACCCCAGCGGAACCTAGTGGTCTGGTTACTACGGCGAGCGGCCGACAAGTCCGCGCCCCGACCCGACTGAATGCTGAGAGCGCCAGCACCGGCGCACCTAGCGCTCCCCCGAGCGTTCAAGACGACACGTACAATGAAGACGCGGAGATGACTCAGGACGAACCCGTGGGACCGACGGGACGCCCTCGGCGCTCTGCGGCGGTAAATCATGGCACGAACGGCTGGCGTAGCAGCAAGAAGCGCAAGAGCGAGGAGTATGAGTCTGGTGAGGAAGACGACGGAGGTAGTTCGCCAGACTTCGGAGACGACGAGGAAGATGGGGATGTTGTTCTGGACGAGGAGGACGAGGAGGAAGACGAGTTTGCGGAAGACGAGGTTGTGGACGATGACGACGACCTCGTGGACGACGTTGCCGCACCCAAATCGCCGGCGATATTCAAGTTTCCTATCAAAGCCACCATTGGCCAGGATGGGAAGGCTAAGATGGTTCCCGGCCCACCTCCGGCTGTTTCTGGGCTCATCAAGCGCAAATATCCCCGCGCGGCACATCGGAATATTGTCATTAGCGATGAGTCGTCTACGCCGAATACCCCTGGTGGTGGGATGGGCAGGCGGGATGAGGATGATGACGACAATGAGGATGATGAGGACTCTGTGCAGGATGAACCTGAGGAGGAGCCACCCGCTGCTGAGTCCATCGCCGTGGTGATTAAGCCGCGACCTGCGACGGCTTCTGTTACCGAGGCATCCACCGCGACCATCACCAAAGCAACGAACGGTAATGGTGTTGTTGCACATCCCGGTACCCCTATCAAGGCTGCTTCGAATGGCGGGCCGCAGCAGCAGCCGCCGACAACAGCAGCTCTGGCTTTTAGAGGAAGTCCGGAGAAACCGCCGGCGGCTGCTACTGCTGCAGCTGCTCTTCCACGCCCCGCGACTATCGATGTTTGAAAAGGGAGCTGAGCTGTTTTCATGGCAAATGATGTTATGATATGGGGTTTTGTTCCCTTTTCGACTCTTTTCTTTACTCTGTGTGGTAAGAAAAGGGAAATAAACTGTGAAGAGGACAAAATAAAACTATCAGGAGTTTCCCGTGAGTTGTCATTCTGATGGGGTTGTTGGTTTATTACTTGGTGTGTAGTGGACAGAAAATCAGCGGGGATTTCTGTCAAACCAAAATGGGAAGGAAAAGTCGAGCGTGTTTCTCATTACAGCTTAGTGGTTGATCTGGGAGAGAGTGTGTGGATGACCTCTATCTTATTTCTGCTCTTCTTACAAAATCACGACTTTCTCTATTAGACACAGACCTTGGGTGCTACCTTGTATTTCCTGAGTGGGATATCTTGATCATTCTGGGCCATGGATGGAGATGGGGAAGAAGGATGGATGAATACGTTACCTAGGTACCTTAGGTACCTGACTTAGTTGTGTTGGTAAATAAAACTGATCAAGTTCGTAATTAGACAAATTACTACTTAGTCAAAGGCATCAATATAATCAAGACCAGGAAACCGCACTTTTACCGTGAACCTAGATCAATTCACACGGAAATGGGAAATGATATCTATATGTACAATGAATGGCACGCGTTTTGGTTTGGCAAATGCATAATTTTATTGTATGCCATCTCAAGCCCTTTTTCGTCATGTTATATTCATCATTTACAGCAGTTGATGGCCACCCAGCCAGTCAGCCCAGCCAAGTTAAGGTACCTTATCGCCGTCATCACCTAAAGAACTTCTTCTCGCTGTTTACTCTCTGGGAGGTACGAGCGGTTCCAGCAGGAGGCGGTATCGGCCAGTTGTTGACACCATACCACCACCTCCGTATCCTCGCGCCGACCGAGGTTCCATGCACGCGAGCGTTTCTGTTCCAGGACTGCCAGCCGCAAACACCAAGGTTGTAGAGGATGCCTTGGGCAAAGGGCATCATGACCTTTCATATGTCTCAATCAGTCTCATTGCGCAAACTCATATGGTTTGAGGGAAAACATACCTGATCCCGCGTCGTGATCCATGCCACCTTCCACCAGGTGTCGGCGTTGCGGATGCTATGTAGATAACTCTGCTCGTACCGTAGGTCGGGGATAGGCGGGAGGTGGTGCGCGCCGGTCCGCGGTTTTGGGCGGAGGACGCTGAAGGGGACGTCTTTTTCTGAGTCGTTGTCATCTTCGGAATAGTCATCAATGCTGTCGTCGTCGAATTCGTTCTTGTCCTCGTGGTGGTGGTGGAATCCCGTGTGTATATGTTGCTGTTGTTCCTTCTTTGTCGTGGCAGATGCTTCTTCGTCCAAGACGACAGGCTCCTTTTTCGAGGCCGCGGTGGACGGGTTTATGTCGTGGCTGGGCGAAGGATCGCGGTTGATGTGCACGGTCTGGATGGTCTCGGCGACCTGGAGCGGGAGGGAGGACGCCATTCCGGCTTCCGGCGCTGAGGGGGGGGTCCTTTTGGGGTTTGACTAAGTGGTCGGGCCCGTTCTTCGCAGGTGTGAATTTTGGGAATTGTAGATAAGCGATTGTGAGTGTGTCGACAGCGAGGTAGATTGGTTGCAATACTACAAAGATTGATAGAATCACGAGCAGGCGGTTCACCAAGTGCTGCCGGCCGGTCATGGTGAGGTGAGGTGCTGCTCAGCGCATTGGCCAGCCAGGGAGTTACGGGGTGGGGACTCTGGGGCTCTGGGGTTTGCCGGTTCGGGAAAGCTTCCAGGGAGCAAAAGACCTCCTGTGGACAGGGGTTGGTCAACCACGATGACGTCTGTTCACTTTCCGGCACTCTGCCATCGATGGGACACGAGACTGTGTTTCCGGGCTCACGATCGGTGAGAATTGTTACATCGAGTGGTAAATTTGTATATTATTGGATGTTTTATTAGCCCGAAATGCCATGTGTAATACACAATAAGGGTGAGTAAGGTACCAGTCAATGTGATATTCCGATCCAGATTCGAAGGGTGGACTGTGACTGTCCCTGACCAAAATTGCCCGACTTTGACTGTATTTGACTCGAATTTGACTCCTGTCCTTGACTCTTGACTCTTTGGCTCTTCAACGATTGTTCCAGGCACCACCCGAAGTCAATGAGTTTGGCTCGGTAACGCCACGGCTAGCCGAGCCAACGGCCTTCAAGCCTTGCCTCAGTTGCTGGACGGCCACCAATGGTGATTGGGGCCCGTCGAATTGTGGACCCGTCTGCGGCGCCCACCGCCCTGACAGCATAAAAGGACTTCACCACCACAAACCCCTCTCTATATCACAACCCCACCAAAATCAAAAGCAAATCGGCGAGCGACAGGCACGAAGAAAAAAAAAGAAAAGCCCAACTTCGCCATAGAAGGGGCGACACGAGGACATCAACCAGCGCGCGCACGCGATAAACCAAAGTCCCACCGTCAAAATGAGCGACCCCAACGCCAGCGAGGCGGAGAAAAACGTGAGCCGCTCCTATCGACCTCCTGGCCACCTGTCTTCAGTCCGTCGGACCTCGTGCGCTGACAACATGTTCAACAGATCGAGATATGGAAAGTCAAGAAGCTTATCAAGCGTCTTGAGGCCGCCCGCGGAAATGGAACCAGCATGATTTCTTTAATCATCCGTACGTCAATCTAGGCTTCGCTCAACCTCCAGTGGACCTCGCGCTAACTCTCTCCTCAGCTCCCAAGGATCAGGTGTCCCGGGCTGCCAAGATGTTGGCTGAAGAATATGTGCGTTTTGTCACCCTTGCGCTGGATCGTCGTCATGAGGTGGAGTAAGAGAGCCGTTCCTGACCTTTCTTCTAGGGTACCGCGTCCAACATCAAGTCGCGTGTCAATCGCCAGTCGGTGCTTTCGGCCATTACCTCGACACAGCAGCGCCTCAAGCTTTACAACAAGGTTCCCCCCAATGGACTGGTCGTCTACTGCGGTGAAATCTTGACTTCGGAAGGCAAGGAGAGGAAGGTCAATATCGATTTCGAGCCGTTCAAGCCCATCAACACCTCGCTCTACCTCTGTGACAACAAGTTCCACACCGAGGCTCTGGCAGAGCTGCTCGAGTCTGACCAGAAATTTGGCTTCATTATTATGGACGGTAACGGAGCTCTGTTCGGCACTCTCAGCGGCAACACTCGCGACATCGTTCACAAATTCTCCGTCGATCTCCCCAAGAAGCACGGTCGTGGTGGTCAGTCCGCCCTACGTTTTGCTCGTCTTAGAGAGGAAAAGCGTCACAACTATGTCCGCAAGGTGGCCGAGTTGGCGGTACAGAACTTCATTACGAACGACAAGGTCAATGTTGCCGGCATCATCCTGGCTGGTTCTGCCGATTTCAAGAACGATCTCAACGCGTCCGATATGTTCGACAACCGTCTCGCAACCAAGGTCATCAAGGTTGTCGACGTCTCGTACGGTGGTGAGAACGGCTTCAACCAGGCCATTGAGCTGTCGTCCGAGACCCTGGGCAACGTCAAGTTCATCCAGGAGAAGAAGCTCATCGGAAAGTACTTTGAGGAGATCAGCCAGGATACCGGCCGCATTTGCTACGGCATTGAGGACACTCTCAAAGCGCTGGAGCTCGGTGCCGTCGAGATCCTAATCGTCTTTGAGAATCTGGAGGTCACCCGTTATGTCCTGAAGGATAGCACTGGGGCCGAGATTATCGTCCACGCCACCAAGCAGCAGGAAGCAGCCAACCGGGAGAAGTTCTTGGACAAGGAGACCGGGACCGAGATGGAGGTTGTCAAGTCGGAGTCCTTCCTCGAATGGGTGGCAGAGCACTACAAGGATTTCGGTACCACGCTCGAGTTCGTTTCGGATCGATCGACCGAGGGCAACCAGTTCGTCAAGGGCTTCGGTGGCATTGGCGGTATCCTCCGCTACAAGGTCAACTTCGAGCAGTTAGCCGATATGGATGACGATGATGATTACTACGACGATTGACAGTTTGATTCCCTCGTGAACAACGAGGGACCCGGAACTCAAGCCAATCCGTCCGAGCCGACGACGACACAGCCTGACCAGCCACCCTCCAAGCCACGTAGCTCGGGAAAAGTTTCCCTAGCCGAGCGGCGACTGGACAAGGGTTTCTCCGCGAGCCCGAGCCGGGGCGAGCAGAACCACAGCGTGTCACGCCCCAGCCCGCTTCGCTCTGTAATGACGGCTTCCTGAGTTTGAGATGGCGGATCTAGAGGTGAGTCTGGTTGTGGTCATTGGGTCTGGCCTTGTCACTGACAGTCTGAACTAGGAAAAATTGCCTACGATGATCGAGAAGTCGGAAAAGGGTACAAGAAGCTTCGTTGCAGGGCTCGATCAAGACAACAGGATTTTTGACGACCTTGGGGGAACAGGGAATTATTAGTCTAGAGATAGGCTAACAAGATGGTACGACACTTGGAATGCTTTTGGAGCAGCGCGGTGTCTGGTCTCCGCTCGTTATTCTTTTTTTTTTTATCTTTCGATTCACTGGAGGCGTATTCAGCTTTAGATTAGTCTGTAGCCGGAGGTCTAATAACGGTCGTTTTACTGAATAAGGTCTGAATCGTGAAACGAGCGTGTTATCATAGAGTCTCAACTCTCAAAAGTACTTGAGGAATCTCTAGCAGGCCTGCGGGGTACCTTCGGCATTGCGCAATACTGCTGTAGCTCGAATATGCGGGGTGATTGATCTTCCGGGCTTGCATATGGATTTCTAAAATGGATCTTGACCTTTGACAACGATAGAACGATTGTCGTGAGAATTTACTGAGTGAGTGACTTCCCTCAGGTAAATTTTGAAGTGACCGACCACCGGGCTTCATCTGACCAGACGAGCTCCATCCGCCTCGGGTTCATGTCCGAATACGGAGCTCCGGGAGCGGAAACTGGGATTTAAAACGGACCGGAGTTTGATCCAGTGAGCTGCTGGCTATAAATCTGGAACCTACATGCAGTAAGGTATGTACAGTACAAATCCCCTTGTTGGGGGTTATACTGATTTGTTTAATATTCCAGACCAAGATCATAGATAGTCGACTCATTTTTTCGTTGTTATTTGCCCAACTCCTTTTCATCTGTTCTACACATTTTGTTTGTCGACAAGCGTCCCCACCACAGTCAAGTCGACCTTGGCTGCCGTCACGCTCGTCACTGAGCCGGTGTACGTACGGTCTTACAAAGGGCGTAAGTGATCGATGAGAGTTGGGTGAGACGTGTTTGGCCTCCTGCTGTATGTCTCTATTAAAAGCGGAATTAGATCTCTCGTGTGTGTGTGGTAAATTCCACAACACTCATCTCTTCATCAAAAGGGAGGAGCATATATTCCTACATCATGGCGGGGACATCGACGACAGCCGCAGCCAAGACGGTTGCCTTTCTTGGACCACCTTCGTCGTATACTCATCAGACGACCAAACGGACATTTTCCGAATCAGAATGGGAACTCAAGCCCACGGTTACCATACGAGGTTGGTACACTTCCATCCCTTTCACCTATTATGCATAACAAACAGTGCCCGACTAATTTTATGGAGTATAGATGTCTTCGACGCAGTCCAGGCCGGCGCAGCCGCGTTCGGCGTAGTCCCGTTTGAGAACTCGACCCACGGTGTCGTGACATTTACGCTGGACTGCCTAGCCGACCGCGGAGATTCACAACGGTATGCCGACCTCGCCGTGTGCGGCGAGGCTTATTTAGATGTGCACCATTTCTTGCTCGGCCGCTTCCCCTCTTCTTCTGCGGCATCTACAGAAGATGTTGACGGCGGAAACGGAAAAGGTGATGGAACCAGCACGCCGACGAAGGGAAACCCGGTACCAATTCCACCGCGCGCGAAGCCTTTGGTTTCCCTCAAGCATATCCAGCGCGTGTATTCGCACCCGCAGGCGTTCGGGCAGTCGGGCGCGTTTCTGCGAACGTACTTGAAGGGGGTTGATTTGGTGGACGTTACTTCTACGAGCAAGGCGGCAGAGCTGGCGGCGGCGGACGAGACGGGGACTAGTGCCGCGATTGCGGGCGAGATTTCGGCTGAGCTGAAGGGGTTGGATGTTTTGGCGAGGAGTATTGAGGATCGGGAGGATAATACGACGAGGTTTTTTGTTACTAAGAAACTGGATCAGGATGGGTCCGGACCCGATTTTGATGGGATAAGGCTAGGAGGGGAGGAGCAAGACGAAAGGGGTGAGGAGGGTTATCAGGGAGCCAAGTATAAGTCGCTCGTGTCGTTCACGGTGCCGCATCGGACTCCTGGCGCGCTCGCGGACGTGCTGGACTGCTTTCGGAGGGGGAAGCTTAACCTCACGAGCATCAACAGTCTACCGAGCCTGATCGAGCCGTTTCAGTATATGTTTTTTGTTGAGTTTGAAGGGTGTAGGTTTGATGATCCCGACGGACGGGTGAAGGGGGTTATGGAGGATGTTGGGAGGGTTGCGCAGGGCTGGAAGTGGTTGGGGAGTTGGCGGAATCAGAGGAGAGCACTGGCAGGGAAAGTAATATCGGGGGAGAGGAATACTTTATCATGATATCTACCAGCAGTGGTTCGTATACTACAGGACTTGGACTGGTCGGTCTAGTTGCGATTTCTCGAGCAGATTTTTCGGCCGGTATTCAACATAGCAATAGCAAGACAGACGGTCCGTTTTCAACATTAGAAAGGGATTGTTGGCCAATAAGGTATTAATTAAGGAACCTCCTAGATTAGTGTATCAAAATCGAACAAAAATTCAACATTTGTTTCAGATGGTCTTCAAAATTCATTGATAAATGCAAAGTCATAGATTGTAGTGAAGAATGAAGAAAGGGGATTCGAGTTGCGGTCTTTCTCAAATGAAGATCCAATTCATAAAAATACATACGACCATACCTACTGGGGAACTCGGGATCCCGTCCGCTCTCCCTTAGATAAACCAGTAAGGGCCAGACTAGTAGTTGGGTCGGTGACGACCAGCGAATCCCTGGTGTTGTATGTTTTCTTTATTATTAACTTTTTGATGTGTTTTTCTGGTGTTGATGATATCCCAGTCTTGGCGGGCTTGTCCTTAAGGCTTTTAAGGTGTACAAACAGGGCTGACTGATTGGCTTAAAATCCCCGACCCGTCAACCTCTGTCTTCCATGAAGTTCATTTGTTCGACTGCATCCCACTTGTTGACGGGGCGCATTCAACTCACACTCATCATCTCAAATAATTAATTACTTTTTATTTCCTTCTATCTTCTCAAGTACAATCAACATGAATACCTGACACCACATCAGCAGATCCCTGACAAGATGGGACTTGTCGCCCCGTTCCCCCGCCGCGTTTGTGGCATGGCCATCAGCAACAACAGCAAACACAACACCCTCCTCACAAGTCTCATCGGCGGCGGCAGCAGGCATACGGATGGGAGGAACAGAAACAACAATGTCGCCAAAATCAGCACCTCGGCAGAAATCGAAACCTACATGCAGCAAGCCAAGCAGAAGCTAGCCTTGACGCCACACAAGCTGTCCGTAGACGTGCTCTCTCCTATGCAGTCGCACCTCCTCGACCTCGCCCTGGCCAAGGACCTGCCCGCAAGTTGCCAACCCGCCCGCTTCGAGCGCCGACGCACCAACAACCTGGACCTAAACAGGGGGTTTTCCACCCGTCTGGACCTCCGCTACCCGACCACGCCTTTACCTCAAGGCGGCCACCACCTGGTTTATTTTCCGCTGCAGGAGCCGAGCAACAAGCTGATGCCTGACGGCACGGACAGGGACCACTGCCCGGGCCACCCGTTCACGCGCCGGATGTGGGCCGGCGGATCCATTACCTACGCGGACGACTGGTACCGTAAGTTTCGACTGGACGGGCGGCGCGCGTGCTGCGTCGAGACGGTAGGCGAGCCGACTTTAAGGTCGAGCATCAACGGTGACAAGAGGGTTTATGTGGATGTCAGGAGGCGGTATGGGCTCGTCGACGAGAATCTGTCGAGGGCCGACGACAGGGCGTACGACGTCCTCCTTGAAGCCGAATCGGTGACTTCGGAAAGCAGCCCAATTGTCATTGACGAGGTCAGACGGCTCGTGTTTTTGAAAGAACAGACTGATTCTCCGTTAGTTGCCAGTCCTGTTAAGAAGGGGAAGGGGCAACCGAAAAAGTTTGATGTGTATAACCTGGTTCCGGATTACACGTTCAACATGACTCCGGACCCGACGCTTCTGTTTCAGTTCAGCGCGCTCACGTATAATGCGCACGCCATCCATTTCGATTCGGCCTACGCGAAGGTGGTCGAGGGGTATAGGGGTCTGCTGGTGCAGGGGTCGCTCACCCTTGCGCTCATGCTTTCTGTTCTGCAGAGGCAGTGCAAGGTGGATAATAAAGCTCAGGAGGATATGTTGTGGACGACCAAGTCTATCGATTATCGCAACATACGGCCGCTGTACGCGGGCGAGCGGCTGTCGGTTTGTATCAAGGATTTTACTAAAGAGGCCAATAAAGCTCCGATCATAAGGACCAAAGATTGGAGGAAGGCGCTTGATGGTGGGCACTTTGTGGAGAAGAAGGAGAATACGACGGAGAAGAAATGGAAGCTTTGGATTCTTAATTCTGATGGGGAGCTGGCTGTTAAGGGGACAGCTGTTACTAAGGCGAGTCAGAAGCCGAGGGAGAAGCAGATTCAATATCGGCAGATTGGAGAAGGGATACGGACTATAGCTTCGGAGAGGTCTCATCTCAGGCATGGAGGGAATCCTACATTATTTGAATGAGAAAAAAAAGAAGAGGGCTTCTAATCTCTCTCTCTATGTGTATAATATTCTTTCTTGGATGCTTAAGTACATTACAAACATAGCTTTTTTGTTGTTTGTACGGAGTTGATGAACATTGTTAGAAGCACATGTGTACGATAGAGCAAAAAAAGCATGAGTATAATAACTATTCAAGATAGACGGTAGTGCAGGTTTGGCATGGCACAATGAATCTGAATCTCACACCACTACATGCAGTGAATAGAAGTCTTATGCCAGTTCTCCATTTAGTTAATGTCTCGCTTGTACAGGTGTAATCACACCTCTCGAACTCCATTCATTCTACCTTGTTTATACAACACACTCATATACATGATCCCCCGGTAATCCGTCAGATTTATATCGGTATATATTCTTCATTCCGTCAGCCAGTTCGTACTACCATATCTTTGTCATCAGAAAGAGAAAGAAGAAGCGAAATATGCAGACAGAAATTTCGAAATGCTCTTCTTTCCCTTTTCATCCTTTCCCGTCAGCATCGTGACGCCACCCATGATTTATGTGAAACTATTTCATTATCAAAATCCAGTTTACTGTTGTTGCCTCGAGTATATAAAGTAGGGGAGGTAGGTAGGTACCCCCCCCCCCCCCCCCCCCAAAAAAAAAAAAAAGATGAAAAGAGAAAAGAGAAGAACCGCTTGCTGCGCAACAACTCAAGCCCAAATTCTAAGATATCATGAAGATAGAGAGAGGAGAGCTTTCTACTGCGAAGCCGGCGTCAAAAACGGGCTCAAGATCAACTCATCCGCACTCGGGCGCTTGTTGTGATCAATCTCAAACGTCTGCGCCAGGAACTGCTTCGCCTCGTCGCTCGCATGCTCGGGGATCGTCGGCGCCGCTTTCGATCCGCCAATCTTGAAGATGGCCTGCAGCTGCGTGCAGTCGGGGAACGGGTGCGTGCCCGTCATCATCTCGACCACTAGACACCCGAGCGACCAGATGTCGGCCTTGCGCGTGTACGACGTCTGCTTGACCACCTCGGGCGCCATCCAGAACACGGACCCCTGCAGCGAGGGGCGGTTCTTGTTGTTGTTGGCGCCGTTGAGGATATTGGTCGCCTCGAGCTTCTTGGAGATACCGAAATCCGAGATCTTGATGGTGCCCTTGTTGTCGACCAGAATGTTTGCGCCTTTGATGTCACGATGGATAATGTCGCGGTTGTGGAGATATGAAAGGCCGTTGAGGATCTGCTTTACAAAACTGCGCACCAGCGGCTCCGGCAGCGCGCCGTATGAGTTGAGCATGGTCTGCACGGAACCGCCGGGCACGTACTCGAGGAAAATGTTGAGGTACTCGGCCGAGGAGCCGCACCCGAGATACTGCACGATGTTGGGGTGGCGCAAGTCACGCAAGAGGCTGATTTCGCGCTTGAGAGCCTCGATCATGCTCTTCTTCCTCGAGTCGCTCTGGCTGTTAGCGCTGGGCGAGGGGGCCTCGACCTGCTTGACGGCAAGAAGCTCGCCCGTGATGGCGTGCAGGGCGAGATAGACGCAGCCGAAGGAGCCCTGGCCGATCAGAGCGCCTTTCATCCATTGGCTGTCGTCCCACGAGTCACCGGCGAGGAAGCTCTGCAGCTCTTCGTCGGCATCTTCGCCGTCCTCGCCCAGGGCTTGGTTGACCTCCTGCAGAGAGGAGCCGCCGGAGCCGGTCATGTCGCCGTCGTAGTAGCTATGCCGAGCCATGTTGCCTTCGGGATCAGTGATGCTGATGGCAGCTGTATCGGACCCGTCGTCGGCGAACGACACGTAAGATTTCCGGTTTGGCTCGATCGGCGAAGACTCTTCTTGAAGAGTATCAAGCACCGAAGAGGCAATCGAGTCCCGGTATCCATGAGGCACCCGCCCGTGTAGAGCAGGCCGGACCTTGGCGACTTGGTTCGATGCCGTAAGCCAGCTATCGGCGATGTTAGGGATGGGTGGGGCGTCTTGGATGCTGGAAGCAAAGCTGAGGGTGCTGGCAACGCTGAGACGGCTGTTCAGCCTGCTCAGACGCGCAGACCGTCTCATAGATAGACGAGCCGTCTGATCGATTTTTTCTCGTGAGTGGTCGGGGAAGTAACTTGTAAGGTCAGAGGCAATCAGTTCACTTGGCGGTCTCAGACCACCAAACTGGCGGAGTTGACCTCCCTTGCGGCGAGGTATCGCTCGAGGTGTCTCAACTGGAGCTGGACGCTCCAGATCTCTGGCGGCGTTGGAAACATTTCTCTCCCGGTCCTGGTACGAAACGGGGGAAAGGGGTGGCTGCATATTCTCCCAGCTCTCGCCCAGGACCTTTTGTACCTTTAGTTGACTCCTCTTGTCGATCGTTTCTAAAGCGCGAGTGTGGTTCTGTTGGGCTTCCTCCATGGCGATCGCAGCAGCTCTCTCGAGCTCCTGCTGGCCGGGCTCTCCAGCGGGAACTCGCTTGAGAATCAGACGATTCCGCTCGGGGCGGTTGCGATCTTTTATGACTCGCCACAACTCGGTGTCCCCTAGACGACGACATTGGTTTGGATCGGGGTCTACACCTGCGAGTACCCAGAAGCAGTAATTCCTCTCGTGGTCTTCGCGCAACGCAAACTTCCGTAGTGTGACCCGCATGACCTCCTCGCACGTGTTGCAGTCGGCAATCTTGACGACCTTTGTCACGCCCCCGGTGGAGATGACGCGGATTATATCCTGGCCTTGCGGTAGCGTTGCCATGAGTGAGCCATCCATGCTCGAGTTATTCCTGGTATGGCTCTGTACCAGCCGGCCAGCGGAGTGTGGCTGCTCAGGCGGCGACATTGGGAACCTTGAATTTTGCGTAGGAGTAGGCTGGCTACTGTAGCCTTGATTGGCGGGGTATCTTTGACGACCGGATCTCATATCGGCGTTGGTTAATGGTGATTCGGCTTTGGCTCCTTCTAAAGCAGAGGGATCATATTGCCGCGAATATCTCTTGTTAGGAACGGCTTGTCTACCGGAGTTTGACGGTCTGGGAGAGGCGGAGGATGGCATATACTGAATATCGAGGCCACCAAACGAATCCTAGAACGGGTCATTAGAAAAGCTTATTAACACGAGGTTGCCCAACTTACCCTATTCCGTTTCTTCTGGTTCGCATATGTCTTGGTCCTGAGTTTCTTAATCCCCAGGAACAAGCGAACGCGGTCACCAATTTTGTCGATTCCCATCTCCTTGAGAACCTCCTTGTCCATCTCAAGGAGGTTTTCGCCATTGATGTGATTTTTGCGAAAGATCTTTTCGTACTCGCCACATTTTACACTCCTGAGGTAGTCGCAAACCTGGTCTTCGTCCCAGTTCTTGACAGAATCGGGGCCATCCATGTCGGAAAACTCGGAATCGGTTGGGCTCTGAAAAGACTGGCTCGCAACAGGGACAGCAGGCGCTCGCCTTGTCGGATGATAGGCGGTTTGTGGTGTACCCACGACCATTCCCGAGCCTTGAGGGCCCAAGGAGCCCGAGAACTGCGATTTTGAGGCTAACATGGCCATGGTCGCGCCCGATCCCCCAAGGACTTGTTCAAGGTTGGTTCTTCTTATATTCGCTGATGTCCGTCTCGGTAGGTCTGGGAGCGGGATGTTCAGGTGTGATAAAGTTGGAACGCGTCGCACCGGTGCGTTGGGGGTGTAGCAGGGGAACAAAGAGCGCTCGGGAGCTGGGGCCTCTTTATCCAGTTGTAGGTTCGTTTGAAGTCCAAATCCCAGACAGGCTGGCCAAACTTTCTTTTGTTCTAGGTCGCCGGTCGGCCAAGGCTAAGCAATTCGGGCGTCGGTCGACGGTCGACGCTGGACACTGTCCTGCCTGCCGAAGGCGAGTTTTGATGAAGGTGAATCTTTTAGGATTCAGAATCCGCGCCGGGCCTGGGACACCTTCGCAGGAGGGGGGGCGGTTTTGTTAAAAAGCCTTTGGTCGGTTGGTTTTAGAAACAGACCGTCTCACAGTTACCGGTTAGGCTTACACGCTCACAGGCACACCACCTTGTCCCAACAGGCGAGCACGCTAGGTCGCAGAGATGGGAAGTGCCAGATTGGGAGGAGGGCAAAGGGATGCGGCTTGGTGGTACGGACTGCAGACGAGACGGTGGCCCATCCATCCACATGGTTGGTGCAGTGGACCCCAAGAGTGAAGAGCATGGATTACGGATTACAGACAGGTGGATTCCATTCGATTTGGATGCGGCAATTCAGGCTGATGGGGGCTGACTGGACACGCTCTCGCAGTGCAAACTGCCCGCGAACGGTACCAGATTACGGATTTACACAGCGCCTCTCCTAACGGCGGGGGCGGATTGGCCAGGCCACAAAACAATCGACCACGGGCTCGCCAATCGCTAAAGGATAGCCTCTGATATGAAACGCAGCACGAGCCACACCGGGCGCTTGTCGGGAGCCTTCTCTGCAAACGAGTTGAGCAGATATCACCAACCTCGAACATCAACCCGCTACTTTACATTGTTTGTGTGGCAAATCCCAATGTGGCCCAGCGTTTTGTTTATGATTCAATTCATTCCTATGATGCTCTATTATGACAGCGCACTCGTGGCGGTGAGGTTTCAGAGGACGGCGTTGTTCTGATAACGCAAATGAAGTACTAATGCAAAGTGCAAGCATCGGATGAACAGAACACACAAAGCGGATTTTTACATTTGAAACAACCATCTTTACCTGAGCTAGCAGTAGCGGTGGAGTGTGCATGTTGGTCGCCACAAATCAGCAAGCTGCTTGTTAGTGACCGCCCACATCTATGGTCGGCGTTAACTGCGTGCGCTTACGAAGACCGGACACTGGCTTCCAAAAATCCCCTTTCCAGGTTGAGGCTTCCAGGTTGACGGCAACTATCACACAAAGACCTCCGTTCGTGTTGCTATGTGTCTCGTCTTCGTTGCACAGCATATCCGTCTAATCTGCCATCACGAGCCCCGCTGGCGAGCCTCGGTCTTTGCGATCGACCGACGTTGAGAAGGACTGAGAGGTCGGACACTTTAAAACGGAGGGCCCGGGCCTTTCCGTATTCTCCCAGGGTTGCCCCTATCAAACTCGCGCCCTCACGAGTTCCATTTTAGGGGTTGAACGCTCTGAGCCAATGGCGTCCTGACTCCGGCCTTCAGCCCTTAATTCCAAAAAAGAATGGCCCCGCCGAGAGAACTCCCCGGTCCAGCGAGACGGACAAACAGCAAAGAGTTTCGGCCATCAAAAAGTTTGCATTCATGTGCACCGAATGGAGGCCGAGGCAACTGGCTAGGGAACGAAGAAACGGCGGGCCGACGGCGAGCAATAGGATGTTCAGCCCAGGTGGGATCACACACGGCGGGCGGGGGGCTGACAGGGATAAACGGGAGAGGTCCAAAAACCCAAGATCGACGCTGAAACGGCTCTGGTTTCATCAACCACCATGCCTAAAGGGGTCGACAAGTTCAATATGATAGTGCAACCCCTCGAGATGCACCTTATTGATCTAACATCCGCTACAATCATCGCGATCTCAAAGCATTGACCACAGTCTGAGCGAGAGATGAATGAAGTCATTCTACCCACCTTGCTCACCTCTCGACGGGTTGACGGCCGGCCTGATGATAGTTCTGCCTGGGAAGAGCGGTCTGCAATGCTCCCGCTCACTGCGGCTCGTGGCCCGGTCCAGCGGCTCAGCCAGCATGTTCCCATCATTCCGCGACCGCGTCGATATTGGACCAGGTCCTTTCATTACACGGATATGCTCCCAAGACCCAACATGACAAGAAAACAAAAGAGAGGTTCTCCGTTGGGTCGATTCTCGCTCATCACTCATGGCCGTCGCACGTAAATGCATATCATCTGTACTTTGATCTGAATAGGACGTGTATTCGTATGGGGAGAGGCACGGGGACCTCCAGTCATGCAGCAACATGCCTTAAATTCGACTGTAACTTGTATGTGCCTCCCACCAGCGGCTCAAGCGACGTCTGGGCCTATGCACATCGTCAGACCGGCAGACAGTCGGGATACCGGTACACGTAGAAGTCGGGTAGTATTCTGGTGTCTGTTCTTGTCAGCCTCCTTGCTGGAAATGGTATCCACCATCTCTCCACCGCTGGGTTGATCCCTATGCGAAGATGCGCCCATGCAGGCTTGCAAAGTCATCGCGGGACAAGCTGACAACCGCGACAGGGCATCAGATTTGATCAAAGCGATCAGATTCCTAACCTCGCGCCCATCTGTGGACATGTGCCTCTTGGCCGCCTCGCCCACAACGCGATGATCCGCAGTCCACGTATATTCGTGGAGTACAGTGTTTCTTTGTTTCGATCCTTCAACTGACAATAAGACCACAATTTCTCCTGTATGTTTCGCGACGACATGAACCGAGCTTCGATCCCGAGAGAGGTAATCCGGGTTGAAATTTATCGAAACATGAAACATCAGTTCTACGAAACAACAGGTGACCCAAACTGAGGCCATAAACTGGAACCGCCACAGCGAGCCAGGTCAATCCGAGCACAGCCACACGGCAGGGGCTTGCCAGAGGTTCAGCCACATGAAATCGACCCCTTTCTGATTGGCCATTTCCTTGATTGTATTCATCTAAATAAGGATAGTCCCGCTGTTAGGAGAACATCATTATCCCCATACAGTTCAACAAGTAGGTAGTAGTTCCTTAATAGTAGCTTCAGTATTCTATTCACAGCAAATCGAAAGCCCATACACTTGGCACTGCCCCATCCAATGACGTCCCGATCGCCGCTTTTACTCTTATCGAAGCAAACCCTGAACTTTGACCACCTATCTCAAATCACCAGCATTATCGCTTTGTCCACCAGGCAAAAAAATGTGCGGGATGGGACACTCAAGGCACAAGTAGAAGTCCGATTTGTTGCGTGCCGCAAAGTTCCCGGCATCCCGTCGTTCAACAGGTTTTGTTCCTTCTCGGGAGTTCCTTCTTGAAGGCAATGCAGATGCAAGGCGAGAGCTTTCTTCATGGCGGCCATTGGTGGGGGTGAGCCGATGCAGATATGCCCCGCTCAATCCCCATTGGCCATTAAAACCTGGCAGAAAACCGGTATGATAACATCATCTTCGATCTTCCAAGTTGTCCATCGATTTCCAAGTCCCATCTCTTCCATGGCGCTGGGAGGCAGGCTGGTGGACCTGCCATAATTCGCGGACCCCTTTCTTCGTGAGTACTGTAGAAGAGAGACAAAAATGGCACTAGCACTCAAACAAATTGCATTCGTACCTTTGATCTCCGGCCAAACAGAAGCTGCCACGGTCCGATTCGGTTGTGGATTTGCATCGCACCCCTTGAGCTGAGCGAGGTGAGCTCTTCCGACCCGAAGAACTGCCAACCCTAGATCTCGAACCTTTTCCTATCTATTATCTCTCTTCCCTTTTGCCTGCTCACCTCGCCCTCGACTCTTGCACGTGTTTCGACCTCTTGTTCGCATCCTGACTCGTCGGCATCAGCGACGACAGTCTTCGACTCTGCCGTCCGAACTGGACCGATAGCCTAGCACTGCTTTGCTTCGCGAGAGAGGGATGCTCACGAGACTGGTTGCGCCCTCTGTGATACCCGCTGCCTTTACGGCCTGCGAGGCCGACACAAGAGTTCTCCCAGGTAAGATTGATCCATGGGAAACAGCAGTTTTTCTCGTCCCAACTTGAAGCTTGTCCAATGGACTCAAACGTGCACTACCCACTACTCGTCCTCCCCAAGTCTGTTTGAGTCAGTGGCACCGACACCAGCTGATAACCTCGATAGCCATTCGCGTCCCCGTCCACATCGAACTGAGCGGTTGCCGAGCGGACGTTCACACAAGCTGAAAAGGCACATATTTCCCCATTCTCGGAATCCACTCTTGAAGCTTGGCTCGTCCGTGTCATACGATATTTGACAGCACGCGATGTCTATATCAATGGCCGCAATGGATTTGCGGCGCAAGAAGAAACCTCCACTAGAATCGTTGAAGATGGCTGAATATTCAATTTCCGATACCGCCGTCGCTAGCCCTCCCACCGCCATCGCAAGCTCCCCTTCGCCTGGCACCTGTGAAGGGGACCAGCGTCCCTTCTCCTTCCATTCCTTCAGGGACAAAGCCTTGAGGTCATTCAGCAGCAGTCGAGACTCCCTACCGTCCGTCGAGAAAGGCACCTCGAGAGCCCCAAGCGCACACTCGAGGAGATTATCAAAGTCGCGGAAGCTATCCACCGGCTCCCCGTTCGAACTGATCAACCGACGAAGTTCTGGATTCTCGGACCATGGGAGCATGTCAATCACCGACAGCTTGAGCACAACATCCTCGTCGATAGTCGACTGGCGACTGCAAAATGTCGAAGGATATGCCCCTTTGGAGTCAGACACACATTTGATGAAGACGAAAAAGGCTTATCTTGTGGTAACCACCGACTATCTCGTCAAAGTGAAGTGCCACGCCCATCTCCTCGCCCTCTTTCCGCAAATATCTCCAAGCAAAACCGAGAGCACGACTCCGGTCCCCGAACCCCTAGCCGTGATACCTATTGCCGGTATTGTGTCCGTGTTCGTCTCCGAGAGCCCACGGCCATCTTTTGGAGTCGAGGTTTGGTGGAGGACTCTTACCGGCGTCGCCTTCCATCATACAACCTTCTTCTTCAGCCTCCCCACGGAGCGAGTCGAGCAGATGGGACACATCATCCGGACGATGCGAAGCAGCAACAGCGACGAAAACGAGTTTATTCGCCGTTCCTACGATATCACCGAGCTTCTTGCTAAAATTCACGACACTGCCGAGCCTGATTTCAAAGATCAAAAACTAGAAATATTTCCCGTGGTACCACGAGGCAATACACGAAAAGACTGCAGTACAAAGGCCGAAGATGCCGCAAAGAAGTCACAGGAAGGACCCGCGTTTTACTTGGCGGTTGGAGCGAATCTGTGCCATCTTGTCGAGGTGCAAAGAAGTAAAGGGGGTGAGCCCGCAACCCAAAAGAGGACGTTTGGTCTTGTTACCCTGGAAAGCTTCAAAGGCGACTGGGTCTTCCACCAGGAAAGGTTCAATATCACATTCCGGTATGTCTTATACCTCTTATTTGTGTACAAGATCGAGTTAGAACTAACAGCTGCAGCGACCCTTTTAAACCAGCGGTTACCTTGGAGCTAGCCAGCCGCTACTACCGTCAGATTATCCGGGTCTTCGGCACCGCAGATCGATTTCTGAGACCTGTTTGGCCGCAAATGTGGCAGAGTCTTGAGGTATTTCACATAGCAGGTCTCAGGGAACCACAATACCTCATCTCCCAAGAAGACTACGGGAGTGTTAAGAGGACTCTCGATGCTTACTTGGCTGCCTACCACTGTCGTCCGGTAGAGTGGGAAATCAACTGGAAGACGAGATTTGCGCCCGAATTCCGATTGCTTCCGGCAAAACACGGCTACACTGCTGCCCAGATCTTGGCGGTGCTGCGTGCCTTGAGGTACAATGACTACTTCAACTCGCTCTCCTTCCGGGATGTGGATCTTTCCATCTTGTGGGATGTCGTTGATAATCCCGGAAAGAAGACCAACGTTGCCTATTTGAACCGATCTTGCATCACTCTCGAAGCCGATGAAATCGACCTGCTCAGGACCAGTCCAGTTCTTCATCAGGAGTTTCATGCTCTTGCTTACTGTTCGGAAACTATTCGACAGATTGACTTCACGAACACGTCCAAGTCCTACGAGTCTCGGATAGCCAAATCCAGCGGAACCTCTTACGCCAGCCTCCAGTTCCTCACGCCCATCCTGAATTTGCTCAGGTTTGGTATCACGAAATGTGATCGCCTGAACCTCAGCCGGAACAAGCTCCTGCAGCCTGACATCCAGGAAATTGGTAAGTGATCTAAGCTGAAACTGGTTTTTGGGCATTTCTAACATACTGCAGCCGAGGCGATGAAAGCAGGCAGAATCCAAGCTTTGGATGTGTCTTTCTGTGGCTTGGACGACATGGACCTACGGGATATGGTGGTGGCCCCTATTCTCGACGGGCCGCAATCACTACAGACTCTAAACATATGCGGGAACCCGGGACGTCTATCGTCCCACATCGTCCCCGAGATGTTGGAGAATCTTATGGAACTCATGGTCTTGAATATGGATGGCAGTCTTCGGGGAGATGCTGCTGGACCATTGATCCCCGCCATGACCTTAGCTCGCCTGGAGTTCCTCGAGGAACTTGACATTTCCAAGTTCAGGCTCAACAATGCCACCCTCTTCGAGCTGGAGCTATTTCTACGCCACCGAGGCCAAATGATAGACAGCCAGCAGCCGTCCAGGCTCCGCAAGCTGGTACTCAACCATTGCTCCATAACGGGGTCCCAAGCCGCAAGGCTATTCCGCGCAATCGGCGAAAACCATGGCCTGGAGCTGTCAATCAGTGGCAATCCTCTCGAGGACGGGATCGAAGATCTGGCTGATGCCATACGGCAAAGCCACACTCCAGCCGCGCTAACTATGGACATGGTTGAGTTCGAGGAGGAGAGCAACTATATACTCTTTATCAAAGCGCTCTGCGAGACAAAGTACCTCTCCCTGCTGAGCTTGGTGGGTACCGCGCCGACCCCTGATCCTCACGAACCTTGTCATCCGGAAATCATCCAAGCATTTGCGGACCTCTTTGCACAAAACAAATCGATCCGATGCTTGGATATATCGGGCTTCTGCGAAAAGCTGGACGACGGCCAGCTGTCCAAGGGCTTTGGCAGCTCGTTGATGGGCCTCATTGGCAACACCACTATTACCCACCTACGGGTCCGCAGCCAAAGGCTGCACGAAGATGCTGGGACATTGGGCAGAATCATCCAGGAAAACAAGACGCTCATTGCGTTTGATTGCCAGGACAACGAATACAACTTTACCAGTCTGCAGTTCTTGGTGAGTTGTCTGAGGGACAATACGAAGATTCTGGATTTTCCGTTCAGCAAGCGGGAACGGAGGAATATATGGAAGAATATTCTTTCTGGACTGCACATGAATAAGTCTGCGTCTTCGTCGTCGTCGGCCGCGGCCAAGGCGCAAGAATCGATGTTGTGGGAGAGGTATTGCGCGCTGTTTGTCGAGATTGAGGGGTATTTGGCGCGCAATCGAAAGGCTTTCGAGGAGGTCTCTGGAGCTGGACAGGTGGATTTCGAGGGGTTGATTGCGCATGGGGTGCCGATGACGGAAGATTATATGAGCACACCGACGAGATCGCCTAGCGGTGCGCGGGTGTATGAACTTTCTGGTGGTGCTACAGTTTCATCGTCCGACGTCGGTAGTGGTGTCGGTAGAGGAAGAGGACAGCTACTAGAAAATGACCAAGAAGGGGATTCTACGCCCATACCGGCGGACGCGTCGTCGAGGCTAAAACCGGCCGCATCAACAGCGCGTCGTGGCCGAGCAACGGTTCACTCGTCTTCCATCCCCGTGGATACCTCTGTCCGCGGTGGAGCACCATACCATGTCCGCCAGGGCGACGAAGGGACCGAAAGTCCGACGGATACGTTGGATCCCGTGTCGGAGGTCGAGACGCCCCCACCCGAGCAGCAGATGGGAGCGAGTATCAAGAACTTGGACGAGATGCCGATGATGCCGGTGATGGTGATGCCGACAACGCAACAGACCACTGAGAAGCAGAAACAGGAAGAAGCCGATGACTTGGAGTGGCGGAAAATGATGATGCAGTTTAGGGAGACTGGGTTTGATTTTCAGTGAATGGACCATTTTATCATCGTGGTGTGACGGTGTTTCTACGGATATTCGGACGAAATTGGTACTACGGTACTTACTGGAGGAGAAGGGGTTGGCTGCTATGCGCTGTTCATAATGGTTTTCATTTTGTTCAATACACCGCGGTGACTGACTAGGTAACTGACTGATCAGGTGGGCGGAGATAAATCGGGTTGGGATCGATGGGAAATGCCGGCAAGGCAAAACGACGGAGGGTATTCGGATCACCTTTTTGTGTTTCTATTGTATATAGGTGTGGGTGTGTGTGTGCGCATAGTTGGCGTGCTACTTTGCTATGGTTAAATACTTTTCTTTTGTGATTCAGATCGATTTGATACCCAACCAACAAACAACCTTATAAACGAAAATAAAACTACTCTGAACTACCTTTTAAGCCTCGATGGGAGAATGCAACGTTGAGTATTGTGAGCACGTACGTTAGGTTAAGTGTATCTCGGAAGCAAGAGTGATCATGGTGCTCGAACTTTGATAGCTGGGTAGTTCCCTACCTCGAGGAGACGAATACAAAGGAACAGTGAGAGTAAATAAAGCTCACCACCTACCTTAGGCACCTCTGTACGTAACTGTACTGGTGTCAAGTCAACCTTCAAGCCTCAGCATCACTATGTAAACAACTAGCGAGGACTATAAACACTTGAATGTAACAACCTTTTGCCAAACTGAACCTTTGAATGTTAAGTCTGCCAAATCGGAACCGAAACATGCTTCACTTAGAATAGTTGCCCAAAGTTGTTGAATGGTCATATATGATGATATATACCTGCCCTGCTGTCTAGACCAGATAACCCGATTCATCTGCAGGGTATGATGAGCATATGTATGTAGGGGAATTAAAACAAGCCCAACACCGTGTCAATGCTTGTGAAGATATGTAAAAAGAACATGCCAAATATGCCAAATATGCCGATGGTGCCAATGGTGCCGATTCCGTAACCAAATGCCAAAAGTCCCGTCCAGTTGCCGATGCATGCATGCAAATCAAATCAAATCAATCCCCTCTTTTCCCCTTATCCAACATACATTTTATGTTTCTGCTCGTATATCCCCCCGCTCCGTAATCATAATCAAAGCAAAAACCCGCTCAAAATCGCAGCAGTAACCAGCCCAGAGGTAAACAAAGCAACCACACCACCACCTCTTACGCTTGTTGCTGGAGCGGCCGCACTGTCTGGCCCACCAAGCCCAACGATAGCACTACCGCCGGGCGGGCCCGACAGGCCTTGCGTAGCAGCAACAGGGTTTGCGACCGCCGTAGCATCCGGCACCGCGTCCGGACCGGTCGTGATCTCGACTACATTCGAAGCGGTGGTATTGAACTTTGTCTGCGCAATCGAGATCTCGTTGTTGTCCATGTCGTAGACCACGTACGCGGACCGGAGAAACGTGTCACCAAGAACATTCGTGCCGGACCCCGCGGGAGCAATACCGAACAAACAAGCCGTCACGCCGTTCTGGAACGTCGGTCTCTTTCCCGAGGAAGTAATCAGGTCCAGCACCAGTTCATTCATTTCCACCGCGATGGTCGGCTGCGAGAACGTAAATGAAATGGTGGTGGTTTCTTGGGCGAGAGAGCAGGGCACGTAGGCGGCGCCCTGGTCGCTGTCGTACTGCGCGCCGACTTGTTGGTAAATGGTCTCGACCATGTCGTTTGGCAGGTAGGTTAGCGACGAGCCCGTGTCCAACAAGACCGCGAGCGCGAGGTCGTTTTGGGAAATCGTCTTGTCGCCGAGCTTGACGTTTGTCATAGTGATCATGAACTCGGCAAATACCCCCGACGAGGTCTGGATGGGCAGCGTCTGCAGGGTGCCCTCATACTTCTCCGTGTCGACACCGCCAAAGAGAATATTGCCCCGGCTGGCGTCGAGGTCGTTCAGCCAGAGGCTGTACGCTTTCGAAGAAATCAGGCCGTCGGTGACCATCTGCGCGGGCAGGTTGTCGTAGGGTTGTAATCCTGCACGGCCGACCTGCACCTCGTTGATGGGATAGCCGATGCCCAAAATCCCTTGGGAGTTGGTACTCGAGTAGCCGACGCCGAACTGGAGCCTGTCGAGCTTGGTCTGCCCGATCGTCACCGTGTCGGACACATAGTCGCCGCTTGCGCCCGAGCCGTCGACGTACGAGATGTTGAAGTAGCTGCCGATGTATTCGTACGTTGACGACGAGTTGGCTGTGTAGGTGCCCGCGAAACCGCAGGGGGAAGATGTTTGGAGACAAAGTTTGGAGCTCGGCGTGTTGACCCACAAGTCGCTGCTCCCGGTGTCAATGTGTAACCTGACGGACCGTGGCGGCGTCCCGATTGTGGCATTAATGAAATAGAGTGTTTCCTAGAGCAAGCCACCAGGTTAATTCCACAACCGGTTGATATTTAGGTTGGTTCCACATACCTCGTTGTCCAATGCGGCCTCGACGGTAGCTCTTTTTCTTAATCGGTCCCGATGTAACGGGTTTGTTGTTTGTCTCCGTTCAATATCCATCGCCACCACCTTTGGTCCGGGTCCATGGTGTTTTTGTTGTAATACCAGGCCCTCTGTGGTTGCTGAAAGAAACGAGGCCGCAGCGGCCAGTGCAAATGATGCCCTCATTCTCCCCAAAGTCTGAGCCCCTTTCCGACGGGTATCGATATATATTCCTTATCGTTCTCCCGATACAATAAGTGGATTAACGAATGTCAGATCCAATGGCGGCCCAGAATAAACGATCGTGCGTTGCACTATAACATCGATATAACGATCGGATGGGGACCCGTCGGGAACCAGAACGTCAAGGCGGAAGCGATTATATGACACTTTTGTCTCGGCGGTGGCGGACTAAGAGAGGCGGTGCTTAGAACGGATTGGTAAGTCGGGAGCCAAGCTGTGAAGCGATCCAGCGCAGCAAGAGGAGGCCGTGCAAGCCAACGTAATTATGCTTGCTGTTTGCTGGTGCCCAGAGAATGGTATCCGACCCAGTGAATTAGACTCCGACTAAGGCCGAGCGAGGTGGCGAGCTAACGAGCTAACGTATTGGTGGCCATAAAAGTGAACTCAAGAAACAAGAAGGAAAAAGACAAAAGTGAAAGGTCGGGAAAGGGTGGTCAGAAGAGAAACCCAACCCGGACACAAGAGACTAATGGCCAAGTCACTGACATGGACTGAACAAGCCAAGAGACAAAGAGGAAGACGACCGGATGCAGTGCCCAGTGGGACATTAGGCATTGTAGCGGAGAACGGCAAGGTAAGAGAAAGTCTCAACTTTCTTCGACGGGGTCCTGTCTGTTCCCACTTTAGGATGGTTTGCATACGTATGTGCCATATGCCAAGACGAGTGATGCTGGGACTCGGGGACTTCGCCAAGTCGTCCTGCGCAGTCTCGCAGGGTCAGGCGTGTTTGCGGCAACAAGCGACGGGCCAGTGACGGGCCATCGAGTGATCCAGGATATAGTGCCCAGAACAAAGCAGCAACAATCCATAGGGAAGGGATGGACACTGTCCTCATACGGCGATCGAGTCGGGACGTTCTCGAAACAGGGACCTAGCCAGTTCCGTCAGGGAACAGACAAATCGCAGTGTCGGGTTCGGCGGGCGAAACCACTTCCCTCTCTTCCCACGTGGCGCCAGCCACACATAAAGAGAGTTGCCTGCTGCAGTTCATCAGCTTCCGGGCATTGTTTACTGCCCCCCTGTTACTGCAAAAGCCACAACTCAGATCCTTGGAGTCCCCAGATCGGGGCGCGGGCATGTAGGCATGACGCGCGTCCTGTGTGGGCTGCCCATTGCCGTTTGGGCCGAGGACCAGTTGTTTCTTCAACGGTTTGTTAGTTGGGTGAATCAGCCGCATCCGCTGTCATCGTTTGCTTTGAAATAAACGTAAAGTTCCCTCAATCATCATCAGCATCAGCCTCGAACACGGCGTCATCAGGTAAAGCCAGCAAACATTCCCGGTATCGTCTGGTGGTCGAAAGAGAGACGCAAAACTGAAGTGGGGGAAGGAGATGGGGTCGGAGTTTTGAAAGTTGAAACCTGGAACGCCCAAGAGCGGATGCCAAGCCCCGGATCTGATACAACTGTCGCACATCACACGGCTCGTTTGGGACTGGCGCTTGTGCGCTTTCAGTTGCACTCAACACTGTGAGTGGCAGGAATCTGGATGGAATTTTCCATGTATGAATTCGGGTTGTCGCTGAATTTGGGCGCTGCGATGCAAATTGTCGGGTTAATTCAAACTGCCAGCCTGTTTGTTAACGTAGAGCGGGTCCATGTAAGGTTTACACTAACAACTGAGCCGCTAACAAAAAACGTTGCCTCATAATGACTTGAGGAAGGTCTCTTCATCGTGTGCACTTGCCGGTATACTAATAAATTTGTGGCTCGGCAGCACGTCGACGTCAGCCTGTGGAGGCACTGGTGGAGAGGGCTCTTCAGTACGCATTCTACATCATTGAATTGAAGTGAACAATTGCTGGTGACTGGCTGGTTTCAATTTGACGAGAAATCCGTGCCGGTTTCCGAGTATTCGGTTCCGTATGGCCCGATCCAGCGGGGCGGAGATACCGGAACCGAATACTCGTAAATATATTATATACGTACTAGCGTCGTCATCCCGACTTCACCCCGGACAGTACCTATTTTCGGGTTCTATTTTACAGACGAAGTTCCTGGGCGAGTGCAACATTTCGGGCCAGTCTTACCCCCCGATCTCAACGGAGGTGGGAGGTATTGTATGTTCTGCGGGATCGGAGGGATTTTTGTGGAAGCAGGGCCGGGTCCGGGTCCGGTGTCCGGGGCGGGGCCGCTTCGTGGTATCTAAAATGCGTTCTCAGAATCATTCATCATTCGATGTCTGGATTGTCTGTCAAGATCACCAAACCCCTTAGCTAAAAATCAAGACGTCAAGCTACCTGAGTTACTCGGATGACGTACGCAAGTCGCAAAGGGTCAATACTCAATAGGGGTCTCAGGGCTGAAAGCCGTGCAAGTGCATGCATGGCAGGAACGCCATCAATATCAATGGCCAATCAGTGGCTCCAGGCATCCGTGTAAGACCATACTCGGCCGCCCAGCCTTGGAGGGACTCGTCAGCTTCCTGTCGCGTGGCCGTCGAGCCATCAAATCGGTGCCAATATCCGTAGGAAGATGACTACCTAGGTAGTCTCTTCTACCTAGCTTTGTCTTGTCAAGTGACGGACTGGTAGGCGAGCTATTCCTCTTTCTTGCCATTTTGCAAGTGTTCCTTGACTTGCTTCTTTGTTCGCCTTGACTCTGTTGCTATGCGGTGAAATATACGCTTCGACATATCCAAAGTGCCTCAAAGGCCCAAGAAGAATTTACAACATGGACTATGTCAATCTGGACAGATGGTAATAGACCACTTACTGGCGCTTCATGTGCGTAGTTGCTAACCTTGTTCTACTTTCATATGTGCAGTCCCGTTTATGCCGTTCGTCGCCTCGTTCATGTTTATACTTCGACAGAGATAACCTAACTCACGAGTAGCCCTTCTTCGGAGCGATGGGTTGTTGCTGCGCCATCATTTTCACCGTCATCGGGGCATCTTACGGGACAGCAAAGTCCTCCGGCGCCATCTTCTCGTGCGGTGTTATTCGACCTGACAGGATGATGCAGAATACGTGCGTCCTCTAACTTATCCCGTCTCAATGATGGTTACTGTTGTGTGTCGTCAAGAGAACTGACTTATAGCCAAATGCACGCAGTCTTTGCACGATCATGGCCCAGGTCCTTGCCATCTACGGTCTTGTGGCGGCCGTCATCCTCTCTAACAGTTTGTTCGAGAACCTGTCGCTCTTCGCGGGCTTTCTTCAGCTTGGAGCTGGACTGGCGGTTGGACTTTGTGGCTTGGCGGCCGGTTTTGCTATTGGCATTGTTGGCGACGCAGGAGGTCTGTCGAATTACTCCCTCTTTCTGATCTCGTTGCTGTTGTTGACACACCCTCGAATCCCACCTTGCTAACATATATGTTACCAAACAGTCCGGGCCAGCACGCAGCAGCCGCGTCTCTATACCGGCATGGTGCTTCTTCTCATTCTAGCTGAAGTGCTGGGCCTCTACGGGGTGATTGTCTCGATTCTAATGCTGACAAGGTCGACCATGGGCGAGACAAAATGCCCCGTTTAGTTGGGACTCGGACAGCCAACAGGTACATGAAGAAATAGTGCCGGAGACTGTTTACTCATTGGGGGAGAAGGTGTTATAGAGCGAGGTCCAGAGAATTATATGACGATGCATCGCAGGCATATCCGTCTATGTGCGCATACATTTAAAAGATACCAGAGATTCAGTCAGTCCAGGTATTCATCAGCCGGGTCAGATACAATCAATCTCGCGTTCACTTGAGCCAGCTGAGACGACAGAACGGAAAAGGCGGTAGTTACCAGTTTCTAGTCACTTAACCCCATAACGACGACAAGCGAGGAAAGTGGTATTGACCATATCATCCTTGAATATGACACCGATCCATATACAACGAAAGGGACAACAACCTACTCCAACTTAGTTAATCACTATCACATGTCACAATAGATACGGTCTAGAGACACCATCGTCATCTCCCCGTCTCGGAACGCCCAAAACTGACTCATTTCCCCTTACCCTTCAGGCTACCACGCTTATCGAAGCCCACAAGCGCAAGCTGGTCGGGTGGCAGCATATAGTTAAGGTTCGCAGCCATCCATTTAAACAAACAAGCAAAGATCCTCAGTGGTCAAACGGTCAAGCCGAAGCACATCGAACTGATAAGTCTAAAGAACAAAAAAGCTAACTTTACACAATTAGAAGAAAAAAAGAGGCTACAACACTGAATTAAACTGCTGATCACAGGAATCGAATCTAACTCTCGCACAACACCTCCCATATTCCCTCACTGATTCACACCGATATCACCCATGGCAGCATACCACCAGTGCGAGCGAGCACCCGACAAGCAACCACCGCCGCCAGCGAGTCTACGAAGGGGCCCGGATCCGAAGGATAGCCTGTCCGAAGGAGAGCGAAGATAGCTGATCCGAAGGAGATCAGACTTAGCTAATCCGAAGGACAAGGTTATCCGAAGGCGACCGGACCCCGGGAAGGACCAGGGCGAGCGAGTATTCGGATCCGACCAGAACCACCGCCACCGCCAGCAAGTTTACAAATGCGGGCCGTTTAAAGCAGCCCAGAAACATCGGGAGATTATAAGTAATAAATTTCCCTGATGTGCTTCGGCTTGACTGCTTTGTATAATTCATTTATATTAAATCCACTTACAAGTAAACCGTTTTGTTAATTACCTATATGTTATTTCTTTCCAACTTTGAAAACAGATACTAGCAAACGGTAAGGGAAAACAAACCTCGCAGCGACCATTTTGTTTATTAGGTATATACATGTTACTTTCCAACTTTCAATAATAAATAGTGAAAACAAACCTCGCAACGAATGTCTATAACCTCTCCTTGATTTATTTACTGGTAGGAGGAGGCATGGCTTCAAATTTCTGAGCTCCCTCCACCCCGGTGAACCATGAGACCCGGTCCTTGATAAACTGTTCTACCTGCGGCCGGAGCTTGGTCTCGTGCAGGTTGAAGTCATCGACGGTACCGATGCGCAGGATCCTCTGGCCCGGAAATGATGAACCGACGCGGTACATGAGGGTTCCGCAAGTCGAGCAGAAGTAATTGGTCATCATTTCTCCTGAAGCGATGGTTTGCGACTGGCCAAATGACTTCAAGTTATCGTGGCCCCTAATGTGTTTGAGGTGCGTGTCGGCTACCGTAAAATTGGAGGCGAACATTGACGCCGTTATCTTGCGGCAGTCGGTGCAGTTGCACACGAATGTGTTGACCAGGCCTGGGCCGGAGGTTGGCTACCCACCCGGGAGTCAGTTCGGTGTGTAGACATTGGAGGGGGTGAAAGGCGTAGACTTGCAAAGGCTAGCTGCACTGCACCGCAGAAACATGTTGCTGTAGCTTCGTCTTCCGTGGACCGACCATCGCTCGCAAGGCCGGCAAAAGGGATGTAAGGCTTTGACTTATCTGCTATGGCAGCCATGATCGTGTTATACAATGCTCGCTCAGATCTCGTGCGACAGGGCGATGTCTTCGAAAGAAACTATGAGGCCAACACCAGGGGGGAAAGAAAGGGAGGAGATTGAGGAAAGGGGAGAGAGGCAGCTTGGCCGGCAAAGAGTTGAAAGTAAAATGTGAGAGTGCGAAGTGAAGACTAAAACAAGAGTGGTACATCGGGGAGGAATGGTCTATCTATACTGTCTATCCGTAAAGCGTAACAAATCCAGATACGGTAGAACTGCGCAGTCTGGAGCAGCAGCTTAATAAGCCGAACGGGAGGGACGCCTTTCCCAGAATACCAGGTGCAGTAGCATCGTTCCCCTTTTCCCGTCCACTTTCATCGGAATTTAGAACCTCCTACATGTAGTGCGGACCAGCTAGGTACCTAGGTTTCCTTGTTCGGACCAGACTTGGCCCTGCAAAGTAAGCTCCTAAGCCCGAGCAGATAGAGTTGTATGTGGTATCCGTATATAAAACTGACAATTCATCCGTATCGCCGATCACAAGAGAATCGCATAGCCAGTGTAGAAAAGGAAAGAAGTAAGTCACAAGTACCAAGCGAAACGGAATATTGAACTGATTACCTCCCAAATGATCCTCTCTATTCAGGGTATCGAAAATGCAGGCGCTGCCTCCCTCCTACTTACAAATGCCATTTCTCCCACCCATCAGAATAAAATGCCATGACAAAAGGAGACAATAATTCGAAAAAACATTGAATTTCATGCAAAAAATCTTTTGTCTATTGGTATTGTTGAGACTTTCATCTTCACCCATTTGTCCTCCTCCCTCCTCCCTCCTCCTAACCAGGCCCTTCTGCTCTCAGGGTTGAGGAAGTCGGGGGCAACGACGACCACCACCACCACCAGCCAACCAACCGACGGGTAGGCCGTGGCGTCGTCTGTGTACGAGTCTTTGCTCCAAGCCCCGGAGTTTTTATTCCATCATGGCTGGGCGGAATCCAAAAGGGTCGTTGTGTACGTCTTCATGTAGTCACGTACCTCGTCAATATCGCGACGGACGTAGCGACTCAGGCCACGTATCGTGATTTCTGAAAGTTGGCGGTTGAGTTCTCAAGCAGCAATCTTCATTTCGGCTCCCGTGGTCTTTGCCACTCCGTTTCCTTCATATTTATCAGGCACAGATTCTATCTTCCGCCCCTGGACCCTCTCGGTTAGTTCGATCAGTTCCTTGAGCATCAGCTCCCGAGTGGTGTTGGTGAGCTGGTCAACGTCGGCGGCCGTAAGGCCTATTGTCGGGATCGGGTCAAGAACTAGCAAAACACATCAACCCGTTAGCTGGCTAGTTCTCGTAGACAGAAAATATTCTTCTTCCTCACCTTTGCAGGGAACGGTCCCAGCCTTAAACACCATGCCCTTGATCCACAGGATATGACTGTAGTTGGGCACAACGACAGGCACAATAGGGACCTGGGCTTGCACAGCCAAATGGAAGGCGCCCTTCTTGAAGGGCAGAAGCATGGGGTCCTTGGCGTAGCTGCGGGTGCCCTCGGGGAACATATAGACGCTCTGGCGCTTCTGACGGATCTCGTTGGCGGCGCCGCTCATGGCCTGGCGGGCGTCCTTGCTGTTCTGGCGATCGATAAAGATAGAGTCACTCAGGCTCATGAACCAGCCGAGGAAGGGCGTTTTCCGGAGGGACGCCTTGGCCGTAACGCTGCAGTACTTGGGGAAGATGCATCCCAACATCAGCACGTCGAGCTCGGTCTGGTGGTTGCCGATGAAGACGGCGGGGCGCACCTTCTTCATGTGGCCCTTGGGGTCCTCGACCTCGAAGGTGATACCCGTCGTGAGGACCATGAGGTACTTGAAGCAGCGGCCCGTCGCCCACTGCGCGATCTGGCTCTGTCCGACCAGGCGCAGCAGAATGGACACGATCACGCCGAACATGGTGGCGTAGAGCATCGAGATGTACGAGGCCAGCGTGCGCGCCACGAAGGCCGCTTTAGGCACAACCAGGGACAACATGTACAAGGCGACAGTCAGGGCGAAGTAGCCGCCGAGAAAGTAACCCAGATAATCGAGAATGGCGGCCATTTTGTCGCAACCGAGGAGGGGCAGCGATGCCGGCAGACGGGTGGGCGGCGGCGAGGGAAAGTTTGTTTGCTGGCGCTCTTCCTATACTGTATGTTTAAACTTTCAGTTAGACTACGGATTTCACATGAAAAAAAGAGGTTTGGGGTTGGGAGCTTGACTTACAGAAGGGCTACCGGGTCGGCGCACCGACTAACGAGAAATGTTGAGAGGTAAAAAGGGCGGAGCGAGACGCTGTCAGTGACCGGCGAGGCATGAAAGGCCGGCGGTTACACAAGACAGACTCAGGCGTGTGATGGGTTCCAGCTGCTGAGAAACTTAAAAGTTATCTACAAGACATGTCTGTGTGTTTCGTCGTCCAAAATCATAAATGCGCGCACCAGGTCCCGAGGTCAGCTTCAGCTCGAGACAGCATGCTCCTCACCGGTACCAGGAAGAAAAAGTTGGATTTCGACAAGCGGCAACGGATGGTCGGGGGTGTGGGGTGGGAATCGCCGGCTGGCGGGACAAGTGACATCGGGTTGGGGATGACCGCTGTCCGCTGATCGCTGTCGATTGGCCTGAAGACGGCGCCTGGGCCCACCATGGACCACCAGATTCCGAGGTTGCGAGGTTGTCTTTGATTTTCGTTGAGGCCAGCTGCACGCTAGCCGGCTAGCGAGGCACTACCTGGGAGGCGGGAACGCGGGGCACCGAGTGAGCCAGGATGACGAAACACAAGCATCTTGAAGCTTGTGTTGACTTGAGAATCTGAGATATGCCAAAACGTTTGATATTATTTACACCGCCTTATTTGTGCCGAGGTACGGATAACCACAGCCAGCTGTCCGACTGGTATTCTTTTTCTAAGACTGACTACTTTGGCCGATACATTGATTATAAACTCAGACTGACATTGCTAGTTGCCCATGAATTGCTCTTCACTTTTTTATTATGCTGCTGTTATAAACGAGGCCGGCCCCGCCATTTCGTCAAACCCCTGGGGCACGTGCAAGGCCGCGATGCCAATGTTAAATGCCAATGCGCGGCGCGGAGTGGAAAGTGCGATATTGTTAGCGCATTGCCTGGGTGTCTGAGCCTCTGAGGTTGCCTTCAGTCCATTTGCACGCGTAGTTGTAATTTTACCCGTAGTTCAACCACCAGGTACGGAATAGGTACGGTATCGTTTTGGAGATAGCGCATCGTCCCAGCACCATTAGTGTAATCTCGACAACAACGGTTTCTTTCCCCAGTTAGCAATCGCGCCGTCGGATCAAATCGCCAACCACGCCGTCTCTCAAACCGGCGCAGCCACGGGCCCACGATCAATTCGAACGATGGTGACCGGCTGCAGCGATAGCCTATTCCCCGCGTCGCTGGTCCTCGGCCTATCCTACTAGGTCGCCCATCCCCCGTCCTACCTTAATACGTACGAGAGGTCTAGAATACCAGGAGTAGAGCTACGGACTCTATGGCCGCCTCCCGTCGGGGCCAGCCGCCCCTTTCTGTGCGACTGCCTCTGCAGACCCCGTCCTCGTCTACCATGCTCCCGGACCTGCCGCCCATCTTGGCCCTTTTCCTCATCGACTTCGACGTCAAGGCCGGCTACACCATTGTCTGGAAGAAGGCCGTGCCCGGGCTGGAGTTGGATGGCGTCGTCGAGTACAAGAGCTTGCCATCCGGCCTGCACAGCGTCTCCGAAGACCTGATATACTTTGTTCACGATGGCGGGCATGCCGGCCTGAGCGCCTTCGTCAATGCTAGGACTGAAGAGGAGGAGACCCGCCATGCGCGCATGATCGCCGTCGGCGTACTGGTGCCGCTTAGTTACGGGCGTCTTGGACGCGCGTGGCGCCATGCCGATAGCCTGAAGGAGATGGCCAGGTAAGCACTCTGTCTGAGGTTTGGATAAGTGCATTGCTAACCTGCGCAGTGCATTGGCTACAGACAGGACACAGACCCAACCCCTGGAGGAGTACTGGGAAGAGAACGGAGCACCCGATGCCTCGGCTCCTCAACCCTTGAGGGAAACGCCGCTGGACTCGCCTGCTTTGAGCTTCAAGTCCGGCCGCCCGGGACCGGGGAAAGGTCATACTAGGAATCGGTCTGCCTCTGACGGCGCCGCCTTGATACCCCCAGGCCACCGACTCTCACCTTATCACCCTGCGTGGAGCCTCACCTCGTTACTGGACACGTTCGGGCCCCTGATCTTCCCTATCCACCGCGCTGCATTGTTACGGAAGCGCATTTTGATATCGACTCACGCCCCAGTACATGAGGCTTGTAACTTTGGTATAGCATCGATCCTACACTGAATAGGTGTGTCCCACTAACATCTCTCTGCCAGTCTATGATATTTCCGTCTTATCAAATATTCCGCTATCCATCTGTGATGTAGTCGAACCGTCAGCCTCCGTCCAGCGTCTGAGACCACTCTTCAATATCGGAGTACACGACATCTCCTATCTCCTAGAGCATCAAGCCGCCATGAAGCGTGCCCGGGATGCTGCTGACGATGACACCGCCGTTGCCGAGGATGCAACCGCCGGCTGGGTGGCCTGCACGACCGATAGCATCCTCGCCATCAAAGAGGGCCTGTGGGACATGCTAATCACCCTACCACCGGCATACTCGTCCAACGCCAAGGAACGCGTTTGGCCAACGGTGGAGTGCCCCAAGGGGGCCCCGGTGAAAGCGACGCAGCGAGACCTCCGTCGATTCCGCGCGCTCAGAGTAGGTCTTGGGCGGTTCGCGGCGACGACGACATACACCCCCGCTGCTGCCACACAACAGCCGCAGCAGCCCGGCAACCGCAGCCCCGCGCGCTCAGAGAGCACAGAGTCCTCTTCACCGGCGGCAATCCGGCTCTCTCAGCAACAAGCCGGTTCACGACCGGGAACTTCGTCAGGCCCCGTCGCCAGTGGTGCAACACGCCGTACTCTCGTCGCAGGCGCCCTCGTCGCTGGTGCCGACGAGGACGCGGATAAGATTATTGAACCGAGTACTTGGGCCGCCCTGGCTTACAACGGGTTCATGTGGTGGGCCTCGGCCGGCGAGCAAAAGCGTAATGACGAGGTGGAGGAGTCGTCGCACGACATGGCTTTGCTGGAGGACATGACGCCTCCGTCCATGTCGATGCCGCCGTCGCAGCGAAAGTCAAGCTTTGGTGCGGCCTCTAGCGCCGGGCTCGGCGTCGGTGGTGTCGTGGACTCGGTATCGTCCCTGACGGCCCGAAGAGCCGGAGCGGGAGGAGACGACGACGAAGCACGCGTTGAATTGGCTATTATTGCGTATTTCCACCGGCTGACGACGTCGATACTTGGTGTTTTAGCGGATATTGTTGATAGTTCGGATGATGACGATATGCTTGATGCCGATTTCGAGGCGGCTGTTGCTGCTCAACAAGCCGCCTTGGACGGAAGCGGTGGGGAGCAGAGTGGTGGTGAGGATACGGCTGCGTTGCTTCAAAATCAGGACAACAACGAGGATGAGTATGGGGCTAGTAGGGGCTGGGTTCGCGTCGACAGTGAGGCGCTGGCGCACATGGGGCTGGATGTGTGGAGCAAGACGGATGCCGAGTTTATTAGGGCGCTGACGGCGAGGTATTTTGGGCGGAAGGCGTATGTTGAGCTGAAGGGTGTTGAGGTTTGTGGGCTAAGGGTTTGCTGATCTGGACTTCTGGCTGGCGTGTGGCATGACCTGGTATGGGTGAGGTAAATCGAACATGGCATGAATAGTTCAAGGTAAACCTTTGATGTGGTTTGGTTGATGATTATCAGCGAGAGTGACAACCGAGATAGGTAACTAAGTATCTTGATAGTAATGGGAGTGAAAGCGTTGCGGGTCAGTCAGACTCTTATGTATTTATATTTTCGGCGACTCAAATCACTGTATACGGCGAATTTATCTCCTTATGTTTTCCATTGGGAAGATACAATATAACTCGATGTTCGTGTGTCCCTCTCCCCAAGTGTTGGCGTTTTCGGTCCATCGGCGTCCACGAAAAGGGGCTGCAACCCTAACCCTTAACCTCGCTCTGCCATGAAGCCAGAGTTTGGGCTTCTGCACCCAAAGTTCAGTTCATCCATGCATTTATTCATCTCAAAAGACTTCATCAACTCATATAAAGATGAACTGATATATCCACGAACAATCGAAATTATTTGCCGACTTTTTCATCTTGAGTATTTTACATCCTACCTTGACGTTCGTCAACGATTCCGTTGGTGCAAAAGGTCAAACAGAGCTTGATGCTGTGATTTTCCCGAATCGGAGTGAAAGCTTCAGCCCACTAGGTACAAATATCGTATGAGGCCGCAAACACTCCTCTTTCTCCCACCGATTGGTTACCAAAACCTCGAGCAACAAGAAAAATGGTGACGACGACGGAAAATGAAGAAGAGCCACTGCCCTGCCAAAAAGCCATCAATACCCTCGCGCCTGCCCTCGACATCCTCGAACGCTTTCATCATCGCAACAAGAACCAGCACCGCCTGTCCAAGTGGTGGTCGTCAGCCGACATGCTGCGGCGCCACCTCCGCAAAATGATCGAGAGTCTAGAGGACGGGTTCGAGGAGGAGGAGAAGAAGGCTAAGGCGTTGTTGAAGAAAAAAAAGGAAACAAGTAATAAAAAGATGGACCAGAGTGGGCATGGGGAAAGGATAGCTTCGCGGGCGGAATATCTGAGGCACATTTTGGTGCCGAGGGCTTATTTGTGAGTTTCTTTTCTTCCGCTATGCTATGCTCTGTTCTGATTTTTTGTTGGAAAAAATTGGGAAGAAATGATGCTGATAATAGTGTGTCTAGGGCATTTACACAGCTTACTGCAGATAGACAGTTTGCGCATCTCGGCTTGATGCTGCTGGCTACTTTGGCGCAGGTGGATAACGGGGTGTCTGGTTTCGCGTCGCCCGCGTCGGTATCTCAGCAGACACAGCAGTCTTCTTTATCGTCATCAGCAGCTGGTGTCAAATTGGAAACAGCTCAGGATGGTGGTGGAATGATGATGACGGTTGACAACAGCAACGAAGACCTCGGTGTCGCAGTCTCCCGCGACGAGTTGTTCTTCCTTGCCACATTCTCCGGCAGCTCTACACTGCTGCCAAAACGAGTAAAACTCTCATCCTCGGCTACTGCTACCACTACACCGCCATCGGCGGTTCAGACGACGGCAATTACGCCAGACAACGAAATGGACTTCGATGCTCTCGGTACCGTCAATGCTGCGGTAAAGCGGAGGAAACGGAAAGAGAATACACGGCACGATAGAGACGAGGAAGACGAAGTAAACAAGGAAGAGATACCCAAAGCGAAAAAGAAGCGGAGAGTAAGGGATGATGAAGAGGATGCAAGTGGCGATGATGATAGCGTGGATATCTTTGGCTCTTCGGCAACCAAGACCACGATCAAAACTAAAAGGGTAAAAGCGGTGGCGGCGGCGCCTGCTGTTGTCGAGAGAACGACAGCGATGAAAGAGACGGGTGTGAGGAAGAAAAAGAAGAAAAAGAAGGGGGGTGATGAGTTTGATGATATCTTTAGCTCGTTACTATGAAACATGACATAGGTAGGTGTGTTTGCCGGTTCACGTATACTGGTTCACGTAGTGTAGATCAATACCCAAGTCTCTACGGATTACCAACTTCTCCCTTTCGAAATGACTCTTCATCCGGGTTTGTGGCCATGGTCACCATCACTTTCCACCGTTGTTACTAGGTATAGTGGAGCATGGAGTTATGTATCTCAATTAAGAAGCTACTCGAAAAAAAAGGAATCCGCATTTAAATCATATGATTCGCTGAGTACTCCAGGTCACTTATCAACCTGGAGCACACCAGGCTAAGCCTCACCTCTCCTTGGCCTTCCTTGGAAAGCTTCCACCCACCGCCCGCCCGCCATTTGAAACAACCCAATGCAGGGTCTCGGGAGCCCAACCAAAGAAACAAACACACGAGAAACACGAAAGAAACCCCTTCTCTTCTTCCCCATATTCCGTGACGCCGCAAATCCTCCCGGTTTTCTTCAACTACCAGACAAGAAAGAACCACAGCCGCTATCATACCCAGAATCAACAACAAGGATATATCAAAACGCAGATATATCAATGTTGACTTATCTGGCGCCTCTCACGTACGGTCCCTAATTCACGCGGGTGTACGACCAGATACGTGCCCTCATATCACCAGAGCCGGTGGCAAAGTACTGGCCAGTCGGGCTTGGGGCGACCGAAATCACAGAGTTTTTATGTCCTTGCAACATAAGCTGGGTGGCGCCAGTGCGAGGATCCCAGAACTGAACGCCGCGGTCCTTGGAACCTGAGAGGACCCACTGCGCATCGGGGGTGAGCGCGACACTAAGCACGAAATCCTATAAATGAATTGTTAGCATTGTTCTTTTTGGCTGTACCCAATGAGCTGGTGAAGCCTACCCTGTGACCCTCGAATGTCTTGATGCAACGGCCCCCCTTAGGTGCCTGCGTGGGAATACCGCGGGGTGCGGTCAACTCCCACATCTTGATCGTCTTGTCCAAGCTGCCACTGACAAGGTCACGGCCGTTCGGAGAGAAGGCCACACTATACACACTATCCTTATGACCGTCGGGACCCTCCAGGCGCTCGACAAGATAGCCCCTCATATCCCAGACGCGGACGCTCTTGTCGAGAGAGCCGGCCGCCACAAACTTGGTATCGGGCGAGATGGCAACAGTGGTAACACCGTCTTCAATAGAGAGGGTAGTAATCTGCTGTCCTGTTTCGATATCCCAAAGTCTCACGGTCCTGTCACCGCTGCCCGAGGCAATGGTACGTCCGTCACGGGAGAAATCAAGCGAATAAATATCTTGCTCGTGTCCGGCAAACGTATTGCGAATCGTTCTCGAGGCGATATCCCAGACCTGGATGACTGGTTAGCAGGGCTCCTTAACAAAGATTCTCGGCGAGGTGGGACATACCCTAATCAGCTTGTCCTCTGCTCCAGTTGCCAGATATTTGCCGTCAGGGCTGAAGCAGACGCTTCTGATATACAAGTCTCCGTTCAAGTCAATGTTTTCGTCCTGGAGGACGCACAGCTTTTCGCCCGACTCGACATCGTAAATTTGAGCTGATCTGTTACATCCAGTGGCAACAAATTTACCATCTGCACTGAACCTGACGCAGCAGACCACGCTTTCGTGATTGAGCGTGTGAACCAGGTCGACGTCCAGCACACGAGGGACAGTCTGGTTGAAGATAACCCACCAGTCGTCCTTCATCTTCTTGCTGTGATTCGGAAGACGCTCCGGGTCGAGGTCACTCAGGGAGTTGTTCTGAGGAGGCGGAGGTGGTGGTTGATGCTGGCCCATGCGTTGAGCGTGATCTGGTGTAGGATGAGACGACACTTGCGGCGACTGGGCAGGCCCATTATATGGGATTGGGGTGTTGATCTGGGGGGTAGCCGGGCCTCCAGCCGGGGGTCTCCCGATCGCTCGCTTGTTGGGGCCAGGGGAAGCGGTGCTCGGAGGCGGCTGCGAAGGGAAGCCACCGGGTGCCGGCCCTTGGGGATACTGCTGCTGAAAAGGGGGCTGCTGGGATGGAGGAGGAGGCGGAGGAGGAGGGCCATGCAGTCCTGGGGGTGCAGGAGGCATCTGGGGAGGTTGTTGCTCTTGCTGCGGCGGAGGGGGGGGGGGAGCCAACCCAGCCTGTCCGCCCTGGCCCGCCATTATCGCCCCAAAGACGTTGCTGCCCATGCCGATGGAAGGCGGTGGCTGCTGGGAAGGGCCAGCATGTTGTGGGGGTGGGTTCATGTTCCCGGGGGGGCCTCCGCGGTTCTCGAGCTGACGGCGCAACATGGCAATCTCCTCTTCGTACCTGTTTCAAAACATGACGTGTCAGCCTGTCTGCAACGCCTTGCTAAGTGCTGACATTTACACTCGGGGCTTACTTGGACTTCAAGTTGAGGTGCGTTTGCTCCATCTGATACACTCGCTCTCTAATCAGCTGCATTTCGTTGGTATGTGTTTGAACTGTATACGGCAAAACTATTAGCTTCTCGTCCAGTCGAGCAATGGTGCATGCAGAGCAGGGGGATCCAATTCCAATGCCTCTGTGCCCACAAAACACCATCAAAGCCCAGGAGAGTTTGGCAACCATACGTTGATGCTCATAAGTTGTCTCGGACTGGCGGATTTGCGACTCAAATTCAAGGCGGACCTGATCGAGGAGCTCATTCAGGCGAGCCGGCCCGTTGGGCGGAGGCGGACCGGCGATGCCACGATGCCCACCGTACATCGACATTTTATCGGATCCGATGGTCTAGCGCAGAAGTAGTAATAATCTGGCGTGCGGGCAACGCTGGCAGTTGTGCGCTGGGCAACGGTGGAGCAACGGTGGTGAGCGGTAGTTGGTTAAAGGTTTTGCAGATGACAGCCCGCTGAGTGCTGTCGATGCGCGCGCAACAATAACAAAAAAGAATACGGTAGCTCAGGGATGGTATCCACAAAAATAGAAAGCGGCGACAAGTGATGAAAGGTTGCCGACGACACGCGGGGATTGAAGATAGTCGCGCTCGCGGTTGGGATGGATTTGACGATGCTCCTAGTGCAATCGTGTCGTGTCCAGGAAGGAAGAAGGGAAAAGAAGAATGGCCGGAGCACTGGAGCAGAAATGGGCGGCGGGTGTGTGGATTGGGAAAAGGCACATCGCCCGGTCGGTCTCGCAGTGCCAGTGCGTGTGTGCGGTACCGTCCCGTGGGCTGGGCTAGCCAATTCGCAGAAAAAGGCAAGGTTCCAGTTACGGTACGGATACAAGCTACATACAGACTGTACATGCGGGAGACGCCACCAGCACTCACAGCAGTGCAGAGAGGTGCAAGCCGCCAAGTCACTCAAAACTTTGAGCTCGACATTGCAGGGACCGGGGTATGGTTCCACAGGGTTGAGTGTGTGGGTGGTGTGGATGCAGGGATGGCAAGGGCAAGGAGAGAGTCAAGGCCGCGGGCTGCCGCAAGGAGGGCAACAGGGAAGCAGTGGGAGCTAAAGCGCCTGCATAGGAGCGGGTCCCTGGGGGCCCGATGTCAGTGGCTCGTGCGGGCCCTAGCTTGCCCGTTCTGAAAAGATCTGTGGGGTGCGCAGAATCTATCACGGCCAGATGCACGGGCGGGGATGGGATGCAAAGTGCAAATGCACTGTACGCCGCAGCAAGTCTCATTCTGTATCCTGCAGACGACATCTGCCTTTCTGCCTTCCGTTGCGTCTTCCCAAAATAATCCTTGTATCTTTTGTTTCCGGTTCGACCACCATCCATTTCTGTGATTGAGCCGTTTGTTGCGCGCGAACCATCTGTCCTCCTTCTATTTCTTTCCTGCGTTCCGAAACGAGACGCGGGAAATGGTCGGCAATGGAAACGTGAGCAGGTAGCCAAGAGATCTACCGACGACAACCCCCACAAGCACCATTGTCTATCGACAAGATACAGATTTACGGACAGACATGCCTAATCAAGCTGGAATCCGATCTGATACCTCATGAACGCTTTATCTCGGCGTACCTCCTCCTTCAGGTAGACTAATTATCCGGTTCGTCTCACCCACCCAGACGGAGTCACCAACTCCTCCGCATGCAGTTCATACCGCCGTAGTGTAGGGGTGTATCTTCCAGTACACTCGTCTCTACATCTTTCCATACGTACACGTACATGTGCCTACCTTACGCATTTGCTGCAGTACGCTAGGAACTGCTCCTGCAGGCGGCTCGGTATGGCCCCCTCATTGTCATCCACCAACGCCCAGACGTGGCCATAGCAAGGTCTGGTGGGTAGATGAGCTGATGGGTTACCTACCCGTTTCGGCTCACCTGGGCTAATTTCTCCCCCTGGATACCTCAACAACATCCCGCAGGCCGTGTACGATGACGGCCTGCATTTCTTCGGCTTGGGGTGTTTCTGTATTGCTGCCACATGTACACCACACGTGTATAACCGGACGTCGTACTCTATTCCGTGCATTTGGCTTGTGTGGAGCGCCATAAGCGATCAGCCTCGGGATCTCCTCCGCCTGAGGGCCCCTGGTCGTCCCCGCTGTGGCTTTTTCTCGCTTGGTTGGGCGAGAGCCTCTCTCATCCTTTATTTGCTTCGCATGCCCATCCATGTACGTACAGACTGTACCCGGCTTGCACAACTGTGTGGCAGTTCCAAACTGGGCAGTCATGTGGTCAGCAACACATGCTGAACGAGCGTGATAGGGGATTTCCGTTTTGCTGCACGCATCCTCTCGCTGGTTTCCGCGGTCCCACGTTCCTAACGAGTATTGGTCCTCTGCGTCTCTCTTCCCCCGTTCCCCGCGCATTATCATCCCGACAGACAAGACCAGAAAGGGCAAATCGGTCAAAGTAAAGAGCCGAGTGGTCCGCCTCCGTTCAGCCTCACACCGCCCTTGCCCCATGCTTGTCATTGTGTCTTGGCATGATGATGTCTCGGTCAACCGACCCCTGAATCCAACAAACTCCAGTCCCAAGCTGACAGATGACCATCACGCAACAAATTCTCCTTCACCTACCGCTAACGATGCATCGAAGCAGCACTTGTTGATTAAATTACTCATTGGCACCAACTGGCCACTGATTTTGTCCTGGGTTAGGTGTGATAGCCAACCAATATGGATAACCCGGCTGAATAGGGTTCTCACTACGCCCCGAGACCAACTTCCAGGCAACTATTTCAAGCTATCGAAATCTACGCTATCTCCTGAGGCGCCTCGTTCCAGTTTATGCCAGCGAATAGATTCCTTCGGTCTAGTCGAGACAATTCAGTAGCTGGCCTTCCTCGGTCATTCATCATCACCGTGGCAGCCGTGGTTTGATCACATACATCGGCTTTCAGAGCGCCTTGTCCAACACCAAAAGCTGACTCAAACGAACAAACGGACGAGGCATCCTTCCTTACTCGTCACCATGCTTTCGTCTGATCACTTTTTGACCAAGTACACTAGGAAGCTCAGCTGAAGAGACATCACATCAGCAAGATAAGCGAACAGGCACCGTAATGCTGTCAGGATTCCGCACGCCTTTCTGTTGCGATTCGCGATTGTCATAGGGCACGCGGGACATGACCAAATGATAGCGATGATGATACGGTTTTGAAATCCTTGATGTCTGCTTTTGCTTTCTAATACAGGTGCGTCAACCAGATATGGGGTTTTCTGACGAGCTTATATCGCTACCTGGACAGGACCCACAGGTAGGAATTATGTCTTTCTTGCTACTTGAGCTCTTTTTACAGCTTGTGACTATCACATACGACCATACCTATTGGGGAACTCGGGATCCCGTCCGCTCTCCCCTAGATAAATCAGTAAGGGCCAGACTAGTAGTTGGGTCGGTGACGACCAGCGAATTCCTGGTGTTGTATGTTTTTGCCCCTTTTCTATGGAGTTGGCTTTTGTTATTGGCAAGCGTCTAATATTTATAGGATCTACTGCGGTATGAAGCTCAAAACTGCTAATAATAACGTGGACCTACTGCTTTATCTTGCGAGTAATTCCTTTATTCATTTTGATTGGTTAGTTATATAAATCTGTGCCATTGTGGAAGATGATAAAGGCTTGCTAAACGAAAGTTTATACGACATTTTTGATCTGTGTCAATGACAATGGATACCCTCCTCTTAACCTCGCTGATAGACGTGCAGTGGATATCTACCTAGAGCCGGTCTGGTTGAGAGCTGTTCTGGATCATGATGTATTTGTTAGCAGACTAAGCAGGCCAGTGCTCTCTTTCTCTCGCTCTGTACAAGAAGTCGGAATCTATATCACAGTCGCCATCTCTCCAGTTCTTTTCTTCATTACATTTCCTTGGTAGGAAAAAAATAGTTTGGCATTGTCATAGTGATATGTGGAGAGGCGGTTAGGTTAGACAGAAGAGCATTGACTACTTCAAGACGAAGGAGTAAGATAACTGCATGAGATCTGAAGCACCAAACTTATAATATTCATCAAGTTTTTGAATCATCCTTCCACTCGCGCATGAACTCCCAAACCACCAAACTCCCCAATTGTCCAAACCTTTGGGTTTTTATGAAAGAGAATATGTAATGATTTTTACTAGCTTTTATGTACAGATAGATAAAAGAAATATAAGTGTTGCCATATGTACAACAGTCTCCAAACAAGATCGAGATAAAAGAGTAAAAAAGGGCAATCAGATCTATGCTCAAGCATCCATCCATCCATCCATCCCATATTTCAGGAGTTGGATGCCTTGGATAGATAAAGAGAAGAATCACAGTTGAGATTGGGGAAAATCATCTTAAGGAGTTCTCTAGTTCCCGTTCCTGTTGCCGCCATTTCTGACGCGCTTCCCCTTGTGGTGACGGGCCTCGAGCTCAGGAGCATCCACTTCGACGTCGCCGAGATCCCTCTTATTGTTGTTTCCGTTGCCGCCGTTCCTGACTCTCTTGCCCTTGTGGTGACGGGCCTCGAGCTCAGGAGCATCCACCTCGACGTCGCCGAGATCCCTCTTATTGTTGTTTCCGTTGCCGCCGTTCCTGACTCTCTTGCCCTTGTGGTGACGGGCCTCGAGCTCAGGAGTATCGACTTCAGAGTTAACATCCCTCTGGTTGTTTCTGTTACCACCGTTCCTGACGCGCTTGCCCTTATGATGACGGGCCTCGAGTTCAGGAGTATCGACTTCAGAGTTAACATCCCTCTGGTTGTTTCTGTTACCACCGTTCCTGACGCGCTTGCCCTTATGATGACGGGCCTCGAGTTCAGGAGCGTCGACCTTCTCGGCGTCGGCATCCCTCTTGTTATTCCTGTTGCCCCCATTTCTGACACGCTTGCCCTTGTGATGCCTGGCCTCAAGTTCCGGAGCATCACGGGCCTTGTTTTTGTTCCCGTTGCCGCCATTTCTGACGCGCTTGCCTTTGTGATGGCGAGCCTCCAGGGTAACTGCGCCGTCATCCTCATCATCATCATCTTCCTCGTCATCGAAATCATCATCCTCCTCCTCCACGTCCCGAACCTTATTGTTGTTACGGTTGCCGCCATTGCGGACCCTCTTGCCCTTGTGGTGTCTCGCCTCAAGCTCTGCCGCACCGCCGTTCTGGGCGGAGGGCAGAGCCACCACGGCGGCCGGGGTACCAGCAGCAACGAGAGCCAGAGCAGAGCCCTAGTGAGTATATATGTTAGAGACGGGCGTATAGTATATAAGGTAGGTAGATAATAAACTCACAACACGTGCGACGGTGGCAACCTGGAAGGCGACAGCCGAGGAGGCGGCGATAGCGCCGATGAGGAACTGAGCGAAAGTAGGGGCGTGCATCTTGGCTTTCTTTTCTCTTGGCTGTTTGCTGATCAAAGCTTTTTTAATAAAAAAGAATGGCTGGCCAGCAGCTGGTATTGGAATAGAAGAGAAGAGAAGAAAGAAGAGAAAGTGAAGAGATATGACACCGAAGGAAAGAGCGGATGAGCAAGAAAAAGTAAAAAAATCAGACCATATGAGAAAGATATGAGCTCTTTATACATGCCATGATGAACGAACGAACCCACCTTGGTTTCTGGTAGTGGTAGGGTCACCACCGTCATACCTCGCCAACGAAGTCGACGAGACGAGACGAGACGAGACGAACTTTCCTAAGCGACTTTCCTAGGCCTTGGGCCCGACCCTGCTCTTCTCGAGACGGGCACGAACCACTCGGTCGGCCAGGCATGGATAAGTCGGCACGTCCTGAACGAAGCTTTCCGTCGGCGGCACTACCTAGCTTGTAGCCGCAAAGACTAAGCTACCCATGTACCCCAGCCGGCCTAACAACGAAGGGGAAGAAGAAGCGAGGGCTAAGCTCGATCGACGGTCGCTCGCCGGGCGCTCTCTGGAGGTCAAACGTGTCTCACGATGCTTGATCTGTGATCAACCAGAGGAGAGTGGAGTCGGTGGGCGGGAATAAGTCCTTTTTTGGTCGAGCATGGACGTGGCCAGGTTCTGGTACAGCACCAGGTGGGTGCTCAGTACATACGCGCATTGGGAACATGGGGTACATATTGTCAAGTTCAAGACCGCAATGGTACCTTGTTTGCAAAGCGACACTATGATTCCAACAAGACGCCGCCCCGCTTGGTCGTGGTTTGAGAGAAGGAAGCGAAGTGGTCGAGAAGATGATGTACATGGCTACCGTGTTCCAAGACTTTCCCCAGATTCGAAGATGCGGCTCTCTGCGCGTGGTCCTGGTTACGGCTGGCACCGCTACGGGTGCAGTTGCCCTTGTGGCCAAAGAGGCACAAGGAGGCTTGCATGATCTCCACAAAGATCGATGGGCGGTAATGCTTGGCAAACTGAAGCATGGCGTAAAACGAAGAACATCACCTCCGTGTTTGAGGGTTGGACCGACCGTTAGGTGAAGCCCGGCTCCACTAGCCATTGTTGGAGGAAAAGAGGAGAAAAGGGGAGGCCCGCGTCTTCGCTTCCAGTTGCCTTACTCCAAGACTTGTCTGTCTTATCTAATTTGAGACGTGTAGAAGGCGGCACCACTGATTCATCGATCACGCTAACCCAGATCGGGCTGGGACATGAAACATCATCTGGGAAAATGGCAGGCGCTCATGGTGCCGATTGCCGATTGCCGATTGTGCCATTCTTTCGCTCTTCAGTTCGCATTTTCTCTTTGTCACCGATTCCATTCATCCTTGTGCTCATCGTCGTCTTCGTGAACCGTAGGTAGGCTTGTCCACGAAACTGGAAACTCGACGCTTGGGATTTAATTCAGCCATAATTAGAATTGAGGTGCAGATGAACCTTGGAGTTGTCTCGTCTTGGCACTCGCATCGCCTGAGAGTTGTCGAAGCCATCCACGATGCTACCTGAGCCATTTGGACGTGGTGGTCTGTGGTTGTTCTCCTGGGCCACTGCTGGTTTCGAGATGGCCCGGGGTATTGTCGCCTCGCCTGCACATGCCCTCCCCGACTTCTGAGTGTCGTGCTGATTTTCCTTGGCTCTCCTATCTCCCTCTGATCCTATGATGATCAGTTCTTCTCTTTCTTCTCTCCTTGGGCTGGCTCCGTTCGACTGGTATCCGCCAAGCATAGCACAGCAGACCTTGCTGCTCCTTTTGAGCTTCTGTGACTGCTTCTTCTCTACTTCTATTCATTCACTAGACTTCTTTGTGGTCATTTTATCGCTCTTCGCCCACGCACCTGGAGTGCTTTCTCTCTGTTTAGTCTCACCACAACACTTCTTTTCCGCACAATAAATTTTTCATAATGTCAAAGTCTTATCATCCCGTACCTCTTGACGAGGAACACAGCCTTGATGGCTTCCAAGAAAAGGGTGTTCGCCTGCCGGAGCACGATAGAGATATCGTCACGAGGCCGTCGAAAGGCACACAGAACCACTGGATATGGCTCATTCATGCCCTGTTATTATCCTTTTCAATGACACTTTTCGCCTTATCATTCTGCACAAAAGCGACAAGTCCTTCAAGTCCGGCGTTTTTAGAGCGGATTGGAACATATTGTATGTCACCCTCTCTGACTTCTCAACAGACAAAAATCATATTAGAGTACAACTTGCTCACACTCCCAACAGCGCCATTATTCCCGGCAGTGAAGTACGAGAAACAAAAGTATAATCTGGCACCGATTGTCAAGGACTCGCCTTACGTGGGCTACGGCGCTTCGGTCGACCGGGCATGGGATTACATCGCCAACGATATCGGCGACATCATGATCACTGAGGAGGAGCGGGTTAAACTTGACCTCTCGCCCGACTCGTTAAAGATCCAGAACCCGCGGACGGGCGAATGGGGTTACCGAGCCGGAGTTGAGGTCTTTCACCAACTCCATTGCCTCAACTTGCTGAGGCAGGTTGTCTATAAAGACTATTACGGCCAAAAGGACCTGGGCGGAGATGTGGGCGATGCCGATGGCCCGGAGGATCTGAATGGTCATGTTGGTATGTTGAGACTAGACTGTCAACAAAAAAAGTTGACACCGTGAATGAATGGCTAATAGTTTGTTTGGTCAGATCATTGCATCGAAGCTCTCAGGCAGAACCTGATGTGCCAGAGCGACGTTTCGGTCTTCACTTTTAAGCTTTTCCCGGAGCTGGCAGACGATGGTATCGAAGGCGAATGGCCCGACTTCTCGATCGACCACACGTGCAGGAATTATGAGGCCATTAGGAAATGGAACAATGAGCACGTCGCTGCCTGGGATCATAACGCCTGATCTGCCGTGGACACCGGGGATGAAATGGGCTGTTTATACACCAAGAGATAATCTCAGTAACATGAGTTTCATGCTCTCTGGTGCCGCGAAATAACAAAGCAACAATGCTGAATTTAACCAAGACCTTGAGTCTTTCGGCCGTGATCCTACAGTAGCCATCAACCCTCGGAACGAACCAAGTGATGTCGGTTTATAGCGCGTGCTGTGATTGTAAACCATTTGGGAACATTATCGCCGAGGTCTATCGCCCCTCGGGATGGATCACCAAGGCAGCGATGTCTTGCATTGCCGTTTTGTTGGGATTTAATACCGACACCTTACGCCACTGATAGAGGCTGAGTGTCTGAGCTTTGGGGTCAGCACCGAGATCCGCGACTGGCCGAGCTAGCAGAGACCAATCACACGACAGTCAGCTGTCAGTGGGGTAGCCTGGTGGGAAACCACGCCATTTCTGTGCATCGCTCTCCCGTGCCTCCGGTGCAGAAGTGCATCTTTTTAATGGAGACCAAGCGAATCACAGGGCCCAATCCGACCACCCATCGTACAATCTTGCATCGGTATTGAACCACCACGACGGAAAAGAGGCCATCATAGGTGCTTCAACAGCTGTTGTTTGGAGGCGCCTGGCCGTTCTAGGAAGGATCCAGCGAGTATTTAGAAGGTGGTCAATGGCTCGGAGAACATTGAAACCCCAAGTTGGGGTCCAAGAGAGGCCGGTGCGGGTGGCCAAGTTGAGCAACGGGCAACCACACCTGTTAGAGCACTAATAAGGTACCGGCCCGGGCAAAATGGGAGAGCGGCAGCGGTGAACAAGAGCTGCAGATAAACTACCTATCCTTACCTACCAGTTCGCTCCAAATCAAAAGTCAATTGAGAAATCAAAAAGTGGTTCAACTGACAGCTTCGTCTGTTCTTGATATCCAGGAACAAACAAGCTAAAATCCACACCACAAGATTTATCCCTGGGCCCTGGCAGCACCAGACCCTTAATTGAGCAGTAGCGTTGTGTAGCGTGCTGCGTCCGAACTTGCCCCCCTCCAAACCGCTTCGCGCGGAAAGCGGGCCCTGGGCCGATAACACCGATAGGGGGCGACCACGGCGGTCCAGCGCTCCAGCTTCTGGGGGAAGCCTGCGAAATTACGATCTTAATACTAATAAACGAGACGGGGTCCCGGGGTCGCAGCAAAAATCTTTCGACCGCTTTTTTCGTTCGTTTTCCAGGGTGTATCAGGTGTTTGTGCCATTGTGGTGTTCTTTCACAAATAAACCCCCCCTTTTCCACTTTCACCTAGGTACCATATCTTGTCTCACGACAGCATCTCTCTCTGTGTTTCGTTTTCTGCTATTTTCTTGCAACAACCTCTCTCCTCCCTTTCGTTGTCGCATCGCCAACCACCACACCGAGACCGCACCACACCACCCTCTGGTCCTGGTCGCCCAAGATGGATGTCATCCTCGAGGTCTCCGACACCTTCATATGGGATTACCTCTACGCCCTGGTCCTACCAGCGCGTCCTGCCCCTTACGACTACCCCAACAAACAGCTCGCCAATGCGACTGCGCCATCCTTTTCCTCGTGGCAATACAAGCCCGCGACGTCCTTCTTTTCGCTCGAGCCGTCGCAGGCCGCATACGCGAGCGCATGGCCCAGAGACAACATCTACCGCCAGTGCACCACGCTCTTCCTAATAGTATGGTACGAGTACACAACCGTCCTCTCCAGTTCGCTGTCCATGTCTATGCGCGCCGAAACTGACAGACCCTTACAGGCTTTTCGGACTTCTAATCTACTTCGTCTTCGCGACGCTCTCCTACATCTTCGTCTTCGATAAAAAGACAATGGAGCACCCCAAATTCCTCAAGCACCAGATCCTCCTCGAGATGAAGCAGGCCAACTCGTCCTTCCCCGTCATGGCGCTCCTCACCGCCCCGCTCATGCTCCTCGAGATCCGCGGCTACAGCAAGCTCTACGACACGACGGCCGAAGGTCCGGGGCGGTGGTACGACTTTGCGCAGTTCCCGCTCTTCATCTTCTTCACCGATTTTTGTATCTACTGGATCCACCGCGGTCTGCACCATCCCAAGGTCTACAAGACGCTGCACAAGCCGCACCACAAGTGGATCATGCCGACGCCTTTTGCGAGTCACGCCTTCCACCCGCTTGACGGCTACGCCCAGGGCTTGCCGTATCACATCTTTCCTTTCTTGTTTCCGCTCAACAAGTTTGCGTATATTGTCTTGTTTGTGTTCATCAATTTCTGGACTATCATGATTCACGATGGCGAGTATATTGCCAACAACCCGGTGATTAACGGTGCTGCCTGCCATAGTGTGCATCATTTTGCCTTCAATTATAACTATGGCCAGTTTACGACGCTGTGGGATCGTCTGGGTGGCAGCTACCGCCAGCCGGAGGATGAGCTGTTCCAGAAGGAGAAGAAGATGAGCAAGAAGACGTGGCAGAAGCAGATTGATGTGATGGAGGAGGTGCTGAAGGAGGTTGAGGGCGAGGATGATCGGGTGTATGAGCCCGAGACGAAGAAGTCGCAGTAAAGCGGCGTTGACTAGGTTGGTTGGGTGGTTTAAAAGGCGATAGATGCGACGGAAGGTTTTATGAAGGCACCACTGCTGACGAAGAGGTGGGTGATTGAAGTATGAAGGGATGTTGAAACGTCACGGAAAGGTTGATGTGACAGCGGACCGAACCTTTGGGGAGGAAGACACTCTTGGCTCTATTCTTTTTTTCTGTACATAATGATTCCATATTGGATATATCTTTGTTTTAATTCACGAAAAGGGGAGCGAGGGCGGAAGCAAGCAAGCAGGCAAGCAGAGCACAGATAAGCACGTTTTAATGAATTTGGTTTCAGATGGCCTGGCCGTGGTTGGTCTTGGAGACAGAGACGGTGGTGAACAACAACAAATGGGGGAGTCAGTTGTCTTCGAATTGCGCAGTTATTTACCGATGGCTATGCGTAGCTATATAAATAGCACTTCGAACATATTGGAAAGCATATATCTGACCAAGGCACCTTGGCTACGTGGCGATCAAACCCAAGATACCTATAGATTTGAAGCTCAATCCCCGAGTATTATATCTCACTATTTTACACCCCGAAAACATTGTAGCTTCGACGCCAGAAGAACAGAGGAACTTGCTTTAGCAACGTAGGTATATTGATTGTGTCTTGCGCCGCGGATCTCTTCCGTCATGGGCACGTGATGTATGTATGTACGTTCTGCTGAACGTTCAGCGGAAGACAAATAACCAAAAACTAAACCACCGCCACGCAACTGGGTAGGTAGGTACCCGCGCTTCCCTTCCCTCCTTTCCCAACTCGCTATAAACGCCACGCATGATGACTGACAGACAGACTGACTGACTGACTGGGAGACTACCTTAGGGTAGGTAACCACGTCCTGTCAAAAGGAAACAGTATTAACCTTTACCAAACAGCCGCCTAACAAAATAAATAGGGGGAAAAAGGAGATAATGTCCTGCCTGTTTGGCTGTGAGGCGCAACTAAATGCGCAAAACAAGAAGAAAATGGAAATCTGTCAAACAAAACGGAGCTGGGTGATGACGATAAGAATCAAGCTCTCAGGGAGTGGTCGACCGTAATGGATTTGTTGTTCTGGGAGCATTTCGGAGTTTGAAAATGATACGTCGCTTCGCTGGTGTATGTCCGTACACCCCCATTGCCCCCATAGGTACCGAGTAGAATGTAGTTCGTGTGTCGTGATCAGCGATGCCCTTCACTTCTGTTGTCAAGGCCGGCGGCGCTTTCCCTCGAAGTATGTATGTTTCTCGCCATGCTCTCTCATCCTTCTCAAAGCAGCACCACACCACCTAACCTCTCCTCCGTCGGCCATATTTAATCACCTCATCTTTCCCAACCCGATCGATCCCTTTCAAAGTTACCCCTTCCCTGCTGCCCGAGACCTCCCCTGAGCAGCCAAATCCGGTTTAATCAAGATCAAGAAAAACTCACAAACTTGGGATCCCTCGGCCGCCCGTCCGCCCCGATCCCATTCGCCTGAAACCGTTGCTCCATATACACCCGTCTGGCCTCGTCAAACTTTAGCCGTCGGCGTTGCATTAGTTTCAAAATCTCTCTCTTGGCGGCGTCGTCAAGCCCGGCGCGGGAATCGCTACCCTCAACGTTTTGGGAGAGGTCAAAGGTGCTCGACGAGAGGCCGGCTTCCATGTCTCCTGAGAAACTGTTTGACACAGAAGGCAGGCGCGAGTATATGTACCCCGACCCGGGGAACCAGGGCGGCAGGCGCTCTATTGACGAAAAAAAAACGTCCTGGAACTGGGGGAGCCATCTCCCGCGGGTGAGGTATAGCGATGTGCCGAATATGAGGGTGAAGAAGATTAGGGTGTAGAGGAGGTAGGCCATTTTGGCTTTTTTGTGGTTTTGCGAGTAAGTCGGTGGTTGTGGATGTTTTCGATGGTCGGTCGGATCCGTCAGTTCGGTCGTTCGGTCGTTCGGTCGTTCGTGTGAGAGTGTGCGACGCAAAAATATTCGAGCTCGAAGATTGCAATCAAGCGTTCGTATGCGACCGGAACTTCTGGATCGGAAGGGCAGTCGGCGTAAAGAATTATTCGGATAGCCGCAGCAGCGGAGGCCTCGGGATTTGAGTTGATGTTGGCCGCAGCCGTATCGACGAACCAGTGAAAAGAAAAGATGAGGGAGGTGAATGATTTGACAATACAAAGGAAGAAGAGTCTAGGTCATGGCTTAGGGATGGCGGTCGTCGTAGTGTTTGAGGACGAGACGTGGAGGAGCAGGAGCAGCTGACGAACCGTGTGCGATCACCCCGACGAGCCGGGTGTGACGATGATGCGCTGGGAAAACGGCTTTCGCACGAACCACCAAGCTGGAATGACTCAGCCACACGTTGTGCTTTATTATCGCTTCAGTTCCACCACCACTAGCCACAGCTTATTGAGACAAAATGATTGTGCAAGTCAGGACCTACCCGGGCTAACACTTATACGAGCAGTTCATTCAAACTTCACTTTGATAAGATAATCTGAAACTGAATTTATCTATTTACTATATTCGTGTGGTTTTGCTAGTATGTATAGAAGCTCACTGGCTGCAAACAGGTTTCATATCACTTGGTTCCATGGATGTTTACCAGGTATCAATATGTCATACAACAAGATGTCACCGAGGAAGGTCTTGTCAGACTCGAGAGAAATTCAATGAACCAGAACGGAAGAAGAACGATATTTAACAGACATCGGCTGTGGATATATCTCAACTGAAATACTCCGTATACTAGCGGGGTGGAGAGGAGAGTTCCCAACAGCTTGGGTCAAACTGAAACCACGGCCAAACAGACAGCTGCAAGCCGCCGACTGACAGCAGAGCGAACAACCTTAAATCCACTACACCAACCGTGGCCACACAGTCAAATAACGGCGCTGTGGATTGATTGAATTCAACGTTCAAGCACCCACAAACCCAATGCACTTGACTGATCATATCTGTTGTCAATCCTTTCATTCCGACACCCAGCACGCAAACGATATGCTAGGTTTCTATGTACAGAGCTTGTTCAGGAATCTAGTTCCAGCTCGACTGGCCATGCCTCGGCCGGCTCCGGGCGAGCTCTCGCCACTCCCTAATTTGGCTTCCTGGCTCCCCCTTTTCACTCTCAGCATGCTGTCTGAACACGCTCAGCAGTGTCTGACAATCCGCAGTCTCGGTAGACGCATTTATCCCTTCCCTCTTTCTTTCTCAACGGCGCCAAATTTTTTTCCACTTCCGAAAAGCCCCCATGTCAACGAACTCTCATGCAACCAACTCGCTCAAACAGCAGAATCGTACAATATCACACCCCTATTTTTGTTGACCTTGGCAAAACAACGCCCCAGTTCCTCGCAATGTTGAAAATTGAAATAATTTTGTAGAACCGATAATATGCCAGTGAAATATCACGTTTGCCTCCCCAAATATTCCAGTAGCCGAACGGACGGCGTAAATGCCAGTTAACAGTCCTTTGTCCCCTGATATAGCTACCCACAAGGTACATCCAGTGCCAATTTACGCCGTCCCAAAGTAAATTGTTGACCCAAGCGGTCAGTTAAACCACGCAACAATCGAGTGCTGCCGTCGAACATGGTCGGCAGTGTTGTTGGTATGAAGACTCTTTGACCTAGCACCTCGCATTCCATGGAATTCCATCCAAGTCGTCCATGAAATCCTCGACATGCTCGTTGGAGGTCTCTTCGTCTGACATGTCTCCTTCTCCGCTGCCGAATATGACACTAAAGTCGGTGTAGACGTCGTCCGAGTCATCATCATAACGGCTTTCATACTCCGAGGTTGGAAACGCCACAATTTCATCATCTAAGTCGTCCAGCTCGTTGACGTCCATCAGTGGTCGACTCGACCTGGGCTCTGGGGAACGCAATGCTATGGGCCGTGGACTTGGCGGGGGCCGCAATAGCGGGCCTGTCGGCTCGGTCGGATGGAGAACCAATGATGAATTAGGTGGTGATGACCATACAATCCCAGTCTTCGACAAGACATGTGGTTGGCCTTGGTAAGCAACGCGGATTATGGGAGTTGGCGAGCAAGCCGATGCTGGCGGAGTAGCGAGAGGAAACCCTGCACCAACCACAGAACCGATTCCGTGACTCTGTTGTAATAATACAGCATTGCCTGCCAAGTTGGCAACCTCGGCGTCACTCCGTTCTGCCGCTTCCGCGCGAACACGAAGCCGGCATCGGTTGATCACAGCTGCGCGACGGAGCAGAGAGGATAGGCTCGGGTGAAGCTGTGGAGGCTGCTGCGCTCCCCCACTGTTAAGTCTTCGTGCTGCTAGGATAGCAGCAAGTTTGAGAAACCGTTTATCGCCCGAGGCAACACACTCTCTGTTGATGATGTGCGTTGCTGGAAGTGAGAAGGGTTGCGAAAGACGTGAAGTGATAAGGTGTCGCAGAAGCCGCCGCTTCTTGCAACTTAGCGACGCCGTGTTGGGGCCATCGACATCTGTATCTGGCCGGCGACGCTTCAGAGCGGCTCTGGGGCTCTGGACCTGCTCTTCGATAGGGAAAGTAAGGATCTTCGTTCCTTTGGGCACAATCTGGCCAAAGACGAAAGTGGACAACGGAGTCGAGGGATTCGGTTGGATCGTTGATTTGCTGCTTGTCGTAGTCGTCGAGGCAGACACATTTGTGGACAGGACTGAGCTCGAGAGCGGCCTTGACATGGACTTTGACGGTCGTGGTATCAAGGATGACTCTCCAGCGCCCCTGGATGAGCCCTGCTGATAGCGCCCCTTGCTGGGTTTTGACAGCTCACAGAGGCGGCTGTTGAGTCCTGGAATCGAAGCTGCTTGTAGTAGTGCCGTGTTAAGATCTATCGGTCCGTCCTGTTTGAAGCGAATATCGTGGAAGTGCCATGGCCCGTGTTGTTCGAACGAACTCTGACTGAGAGGTTCGAGCTGAACCCCCATTGCGCCAGATATTGCCGCTCCCTTTCCTACCAGAGGCTACTGAAACCTGCTGGAACCTCGTTTGCTCGCGGGTGTTGCTCACTTCACTAACAGCGCATTTTGGGTCTATTTCTCCTCCAGATGGGTTTCGAGATGCCACAAGCAGTTTTCACCGCCCTCCAGTTTCAAGAAGAGTAGACCCCGGCGGACTAGCAGAGGGTACTGAGGAAGATGCCAGTAGCTGGAAGTCGTGTCATGCTACCTGATACCGAACAAGAAAAGGGTTGGGACTGGCGACGGGACTGAAGAGGTGCGGCTAATGTGTGACCGACATGTGGGAGAGCCTCGAGTTTGTTCAGAAGTGTGGACACAACCCCGAGTTAACGGGTGATCCAAGGGGAGGCGGGGTCTGTTGTCTTCCAGAGGAGGCAAGTTCCAGTCCAGATTGTCGGAACTCCTCCCCAGATCCAGACAGGCGGGTGGAGGGCAAGGGAAGCAAAGAAACGCGGGATGGGTAGGGGGTGGGGAATGGTACTGCAAGAGGCACGAGATCTTTTTATTCAAGACGGAACAGACAACCCGGGAGAGGAAACAGATATGTACAGCGCTGACACGCCCAAGCTGGCGGTGTCGGGCGGAGAAGACGGCGATCTGGTTCCAGGAGAGTAACCTTCTTTGGTGAAGGTCGCAATGTTTAATACGGAGTAAAAGGCTAGCGCAACCACCAGGTTGCCAGCCAGGCGTGCCCAGGACAGACCGTGACAAGGGCACTGGGGAGAGGCTAGCAAGAGGCAAGGTTGCACGACATGGGGTCCATGGCGAAAAAAGCTGGGGATGGAGGTGGAACCGCTGTAAGTCGGGGAAGGAGGCCAGCGCTGAGTGGCCAGGCCCTGGGCGGAGACGGAGGACCTGGAAATATAACAGGGCCTTGGTAGGGTACTGCGCAGGTAGGAGGCGGACAAGTCAGGCCAGAACGCGCCAGTGGACAAGTAATCACGCAGGCAACTGATGAAGAGGCCGGTGACCAAAGAGAGGCATGCTGTAATAACAGCGACGAGCGTTCTCAGTCCTCGGATGGTTGCTGGAGGGTGGAAACTGAACAGGTTCTCGGGTCCTAGCCGGAATCCATCGCCCTAGTCGTGAAGGTGGAGGGCTGAGCAGTGAAGACAGTTTCTGACAGAAAAGCTCCGAGAAACAAGTGTGTCCAAGGGTGGAAGGGTGACAATTCGGGAGACGTTGACTCTGTTTCACGAACTGGAGCATCCGTTTCCGAGCCTTGAACGATCCTCCAATCCGAGAGTGTGTCTTACACCAATGCCTTTTTCAGAACGGTCCGGAGTGCGGTGGACTGTGCTGATGAGGGTCGACGACAGTCGGTATGGATGGATGGACGGGTGAATAGGTGGGAGGTCAGCAGGAGACGGTCAGCAGACACTCGAATTCGAAGGGGACTGGCAGCAGGATGGACAGCGAGCGGACTTGTTGGGCCTTGGGGAACAGAGGCATGAACGACATGACGCGGTGCTTCGGTAGAGATGGAACAGGAGCCAGTTCTGGAGTTTTGATGGCGTAATCGAAAGTTCAGATTCACTGCTTTTTGTCTGCAGTGCAGCCCAGTGCAGCGGTGCTACAATGGGAAGTAACAAACCACTGGCAGTCCAGTGGTTAAGAAGAGGACGGGACAGGGAAGAAGGAGTCAAGCAGGCCTTGGTCTGACCTGAGCGGTTTCTGATGCTGGCAGGTGCAGTCAAGACAGACCGCAGAGACCGTGCAGTTGCGTCGATGGTCGAAGTGGTGTGGGTTCATGGAAGTTCTCCCTCTCCCCTTCTGTTTGGACAGTGGCCTGTCCCATGTGTGACACTGCCCGATGGTCTCCTCTTTCCCCGGAAATTCTCCACCTTAGCCTCTGTGGACCTGAAGGTGCCACTGGCGTCGCTGGTGCCAGTCCCAATGTGCCTTCCCTGTCAATATCACCCCCAGCTATTGCCGCTAGTGACCGGCCGGACCTCCTTGCTCCAGCTCCTCAAATTCGGCTCTGGAATCTCAAAAGTCGAGTCTTGTCATCATGAATGCCACCTTCTTCGACTTCACTCAATTTTCGAGGTTGAACTTTGTCGCCCTCGCAGTCGGCGTGCGACTCGGCAACTCCAGATCGATTTGGATTGCGGGGAAATCTATGTAAAAGGGGGGCGAGACTGCCGTGCCACGCCTGCCTCTGCGGTTCAGAGCTTGCCCAGCTCATCCCATTGGGTCGTGTCCAAGACTCCGATGCACAGCAGCCGCGTCGACAGCAACCGGTCAAAGAATAGCATGATGAAGACAGATGCCCATTGCAGCGCATCTTCCGTCACTGCATCATGATGCATTGCCCGTGAACATTGCATGTCTACCTCATGGTAGAGCCCAACGCTTCCTGTCAATGACTGTCTGGTACCGAGGGGAATTAGCGATGCGCATTTAGGCTTCGCCATTCTTCCTAGTAATCCCTCGAGAGGGTGAGCCGGGAGATGTTTCTTAATCCACCGTCTTAAGCATGGAACAGCCGGGGCGGCAAGCCACTTTGCTATGTTGCGTTTCGTGGACCAGCTTATGGAAATTGGAAAGACTGTCGTGTGTGAGGAACTTGGTGCCTGCCGAAGGTTGGCCCAACACACTGGAAATCAGCCGTTCAAATGATGCCTCAACCTCATTCGACGAAAAAGGTCACGCGCTGCGAAAAGCTCGCTTCCTTCTCCCCAAAGCCGATTAGGACCAATCAGGCCAACGCTCTGCCACCTTCTGCACGAGCTTCCTTCTTGAGACTGATCGGTGAGACGGTCTTCTTTGTCATGTCGAAAAGTGTCACTGCTGCAACACCCAAGACAGAAATTGTCCGACCATTACCTAATTTCACTATTTTGGTCTGCCAAAGATTTGATCGTAATATGGCGGCTACAACCGCAGGATCACGGATTTGATGCGCAACCACTGAACCAGATGTCAAATTTGCTGCAGAATCGCACGGGCCATTCAACCACTCGCTTTACCAGACTTGCCGTCCTTCTGGGTCGACCTGTCTCGTTTACGAATTGTCAGACATTCACCATCTTGGGAGGCGCCGTTCCCCTTTCTGCGATCGCTGGGCGCGCGAATCGGGGCAAGATTCAACGTCGCCGGACCGGCATCACACCCCGCATAGCGGCCAGGTTGTTTTTGATTGTGGAATGCCCGCGATTTGACCAGATGTCCTCGAGCATTTTATTTCCTACCCAGTGCTTGCAGTTCTCGGTCCACAAGCCTAGGACCGCCAGCGAGACACAGGGACGAACGCTGACTTCGGAAGGTCTGCTGTTCAATTGATCCGCCCAGACCTCTGGGACGTCACCTCAGTCTGGCAAGGCTCGTCTCCAGCGGGGGCTTCAATAACTACCTCGACGTTCCCGTTTTCGTTTGTGGCAAAGAGCGAGAAAGGCATCGCTCGGGACAGCAAAAGGGATGGATTGACATGATAGGTCTCTGAGATGTCTCGGACAAATTGTCTTGGTCAGTCTTTTCACCAGAAGCCTCACCGAATCAGACAACGGTTGCGTCCACTTGTAACAATGCTAACTTTTAGCTTGCTGGTTGGTCGGAAACTGCCGGCAGATATTTTGCCTTCAAGGTTGCGTCGGTTTTCTGGCAAGCAAGGGGAAATTTTTGCCCATTTCGTCACGATCTTCCCGCGTGACCCCCATCGACGAATTGTCGGGACCCCTGAATCCTGATCTCACGGGCCCCTTGCAATGCCCCGCATCGCAAGGGGGAGTGTGGACGGAACCTGTGCGGATTACGTGCAAGTCACTGGGCGACTAGGCTACCAGACATGGAAGATTTCGTTCAGGTGCCTCGTTTTGCAAACATTTTGTGAAACGAGACAGAAGGGCAAAAGTATTTCAGTCTTCAAGTCTGGAAATAGAAACACCGGCCTACCTACTCGACACAATCGGCATCCACAACACGGATATGGTAGCGAGGTCCGCCCGGACAGCCGTACTCGCCAACGGACGGGACTGATCCGTCCCCGGGGTCTGAACGGGACGGCGGGCACCCAAGAGGTGAAACACCATGCTCCAGGGTTCACGGGACCCTCCGTTCCCGCCTGGACCGCTGATCACGCCAAATCTACCCCCTAAAGTTTATTTTGGTTGACGTGATTAATGCCCCGACATCCACTATCTTAAGCTTCAAGTCTGTTTGTACTTCGTAGCCTTCAAGTGTCTACCAACGTCAACCAACAAACTTTACCAACAGAGTGGTGGGTAGCTAAACACATCCAGCCTGTCCCTCTTGACAAAGGTAACTGACTCCTAAGCAAATATTTTAGGAGCCCCTTAACCAACTTCAGTCTCGAGTCATGACTCTGGTCTCTCAAGTCGGTTTCGTGTTCAACGAAGCTAAAAGCAACATGTTCCCGTTTCGGCTCGTCCAGTCAGACTATTCGCAATATCGAAGTCAATATGTCTTGAGCCGGGCAGTGGGTAGGTCTACCTCTAGGGATTAGTGCTTATGCCATCATGTAGGGGGATCCAAAGCTGTGGACTCGGAGTTCTACCTCCAGTTCGTCTTTTGTCAAGCCAAATTGCCTGACAACATGGCGGCATCCATTTGCCGTTTGCCGTTTGCGCCGAAGGTCTGCCCCGGGTCTAAGAACCAAAAGGTTGCCAGCGAGGTCGATAGACCAATCGCCTCGCCCGAGGTGTTGTTCAATATCCGAGAGATGGACGCGCCACCGAACGGTGGACGTTAGTCACGCGCATCGCCCGCATCTTTTCTCCACCATGCTCACCGCAGGTTCGGTTGGGAAACATCTTGCCCCGGATTATGAGCAACAGGCGGACAAGCCACATTCAAGCCGACGTGGGGTACGGATCCGTAACAGAAGAGAAGGATATCGACAACATATTCGCCTGTCGTTGCAACCGGACTCTTGTCTCAATGATGGCAATCCCTACCTAGGTAAGCCGCTCCTGCCGTCATATCTGTACCAACATAATATAAGTTCAAGTATTATGCCTGCCATCCAGACCAACATTTCCATGGCTCTACCGGTGGCCCATAGCTGTGGAAAGACACTTGCAGTCGCTAGGGAGAGAGATCAGATCTGGCTCATCCCCACGCAGTGAGACGAGACGATGGATGGACGACTGAAATTGTGTTTCGGATCTCGTAGGGCCCTTCGACTATACAGTAGGTGGGGGTCAAACAGATGGAACCAAGCAGGCCGACTTGCAGGACATCCGTCACTACACCACTGTACACTTTATATTATTCAGACACGCTGCGGTGACATCCAGGGGATACATAGCAAGGGAGGTGCCAATTCTGTCGTCTATCCGGTACTGGACGCATCGGTACCAGAGCTGGAGTTGAAGGGTCAGACAGCACATACGACAACATACAATCTACCCCGTGCCTCTTATAATAACCAAGGTAATAACAGCTCGTCTGAAGATGGTCAAGTCGTATCCCTTTGAGCCCCCCTGACCCCACCAGACGGCCGGTGCGTTTGTTGCTTTAACATGGAAATATCGTGATGACTTGGCTGCTTGAGGAAGTCATCGCGGAGGGAATTGATAGCGCCGACGAGACCGTGGAGTCGTGGACAGCCAGCCTTGGAGTCGCGCTAGCTGAAATGGTCTTCAGGTCTTATTACTTGGTAACCATTCCCCGTAATTTCGTGATTCGACCCCGCTCGCAGCAACCAAACCCCCCGTAGCCAAGCCAGGCAGTTGCCAGGTGAGTATGTGCCTGCCTGCCGGTTGGGCAAGGCTTCAGGAGTTCGTAGGCGGGGAGGAGAAGCTTATCCGTAATAAATGTTTCTTTCAATGCAGACTGATGCTGCAGGTGCATTCCTTTCTCGTACCTACAGTATATGCAGAAAACTCTAGATTAATGACTTGGAAAGGAATACAATGCATTGTCCCGTCTCGACGTTTGTTGCTTGCCGGACCCAACGTCTGCAATCCATCACGTGGAAAAGTTGCCTCGGCTATTCCACGTAACTTTTTCGCGTTGACGCTCGCCCGCCCTGTAAGGGGTATATGGTCTAGTGTAAACTCCGAATCCAACGCTATGCGGCTACCTACCAGGTATGTAGATCTCTGAAGGCTGGAGCCGGCTCCGGCTACTACCACCGCCGGCCGAATATCAAGGTACATCGTTACCGTTGTATCTCGGATGATTTGAGGAAACGTGTCGTGGCTTCCGCTCCGGATGAGTGTTTGTGATAATAGCTCATGGTCCATCTTATCACGTCAACTTTCAGTCTGAAATTCACCTTTCAGCGGTACTAGACCGGGCAGGTTGGCAGGCGGGGATATCGACAACATCACCCGACATGGCAGCAGCCGGAAACGCGACGACTGTCCAGCAGCATGTCCGACTCTCTTTCCAAGAGTCCATGTCGCTTGTTGAGCTTCCGGCGCCAAAGGATGTCATGCCACGAGGGCCGGCAGGCTCGCCAGCGGTCCGCAAGTTCATGAGTACAAGGGCTGCGTATCTGCCGACGTCGGACTACCCGTCCGATGGTGGAAAGCTGCCCAAGCTACACACGGCTGCTTTTGGCGGCCATGTGTATGCTCAGGCAGGATACGCTGCCTGCAAGTGTTGGAGGGACCTGGAGGATAAGAGAGGCATGTCCGAGAGACAAGGTCTTCATGTAAGTGGCCTCCACCCAAAAATGTCTTTGATGTCGTTCCGTAAACTGACCTGAACGTAATGAAAATAGACCATCCACGGCTACTTCACACTGGCAGGCAAATGCGACCGCCCCTTCATCTACGACGTCACAGCCGTGACGGTCTCCCGCAGCCTCGCCACTTTTATCGTGACGGCCTACCAGCCTTCGGAGCCCAGTACCAACCCGCAAGGCGACTATTTCCCTTTGAAGGATGCAAGTCTTCCGCTTCTGGATGGCCCCTGTTTTACGGCTCTGTGCTCATTCAAGCTCGCTGAACCGCATAGCGCGGGGGTCTCGGCGCAGGAGGAAGCGCCCCAGATTCGTTTCAGAGAAGTCCTCTCGAGCCGCCGGCCAAAAGAATGGCTGCCCGCGCCGATTGCGGATATCGATGCTGTCGTGGAGTTTTTGGGTGGGCATCATGTTGGCGCGTTTCCGATGGTTGACATGAAGAAGGTTGACATGACGGTGTTCAACGAGGGCAAGCCGTACCACGAGCGTCGCGAGCTGATTTTGTATCGGCTGCTCAAGCCGTTGCCGCCGGCGGTTGATGATGGAGGGTCTGGTCATGATGCCAACTCGCATGTGCTTGTACACGCGTACGCTGCTGACAGGAATGGGCTGCTCATGGCGGGGAATCATCTCGGGTTTGGGTACAGTATGGGCAAGGCGGCTACTATCAGCAATACGTTTGTTGTGCACGTTAATGCTGACGAGGCTGTGATGCGGTATTGTGAGGATGAGGACGTGTCTGAGGGTTGGTGGATGCAGGAGGTGTGTTTCCCGCGCGCTGGGGCCGGGAGGGGCATTATATTGAATAAGATTTGGAGTCCGGAGGGGGTTCACGTGGCGACGGAGTATCAGGATGGGATTATAAGGTCGTGGGAGAAGAGATTGGATAACAAGGGGAAGTTATGATGTTGGTGTTGGTGTTGAGTAGGTGAGAAGTCTGGATCAGGAGTCTGCGGTTCGTTGTTGCATACTTCTCTTTTGGATTAGCATAGATGCAACCAAATAATAGCATAGATGCAGCCAAATAATCGCATATATACGGTAGATATATAGGGAAGGGAGATTAATAGAGGTGCCCATGTATATAGTGTTCATGTTGTCAGCGGAAAGTCCGAGGAGGTTTTTATTGTAGATAGTCCGAGACGTGAACTTTGTAAAGTCACAAGAATAGGATAGAACTAGAACTACGATCGCAGAGGATATCCAGATGGTATTCAACTTACGCTGGGGGGGGCGGACCTGATATATCGATTGGCGTCCTTCAAGTTAGATGTATGTTGAGTTTGTAAGACAGCTGACGGCCTCACGCCACCCTCTCATGAGGAGATAAAAACAAGGCAATATAGTCCCATTATACAGCACATCTGATCTGAATTTTTGTAGACTGTACGATGAAAATCTCGTATAAGTACTTGCTATCCGAACTCCGAGCTTTGAATTCTTCTGGATATCTGGAGTTGGCTCGGGATTTCGTGAACAGCCATAGGCCGTTATGAAAGCAGAAAACCAGAAACTAAAGATACCAGAAAGTATTTCTTCTTCCTAATATTTATCTTGTTTACTAGGATTCCAGCAATTGAGGACAGAAAGGGTCAGTTTTGATGTCGCTAGGCGGAGGACGCCAATTGAGGGTTAAGGTGTGCTGCGTTGAGGGTTATCCCATCTGCATTACATCAGGACTCCGTCTCATATCAATAAAGTCCGAACAATGGAGTCAAAATAAAGCTTCTATACTTGTCTTCCGTTTCATCTGGAATAGTTGAACAACACTCTGCACAATGGAAAAAATGTGAAAGCCACGTGCGGAGTCACATGCAGAAACACACTATCCCCAATCAGGCAAAGACCTTGACTTGCTGCTCAGTTTGCGTGCCTTGCACCCGAAGCAAGCGAAGCAAGTGTGGGACCTGTCCAAACCTCGATGCGTCAAATCAGACCATTCCCTTTCAAAACCAGCAACAAGCAAACGACGACACCTCTCCGCTCCCCCCGAGTTCAATTGAACCGCCCATCCACCCACCCGACCACGACTTTCTACCGCGAACACGAACAGCTGCTCGGTCATAATGTTTTTGCAACGCTCCGCCGTGGCCGTCGCCCGCCGTGCGGCCGTCGCCCCTGTCCTGCGACGCAGCTTGGCTACCACCGTCGTGCGCCGTAAGTCACTCTTCTCGCGAAGCATTGGGAGCCCGACGGAACAAGAGCAATTCGAAATTGGAAGGGAGTGGAAGCTTCAGCTTCAAATTTCAAGTTGGCTGGAGCTGGAGCTAGAGCTGCTTCAGCAGCAACTCGATTGGAGTTTCCCTGAGGAATTTACTGACATTTTTCTTTGGTCACAGGTGACGCCATCTCCGAGTCGAAGCCCGCGGCCACCAAGATCAAGCCCCTCAGCGGTATGGAATACTTCTCCAACCTACTCCCCGACCACGAATTGGCGAATTGCGTCACAGAATATAGCTTCTTTGGGAAGACATAGAGCTATTTGAGCGACAGTGGAGTTGACAAGCAAGGCCCGAGCTTGGAAGCAAAACGACGTGAACGGGGAGCTGTGGATGGGTGCCAATTGGACGAACCATCCGAGTTGAGGGTAAAAGCTGACTTGTCGAGCTGCTGCGATTAGAGATCAAGTCGGTTGACGACCTCATCGGCCCCGGTGCCGCCCCCGGTACCGTCCCTACCGACCTCGAGCAGTCCACCGGTCTGGAGCGTCTCGAGATTCTCGGCAAGATGGAGGGCGTCGATATCTTCGACATGCGGCCGCTGGACGCCTCGCGCCGGGGAACTCTCGAGAACCCCATCATGGTCAAGGGCGCTGGTGAGGAGCAGTACGCCGGCTGCACCGGCTCCCCGGCTGACTCGCACAACGTTATCTGGCTGACGGTTCGTGACTTTCTTCACCATGGTATTTTTTGTTTTGGGGGGGGGGGGGTTGCTGATTCCTTTATTAGATGAGCCGAGACCGCCCCATCGAGCGGTGCCCCGAGTGCGGCAGCGTTTACAAGCTGGAGTATATCGGCCCCGAGGATGATGACCACGGCCACCACGACGACCATGGCCACCACGGCTTCGAGGAGCCCAAGACCTTTGCCGATTACGTCAAGCCTAGCTACTGGTAAACACCTGTGGTTGGTGGACTGGGTCTAGTATGAGTATGGTTGCTAAGTGGGTGGGAGTTGGTTAGGAGCGCCATGGAACCTACACAAAACTAGTTGAGGTTCTTTTCTGAAGGTGAAGATGGGTGGGCGGACTTGTAGATTATTCGGGGGCAAACGAGCTGTATAGAATCCCTTCTATGTCCCTGGACCTTTTTGTTTTCCTGCCCGTGCCTTTCTGCTTTTATGCAAGCGAGGTCAGGTCATGTGGCCGGTTGTATGCCGTCACTAAACTAATTGTTCTCGTAGAGATTTGCTGACGACAGTTCTCCTGCTGTCCCAGCTGCAGGCTAGGTTGGAATTCCAACGTCCATCCTGCTTCGTAGACGTCATGCTCCAATGCTGGAGGGAAACGACCTCAAAACTCTGGAACTCTCTACGACGTATCTTTCCGAGATCTCTTGAACCTGCCGAACCTTCCATGTAGGACCATCACGTCAGACTGAGAGGATATATAACCCATTCGCTCGTCTAACTTTTGCACATGACCATGCGCGCCCTCGGTAGTCACTCCAAGAAACTTTGGTTTGACCAACCTTTTCACCTCCTTGTCCTCGACTCCAGCCAGCGGCACGATACGTACTCAGATCCGTCTCTCTTGACATTTGGTGGTAAGTTTCTTCCTTGCCTCTGTACAGTGTACAGGGTATGTTGACTGTGTGTGTGTTTGTCATTTCAACCCTCCTCCTCGTCGTCATCATTGAAACTGAGCTTGATCTTTTTGGCCTTTTTCTTGCCGCTACCACCGCCGCCCTTGTTATTCTTGTTGTTGTCGGTAGTGGTACTGCTCTTTCCTGTTTGCGCTTGCGCTTGTTGCGCAGATTTGTTGTCGTCATCTTCCACGGCGGCTGTTTTCCTCTTTCTCTTATTATTATTGTCTTCTTCTTTCTCGTCGTCGTCATCATCGTCATGCTGCCCAGCCCCAATGACCTTGCCGACCTTTTTCTTCTTTTTTATTATTGTCGTCGTAGTTGTCGACTGCTTTTCCTCCTCCTGCTGTTTCTCTTTCTGCTCAACCTGGGTCTTGACGTCGTCCTCCTTGACTTCTTCGGTGTCTTCGTCAGCAGCAGCATTCATGCTCTCCATATCCACCACGTTCCCGTGGTCGTCGACCACCAGAGGTGCGTCCTCAGCCTCGGCGCTGCCGGAGCGTGGCTTCACCGGCCGTCGGCGCGCCGAGAGGATAGGGTCCCTACCGCCGGTATCGCGGCTCGAGGTGGCCTCTTCGCCGCGAAGGCGGGCCAGGAAGGGTGGGAGGTTGGAGTTGTATTGGAGGTTTTTGGCGGTGATTTTACCGGACATTTTTGGTTCTTTTTCTTTTGTGCTCTGCTCGGCTTCCGGGATGCGGTTTGGTGGGTTGAAAGTTTGTTAGTGGTGTGGTGGTATCTTATGCGGCAGGGGATGTTTGCCAAGTTCCTCTGGGCGGTGTTTGTTAAAAGGTCCAATCGTAGGTCATTGAGGCTGATGTTAGGCGGGCTGTTGCTTGGAATAAGGCTGAGGCGGTTGGCACATGCTTCCCCATGCTGCAGGCACAAACCAAGCACCTGGAGGTGGGGTTCACGGGGCTCAGATTTTGCAGCTGTGTTCACCAAGCAACCACAGGGCAACGCCAGTCGTTTCAACTGCCCAGATTGAGTGATCCTGTGCCTGCAGCTGTTTTATAAAATATTTAATTGCGTATGTGATTGAGACCTGACTATTGAGCTCGAAAATGGACTGAACCTGCAGTGCGGTGAAATTTGGGTCCAGGGTTAGGTTTCACCGCCCCAGCACTGGCAGTGTTTACTCTCTTGGTCTGCCCCTTTTTATCCCTCTCAACTTTGCCTCGGTCAATAAGGTTGAAAAAGAAAGAAGATGAAAGTAAAAAGAAATTAACTTGTTGGTATCCTTCGCCTGTACCTCCATGACCGCGGTGAGTCTTGTAAGAATAATGAAAACATGAGCTTCAATTGTACCAGGGTTAGGGTCTATCGTTGCCCCTTTTCAACCCCCTTTATCATAAGTATCCCACTCGAACGTCCTGGATAAGTCAATACTCCTTTTGTGCAGAAGCCAGTACAACCTTGCCTCCATCATCTGTTAGCTTGCCAAGCAGCCTGACGCGGATTGCTTGCGCTGCCGCCTTGATATCGGTCATCGTCCTCGTCCTCTCGCTTTCCCTGTGGAGTACCTCGTCGTCGTGATCCAGCCCGTTGTATATGACAGCCAGAGACGAATCCTTCCAAAGTCCCGCCACTCTCCTGGTGCGAGACATGACGACGAGCAAGAAGATAATCCCGAGAACTTCGAGACCTATTGGCAATCCTAGCCAAACCCAACGCACCACCACAACGGTTTCAGATACCTTGAATGAGCCCGTGAAAGGCTCCTGCTGACCGTGACTCCGCGTCCGCGAGAGATTGTTCAATGCCGCGGCTATGGACTACATCACGGCCCCCAGCGTGTTGTTTTGCACCCGCCTATGGATGTCGTCCGATGGGCGGTCCGAGACTGGATAGTCGTCTAGCCTTGCCCTCCAAGTATCTGACTTGTTCTGTTTAGAGAGCATTAAGATGCGTGTCTCGATGCTGTAAAGACCATTCGGAATACTTGGAGATGACCGCTATTTATCTTTCTCTGTACAAAAGCTCATGGTGGTTGAATTTGCAATCAATGCCATCGAACTCTCTAAGTCGCTAACATATTGAATGGGGCAATTTCTGAACGAGTTCTTTGCACTAGTACTGTAGTTCGTGTCATCAGGAGCCCAGCACAAAGCGTTATCCCCCAACACCGTCGAATTGTCGCTGTATATCGTTCCAAGTTAGACTTGAGTCGTCCACAGATGGTGAAGAAGAAACCGTGGATCCATTGGCCACAGATACTGTGTGTGCGGTCTTGCAATAGGTCAAGACTGCCCATTCTGCCCTCTCGAGCTTGGCCTGTGGGAGCTCGGGGAGCCTAGTGTGATCTGGGAACCAGGAGAGTTGGACCAAGCCCATTACGAGTCCGTTACGAACCCGGATTATTGGTGAGGTATTTTGTTTGACTGTGAAGTCGTCAAGATTGATCACACCTATTATGGATATCGCACGGTCAATGTAGAGTTCATAGTAAGCACTCGGCCAGTAGTTGAAGTTGATGGCTTGATGAAGGGAGTCGGTCTTTCTGGGCCCGAAGTAGACATTGCAATCGTAAGATGATTCATCATCTGTCGCATTCTCTTTCTCCCATACTATCCTTTCAATTTTTGCCGTGTCAAGGGCAATGTTGCAGTCCAACTCTAGGGCGTCCAGATCGCACCGTGTAGTTTATTGATGTACTCCAAGTCGGAGCACAAGCCGATCATTGGATTGGCGAAGGATTAACGAAAGAAGGATGGATGAGTTAATCGTTCAGTCCTGACTTCATCTGAATCGACAAACGAAACTTTCTCGGTGTATCCCACAACTTGCTGAACAAAGGGATCAACGGCCAGAGCTAGGATCGTGATGACGGCTCCAAGTGATGCGATCGACAGGACGGTCCGGCGTCCAAACAGCAGCTTGGCCGCGTCGAGAGGACCTCTGCTTGCCTGGTCAAAGGTTTCCAAATTGTCGAGCCGGCGGGGCTCCTCTTCGTACCAGTCCCACTTCACCTGTCCGAGCACCGCCGAGACCGTGAATATCAGGCTGGACTTTGAGATTGTCGACATCGTGGATACGATCGCGTTAAGTGTGATGCCGCCAGGAAGGTGCAGAAAGACGTGGCCGTCGTAGATCTCAAGAATGACGGCGATGGCAAGGATACTCGCTCCCGAGAGCAGCATCGAGAGAGACTCCCAAGTCCACCCGTCATCGAGCCGGTTCAGTCGGTATCGAAATGCTGGCCGCAGGCTGTTTTCGGGAGTCGAGTTTATTGGACCCGTCTGTTGATCTTTCGGGGTAGGCAAAAGTACCGTTTCCATTCTGAACTCGGAACTTGCCAGAGGTGAAATAATGACATGAGGCTGTTGCCACGCTGCTTGCGCGCTTCCTGTTTGAACAGGTGATGGGGTTTGAACGGTAGCTGTCATGGATGTTTGTTATACTATTCAAATCTCTCCAGGATATGAACAGCGGGAAAAGCAGAGCAGTATATAGTGTACATTGGGTAGGTAGATAATAATATGATATTCTGCTCTGCAAGACTTCGAGCGCCTCCAATACAGGATGAAACCCCTGAGGCCCATCTTCCAGCTCCAGGTCCAGGTTCCACGACGTCCTCAAACTGGCATACAATAAACTAGATACGTAGAATGTAGCAGTTTACCCGGTTGCAGCTGGCCTGGCGCTGCGCCGTCAAAGCAATATACAACCTACCATATCTCTGCTTTCTCAATTTCACTTTGGTCCCCAGATAGCCCCCAAAACGGCAAGATAAATATTAGAAGACTGAAAATGGAAAATAGGGGGTTACTTTGGCGCCCCGGGTTGGGGGCGGTGAGTTGACTGCTGGCCGCTCGTTCATTGTGGCCGGATATCTCCAGCCCACCATATTTGAGCTTTCTAATTGTACAAACGGCTAGATCCTCGATAGTTGTTCAAATACTTAGCTGTGCGGCTCATCGGCTACGGCCGCCCCCTGTCATGAGTCGCTAATTAGTAGACCGCTATATTAGAAAAAAAGGGGGATAACAAGGAAAATAGCCATGACCACAACCGCAACCACGCCTACAGCCGCCACTATTGGGAATAATTAGTTTTCTATTTCCCTAGATAAACTAGCAAATTTTGACGAGTTTAACCAGTTGCTTCTTTTTAGCATAGTTATCGACAATGTTGTCTAACACACCAAATACATCTCAAGCTTCCCCCAAGCACAAATCTAACACATCTAGGTAGCCAGCCATCTTCCGATCTCTCTTGTTTTATTTATTTATCTCATTCCAACCAATCCCCAAAGCCCAAAGCCCAATACCAGTACTGTACTGCCTGTACTCACCAAGCCGACCCTCCCAAATCCGTAACCGCCCCGTGACTCGCATCCCCAACCAACCGAGCATACTTGGCCAACGCGCCCCTCGTCGGCTTCATCTTAGGCGGCACCCATACCTTCCGTCTCCTCTCAAACTCTTTAACAATCTCATACTCTCCTTGGACACCATCAACCGTCCTGACAACATCAATGCGATTCATAATCGCATCGATCATCACCGTGTCCCCGTCCTGGACAAGCGCAACCGGGCCCCCGAGCGCCGCTTCCGGCACCACGTGTCCGACAATGAATCCATGGCTGGCACCACTATACCTGCCATCAGTCACGAGCGCGACATTTTTCAGTCCAGCGCCCATGATGGCCGCGCTGGCGCGCAACTGTTCCGGCATCCCGGGCCCGCCCTTGGGACCCTCAAACCGCACGATCAGAACTAAATTGCCCTCGTCCGGCCGGATCGCGCCGACAGCCAGCGCGTCGTTTAGCTCGTGCTCCTTATTGAAGACGCGCGCGGCACCCGTAAAAGAAAGCCCTTCCTTGCCCGTGATCTTGGCGACCGAACCGCCCGGAGATAGGTTGCCATGAAGCACGCGCAGATGACCGGTCGCTTTGATGGGGTCGTCGAGCGGCCTGATGATCTTCTGGCCCGGGTCGAGGGCGGGCCAGGACGCAACGTTTTCGGCGAGCGTCTTGCCTGTCACAGTCATGATAGAGCCGTCGATCAAGCCCGCAGCGACGAGCATTTTCAGCACCGATGGCGTGCCGCCGATTTTGTACAGGTCTTCCATAAAGTACCTGCCCGAAGGGGCGAGGTCGGCGAGGAATGGCGTGCGGTTGGACGTCCGTTGGACGTCATCCAGAGTAAGCGGGACGTCGGCGGTGTTGGCCATGGCCAGGAAGTGCAGGATGCCGTTGGTGCTGCCGCCTAGTACCATGGTGACCACGAGCGCGTTCTCGAAGGCCGCGCGGGTCATCAAGTCCCGCGGGCGGATGTCCTTCTCCATGCAGATGCGGATGGCCTCGGCGGCGCGCTCGCACTCGCGCGCCTTCTCGGGGGAGGTGGCTGGGTAGGAGGAAGAGCCGGGCAGTGATAGGCCCATGGCCTCGATGGCCGTCGCCATCGTGTTGGCGGTGTACATGCCTCCGCAGGCGCCGGCGCCGGGACAGGCGTGCTGCGTGATGTCCTCGAGGACATCACTCGGGGTGGCGTTGGCACCTGGCCCGCTCTTGCAGTTAGTCTGAAGTTTGCCGTAGTTGTAAGCGCCAGCGGCCTCGTAGCAAGTGACGATGTTGATGTCCTTGTCGAGGAGGTCAGAGTGGCCCTTGCGGATGGTACCGCCGTAGATCATGAGGAAGGGTCGGTTGTGACGGGCGGCTGCCATGACGACGCCGGGCATGTTCTTGTCGCATCCAGGGATGCTGATGTTGGCGTCATGGTGTTGAGCACATGTTACTGTTTCTATGCTATCGGCAATGATCTCTCGTGACTGAAGCGAATAACGCATGCCTTATTTTTTTGGCGACATCAGAATCCACCTATGTTTGTTGTTGCCCCTATTCCTTCGGGGGGTTATGTGCTTCATGGAAGTACTTACCCTCTCCGCCCATTGTGATGGCATCCGAGACTCCTATTGTGTTATACTGCCATGCCAGCATATTCTGCTTCTCAACGGACTTCTTGACGATCTTGCCAAAGTCGAGCACTGTGCCAAGGTTAATGCTACCCAACGCCGTACTAGCAAGGCTACCACTCACAATGTGTGCTAAGGAAACGGTCAGCTAAGGAAACGACCCAGCAGGAAGGTACCGAAATAAACTCACTTGCATGGGTTTCCCTCCCACCACACGGTAGCAATACCCACGTGCGGGGCATTCTTCATCATGTCCCTATTCGGAACGCCGGCTCCATAGAGCATCGCCTTACCAAAACGAACATGTTAGTTAGCCGGCCACCGACACCCATCCCAAGAAACCCCATCCCCGGGATGCCGGTACCCCTCACCGTCCTGATGATGGACAATCTGCCGGTGCCGAGTATCCGAACACGAGGGTTGCAGCCGGTTTAGACCGGGAATATGGGTAGCCAGGTAGAAAGGCAGCAACTCCAGAGAGTCAGGAAGTCTCACCTGCGCACCAGGGAACTCATGTTCTCGCGTCAGAACGTGAGACCAACGGTTGAGAGCACCATTAGGCGGGAGAGTCTCCCATTGAATGTATTCTCCATCCTTGGGTTCGTTCCTGGGTTCATTTTGACCACTCTCTTGGGTGGATGTGTCGTCGATATGGGGCGCCATTCCGTCGACAGTTGTGGCAGGCTCTAATTCCCTCGGTGGCGAGACTGAGGTTATGAGGATAGAGGCAGGGGTGAGGTTCGAATGAGATGGTTTTTTCAATGCACGTTGATCGAGGAACAAAGAAATGATATTATCTTGAGTTGTCTTGCGTTAAAGTCTGTGGGGATATATGTTGATCTGTCTGACCGTTGGAGTTGTATGGGCCGGGAGGGGCGGGCAAGCGGAGACTCAGACTCTGGCGTGTTGATGATCACGTAGACTTCACATGACGCAAAGAAGCAGCGTGACGAAAAACCCGATCCTTACTAGCAGCTACTTGCTGGTTCAAACCCCGTTAACCGAACGTCGGCAATGGCTGGTCAGGACTGCCTGCCAGCTAGGCCCATCTTGCCCATCTTGCCCGTCTTGTCGACCAAAGAGAACGTAGTCCGAAGCTTGTTGGGGGTGGTCAACTGGAATCCGGGGACGGTGGTTGGTTCCCGTCGGCTGGAGCTACGGCCTTTGACAATCCACTTCGGAGCCATGCAGAGGAGAGTGGATCTCCAGTCCAGACGACGCCGGTCAGGCACATGTCAGGGTCCGGTCACGGCCCGATCAGGGGACCACGGATTATCAAGACCAAAGAAATGGCAAGGCAACTCGGAATCGAAATAAAGGATATAGATAGACAGAGGGCCTCCCACTAGCAAACTCGCCGGTGGTATTCTTATCAGAACAGACCGAGAAAAAAGTGGTCGATAACGTGGGATTCGATGACCTGGGCACGGAGCGGGAAACGACAAGCGGCGGTAACCGTCGACCCGGCTCTGGGCTCTTCGTCCTCCCACGTAGGCTGTTTCTTCGTCATGTACGAGGACGCTACCCACGCAGAAGCGAAGCGGCGGCACTTGTTATGCACACCCAGGGGTTCCGGAGCGAGACTAGTCTCGTTCCAGTCCGCTGCTGCATCTGAGCTCTCCATCCGCCGCTACCCGATGGCAACACTGGAATCACGTTGTTTTTGGCCTTCTATATCATAAAGCGGGCTGCTGGTGTGAGTTTCCCGGTCCGGATCCGAAAGTTTCCACCTAGGTGGTACCGGTACCGTAGCTTGTAGAACGGGTGTAAGTCTTGGTCCCGGCGGTCGGGATAGTGGTGGGTCGAGCTGTGATAATGTTGCCGCAGGATCACGGAAACACGGCAGTTTAACGATTAATAAATGGGACGATTCGATTCGGATACCAGCACGACGTCGTAGCCATCAGGTCGGGCCGACTAACTACTACCTTCTGTCCAAAGATATTTCGTCCGGAAGTCTCGGTCGATCTAGACAATGTGGACTGATTAGGTACCTAGGCATTTCGAGCAATCGTTCGTTCGGCAGCAGGAAAAGTGATTCGATTTCGCGATAAGCGACGGACCACACTTCAAAATAAAAACTAAGAACTGGCCGATTTCGGAATTGAGATGAACTTGAAGCAGAAAGTCCGCCCATCTTCGTGGCCCGCATCTGCATCTGTTGCATCTTTGTCAATGGGAAGGAAGCCATGGTTAGGTCGCTCTGGCCCACGCAAGGTATTCCGTACCTAGTTCAGTGGAGCCCTGTCATCTCAATTAATGCATACCAGCTCCTGTTATATGCATATTATTGAGGTTCATCACGCACCAGTGACACCACACCACCAACACCCCCACGTTGCACGTTTTTTGTGAACATATTGCCCGGCTCGAAGCTACCTCAATGGGCACTCATTCGTCATTCTCAACACATGACGCCATCTTCTTTCCTTGTATGAAGAATTTTCCCGCGGACGGCCCGCGCCTGCAGAGATAGACAGCTGGGCTGACCCCGATTGGCTTCGGATCACATTTGGTGTTTCCCCGTAGGGTAAGCACGTGCCTTCTTGTTAAGAGAGGTATTTGCACACCAGGGTTTTGGTCCAAGGGCTAAGGTACTCACCCGGAAAATCAACAAGTACGGTCGCGGAGGCGTATATACTGCTCGGAGAAGCAAATATCCTTACTCATCATAGGCAATACTACGGAATAGACAAATACTATTAAATAATCCGTAATTCTAGAGAGTAACCACACAATATAACCCCAGCCTCTTCTTTATATCATGGCTTATAAACGCTATTAATACAGGGCGATGAAGTCGGACTCTGTCACCTCCTCGCGGTGTCACCTGGAAACTCCCTTGGAGGCCAAGTACAGAGACGCATCGCGAATACTCTCGTCCCTAAAAGTAAAACAAACCATCACCACAATGGCCTCCTCAACCCCAGGGTGGACATTCAACCCCCTCCCGCCCCTTCCATCAGCCCTCTTCCCCAACATCGCCTTCTACAACGCCACCACCTCCTCCTCCCTGAACCTAACCTACCAAATATCCCTCTCCTACCCCTTCGAATGGGGCCCCCCCTCTCAGCCCACAACAGCCATCACAAACCACACCGCCCACACAATCTACGTCCTAGACGGCAACGCCTACGCCACAACCGCGTCCGAATTTCTCAAGCGCCGCAAGCCCGTCGATCCTTTCCAACCCGACGCCCTCATAGTAGGCATCGGCTACCCACTAACAGATTCCGTCTACGACTTCACCCTACGGGCAATTGACTTCGGCGCCCCTATTCCGGGAGAGCCCGTCCCCTTCGGCGCAGACGCCTTCCTGAATTTCATCGACCTGCATCTCCGCCCCTGGGTGCAGCAAACCGTCTTCCCCGGCGTCAGTTTTCTTTCAAAAGATGCACTCTTCGGCCACTCGAGCGGGGGCCTGTTCGTCACTTGGGCGCTCGTCACCCGACCGGACATGTTCGATACCTGGATCGCGGCGAGTCCGTCCCTAACCTTACGGAACGGGACGGTCATCAGTGAAATCACGAAGCGGTTCGGCGATGGAATTTCCAACGAGGGAGAGGTGGAGTGGGGTAGTCAGAATGGGACGATTCGGAGGCCGGCTGTCTTTGTGGGCTTTGGGGAGTCGGAGGACTATCCCCTTAGGAGAAAGACGCAGACGGAGGCGCAGTTTCAGGCAAGGAGGAAGTTGCTGCAGAGCTTCTCGCCGGGCAAGTGGAGCCATGAATTGTATGATCGCTTAGTGGGCAGCGGGAAGATGAGGGATGTGGTGTTGAAGGGGTATCCGGGGCAGGAGCACGCGGCTGCTGGGGGGAGTACGTTGATGGATGGTATTGCTTACTTTTTGGACTGGTAACTGAGGTCCGTCAACTTCTCATCACGCAGTACATAGACGATTTTATGGAACAGCCATTTTTGCTAGACAGCAATCTCTTTTTGTCTTGTGTGCGTTTGTTAAACTATCGTACACCATATCCCTAACCATGTGTATATCTCTCGTTCCGACTGAGCTCATTGTTCTGGTATCTCCTTGACCTGACCACAACTGTCCACACCATTTCTGTCGTCTGCCCTTGAAAGATAAAAGAGGTTAAACCCGGTTGCGGGATAAGAAACGAGGGAAAAGAAGACATGCAAAATTCCGTCATTGTTGTGCATCACGACAACCATTCGTACAATTGACATGAGAACTCGTGGGTGCTCACGGCGGTTCTTGGTCTGATTGGTTGTTGATGTGTCATCACTTCGTCCATCTCATCCCGTCCTTATCCAGCCATCCCGTCCAATCACCAGTAAACATAATAAAGAGGTAATCCAGGGGAATTTTTAGACGTCGCACCAACTGAAAATCCTAACGAAGCGTATCAAGACATGAGACTTGGATAATAACAGTGAAGAAATATAGTCCAAGGGGATATAAGAAAATAAAGCAGCAAGAAAAGAAGGCCATCCTTTTCTCTTTCTCCTTCACCGGGTGTTAATCAAGCACCCCTGATAAGTGACAACAAACCGCCAGCTCCAAAAGGGTTGCTCAAGAAGAGAAGGAGAAGATAAAAGATAAATCGAAAGTTGTATAAAATATTTAGGCAAACTGTGCCGAAAGAAGCTGCTACTCGCCAAAGAGAAAAGGTGGGATGAAAAGGATAACAGGTACTTGGGAATATGTTGCTAAGACGTTGACGTTGCAGCAACGCAAGCTCAAGCGCCAACCACGCCAACCGAACACCGTTGATCCTCCATGCGCCTCACCATCTCCCTCTCCCTTGGACTTCTCGGGTTGGCGTCAATGCCTAGGATGGCACTGATTCTCGTCTTGTCCGGCTTGCCTTGGGTCCCATAGATGTGGTCGTCCGGGCTGCCAACGGGAGTGATGGGTGTTTGAGCGGCGATGCCCATGTTCGACGAGCCAGCACTGGTCACATTGCCTCGCCAGGCCTGCTCCAACACGACCGGGTTAGCACCTCCACCATAGTCCGCGGCGATCGCGGCCCAGAAGGACGCCCGATGCGCATTGTAGACTGCATTTAATCTTCCCATATCGACAGGATGGTTAGAAGTGTAGGAATGACAAGGTAGTCCGGTGGACGAAGGCGGAGCTGGAAGGGCGGAACAATCCAGCCGGAGAGGACCTGGCACATGGTGCTGAGGAGGCGCGCCGTTAGAGGTGTGTGCCGAATGCGGCGGGGCGGCACTGGTGGGCGTCATGGCTCCGCGGTATCCCGAAGGCGCCATCAGGGGAGCACTATGTGGGTGGGCCTCGTTAATCGGAGTCGGGTAGCCACGAGACGCCGTGGGAGACGCGGTTCCTGTGGCGGTAGCTAAAGCAAGGGTCATTGAGGCCGGCTTGGGCAAGATGGTCGGCAAGCGTGGAGACGTGTTGGTGGAACCAGCTGTCGACATGATGCTAGGGAGCTGGATACCGTTTGGGCTTGTTCCATATGATCCAGAAGATCCCGGGGGTGAACATGATCGGCTCGGTCCACCATCATGCTCATGAATCGGCGAAGGGATCGACGCTTGCATTGTGGGCGAGTGGCCACCAGTCGAAGACCCTGACGAGACAGAGGTCGTCCGCTTGCGTCGGTTGCTGCCGTGGCTGAGCTGGTGGTAATGTAGACGGCAGGCGAGCTCGGTCTTTTTTAGGTGCGCGGCGATGTGCTTGTAAGGCATCTTTTGGAGACGAGTCTGAAGGAGATAGACTTCCTATAACACATATCCGGTTAGAACCCTTTCATTTCCTTTCCGATTCCCCTGCTTGTTGCGACCATGCCGAGTTCCCCCCGGAATCCAACCGCACTACGTACCTCGTCCTCGCTCCATGCTCGTCCACCACCTGTTGAAGTGACCTTCCGGTTCTTCGAGACGCCATATTCATGGCGATCCATGGCGTCCGAGGTGGGAGTATAAGTGACGGGAGGTGCCGCCATCTGCATAGTGGGAGACATGATGATCCAATTTCCAGGAGTCACTCGTTCCCAACTAGACTTTCCAGTAAAGGGTCGTCTGGTAGTGCTGTCGTACCAGGCGGTATGTCCCAAAGAATCGAAGATCGGTCAACGACGTAGTTCGCACAAAAGAATAAAAGGATAACAAGCAGAACTGGCTGCGTTGAGAATCGAATAAGTCGTTTCGTTTCGGTATGAATGTTCGTGCAACAGATCGGACACTCGGATGGTTGCCCTTGAACTGATATTGGTTGAGCAAGGGGGTTGAAGTGCGATATTGAAGTAAAGCGAATGACCGGTCGTCGAACAACGAGATCCAGGGACACGAAAACGAATCGAAGTGGTGTTTTAAAAAGTTGTTTCAGGGAAAAAAAGGTCGAGTATAATAATCCAGATTATACCGTTCAAGAAGGGCAGTATTATCTCTCCAGAAAAGAATGTGGGCAGCCAACAAGTTGGTCTTGAAGAAAAGAGTGACAACGTTAAGCTGCGAGAAGAGAAATAAAAAGAAAGGGACACACACGCAACAGCGTCGTGATAGTAAGTACTGATATCCACAGGTAAGACCTTGGTGGAAAAAGATAAACAAGAGAAAGGGACGGGAGGTTCAAGAGGGAGAGGGGCAGGATATAATGCCCACTATTGCTGCATGATGTTCGGGCAGAAGCACATCCATTCAGATGGACCGGGGGGTTAGGCAGTCCGTAAACACTTAGCCTTGTTACAGACCTTCGTCGAGACCCTGGAAGGGGCCCGGAATGGTGGGCAGGTCAGAGTTCAGGGCAGGGCGGATCCCACGCTGTGAGCGGGCTCCCATATGGAATCCACATCCACAACGACATGAAGATCTGGGCCAGGCCAAAGCAGAAGGTAGAGATGAATGGAAAGGGAATAGCTGGCAGATCCTCGAGTTTGGAAGGATGAGGCCGCAATAGCGCTAGCAAGTCCCCGCAAGCAGACAAGACGTAGGCCCTAGGCCGAGGATGTGGTATGATGCAGATTGTGGAGCTGAGAAAGAGAATAATGGGAAGACATACCCGTGATGCCGTCCTACACAGGGACACACACCCACACCGACCCCATGCCGCCTCGAATCTGGAGTTCGGGAAAACGGACGTGCGCTAGTCGAGTCTGGTGTATGTAGGGCATTTTCATCCCCTTGTCGCTTGTCATTGTGCCTCGGGGACCGAGGTGCCTGGTTGAGCACGACTCTGGATGATGGGTCTGGGACAAGTCATGCATCAACTGACGAGGAGACAGAACGAAACCAAAGGTGGCCACCATCATCAACCACCACCATACGCCCTAGAACTACTGTCTGCGGGCATTGGCGAAGTGGAATCCACCGTCTCCAATCACCGGACGTTTGTCGTGTTTTTTTCTTCCCCCAAATCTGCGCTGCATCACGAAGCGCTGACTCGGGAATGGAGGCCCGGCCGGTGACCAAAATAGCAGTGGGTATTCCAAAGGTCCAAACAACCGCGGGAGAGGCCATGTTTTGTGTTTGACGGGACATGTTTCTTGGGGAATTTCGACTTGGGTATTTTACCGCCCTGAGGCCATCTCGAGTCGACTGGCCAGTGTCCTGGATCGAAGGCAGGCCAGAACCGAAGAGTGAGGGACGGGGAACGAAGGTGGGACGAGAAAGAGACTTGACCGAGGTGCACGGTGGACGAGGTTTGGGTGCAACAGCAAAGAACAGACGCTGTTGTGCACGGTGCCTTCCTTGGTCGCATCGAGGTAGTGTGCAAGTATGGAGAATGGACAATGAATGCGGTCGTGGTCATGACTGCCCTCTGCAAGACAAGACAGGAGCAGACACTGCTTGCGACTTCCTCTAACGTTTGATACTGGTCGTCTTGCTGGCCGTTCTTGCCCCAAACTGTCACAAAGGGGTCCCGGTTCCCGATCGTGGCTGCTGATTGGCTGTTGCCCCTCATTCTGAGGCTCTTGCAAGGGTCCAATGGCCCTGCTCCCTGTCCCTTCTCCCCTGTTCCCGGCTCCCATAAATCCCTGTCTGTCCCCTGGGGGGATTCAGGTACGACTCCAGAACCGACGAGTCGTTAGAAGTCTCTCCTTTCGTTTGGTTTGACATTCTCTGCTGGTTGAAACATGAGGGTGTTTCTACCCAATTGACGAGTCTGGAAATTCACTAGGGCAATTTTTTTCGACCGCCTCGACCTGTCTACCTTCGCTGACCTAAACAATGTCTACCATCTCCCCACCGCATTGCGAGGCCAAGAGCCAGCCCGGGCCGTCGCAGAAATCCGCGCGTGCCTCGTTCACGGCCGCCAGTCCGCCGAGTTTCCATCCCATCACCACTTTCTCACCACATTGGCCAAACCTTCTTTTCGTCCCTTCATTTATAATAAGCCATCGTCATCATCTAGAACTAGACCAACTAGGCCCGGTCCTCCCTTGGCAATGTTGCCCTGCGCCGGTGCGGCGTTGACGGACCGTCGGTTGCCAATGCGCACACGATGATGTGTAGGACACTGTCATCAAAACTCCAAACAGGCTCTTCACACATCCCGATGCCGTCCCAGATGTTGTTCCTCGAGTCGCCAGCCCTGGGGAGCGCACTGCTGCAGGTCCAGCCTGTGCGCGAGCGGCTCCTTAATGCGAGCCTGTTATGACAGGGGCTTGTGCCAGCGATGCCCCTGTCGCAAGGCTCCGATCGCTTCCGGCCCTGGGCTGAGAATCCTTAAAACTCGCTAAACGACTGGCGCAATCTCAGCCATGTATCAGGCCTTGCCCTTTTGGGACACTGCCCAGACCGCTGAAAAGACCGTTGAACTAGACCTCTCCATCACCGCCTAACCACCTCCGAAACTGGCGATGCGCGACCAAAACGGGCAATAAAGAGAAACATATGTCGAAACATCCTCGAATATTGTCTGGGAGGCGTCTGGCCCCGACAACATCAAGAATGGTCATGCAACCAAACAAACCTTAACCAGCCATTCCGTCATGAATGTTGCTCTCGATCTATCCAATTCATTCTTGACAGATATCAGCTGGCCCAGCAGACCAACGCCTGCACGTGTTTCGCAGTTTGATGTTTGAACGCGGCAATAATGCTAAACCATCTATCCGTCAAGTAGCATGTGGCACAGCGAATCGCATACAGTATCCCGGCAAGGAACTAATACCCGTTCGTTCGAGTTTTGTAGCCCGAGCCTATTTCCTCGCGATTTTCAACAGCTCCCCTCCGATCAATCCAAGAATAGCATGTTCGGTTTACCGCCATCGACGACGGAGGGCCTGGCAAAATGAGCAAACATGGACAGGATCAAATGACAACAAGAAGCGCTCGCTGCTGGTTAAACGGCCAAACAGCGATCAGAAACGCGGTAAGAGTCGTCTCGAGTTGTCCCCTCGAGCTGTTTCGACACCTGTTTGGCCTTTGTGTGGCTCGTGGGGCGGCCCTTGTTGACTCGCTGCCGTAGCCACTCGTCTGCTGTCATCAGACCTTATTTCGGCCTTGGGAGCCTCAAGATGCGACCCGCCGGCGGAGCCTGCTGAGCGGGTAAAAAAAGTCAGGTTCGAAATGGGCATCTAGAAAGAATGGAGCTCTACGACCGACAAATCACAGTCCGCCGCAACCTGATCGGATTAGTCTGCGAATTATTACGTATCGTAATCAATCACCCATAATATTGCGGCTGGTGGTGAGTGGCCGTCTTTTAATCAGCCTTCTTCCAGATCCCTGGGTTCATATATCTGGGGCAGCTGGACCAGCAGTTCCTCAAATAGCCGCCAACTGGGCTACTTTCCAGGCGCCAGCAAGGCGGTTCGCCAAACCAACGCTGTCGTTGTTCCGCGCTTATTTCTGACTTGAACCCGAAACATATGTCACCTGTCAATACTCAACAGGCTTTTGCCGACTCGTTTATTCCTTTCTTTTTTATTTGTATTACACGGTGACCAAGGCCTATTATAGAACCACCAACACCAAAAGACGTCAGATACATCGACACTGGTCCAGCTGCTGCTGCATCCCTTCCTTCAGATTTCCATCAATCAATCCAACATAATGATGAAGCGAAAGAGCTACCAGTGCTCGGCCTGGCCAAAGCATTAGAAACATGTCCCTACTTTCCTGGAATAGAAGGAAGGCTTCCAGACGATGATTGTGATCGGGATGGCCATCAGCACGGCCTTCTATTATTTTCCAGTTCGCTTCTGCTGGAAAATCTCGTCTCAACAATGCCCATTGATCAGAGTCGATCTCCCCACACACATATATGGGGTTTATGGAACAGGTTCTGTGGAGAAGAGAATCCGGAGAGGCCGTGAGTGGACGGCCAAAAAGAATAAAAGAGAGAAAAAAAGTCAACAAGACAGACATAGGTGTTGGAAGCATGAATTCTGGACCGCAGGATCCGCGGCTGATGATCTTCCCATCCGGAACTCCAGATGACACTCACCGAATTTCTGCCTGCCCGGCTCGCTCACCACTGTGAGCGCTGTACGGTTTTGTTCTTTGTCTGTCTTCCCTTCTCCTCTCAGCCCGCTCAAATTTTCTTGCGGTTGCGGGAAGGTCTTGCGAGTGTCGTTCACTCACATACCCCATACCCTACCTTCTAGAAAGAGAAAACGACACAGCATGATGTGATGTTGATGTACTTTGCTTGACGGGGCGGATGGACCAGCTTCAACCGCCACCTACTTACCCAAGGTTCACACTGGCTCAAGGGGGGAACGAAACGATCGAGGCCCTCCCCTTTCTCCTTCTTCCTCGCTTAGAGTTGCCGGTCAGATTCTTCCATACATTGAGCAACAGCAGCCGTGTGTGTCTTTTCACTCTACCAGTTTATTGTTGTCTCACATCATTGTTGTTTTTGCCACTTCATGTCAGTGCGCTTTCCCGTAAATTCAGAGACCAGGCTGGATGGCTGATACTGAAGTAAGATCTAGGTTTCGTGGTTCATATATTCGACGGATTAGTAGTATGAATTAAATACCAGGTAGGATGATCGTAAGCGAGCAAGCCCAGGTCCAAAGACACGTAAGGTATGCATCTAAAGTCAACGTGCGTACGCATCGGAAGCAAGGACGTAATTTCAAGGGTTAATGGAAAGCCGCCTGATCGTAGTTACTTCAAGCAGATCGTTCCGCGCCATGTAACGTCGTAGAAAAGGGGATATTATTATCTTCTCTTTCGTCATGAAGGAGGCACGTTGGAGGGAAAGCAAAAAGGTTGAGCTGGGGAGGAGGGAGATCAGTTAGTTGACAAGGTCAAGGTCGGGATCAAGGATAAGGGCAAGGATAATCAGTGGCAGGGACTTTTTTGGCACGCTTGAAAAGGATGGAGACAAGGAGGAGGTAGAGTGACAGGACAGAGCTGAATTGGGTTCTGTTGAGCAATGCGAAACACGGAAACCTTGTCGTTGGGCAATCTGGGGGTTACAGTATGAGGAGTTTTTAGACGGGAAAACGTCCCGAGGGGGCCGAAAAGATGTGCCTACCACATACAATACCATAGACATAGCAAAGAGGAAGCCATGGCCTTGGTGAGTAAAGTGGTTCTTGAGAGTCTTTAGTTCTGGGAATCCTTGGACTCCCTTATAACTCTCCACTTACCAGATAGTCACTGTACTGCATCCACATCATATTAGACATACAGCGCAACTCAGATATGAAAAGTCTAGAAATTCGATGAAGCAGAATATCTACAGAGGAAAGAGAGTGCTAGTTAGCAAAGCACGCTAACATCCGCTCCTTCGCTCAGACTGATGGACAGACAGACGACCACGGACGTGAATGAGTAAGAGCAGGAGGAAGTGATTTGCAGCTAGTTCATAACCAGAAGCTCGTCTCACAGGTGTGAAAATTCGCATGAAAGAGCGACCCCGACAACACAATGCACAACATTTTTGGCGTCCGAGAGGAAAATTCTTTAGTTGTCTAGCTCTGTTTTATTTCGGATGGATTTCCCCATCATGTGTTTTGTTCGGCTCATAATCATCCCATCATACCATGATATGATCATCTTGTCTATCATGATATGTGATGTGAGTTCTAGAAGGATAAGCATAGAAGACAGCTAGACAGGCCATGGTGAAAGGGATGAGTGAATATGTGATGGTTAGCCATAGGATACTAGGTGTATGACGCTTTAACGTTAGTCTTCTCTAATTATGTTAGGGCAGGTGTTCTACCCTGACGCCCGCCGCCCCGGGCCAACTCCAGATAGACTCAGATCTATCGTAGTACCTGAGGTGGAGCAGCCAGCAGCTGGTAATGAAGTCGAACCAGTCTGCTCGGCACTGTCTCCAGTCTCTTGCTCTCGCTTGCCCTGACAGGCAGCTTCCCAGGAAAGGGCTTCCTTGCGAGCGTAACTGTGATTCGCTCCGCGAGTAAAATCGCAAAGAACATCAGTGCACCGCATTTCCGTGGGTTCAGAGTCAACCCACTCGAGGTGTTATGTAAGTGCCCAATGCGGTGTTGAAGGAAATGGTTGAGGTCGGGACAACAAAAGAGCCAAGCCAAGCCAAGAAACGCCGGTAAGGCGCGGGCATGTGGGTTGTCAAAACCGGGATCTGGGGTCCAGGGAAGCAAGTCCAGGGGTCCAGTTCAGGGGAAGAATCGTGAAAAGGCGGGGGTGTCTCCCTGGTGAAGAAAGGTGGTGTGTGCGCTGGCGTCTTCCGCCCCGTCCCTCATCCACGGAACGATAAGCGAGCCGCCCCACCTACACTAACACCACTCACACCCACAGAGCCGCTATTCTCAAACAAATGCCGTCACTGGTGCTGACATGGCTGGAACCCGCACTGTTTCAGTGACCCCACCTACGTTGATGAGACGGGCCATGCAAAAGTATGAGATAACAACGAACATGGGCTGGGTTGCTGGTTAGCCATGACTGACCAGATAACTGCCCCGATCTGCGTTCAGTTTCTCCCAGCTCCCAGATGGAAAAAGGGAAACGGAAAATCCAAAAAAGGTGAAAATACATACAAGACGAAGACAGCATCAATACCAGTCTCGCTCGGCCCGGGCTAAATTTTACGCACGGTGGCCTCCAAATCAGACTAACACGACGTTGACTGTCAGCTTTCTGCTGTCAAAGCGAGATCCTACACTACCTCAGTTGGCCATGGACTATCTCTCTGCAAAGCTACATCCCAATGATGGTGATTGTCTGTCCACCTTGGCTTGGCTGTCGGCTTCCATTTTGAGATGACAATCTTCCGAGATGACCGCTGCGAGGGAGCATTATCGTCCAAACTGCGGGGCGACATGCGTTCTCTCATCCATCGTAGAATGGCGGCCCAGTGTTTCTCATGTTAAGTGGTCTGGCTCTGTGCACTGTTTCGAAAGGCCGGTATCTCATTTATCTTATGCCATTGGTCAGTTGTCTGGGTCCTCGAACATCTTGAAGCTGGGCTCGAGAAGCGCGCGTCTTGGGAGGCGGTCCAGTTGGTTTCTTCGGTTTCCCGGCCAGATATGAGGGCATCTTGTAAGAGGCAAACAGCTGACGGACATATATGGCCGGCTGCGGGCCAAGGTCAGTGGGCGGCATGTGACGCGGGTTAGCACAGCATCCTCGGTAGTCGGAAGCCAGTCGTTTGGCTGACAGCATATCAAGCGTACAGATGGATGAGGTCCCTCAAGGCCGAGAAATGCGGCCCGGTTCGGCTATCAGATCCATAGGTACCTATGTGAGGCTTCGTGGCTCCCAAGCCTCTTCGTCGTCAATACGACTGCACGGTCATCGCGTATGTAGGATGATGTGACGGCCTTCCCGGGTAGCCGAGGACCAGACGACATGACCTCGAGTCCTCGAGTCCCCGTGCACTCTTCATGGCACGCGCTTGAGTGCAGGGTTACGTGTGGACCTGGTCCTCCATCGTGGACGGGGCCGGGTCAGGGCAGAACCGATCTGGGCTAGGCGACCGGTGAGATCGGACCCTCCGGCGGACAAGGGGGTGATTTTCACCGGTGAATGGTTTGCTTGTCGCGATTGTCCAGATATTGACTTAGCTTCGCGATCTTCCTTCGAGGTTCGATGGAAGTGGAAAGGCATCGTTCGGACGAACGCAACTTGCCTGTGTGGTCAAGTCTCCCATTCGAGCGAAAGCCAAGCAACGGCATCTTCAAACCCGGTAAAGGGATGTCTAGCATGTCAAAGTTGAGCTGTCGTTGACGCCATTTGAGATGCGTCTGCATAGAGATCTGTTTCCATCTTCCCGATTCGATCCCATACACGGATTACGAAGCCATGCTTTGCTCATTCTATGAGGTACGACCTCGACGACGACGACAATGACAGCCGACATGAGGCAGGACAATCACCCCACAGCGACTTGACGCACTCGGCCATTCCCAGTCCCGATATGAGAAGGATCGCGAGGACGCTCGTGTTTCTCGAGGTCATGGCCTGTATGTACGAGAGCGTTGCGTGCGTTTGTCCGCAAATGTCTCCCTGCAAGTCCCTAGGTCGCCTTTCCGTGATCCGGTTCGGGAAATGTCAAATGCATGTGTTCTGACGCCTCGTTTCGGCACATTGCAGCTTGTGGGAGACTGGGAGCAGCGCTGCTACCGGGGGGACCGTGGAGATTTTTCAAGGAGGCTTTTTCGGTAAATACTGCCGATATGTTGTGTATAATCCGAAACTGAGGCCTTGGGGCAAAGTTAAGATGCTATGGGCTGGGGAAAGTACCGTATGGAGTAGTACTCGGTCCGCCGTACCTCTGAAGTCCAAGACCCCAATGTCAAGCGGCCAGGGTGAGCGGGTGCGGGGCGGTGAGAGAAAGTACGGGCGACACAAAGTACGGAGTCGTACTGATACCTGAGAGCCATGGAGAACACCAGTAGGGCGGACCCCTGCCTGTTCCCAGGGCAATCCGCGAGAAGAAAGCCCGGTTGAGATTCGAGGATATCGATCTGAAGTCCCAAGAGCTCGACCTAACGGCTGAAATGGGATTATAGGTATCGTGGACGGGAATGCGGCATTGCGAATCGGCCCAAGAAGATCATTATCAGCTCAGATTTGTTTTCGAGCTTGTCGCAGAGATCCTGGCGGGAACAAGAGGTTGTGGCCCAATGCTCGTTTCTCGTTCACAAATGTTGCTGGCGTATGGTATTGTCTTGTCTGCCCGAAGTTGTCATGTGCAACCCGAATGCCCCTCTATCGATAACGATAAGAATCAAGAACAGAGCAGAGATTGGACGGCTTCAAGTTTTCGAGGCATTTGTTGTTCACTCGATTGATATCACATACAATATCCATACAAATAAAACAGGTAAGTCTACATATAGGCCGCTAGAATGAGTGTTGGGCTGTTCAACAATATCTGGGTACCTAACCTGCTTACCTACTCCGTCTTTGGCACTTGCTTCCAGGTCATGCCCATTGCGGTTCTCCTCACCCTATCCAGCCGGCCGGCTTCAGCGCAGGTAACGTACATACAAGCTCCAATGTGAACATCCCCAACTTCGCACTTACCTATCACGCTATCTCTCGACAAGCAGATGCCGCCGTCTCAATCAGAACTCGAGCTCTCAAAAGGTCGGTTATTCTGCGGCCAGATCAAGATACCTTAGCACTTGGACTTAGATACGTCATATTCTCAGCTCGGTCGGTCTTCCCTAACAATCAGAGTGTATGACCGCAATATCAGAGCCAATGCAGTCATTGTAAGACAGCTTCACTCTGTCTGATGAATAATGATATTGCTCAAGTGGGCCTCCAGCCTAGCAACGAGTACCAACACGTGAAGTATCATAGCATGTACCGAATACTGCTAGTCAAATAGTACGGAATACGGATCCGTGCCTTATTACTCGGTACCAGTTAGTTTGGGCCGGGGGCTGTAGTGTACAAGGCACTCAACTCAGATTTCTTATGCCCGTGGGAAACCGTGGCTTACAGAGGCCAGAACAATACTACCAGGTAGCTCTAGGCCAGAAGAAGCGCTGCAAGACTTCCTTCGTCTATCCGAGTATGGCATCTTCCTCATGGTATCCGATATCATCAAGTTTGGAAGTACAGCGCATCGTTATGGTAAATGGCACCAATATACCTTACATACGACCCGAAGAAGAGGAACCTCATGAGCTCAGCTGCTCAGGTAGGTAGGGTACTAGCTCAGGTGCTCAGGTAGGTCAGGTACTTAGTCGGGGCTCGAACAAGGGTCGCTTCGACCCATCCAAAACATCGACCTAGACATCTAGGAACCTACAAGTCACTTTCATCAAAAGTACATCGCAACGCCGTTAAAATCGCATCGACCGCTGTTCGAATCCTGGATCTGCAGTTGATTTTTGACCCATTTCTGTCATTCCGCAAGCTCTATTTCAATTACACGCGAAATACGCGATTTCCCCTGGTTCGAGAGTTAAAATAAAGCCCTCTGTTTGTGTTGCGCGAAAGACGCGCATCATCTTCAGAAATTCTAGCGAAAAAAGCGCCTCCTGCACCAGGATCAGGTCTTATTTGTAAGACGTCCCGTGGCGCACGGAATCGTCGCGACTTGCAAACATGTTCAGGTAGGTAATTAAGTAGAAGAGCGCAGGCGAGCAAAAGGAACAAAGAAATTGGCATCAAACGTCCAGGCCAATGACAGCTTTGCCGGGCTGACGTGAAGCTACGGATACCTTATCTAGGTACCTTACCTTTTATTTTCCCAGCAGAAGATGTCCGGGCAAGGAAAGTTACAATTGCACCCCTTGGTTAGACGTCCCACTAGACTTAGGAGGGAGAGTCACGATGTCAGTCAGCAGACACGGTGCAACCCGAGGTTTTTCACACCACCACTCCACTTCGAAAGCCCCGCTCCAGCCGAGAAAAAAAGCCCTGCTCCCTCTCAAAAGTCGATCGATCCACCCCAAAGCTCGCACACAGCATTTTCCCCACCTTCCCAGCCCCCCAGCCCCCTCCAAGGTTTCTTTTCAGTCGAGGTACTTGTCCCTCCAGGGTCTGAAGTGTCGTCTCCTGCAACTGGTCACTCTGGTGTACTTTACAACAACAAAAAGTCAAAAAAGCCCAATCCACAATTGTCGCCAATTCGCATTTTATGCAATTCTGGTGCTGATACCAGTCACCAGTTGCCCGTAAGTGCATCTCTCTTCACTTTTGGTAGTTTGTTTGCGCGACAATTGTCTACCTAGTAGTCATTGTCGCCATTTTCGCGCGATGCACTCGACGCGCGGAGCTGCTGCACAAGGGACGCAGTCACCCCAGTCTCTCTTTCGACGTTGAGAATGGCCAAGGTGTTTGTTCGGCGCGCCTCCAAATTGCCTCTCGCATCTGCTGGTGCAGCGGCCCCGCCAAGCTCGGTCGCCACACAGGAAAAAATTATGACGCGGGCTCTCCTGGCTGGCTGGTGCAGGACAGGGCACCCGAAATGACTGTCCATCAATCAGCGGCCAGTAGCGGCAGCGGCATGGAGAGGCAGCAGCACATTTTAGCATGCGAGAGCACCGGGAGGCGAAGCTCGACGGATGGACGAGCTTCGCATCCCAACAACATTTCAATTCTATCAGTTGCTGCCGCCTTTCGCCATCTTCCACCGTGCGAAAGCTATTGCCACTTTTCATCGCTCTCATTGCAGCATTTGACAACTCGTTCTTGTACCAATTCCCGATAGAGTTTGCTGATAATTTGGCTGCCATTCTTTAGGTTCCGCCATGGAGGAGTGGACGATACCTCCCGCCTACGGGCTGTACTCCAACTCCACCAGCCACCCAAATGACCTTCAGTGAGTACTTCATCTCCTTGTACCTTTTCGTATCTGGGTCTTGGTTTCCCCCCCAAGACAAGACACTGTCCGTCCACCTTCCATCTCTCTCGTGGGCACCTGCACAAAGTCCCAATACCCCCATCAAGTACCCCATGTACTCCTTCCTCCCTGGGCCTTGTCCTGCAAACAAGGGAGAGTAGAGAGTACGAATACAGTACCACTACCACCCCGACACCGACCGACACACACGAACGAGCCCAGAAAAAAACATCGAGGTCAAATACCCTCGTGTCATATCTTGTCTCTTTCTTTTTGCCCGTCCTTGCCCCTTCCCGTCCTCCGTACCCCCCGTCGCTCGCGTCCGCGTCCGCGTCCGCGTTCACTCGCGCCCGCGTCGAGGTCGTCGCAGTCGCCGCCGCCATCACCTAGCTGTCTGCTGTCGTGGTCCAACCTGGTGCTTCGCGACCGGGCCCCGACGCAGTCACCTTCGCCGGCTGTGATGAATAAAAAGCGGACAGCAAACGACGTTCAGGCATGGCGTGCGCAACCGGCGGCCGCCATGTCGCTGCCACACACGCAGCAGTTGCCCCAGCAGCAACAGCAACACCAGCAGGCGCCGCCGCAAAACGCGTATACTAATCAATGGAATCCACATTACAGTGCTGCTCAATATGCCGCCCAACCGGCCGATATGGGTCGGCGCGAGCAGCAGCAGCAGGTCCCCGATTTCCGGCATTACGGCACACAACCACAGGCAGTCCAGCAGGCCCAACATCCTCATCATCAACAGCATTATGCGCCGCCACCTGTCCAGCAGCAACAGCAGCAGCAGCCCTTGGCTCATGCTCCCCAGCCACAACAGGCTCCGCCTCCCCAGCAGGTGACGCCGACTCCGGCCCCCGCCCCGGCCCCGGTACCGACTCCAAGGTCGCGAAAACGCGCCGCTCCGGGTGCGGGTACACACGCTGCTGCTCACCCGCCTCAGCATGCTCCGCAACACGCGCCGCAACACACCCCCGCACCCCATCCCCCCCAGCAGCAGCAGCAACCTCCCCAGCCTGTTCAACAGACTCCTATTGTGCCTCCGCAAGTTCCCCAGCTGGTCACAGTGCAGCAACAGCAACAGCAACCACCAGCTCCTGCCCCGGCCCCGCCTCAACCTGCTGCCGCACCGGCGCAGCCAGCTCCGGCTGACGATGCCAACTCGACCCCCATGCCTCCCCCGGCGAAGAAGAGTCGGACCAATACACCCTGGACACCCCACGAGGAACAGAGGTTGAAGCAGATGCGCGATGCCGGTAATAGCTGGGCTGAGATTGCCAAGGTCCGTTCTATATATACATACCGGGCGATTTTTGCACTTGATGCTAACTGGCCATAGACATTCCCGACCCGCACAGAGGGAAGTGTGAAGAAACATTGGTACAAGGACATGCACTATGCCGAGTTTGCTGAAGATGAGGTACTTGATCCCCTGGCTCATGGATGCCCATGCAACAGACGCTGACTGGTGATAACCCTACAGAAACAAGCGCTTCTCAACGCCATCAAGGAATACGAGAACAACAAGTGGAAGGTGATCGGGCAGAAAGTCGGCAAGCCGGCGAAGGCGTGCGAGCAGTTCGCCAAGGAGCAGTTTCCTGGTAAGGAGCCCTGTCACTGTGAGAGGATGTTGTTACCAGACTAACCCGATGTTCCTGTAGAGCAATTTCCCACGCAAAAAAGATAGTTGACGACATGATTCTATCCTCGAGTGTGCCTACCACCTCACCTCGGTATGCGTTCGCCACCTAGAATGGACCTGACTTTGTCCTAGCTGTCTGGTCACTTGGCCAACATCACGGTCGTCCACTTCATTATTCAGCAATGGCAGAGCTACAGGGGCTCCCAGCGTGGATATCAAAATCACTCGTGTACTTGAAAGTTCGAAATCCGAAATTCCCTGGGTTTTAATCAGCGCGGTGTCCTTGGCGCTTTCTCTTTGTCTACTGACTGTACTCTCAACTCCCCTTTTCATCAACTTCGGCAGTTCTTTTCTTATCAGACCTTCTCCCATTTCCTTGGACGGATACTGTTCATATTTCTTGATTCATGGTGGACACCACGCTATACCCCGCCCGGTCACGATATAGGCGAGCGACACCCGATGTACCCTTCGCGTTATCGTCCTCGCTGGATGCAATCGAGCGGTGTTGGTAGGAGAAAACGACATTTCCATGCGGCATTGTTTGGTGCAAGAAGGGCGAAGACTAGAAAACCAGTCCAACTTTGCACGGCAAGACGCCACCATTGTTGTCGGTCAGTCTTTTGCGTCGTCCCGATCCCCCTTCACTGCGGGCGATAAGGCGCAAAAAGGAGTATTATGGCAACTCTTCTTAGGGAAGATGGACGCTTACACCTGGCTCGGTGTTTAGGTTTTGGTATCTAGGGAAGGAGGAGTCTCGAATATTTTATGATGGTTGAAGGTTCATTTGAAGGTAGCGCTGGGTACACGGGTAATCTCTGGGAGGTGGGTGAATGGATGGATGGATGAATGGGAAAGATTGCGATTTTTCAGTTTCGTTATTCGTCGCTTCGTCACAAGTGCAATACCCTTTTGAGAGTATAAAAGGCTAGCTACGAGCTTGTCCTTTTTAGTTTAGGTTTTCTTTTTCGTCCAGGCTTGACCTGTTCGAAATACAATTCTTGTTTTTCTCGGTGGAAAGTTCTGGGATATCATAGGTGTCTGGTTGATATGCATCGGTTGTCTTGAATAAGTTCCCCTTTGCGTGTCCTTTATTGCCAAAGGTACCCGAGTTGTTCGGTACGAACAGTAGACAAGGTAGATGACACCGAGTGTGGTGTCGTAGTATCGTCCGTCGCCCTTGTTTATGCCCTACTCGCTTTCTCCTGTAGAGTACGGGGTAAGTGAGCGAGAACAGTTTCTCGAGATCCGGAAGTGTTTCGATAAGTATAAATGTTACGCGACCCTCCAGTCTATTAGAATGAACCTACCTGACCCAGGTTAATAAGTGATAGGTTTACTAAAGGAGGTGGGTGACGACATTATACCTTCAGTCAAATCGGGCAGCTGCCGGGTAACGTATCCGGGGTTCGACAGCCGGCAAAGGCAAATGTCAGCTGACATGCTTCTGCCCATTTAAGTGAGGTCCGTCCCACTCTTCGCTGCTGCGTCGATATCTCGGCGGCTTCGTTGCGTCGCACGAGGTACCTACCTAGTATAATTATACCTGCCAGTTTTCTGATACTTGATACTTTATTTAATGTTGGCTTGACTCGATGGCTCGTCGGGGTGCTAACCTCGAGAGCGCGCCCAAACGTGTTCCCTGCATGCATCATCCTATGCAAATCCGGGGAAGCGTCGAGGTATCTGTCAAGCATGTACATATGTAACATTAAGCTAGCAGGCAAGGTACTCAAATCGACTGACAGATGCAAACATGAAGGTTATTCGACGTGGCTGCTGCGCCCCCGGGGCAGATGTTTTTATACGGATATTTCTGAGCTTGAATCTATTACGCGGGGTCTCCGCCCAAGATACGGACATATAGGGGTAATCATTGCTGATTTATGCCAGCAAAATTGGCGTTTAACTCGTGTTAATCTATCAATACTAAAGTATATCAAATCGCTTTATTTTACCAGGAAAACATTCCAGTTTTCTGAGGTATTCTAAACCAAGGTCATGTTTTGAATCGAGAAGAAACGAAGCAAGAATGGATGTTGGTGGTGGATGGTTGATCGAAGTGGTGTTCACTGGTGTTCACTGGTGTTGGAGTACGGGTTAAAATTTGATGGAACGAACGACTCCTGCGCTGACCGCTCGCTCTGTGCACAGATGTGATCTCATAAAATACGCAAACATTTGCGCAAAAGACCCGCTCGGATTCTCTGCGGCGTAGAATACAAACCCATTCAGCTACAAATCAATAAAGTGTTGTCATCAGCGGTTTGGCGCCTCGTAACGGTTGTAGCCAATACGAGGTGGTGCCGAACAGGGAGGACAGAGCTGCGCCACAAGCCTTGTGCTTGTGTGCGCCACTGTTTCTGGTCACGAACTGCGACCTGCAGCACCCTTGCTGTTTTTGGCGTTCTTTTCTTGGTTCCTGTCCCCGGACTGTTTCCCTCTGCGCCAGCAGTTTTAGTGCCAACTGTGCCCCACACAGCGGCTCCTCTCTCGCGGAATTTCACGAGATTTCCACGGCCCCCAGATGCGGTGGATGGAAGAAACGGGCTCTCCCGGAGGGGATTAGCTGAAATAAGGGAGGCCATAACCCCGTGATCCATCGTTCTCCTTCCAAACCGCCATTATCCTCTTTTATATTCCGTAGTCATCCATCCGTTATTCATTGATGAGGCGTGGCCTACTTCTACTTCTGTCCGTCGCTTCACCTCCTTCTCCTTGGTGACCTGTGTATCTCTTCCAGGTCCCACGCCGATCGCTTTTCCCACCCACTTACGGTGAACCCACGCTCGCTACCGGCCTACCCGACGAGAATCCAACGAGCGAACATCGACGGACAAACATCGACGGACGCGGCCGACTATTTTAATTCGAAAACCTTGGGACGATTTTGGTTGTGCGGGGGCTTTGGAAAGGAAGAGGATCCATTCTATTCTGCCGCCTTCGCCTCGCCTCGCATTCCAGCTGTACCAACTGCCTTTGCATAAACCATCGACCAGGGAGGGTGAATCAAACCGGATTCGGGTGTCCGCCCAAAACTGAACTGGACTCAACGACTGACGACGACACATTGTGTGCGTTTTTGCCAACAAACGCGTCCCTTTGAATAGCGACCGGGTCATCAAAGCACTTTTTTTTTCGATTTCCATCTAGCGAAGCCAGAGACACACATACACTCTTCACATTCACACATCATGATTCGGTCACTATTGCCGTTGGGCCTTGTTGCCCTTCTCGGCGCCTCCCCGGTCCTCGGCGCCGACGAGGCCCAGTGTTCCCTCACCAAAAAATGCCCCAAAGAAGCGCCTTGCTGCTCTCGTAAGTGAATTTTTCCTCCTGGTGGTGCTTGCTGGTAGCGCCACGGTTGCACGACCGACTGCGCAGCGCCTGCATGACGTGCATGCGTCCGTCTCCGGCATGTCCCCGCGGTGTTCTAGTCTTGTGGTGTCAAGGCAAAACTGACGTACGGGAACTTGCATCGCAACAGAATACGGCCAGTGTGGCGTCGGCGCGTTTTGTCTCGGCGGCTGCGACCCCCGCATGTCCTTCACGCTCGACTCGTGCGTCCCGGCCCCGGTTTGCAAAGACAAGACGTACAAGATGGACTCGCTCGACCGGTACCAGGACATTGGCAAGTACCTGGGCGATCCGGCCAAGGCCGACTGGGTCGGACAGGGTGAGCCGGTCGTGTACAATGGGAATGTATTGTTGACGATGCCCAAGAACTCGGTTGGGACGGTGATGGCTTCAACGACGTACATGTGGTATGGAAACGTCAAGGCGAAGCTCAAGACATCGAGGGGTGCTGGTGTCGTCACGGCGTTTATTTTGTTCAGTGATGTCAAGGACGAGATCGACTACGAGTTTGTCGGTGTCGACCTGAACACTGCGCAGACAAACTATTATTTTCAAGGCATTCCAGATTGTGAGCCTCTCCTTTTCTCCTCCTCCCACTGACCTTACATGTTACTAACCCCGCCATCTGCTTTTTCGTCCAGACCAGAACACCGGCAACATCACCGAGCTAACTAACACGTACGACAACTTTCACGAGTACGAGATCCAATGGACGCCTGACGAGATCAGCTGGCTCGTCGACGGGAAAGTCCACCGCACCAAGAAGAAGTCCGAGACGTTCAACGCCACGACCAACCAGTACCACTTCCCCCAGACGCCCTCGCGGGTCCAGCTGTCCATCTGGCCCGGCGGGCTCGCGACCAACGCCAAGGGCACGATCGACTGGGCCGGCGGCGAGATCGACTGGGACTCCCCCGAGATCAAGACGTACAGCTACTACTTTGCCACGTTTGGTCAGATTGAGGTGGAGTGCTACAAGACCAACAGCCCGCCGGGCACAAACAAGGGCGTGTCGTACTATTACAACGACGCTAGGGGAACGAACGACACGGTCGTCGACGGCAACAAGCGGACGTCGCTCAAGAGCTTTTTGGGTACCGGCACGGACATGGATGCCGGCAGCAGCGCGAGCAGCGGCGCCGACCCGTCGGCTTCGACGGTCAACTCGGTTCCCGGAGGCAGCGTAAACCCGGGCAACCAGGTCCCGGGCGGCAGCATCAGCAGCAGCGACGGCGCCGACAGCAGCGGCGGCGGCAATACCGGGGGCACCGGCACGGGCAGCGCACCCGGTTGCCAGTCGACCGAGTGGGCGCAGAATTGCGGGGGCACGACCAACAACAAAAATGACGGTGTTCGTGGCGCTGATAGGACGCTGGGTGCGAGTGCGTTTGCTGTTGTTATTGGATTTGTGGCGCTGCTTTGCCTATGATCTCCATTTCCCGGTCATGAGGGATGGGGTTGGTTGAATTTCAGGGCTGCTAGTTGTGGTTGGTTGAGGCGTGGTAATAATCTGAGGAAGCATGGAAGGAGGAATGAAAGATGTGGATGATTTTCGGGGATTTATAACAACCAGGGGGTCCTATTTTCAGTTTCGTTTTGCTTGTTTACCCTTCTTGTATCTGAGTTCAAACATACTACCTTTTTTGTTTTCTTCTTTACCCTGGTTCTAATGGTCCCCGACGGTTAGTCATATGGAGGAGTCGTCTTCATACCAAACGCTGCCTGAACGCGAAACTGGTGGACGAAAAGGAGTTTTATTTTGCCTTTGTCTGTCCTTTACTACATTCTGGATTGGAAACGTCTGTCTACGCATCTTCAAATATTTATGGCTGGCTGGCTGTTTGTTTTGCTTTCTGCTTTCCGTACTGGGGGGAGTGCCGCGTGCAGTAGATCGTTTGCCTTGGTTGCTGAGGACTTTTCTCGGTGGTTGAGAGAGCCGGACTTAGTATTTGAGGAGTTAATAATCTGATCTGATTTACAGCTCTGGGATGAAATGGTGGTTAGGATGCGTTGCGTGGTGTACATAGGTGTCAACAACCATTCATTACTACCTCGTATCTTATATTGTGCTCATTGGTGCTTCGGGGATGAGTGGTGTGTTTGTAGTTCTTTGCTTTAAGATATGGACATGCTATGGGCGTAACTTTATAAATCAGGCTTTCTGCGGCGTAGGCAATGGCATATTCTGTTCATATAACCCGTATCTAGGCTGCTACTTGTTCCATGATCTAAGAATTGTATTCAATCACAAGAGTTCTCTTCTCTATCTGTTTCTTTGTAGATGGTCCGGGACTTAAAGAAACAAGTATCCCGCTCAGGGGTAAATGTGGCACCTAGCCCCTTTGTTGTCTACCCGATTGTTAAGCTACAAAATAAGGGAATAAAACGGAATTGTGAACAATGAATTCGCAAGGTTAGTCAAATCAGCGATAACGATGGATGAGGCGTGAAATCTGGGGAGTACCGTTTGGAGCCGGTACCCGAGATCGAGAGGTGGTAGGTCCAAAGATCTTTTTCTTTTTGGGTTCCTTTTTGATAAAGTTAATTGAAAAACAAAATTTGTTTGATATAGAGCCTTTCTGGAGTACCATGTAAACGTAGTGACTAAGGTACCGAGTGTAATCCGTACGGACATTGTGAGCTCCCTTTTCTTTTTCCTGTGTTCCGGGCGAGCGTCCGGAGTACAGGTAGACCGAGTGACGGCATGCCAAGATGTCTGACAGGAAGGGAAACAGGTGACCAAATACTCGGGACGAACATTAGCAAGCGGAACCCACCTTCTCAGCCTCTTTCCTGCCTTGCCCTGAATCCTCTCCGATCTGGTTCCTTCCACATGGACGGCACCAGACGCACCCTTGCCTCATCAGACACCCCAGCCCCACATCCAGTCTTCCGTGCCTGTCCCGGCCCTGCCCCGACTTTCGGCGGGGACTTTTGCTTTCATCCTGGATGGTACCTTATCTGGTCACCCATAATGTTCTTTCCTGGACAGACTCGACGCATCAAACTCGTAGGTCCCGGCCGCAGTGGTGATGACTCAGTCACCGCTCCCAACCTGCCAGTCTGCCGACTTGAACCGCCATGTTGCACAACGTAACAGGGTATTTCTCTACTTCGGGGCCGGGGTTGAGTGTCAACTCAACCTGCCAAGTTCGCGGCTCTTCGCTTTGCTTTTCCGTCCCGTCGTCATCTGCCCGCCAGCCTTAAATTGGGACGGTGTTTTGCTTGTGCCCTGGTTCTATGGGATCTTTTGCGTTGCAAAAAGCCCTCATCCAGCTCCCATCCAGGAAGAACAACCAGGCGGTGACGAGACGTCGGGCTCTGAGCCTCTGGCGGCCGGCCGCCACCCACCGCCCCTGGAATGACATCCCATTGGTCTGAACTCCAGGCATGGTTCTTGCCGATCGGCAGCGGCACGTCTCCTACTTCCCATTTGAGGAAGGCGCAGCGATTTCACCGAGGCGCTGGTTGAACCGAGTCGCAGCCGTTCCAATCCTGCCATCTCTCACTACACCACGGCGGCTCTCCACGATGCTTCCGTTCTCTGGAATGCTTCCCTCTTGCGCCGGGGCTCGCCAGGTTACACCCGAAAGCCCTCAAGGCTGAACTAATACACCCAATTCCCAATTCCAAGTCACTTGAGACACACCTCTTTGTGGCGGGGAGACACGACCCAACAAGCCGGACCACTTCCCCGGCCCCAGCTGATTTGATATGCATGCAATCGCAATTTATCTGTGGCTCACAGATGTACTCTGACCTCGATGAGCTTCGCGAGTTAGCCGCCCTTTAATGTTGGGGTCCGGGGCGGAAGTTCACGATGCTTCCGCTATCGTGCCTATTTCGCCCTGCGTCTGGGGAAGCCGACGCTGTCAACAGGAAATTGCAGCGTTTCGTCTCCCCGGACCGCTTCCACCCCAGCACTCTCGGGTTCGTGTCTTGCCATTCTTTCTCGGGTCGAGCCGGATCACTCGCCTACGAAGATGCTACCCAAGTCCAGCACATCACTCACTGACTTACAGCAAGGCACCGTCGTAAATAATTCTTCCCCACGTGTGCTTCACGGAGGAATATGCGCCACATTACCGTTTCGGCTTATTAGTCCATTGGCATCTGAGACTGTGACACCCGGGCAGGCCATCTACGTGTCGCCCCAAGAGATGGGTATCGTGGACCACCCCAAAAGCTTTACCGCTCACCCTCTTGCCCAATCCGACCTGCTACGCTCGTGGAAGGCCATGATTCGAGCATCATGTGAACTGAAGCATTCGAGTGCCATGCACCCTTTGGAGATTACCACCGGTAAACCTATCTCAGGCGTATCAGCCCATGCAGGCCTCCAAGGTGAGCTGGCAGCCAAGCGAAAGAAAGAGACAGACATGGTCGCTGTTGTCCGAGATTCGCACGAGGCTCCTCAAAATCGGTGTTTTCTCTTATAACAGAGATTGTCCCGATTTTCTTGCAACCAAGGGCGGCCACAAATTTACCAATTTTCATTGCTTCCATTGTTCATTCCCTTTTCGGTTCCCCGTCCTTTTCTTGAGCATCTCCACTCCTTCTGATCAAGAGTGCCATCGCCATTTGACTCGGCGGAGTTAACGCTGCACTTAAACGCAATGCCGCCCTCCCCGGACAAATTTCTGGACTTCGGGGAACACCGAGCCACCATTGAAGAACTCTACTGGGCCAAGGATAAAGAGCTCCCGGAGGTTATGAAGATAATGGAGGCCAAGCATGGCTTCCTGGCAACGTAAGTCTTCACCTGTGGCTTATATGACCCATACAATCGCTAACACCAATTACAGGAAGAAACAGTATAAGAAGCAGCTCAAAGAATGGGGCTTGGTGAAGAACATCAAGACCCATGAGGCGATAGCCATGATTCAGATACAGAAGAGACGCCGGGACCTCGAGAACAAGGAGACTCGGTTTACTTTGCGTGGTCGAGAGGTACCGGATGAGAAGCTATCCCGGTTTAGAAAACGTCATAAGATGATTGAGTCCGAGGAACATGGGCTTGCAGGTAGCTCGCACCAATTCGCTAGGTTGCCCTCAAGCTAATGGACTATCTCAGCTATAACACCATCTGATATTGTTTACGGCACGCCCGAGCCGAGCACCCCCGAGGATAGCACTCTATCCACTGCAACGAGCGATCCAGATACCCAAGGACATACAAACATCACTAATGAGGATGCCCCTACTATGATGACCAGCCTGGCTCTGGGACAGCTTTCTCCTTATGGCCAATACCCAGTATATGGTCAAGTCAGCTGGTCTGACGTGAATAATTTTGGCAGCCACCCACCACCATCAGACCCGGAGAGCGAATATCCTCTAACACCTTCCAGGACCACATTTTCCGTCCCTCCTATTTCCAATCTTTCACCAGGCTTTTTCTCTCCACTTGGGTCTGGGTTCCAACATCACATGTCTGTCCATGCACTTCACGTGCAGTGCCCAACTCCAAACTTCGCGCCCAGAAACACCCTTGACAACAACCCAAGCGATACTAACAGCACTTGGAACTTCGGTTTATATGATCACGGAATCCAAGACTCGGTTTCTGCACCACCAAGAGACCCATCGGGCTCTGTAGAACCACAATATTATGGCTACCATATCGACCCTGAGATACGCGAAAGTCACTGGAACCCTGGTCCAGGGTCAATACGACGGGATACCAACTTCCACGGCCGTCAAATCTCTACCGTCTCTTCCACCATAATCGACAGTATTGGAACCCAGACAAGCTCTCATGTGTCCAATCCTGCCGAGATTGAGCTTATCAAAGCCTCTCTCGCGGCTCGCATAGCCCAAGGCTTCGACCTCAACCACGAAGCACAAGGGTCATTCAGGGACCGTTCCCCTTTGCATAGTGCCGTCATCAACGGCGACGAGAACCTGACCAGAGCTCTCCTGGAGCTCGGCGCCAACCCCAGTCCCGCGGCGTCGGGTGGTATCACGCCCCTCCACTACGCCGTCTTCCAACGCAACATCCGGCTCGTCAGCCTGCTTAGGGAACACGGCGCCAACCTAGACGCCGTGACGGACCATGGCCGATCGATACTGTTCTTCGCCGTGTGCAGCCAGGACCGGCTCAACAGCCGTCACAAGATGGCCTACCCCGTCCAAGGAGGGATACCCGTCTCCCGTACGGACAAAAACACGGTCGAGACGATTGATGCGCTCTTCGACTGGCCACATGGCTGGGCCCAATTGCTGCGGAGCGACGACCAGGCCGACAACGAAGGCGTGACGCCGCTCATGGCGGCGGCCGAGGAAGGCTTCACCCGCACTGTGACCTTGCTCCTGCAGCGCGGAGCACGACCGGACAAGAAGGATTATGCTGGGCACACAGCCCTGAAATACGCGGCGAGCTGTAATAGCCGGGAGCTTGTGAGGCTGCTTCTGCAGGCCGACACGCGGGTGCGGGCTCACGATGTCTCGCACATGCTCAAGTTGGCTAGCAGGAATCTGACGGCGAGGCCGGCGCCTGATGGCCCTCCCAGGCACATGATGGGGGCTGTGCCAGTGAGGAGCTTGCGGGATGCGTGTCACAATTTTGACTCGGATGTGATGTCGGAGGAGATGGTGCGGCTGTATCGGGAAATAGGTGTGCTCGATCCGTTGGTTATGCTGGCCAAGCAGAAGGGGCAGTTTGGTATGGTGGTCGAACTTTTGGATAACGCGAGGAGGAAGCTTGAGGAGGATGAGAGGAGAAGCAGGGAGAATGATGAAGAAAAGAGGAGGCTGCAAGGTGGGGACAGTACATTGTCATGAAAATGGTTAGCGGAGGAAAATACTCTTTTGCGCCTTGCACTCACTTGCGAAGACTTATATATCTTCAGCAAATCTTTGATACTTTGAAATCTTCCTTGCGAATCTATATGGATTTGGGCTTGGCTTTTTGAGGCAATAGCGTTTGTTATACCCTATTCTGGTATGTCGTAGGTGGCTTAAGCTCATTTTGTTGACTGGACCTATTCTTGTATAGCGACATTATGTTTTGTATCTTCTGGTAGTTACGACTCGAGGTTGGCTGGCTGTCTGGGTACCTACCTAAATCAAGGGAGAAAAAGTGCTGGGGTGTGTGAAATATCTGCCCCATGTTTGTAGGATTTACCTAGACAAAAAGACCTAGACACGGCATGATGAAAACGACTGAATAATAGGGAGATAGGTGGGTAGGTAGGTTGGCAACATACGATAGAGGAAATGCCAGTAAATTAAATTAAAAGATGTAATAATGTATACATGTGTATACAACGAGGACGTCCCGTATACCGTCTGAGTGAATCGTGGCATTGTGAAGGGAGAGATCTAGGTAAGGTAGTACCTTAGATACCTAGGCGTCTAGGTATCCACTTGGTCTTGACCTACGATGGGTTAGATGTGACGAGATTACTGTAAGCACGCTCACTCAGGCAGACCTTGCATAGATCGACGAACTCTACACTCCCTTATTAGAGGAACAACGAGCAACACAAACCCATTCAAATACCCACAAACCCCTTACGCATGCATTACCATAACTTGGAACACTGGCAGAGACAGACAGACAGGATTCATCTCAAATAATGATTTGCCTTAAGTAGTAATAGTAGTGATAATCCCAAAGTGTGTAAACTTGAAAACAGACCAGGCAAAAACCCCAGTTGAAGCCATGCGAAGTAGTTATAAGGAATTCTCAGATTTATATGACACACAGAATTAATTAAACCACAAAACAGTGAGGAAAAAAGTATAAACCGTAAAAAATCAGAGAAAACAATGACGCCAACGAAAGGGGTTGGGGTTGGTTATCCGCTCTCCTTGACAAAGCCCCAAACCATCCATCCATCCGCACCCGAGAGCAGCACCATCCTCGTATAGATGGGCAGTGCATCTGTCTAAAGAGTATTCTTTCAAGTCATTACAAACACCTAGTACAAGGGGCCAACGAACCACATCATTCTTTTCTCTTGAAAATGAAACAAGTCTTTATCCCCACCCAATTGGTTGATTGGCAAGACCAGACAGTACAAGAGACAAAATTACGGGCTGGCCCATCCGCCCGCGACGTCAACCCACTCAGCCAGGCAGCTACCCTCCTTGCCCTCCACGTCGACAATGTCCGTGTCGCAGCGGCAGCGGCAGCCGACGCCGTTCTCCTTGGGCATATCGAAGTCGTCCCAGTACTTGTCCTCTTCGATGCGCTTGCGCTCGTCGAGCGTCGTCATCTCGAGGTAGGGCTCGCGCGGGAGCTGGCGGGCCGGCGCGTTAGCCGGGCAGTGCTGGATCGTGGTGTGCCGATAGCCAAAGTCGCGGAAGTAGTGAATGTCGCGAGGGCCCAAAAGGGCGCCGGCCGCGAGCGAGTGGATCGGTGCGTCTCCCCACTATACAACAACACGTTAGCTAGATATTCAGTTTAGAAGAAAGAGTAGGAATACGAACCCGCTCCATCCAAAAGCCACCGCTATGGTCCATCATCTGGAAGAAATCCTCATATTCCTTGCTCCGGAAGAAGCTAAGGCGGGCAATCTCAAAGTTGGACCAGAAGTGGCACATGTTGTACTTCTCACCCTCCATGGCGTCGGGGTCAATCTTCTTTTGCCGGTTGCGGCTGGGGTCGCTACGGAGAACCTCTTCAGGCAGAGGTGGGTTGGTGTCCTCCGGCTCGGGCGCTGGCTCGGCCGGAGGGTCGACAAACATCTCCCAGAGCCCCTGAGACGTGATGTTGTTCAGACGCTTGTACGCCGATGCGTACCGGAAGATGTTGGGGACAGTCTCCTTCAGCTCCTTGACGGCGATTGTGAATCCGTAGGTCTTGTTGGTCTCGATCATCTTGAGGAAGGGGTCACTGCAGAGCCATGTTAGGTGACGAATCTTGGCAGTAAGGGAGGTTAGGTAGAATACATACTAGGTGATGTCGCAAAAGTACTTGATCTCGGGCTCCAGGCGCCAGTACCATTCGTACTTGGCCAAAAGTTCATGCTTGTAGAAGAAGCTAGGGCATGGTCAGCGGGCCAAAGTCAGCATATCACTAGGGATGGCGGAATCTTACCCAGAATAGAATCTGCACATGGAATGGTAGCTTTCCAGCCCACCGTACATGACGGCGGCGTCTCCCTGCTTCGCTATGCCCTCCTTGGCAACCTTGGGATCGACCCAGTCTGGGAATCCCCACATCTCGGGTCCAACCTTGCCGAACTCGACCGTTCCCGACGTGTAGTTCTTGACCGTGTCTTTAAAGGTCGAGTTGAAGTCTCCATCGTTGAGGAAGACATAAGGGTAGTGGTACCACCGGTTGAAGTGGCGCTCAATCGACTTGATGGACTGGATCACACCATCAAGCTCCTTGTTCCGCGCGAGGACGACGAAGGCACCATTGGCGCGGGGTTTGCTGGTGTCGGGCTTGAGGCAGCCGGTCTCGAAGACCTTGTCGTATTTTTCGCTGATTTTCCTGCAACGGGGATACAAGATTAGAAGACGACCTGAATGGCGGCACTGGGGCGTAGAGCAAGACGTGCCTTACAGACGGCGGCGCGCCAGAGGGGATCAGTATCCTCCCCGGAGAACTAGGATGCCTGACAAATAATACCAGGATAAGAATGACAACGATGCAGGGAAAGAGAACGACAACGCCAAGAGGCACCGAGATGCTCGAATTGCCTTTTAGCCTCAGCGGTCTCCGTAGATAGGACAAGCGCGAAGTCAGTGTCCTCCGCGGCTTGCCCTTCTCATCTGATGTGGGGAGCTGGGGTGAAGGGCCAGCGGGTATGTATTTTCCAGCCCGACGGAGGAGATCCATGGTGATGGATGCCGGAGCTGAGAGCCGACGGCGGAGTGGTCTTATCGCTCAGGTGCCGGGGCCGGTGGGTGATTATGGGATGTCGATTAGATGCGGCGGTGATGGAATGCAGCAAGGGATCGGGAGCCGTCGGTGTCCAACCGTTGGTCTCTCCGAGGTCGACGTCGATATCGATGTCAAAAAGGGAACTGAAAGGCAAGTCGCTCTCAGAAACTCTAGTAATAAAACATCAAAACCCAAACAACCCAGATTCTATGCAGCTTCCCTTCAATTGCGAAAACCCAAGCGATGCGAGAAGCGAGCGGCAGGGAAGAAGGATTCCCTTTTTTTTTTGCGGATCGTGTGTCGGGGGACTGGAGACTTGATTGGGATGGAGGCTTGGTCTAGTCTAGATTTTGGCTGGCTGAGCCTCCGTTACGCGTCAGGGAGAGAGGTTGTAAAAACCGGGGCGACGTTTAACGCTCGGATGACCCAAGTGGCCGATTGAATCGCGTCAGACGAAGTGCAATTCCGGTAGGCGGCGCTGAATTGCTGACTTGGACGACGACAGGGAGGCGCTGGGATGGCGAGGTTCGAGATGGAGATGCGGGCGGGGGGGACAGACGGAGGGTCTCAATTGTCGTCGTCGTCGTCGTCGTCGTCCTCCGGCCTCTGTCCTTGAAGTCTGTCAGATTTTTTTGCAAAGGGAAGCAGCAAAATGAGAAAGCAGGAGAGCCAGAAAAGGAGGCCCAGAGTAAAATTGTTAGGAGAGATTGGCCCTGCGACACCACCTGGATACCGAAAGATACGGATCCTTGACCCAGTCAAGGCCAGCCTATCAGCCGGCCGGTGCTTGGGCGCCCCCGGGGCAAAACAGCCTGAACCGTTTGGCGGTCTCTTGCTTGTTCTGAGCCTTGGCAGGGCCGGTAACAGCAGTCGGTCAGCAATCGTCAGCTGGTCAGACTACTAAGGGTTATCGCCAGCTGCCAGCCAATCTTGTCGATCCCACCGATTCACGCGCCCACACCCAATCAGATGGCAGCCGTCACGACGCGAGCCCACTGAGCGATGAAATCTAGATTCGGCTACTGCACGGGCATGCCAAGCAGGGAAAGGTTAGACTAAAAATAATAACTCGGCACGATGTGATTGGCTTCTTGAGCCTGGCCGTTTCCGTCAATTTCCCCTTTTATCCCCCATTCTCAGTTGCTCCACCGACCTGAAGTTGCCACTGAAATAGGAGAACTTCAGGTGGTTGTTCTTTACTTGAACGTCATACGTTCTCTTTTGTGTGTGCAACATTAGTGGAGCAAGATATGTACGGATTCAACTTTCAGTGAATCGCTGCCCGTTTTTCCAAGACGGGATATTCCCGGTTACTTCTGGTGTTCAAGTTGGCTAGCTCCATTTTACCAACTCCATTTATTTCATCGCTGTGGCTACGAAACTACGAACCTGTTAATGAGAGAATCGCGAGTTTTACCTTCTCCTTGAGTGGATGGAGCACTTATGTTTCATTGAATAAAACAAGAAGGGATCAGCAAGCAAGACTCACACAGCAACCAGCTATCTTTAGTCGTACACGTCTTAGTTGATGAACCGACAATCCGGGGCTCCGAAACACTGTAACTGTGTAGAGATGGTGTAACATCTACATTAGACTAGAAAGCTATTTTATATAGGATTCCCATTATAATTTCAAACCATGACTGCAGATATTATCAGTCCGTCACCAGCTTTTCTAATAGATCAGACGGGGTATCTCTAGACTATCAATCGATGGTTAACAGCGATAATATGTCAGAAAGTTCAACCTTGTTATAGCAATCCCTTTACCTCGTAAGACGCGTTAAGTTATCATATCTGCTCAAGACCGTTTGCTCTGTTCATGCGAAAGAGTCGAGCAAAATCAAAAGCGCACCCAACCAGTACTGACCAACCTCTCTGCATTTGTGAATCAAAACCAAAACAGCTTTCTCTTCAGCCTCCATGGCAATAAATTACATTCTCAGTGACCATCGTAGAAGCGTACTTTGAATCCATCTCCGGATCTTTTTTCTTTGATTATTTAAGTACGGAACAGCTGAGTGATAACAGGATATCTGGACGCCCCCGGCCTAACACCCTCTCCTATTTCCATCAACGCACGCTCCATAAAGTCCAGGGGATCTGGAGATGACGGACCAGGGTAAGCGCGTTGCCACGATACTTACTTAGGTAGCCACCACTAGGCTGATATCAACATGCCGGGCATGACTTACGGTAACAAAGGCGAGATTGAAGTTCCAGCTATGAGCCACTTTCTTCGTAAGGCGAAGTTTCCTTCCTCATACCGAATGACAGGTTTCTCTATAGTGAGCCAATTGATTGTCTCTAAGCCGTAGGTGAACAGCTCATTTCGTGAGCGGCTCCAGTCCGCAGATAAGGCACGTACTAGACTCTATAGTTGAGTGTTTCGAACCCCTTTCAGCCACAGCCAACACATGAACCACTGCTAGGGGCAAAATTAGGGCCTGCCTGTAGGAAACAGAGTTCTTTATATCTACGCCTGATCCCTTTGGTGTGTTATTAGTGGAAGAAATACTGTCGCTTATACCGAAATTAAGTTGGTGTTTCGGTGGGAAAGGCTGTTGAATGATTATGTTTGATACCCTCGGGAAATAATCAGGAGAAAGTATACATGAAAGCTAACTTGGTAGTGTGAATCTACATCGCAACCGAGTACATTGTCATTACAGCGACTCTGTAGGCTGTAGCCCTCCTTCATGTTGTGGCGTCGGTGCCGCCAGTTAAAGTCAAAATCTTGACTACTTGTCAGTGTCAAAAGCCAAATGGGGAAATAAGGTTCGCTATAGTTGAAGGATGCCCTTCATGTGATTTCATCACGAGGATAGTATATAGGCCCGGCCAGTTGAAGGCAAAGAGTTCCCACTCCCTCCCAACCCAGCCAACGCAGCCCAGACTCAACTACTTTTATGCAAATTGACCGGAAAAGTACCTACCTAAGCCAAATGACTCCCGCAAAGACAGCCGAACAATATCGCAATGAGCTCATGAGCTCATTCGAGAAGTGAGTCACTATTACCATACCGAGAACGAGATCTGAAGTGACACCATAGGTTATCTAACTACTGAATCATTAGACTCTATCGCGAAGGAACCTATTGAATCCAACCAGGCCTGACAAAACTCTGGTAACAGAAAGGCAAAGCCAGTGTCATCGACTTCAAGGATGTCGACCCGCTTGCAATCAAGATGATGGTAGACTACTTTTACCATCTCGATTACCCGTACCAGCCGCCCGGTCCGCCGCCGCCGTCCGTAAACCGTGAGACCCTGATTCACGTCAAAGTGTACGCTCTGGGTGTGCGATACAGCATTGGCGGCCTCAAGACTGTGGCTCTCCGCAAGTTCGATCGCCAGGCATGGCAATACTGGGCCACGGACGAGTTCCGGCAGGCGATGGAGGAGGTTTATACGTCCACGGCCGCGCAGGATCGTACCATGCGGGATATCGTCCTCGAGATCTTTGACACACATTCGGAATTGTGTAGTCGTGAGGCGGTAGGGGAGGTTCTCAAGAAAGTACCGGGCCTGGATTATGAACTGCACGTAATGTTTCGCGAGAGACTTTGATCTGTACATAATGTTTCGCAAAAGGATGGATCCGAGTGAAGGTTATTATTGAGTTTCTAAAATGCAATACTGCTAGAACTTGACATTATGGATTCGTCCCTAAGGTAGCGTAGCATCCTTGACATTGCAGATGTCAAAACGTGCGCCCTATCATATCTGCCAGTGATGATGAACCCCACAACTACCTTAGTTGAGCAACATCCGCGGAGCATCGTAGTGACTCTGTCAGACCTCCTCACCATACACTCTAATTATCGTCAAAACCAGCTGAATTAATTGATTATAGTCAGAAACATTCATCTCAAGCTTTTGGACTAACCGGTTGGTCAAAGTCAAAGAACAATGGCGCCCTCCTCTGAATCAGTGAAGCTCGACTTCATCACCCTCGACGTCTTCACCGACACACGTTTCCTCGGTAACCCGCTGGCGGTAGTCTTCATCCCGGCATCGCAGCGCAGCCGCGTCAGCCAAGAAACCAAGCAGCGCATCGCGCGCGAGTTCAACCTGTCCGAGACGGTGTTCCTGCACACGCTCGACCGCGAGCCCGACACGTCCACTGCAACACGGGAGATGATCATTTTTACCATCGACGAGGAGCTGCCCTTCGCCGGCCACCCGACCATTGGCTCGGCCTACCTCGTGCTGCACCACCTGGGCTGGGGCCACGTCGACACGCTGCTGACCAAGGCTGGGCCGATCCGCATCGCCGGAAGTGGCAGTAGTGTGAGGGCGACTATCCCACACGCCGTGCATATCCATCAGCAGACGCTGGGGGATGTTGTTAGGATTGGAGGTTCTGCTGCTGGTGCCATTGTGAAGAAGGCGCTCTCTGACGACCCGGCAATCAGCGCGGCGGAGCTGGCGGCGCCCGTGGTGAGCATCGTCAAGGGCATGACTTTTGTGCTGGTGCGCCTGCCTAGCCTGGAGCACCTCGCGAAGGTCACGACGGCCAAGGGCCTCGATTTTAGCCAGGTGGACGGGCTGCTGCTTGACAAGGGCGAGTGGGAGAAGAGCTTTATCTCGAGATACTACTACGTTCTAACTGAGGCGGAAGCTTCTGGAGATGAACCACAGCAGAAATGGGTGATAAGGACGCGCATGGTGGAGACGGGATCCGAAGATCCGGCAACGGGAAGCGCGGCGTGCACGCTGGCGAGCTATCTGACTATCAGGAGCGGAAAGCCCCCGGTTGAGAGCGCCCGGTTTAAGATTATACAGGGTGTAGAAATGGGACGGCAGAGTGAGATTGTGGTGGACGTGACTGCGCGGGTGGAAGAGGAGACCGGGGAGGTCGGGGTCAAGGAGATCTTTCTTGGGGGGACAGCGGTTGTGGTGATGAATGGGTCTATTTCGGCTTGAAACCCGAATTCTTTGGCATGTATTAGATCTAATCTTTATGTGCAAAATGAGTGATGACGCTTGGATCTTAATTAGCGAGTGATATTAATATTCTAATATCATTTCATTATATTAGACTTTAAAAAGTTTGATCGAAGCAATGGAGTCGAGTGTTGGGCGATGCTTCAGGCGGTGATGTCAGATGATTGGTGGCCCTACAAAAAAGTGGGTGTGCTCTGCTGCCTGACGCTTGTGAGGTCCGTGCCTTGGCCGTTCAGCCTCCACCCAGCCAGCACTACAGCGACTGTGGAAAAAGTTGGAGCACTGAAGTCGCGACGCAACGCGATTTGGACAACCATCACAACCATTCCGACAACCATCACCACAATTCTTGACCAGCATTCTATAGACGCAACACACAGCCCAATATGCTTTGCGCACGTATGTTTCCTGCCATAATTGAACCCCCCACTCGATAGCACGCTGACAATTGATGCAGTATCGGGAGAGGTTCCCGAGGAGCCTGTCGTCTCTAGGAAAACAGGTCAGTCGCAAACTACGGATGATTGCGCATTCGGTTCCAGAGCCCACGCTAACGTCTGCTCTATCTGCTAGGCACCGTATTCGAGAAGCGCCTGATTCTCAAGTACATCGAGGAGAACGGAAAAGAGCCCGGCACCGACGACGAACTCGACCCCGAAGACCTGCTCCCACTCAAGTCCAGCCGCCTTGTCCGGCCACGACCACCTACATTCACATCCTTGCCCTCATTACTGAAGGCCTTTCAGGACGAATGGGATGCGATCGTACTGGAATCATATAACACAAGGGAACAGCTCGCCCGGACGAGGGAGGAGCTCGCCACCGCTCTCTACCAACACGATGCCGCCGTCCGGGTTATTGCCCGCCTAACCAAGGAGAGAGACGAGGCACGTGAAGCGCTGTCCAAGGTCACCGTTACGCCCACTGCTGCTGGCAATGGTGGCAGCGACGCCATGGCTGTCGACAACTTGACACTTTCCCAAGAGCTCCAAGACCATGTGGACGAGCTGCAACAACAGTAGGCTACCCCACGCATTACATTTGTGTCACCATGGAACGATGCATGCTGACAGTTTCAACAGACTAACAAAGGGCCGTAAGAAGCGTCCAGTGCCCTCGGAATGGGCTACCTCAGACTATGTGGCCGCTTTGGAATCGACAGCGTCTACGGAATTGTCTATCTCCCAGACCAGCACCCTGACCATCCAGTCGGAGCACGCAGTCATCGGCAGCTTAGATGGCAAGGTGGATGTTTACTCACTCGAAGCGAACAAGGTGGAGCGCTCGCTCGACATTGGCGAGCCGGTAACAGCAACGGCTTGGGTCGAGAACAAGGTCTTCACGGCGACATCCAAGGGTACAGTCAAGGCGTATGTCAGCGGGGAGGAGAAGACGTCATTCCATGCGCACGCCGGTCCGGTGACAGGACTTTCGGTCCACCCGGGCGGACGAATTGTCGCATCTACCGGGGTGGACAAGAGCTTTGTCTTCTACGACATAGAAACCCTGGCGGTGGTGTCGCACGTCTACACAGATACTGGTATATTCCCTTTTCTCCGCTCTTCTTTCGGTGTAAACGTGCTGACACCTTCCTAGCTTTGACCGCCTGCGCCTTCCATCCCGATGGCCACCTGTTTGCTGCGGGTACCCAGTCAGGAGACATCAAGGTCTTCGAGACCAAGACAGGTACGCTGGCCGCCACCTTTAGCCTTGGACCAGCAGTTGAGTTGCTCGTCTTCTCCGAGAATGGCTTCTGGTTTGCTGCAGCTGGCAAGGGACAGCCTGCAGTGACGATTTTTGATCTCCGCAAATCTGGACAAGCTGCGCAGGTGAAGGAGCTACAAACGGGCGATGTACAGTCGCTGTCGTGGGATTTCACGGGCCAGTACCTGGCTACAGCGGGCTCGAGTGGAATCACGGTTCAACAATACCTCAAGAGCTCGAAGGCCTGGTCAGAGCCTCTACGGACCGCCGCGCCCGCGGTTGCCATTCAGTGGGGGCCCAAAGCAAAGTCGCTGGTGGCGGTGACAAAGGAGGGCACGGTATCGGTACTGAAGGCCACAGAATGAGGACGCGACACGATGGCTCATGAGGCAGCGGAAATGAGGACATTACCGGAGCGGAAAATTCTAGATCTCCCATGTGGGAATGCGAAGCAGCTTGTATAGTATTTTTTATGGATGGTTTAGGCGAAAATAGAACTTTGATACCTAGCTGAAGTATTGTAATCCCGTATGCTGCTTTCTTCTAGACTTTCTCTCAGCCCTGGGGTCAATCCGGCGGTATCCACCAAAACATGGCTGACTCGGAGGTCAACCAGCACCATTCGGAATGTCCCATGCTTGGACCGGAGCATTCTAATGCCAAAGTCTTTTTCGTCAGAAGAATTTTGGATGACCCAAACGACTCGTCTTCGGGGATTACACATCAGCATCCAGTCGTTTCTTCGCCATTGTACGAGACGAAGAATCATTGGATCGCCAAAAGTTCAAAACTCCCAAGATGATCTAGGCTTCCCGCAATTCGAATCCGGACCGTCGGCACCAAGGACAGCTGCCAAGCCGCTCTGCAGGTCTCGCTTATCGGGCATACAGCCAATAAAACACCGCCCGCAGCTGTCAGCCACAGTCCGATGTTCCACGTCATGTGGCGCTTGCCTTTCAGCCGGCCAGTCAGTGAAATGTGGAATGTCAGGGCGCGCGATTCGCCCCGGGGCGTGAACAGTCTTGCGTGTTTGTGTTGTTGGTGGATAGCCAGAGCGGCAAAAATTGGGCCTAAACTCCGACAAACGCCATCAACAGCCCGCAATTCCACTCCAGGTCCCGTTAGCCAGGATTTCCGAGATCATTATTCCATCCGACCCAACACCGTAACAGACAAACAACACCCTCCGACCCACAATACGGAGTTGCACCAATTCATCGCTCACCTAACACCTTCTCGCCCTTTTCCCCGTCTTCCTAGCAGCGCTTTTGTTTCATACTTGTCGGACCACTCGAGACGACAGCGACGAGCCACGGAAGCGATAAGCCGAGGCCCCAGCGAGCGTGTTGCGAACTCGGTGGAACTGCACTTACTCGGCCGTGCTCTCATTCAACCGGGTTATTCAGCTGCCATTCACTGTCTGCACACGTTTTTGCGGTTGCCGGAATTCACGAGGTCGTGGTGAAGGGGATGTGCTTGATCGCGGCATAGGCAGCGCGGCGCCCCTTGCGAAACAAAGCAAGGATAAACAATGGAATATATAGACGACTTCGGTTTCGTGGACGAGGAATCTGCTGGCAATTTTGACCCATCATCACCGTTTGGGGAGGGCCCTGACCACTGGATTGGGTCGTCGTCTCCGCAACCCGAGGACGACGACGCGGACGAGAATAGCAACGCAGTCGACCACGACGTAGACGTCGAACTTGAAGACCACCAGGACGATCACGACGAAGAAGACATCTTCCCAGGAGTTTGGGACGAGGACCAAGAAGAGAGAGACATACAGCTGCTCTACACGGCGGACCGCTATTCGGACGACGACGACCTCGAGATAGTGGAGGATTGGGACGACGCCCCCGGAAACACCCTTCTCGACCCTTTCGCCCACATCTCCAGTACCCCGCAATCCATCGATCATCTGGAAGTGCCCTCAACGTCTGCTTCGGGTGACAACAGTGGGCACACTTCCCCCATCGAACTTATCGACGACGTCGACGGTGCGATCGCAGTCGACGACCTCGAGCAGCGCTTCAACTCCTTCCGCGACGAACTCAACAGTCTCGACCAGAGCCGCGCTCGTATCGCAGACGCGGTGAGCCAGCTCAGAGAGATCGAGGCCGAACAGCGGCGGTTTTGGGAACGCGAACTTAACACCCCGGGGGCCCGCCATCGCAGTCCGATAAGGGCAGAAAGGGCAACGCGCCATCACCCGTACCGGATGCCGCTGCAGAACCATCGAAGACAGTCGCAGGACAGCAACAATAACATTTCACGGACCTTTGACGAACTTGTGGAGTTGGAGATGGAGGTGAGGCCGTCTTTAGGGTCAGCTCGGCGGAGCGCGAATACTCCAGGCCTTACACGGACAGCGCCCGGAGCAGCAGCAGCGCAGCCAGAATTCATTGATTTGACTGAGGAGCCAGACAGTCCGGTGCAGGGCAACAATGCACGGACACGGCCAAATCCCCCAAGCTTTCCGCTCGCTCTCCCGTCAACCACAACCTCGCAACATCGCAACCCACGGAGACAAATGTCGCTCAACCACCGGACCCCCTCGTTAACGCGCAGCGACGGCAGCGTGCTTATAGGTGGCGCGCCGGTCATTGATCTTACGATGGACGATGACCCTCCGCCCGCTGCCGCGGGGCAAACGTCACAAAACTCCCGCGCTGCGCAGCATGCAGATCGTTTGGCACGCGATCGTGCACCGCGTGATATAACCTCCCAACCGGCCGAGGTCTTTGACCTGGAAGATGAAAACGTGTGGTTGGGGGTCCTCCGGCAGTTCCCTGGGGGTTCCCTCATGGCTGGCGGCCTCCGACTTTTCCAGCCGATGAGCGTATTCGGCCCCTCACGCGCTCATGTCACTCGAGAACCACGACATCGGGCACCAGACATGCCCAGCGACCCTCTAGCCGGAAACCTGCCAAACTTCAACTATCGAGCTAATGGCTACAATAACCTTGGTGCGCCGAAGCCTGTTCACGAGCCACCCCCGCCCGCCCGGGAGGGCTTCAGTCGAGCGACCGGGGAGGATCTGGCGTTTGTCTGTCCGAGCTGCCAGCAGGAGCTCGCGTACGACCCCGACGAGGACGATGCGAATGGACCACCTACCAAGAAGGTCAGGACTAGGAAGGACCGTGAAGAACATCACTTCTGGGCTGTTAAAGAGTGTGGACATGCAAGTTCTTTTTTTCTTTTGCCTTGAGCAACCCACTTGGCACATTTTTACTGACTTTATTCTTGCTCCAGGTTTATTGCAGGAGCTGCTACGAGAACCGCAAGCCGTTGCTGAAGAATATCAAGACTGGCTTTCGCACGGACCCAAAGGAACCGCGCAAGGTCTTTTGTGCTGTCGATGGCTGCAAGACCGAGATCTTGGCGAAACCTGCTTGGGTCGGGCTCTTCCTTTGATGATTTCGCTCTTCCGTTTCGCGAGAACTATGGGGGCTGCACACTTCATCGGGCTAGAGTCATGGGCGTGGTCATGCATCTGGGAGTGCTATATCTTGACTCGTGGTAGGGTCGGTTGCTAATTGGGGGTAAAGAAGTGCTGGTGGCGCACGTGATTCTCGACTCATCCTTAAGGCTGGACATAAGAGGATTGCAGGTGTTGTTATGGCACGGCCACATGCTTTTACGGAGGTCGTCTTTGACCATGTATTATTGCTTTGCATTAGCGGGCGTTGGTATGCTGGCTGCTTTTCGCTTCGCTGGCTTTGGTGCCTGGTGCTAGTTAGGCGGATAGGGAGTGTTCGTTGACTGCCCGAGCGTGTACTGGAGTAAGTAGTGAGGAATCTGGCTCTTAGTCGTCTTTATAGCGTTTCTACCTCATTTCCTTTGTTACATTCCCAGCGCGCGCTGCGCAGGATGGGTTTATCCATGTACTTATCTATATAGGTACACACCAAGGATCCGGTCATTCTCCCACAATATCGATTCCTCATATAAGGGGATGGTTGTACATTGTTGTACCATGTTTACTATACTTTGAAGGTTTGTTACTATGTCCCAGACCTTTCCTCGGTTCAAATCTTCCTCTTGCCTTGCTAACTGACCTCTCGTACGCGCCCTGAACTGATTACCATGCACATAATCAAAGAATCGCAGCAGGTGATCATTAAGTTGGGGGAGGTAGGATATCATAGTATATTTATTTGTTGAAATGCTATGTCTAGCAGTGAATACTATCCACTCTTCACTCCTCGGAAATCCACAAACGCTCAGTCCAGATTGAAACTAAGCTCTCACCCCCGAGACGACCCAAAATATACTACAGTACTAACGATTAATATCCCCGTTCTCGGCGCCAGAGGAGTCGGACGCGGAGAAGAACTCGACAAGTTGTTCTGGTTCTGCGGCCCTGGTCTTCTTGGTTTTGTAAAAGAAAATCGCTCTCGGAGCTGGGGTTGGTACCACAGCCAGGCTGCTTGGTTCTGGAAGTCTGCGCTCCTGACATCCGTAAGGGACTCCTTCTTGGGCTTGTAAAGGACTCCTTCGGAGGTGCTGGGGTCGCACCCGGGCTCCTTGTATTGATACGTCGTGGCTCTGTTTAACAGCCGCGTTGTTGAGGGATTCACGACCTGGCAGTGCCTAATTCAAGATAATCAACTGTTCGGATCCTCAAGGGGCGTCGAGACATGATGTTCGCCAACTAACTAGATATGTAGTCTAGGTCTACAATTAGGTTTCTGCTTGTGAAACCCGAGCTGGAAACACCGGGCCCGATCTTTGGCTAGATAAGTTGGTAAGTAATTGACCCTAGTATGTTGAATAGACAACTAACTTCCTTACCTAAGGTAGGTATCAACCAAGTTAAGAAAACGAATCGACACATCTCACCCACCCATCTCCTCTATTGATAGGCATTGCCTATTGATATATGAAATCAACAAGGCTACCAATCACTGATTGACTCATAATCTGAGAATGACTGACGACCCCATGTCCATTCCGCCTCACAGGTTTTTTTGGGGTCGATCTTGTTGGCTCATCGGTCTCGAGGCACGAAACGACTGGACAGAAATGAATGTGCATTATGCACAAATACCTTTGTTCAGCCTCTTGGAAGTGACAGCGCATAATAGGGTGCCCCACACAGGGGCATTGTTTCGCCAAGTGACTCGTGAGTCGGGCGTAGCAAAGCAACGCGGGGCACGTCAGCTCTATCAATCCTTGGCCAGGCGACTGGAGGCCTGTCTGCCTAATTATTAAACTAACCGACCTTGTTTCTGTACCTGTGAACCAATTGCCACTCTCAGCAACTTTCACACCTTTACTCAACAACGTTCGGGAGAAGTAGTCGATCCGACTTGTTTGCAAGTTGATATTCAGACTGGAGCATTAGGTTTCGTCCATTAGATTCCGCAGATCCTCGTCTGGTTGAAGTAACAGGCCAGCCAGCCAAGAGCTGGGTCGGCTCTATTGAGGCCCAACTCAACTTCACGGGCAGACAGGAAACGCGTGCGTCGTGGACAAACAAAACCATGAGTCGGTACGAGCGCCACCCTCAGGACGGTATCGGTACGAGTGGTAGCAGCAGTGGTAGTGGTCAGACCCGTCGTTATCAAGACTACGATCATCCGCGCTGGGATAACAACGCGCCGATATATCGCGACCATGGACCACGTCGTTCGCCAACAACAGCTGGAGGCGGTGGTGGCTATCATTACGATGGAGGAAGACCAAGAGCCAGAGACAGTGATCGCGATCGTCGAGACAAGGACAGATTCCGAATGACAGACCGAGAGCGCGAGAACCTGAAACAACGGCTCAGCGTCCCGCCGGCGCAGCAGCAGCAGCAGCAGCAACGAAACCATCTGGGACGCACGAGATCGCTATCCCTTTCGCGCAGTGGGTCGTCATCGAGGGACTCGTCACCTGAAATTACTGACAGGCGGCGATATCACAACAGCGAACATCAACATCATCATCAGAACGACAAATGGGATTCACACCGGCGCCCCCGACGTGACGAGGATCGATTTTATCTGACTCCTCCTGTTCGCCAACACCCGCAGAGGCCGCCGTCGGTGCCGGCAGTCAGGTATTATCATGATGAGCGGCTGAGTAGTTTGTCGAGTCCCGAGATGACGCCGATGCCGCTTGTGTCGTTGTCAAGGAAGCCAGGATCAAGATCGCCTCCAGCTTTAGCTCGGGATGAAATTGGGGGTGGCGGTGACGATCTTGTTACCAGATTTGATCGTGGGTTTCGTCTTGTTGAGCGGCCGTCGCGGCTGCACCACAGTGATGATGATGTTGAGAGGATGCTGCCGCTGTCTGAAGCTGACTCGATGCGGGATTTGAGGTTTGGACTGCAGAGGATGAGTACGGATCTTGGTGGTCCTCCTGGGCCGAGGATCGTGAGGAGGTTGCCGTCTCGGAGCGCGAGTATCGATGGCCGGAATGCGGTTACCGTGAAAAGGAGGTTAGGTCCGAGGTCCATGACACCGCCGTACTCCCGCCCGCTCAAGCCGCAGTACACACAGGTCCACGTCCTGATCCTCACCTGGATCTTCCACGACCTGAAGCAGGCGCCCTACACTGCGCCACCGGCGAGCGAGTACACCTCGCTTGAGGACGAGACGAGGCGGGTGCGCGACACGTTCGAGAGCTTCGGGTACAAGGTCCGCGAGTTCCTGATCCCGATGCGAAGCTCGACCGAGTACCTGCGGTCTAAGCTGAAACAATTCACTCGCCTCGCAGCCGACGACACGCTGCTGATTGTGTACTACCACGGCCATGGATGTTTGGATGACGACAATGAGCTTGTGTTTAGCAGTCACGAGCATCCATCCGATCCTGTGTGGTCTCAAAACGCAGCAGCGGAGATGTACGCTGCGTTGATGAGCGGTGACTCATGCCCTGCCCACGGCCGACATGCCCAGTATCAAAATCTCGTCAAGAAATAGTGAGTATTAATCAACCTTTATCCCACATATATGCCGAAAAGATTCTCTGAATTGTGACGCTGACATAATATTAGCGAACGGTACCGCCCCGTAGCTGAAGTAAAATGGGAAGAGATCCGGCCCACCGTCCTCGGGGCTCCGTGCGATCTGCTCTTGATCCTCGACTGCTGCGCCGCGGGCGGAGCGAACCTGGGGCACGTCAACTGGCGGCCACCGCCGCAGGCGGAGGGCTACACGAAGCACCTGTTCGCCGCTTGCGGGTTCGAGTCGTTCACGAGCGACGACATGACGGCCGCCATGTGCGAGGTGCTCGACGAGTGGGCGCCCGATCTGCACACTTCGCCGCGGCCGTCGCCGTTCTTGACCACCAAGCGGCTGCACCAGATTATGGAGGAGAAGCTGCAGAAGGACTCTGTCGGGTCGCAGCCCATCTTTAAGCAGCTGCTGCCGCACGACCCGGAGCAGTACATTACACTGCCGAACCTGTTGGATCGGAACCTTGACGGGAGGGGGAGGAGGGGGTATTTCCTGGGTTGAGGATAATACCACCAGGCTTCCGGATTACTGGGTTTTTCTTCTTCTTTTGTGATATCTGATTTGATTATAGCCGGGGTATTTTAGAGGTATAATCCGCTTATCTCGGAAGGGGTGTTTCTCCGCCCAAGCGGTCACGATTGATACTTTATGAGCTGGATATGATGGAACGTATTTTCACTGAGGTTTTGGGCATGGAGTTCATAATATCATATATGGCTGCACCAAGATAGGTGGGTGTACAGTATTGCTGAGATGATAGGAGAACTGGAATCATACAGAGTCTTTGTAAATAAACCCCCTATCCTATCCAGCCTCGAACCAACTGGACTTAGTCGAGACAAACTACGTTGACAACGCTTGACATCGCTTGACAACGAGCAACCGGCCTCCTCCAAATGTGAAAGAGGTCTGGCCCTAACCCTGCCGGTCTTTTCTTCTTGAACCACCGCAGCGACTGACTCGAAGTTGTCTCCATCCAAAGCGTGCCGGATGGAACTGTACCCAGGAGAGTCTCCACACTTGGACCGGGTGAATTAGCGAGCTCTTCATAAATGGTATCGATCCTCTGTGGCGCAATTGGCTAGCGCGTCAGACTGTTAATCTGGAGGCTGTAAGTTCGACCCTTACCGGAGGAGAAAGAAAACGTGGTGATCTTCTTTTGAAGGTTCTTTTTGTCATTTTATCAACGACAGAGAGTGGGGATCTGTCTAGTGGCTAGCGAGTCAGTCGTCTTATTTTTCTGGAGGTTGTAAAGTTTAATCGACCGTTGCCCAAAGAGTTGGTCGATATCATGTCCGTGGTGGCATTCTTTTTGCCGTCTTTCATGATGATCAAGAGCAGCTGGTGCCTGTGAGCTACCGGAATTTGAAAATCAGGAAATGTTCATAGATAATACGATGTAGATAATTATCATGTGATCAGTCATGATATGCTACAAAGTTACAAGTTTTGATGGAAAGATCTAACCGTACAAGCCGGAGGTTGGTTGAAAGAGTCGAGCAGGAAGAACTGACTATTGCGTTCTCGTCAAATATGCTCAGATCCGCCAGATGAACTTCCTTTCTTTCATCTCGAGTCTTATCAAGTACGATCCCCTTCTCTCTTATGACGTCGATGAACAAGCTACTAGTCATTATTAGCATTAAACTTACCAGGTAATGTTGAGGAACTCCAGAATACGGGGTGCTCACTATTGCAAATGGCCGAAGTTTGTTGGCTTATCTTTCCGGAAGCCAGTGCGTCAGCGATACCAACACGAGCCGGCTATTATGAATCAAACGCCGTCAGATCTGGTCACGCGCGCCATCAATGTAAGTGACAAACTGACAACCACACCGGATATGAATTTAGTTGCTCCATGTGGGTAAGTGATAAAGGTTATACAAGGTGGTGACATTGTGGCTAGCCCCGACTGCCATTCTCTTTTTGAGATCCTCGGCTCCTTGAAAATCGTACGCCAATTTGTCTTACAATCTAGTCTTCTTCCTCGATAACATCCACACATTACATTATATTCTCGCCCCCGCCTCGATGAAGATGGAGACCAATAAAGACGCCCCGTCTACCTTTGCGCCGCCAACCAGATGCCCCAACGAATCCGGAACGGAGAGTCCAATATTCTCGGATAGAAACCCTGATTCTGCCACCCAAGGCTCCAAGGGAGCCGAAGGACATGGTGAACCGGAGGAAATAGATGCGGTACATTGGATCGCTCAGGGAAAGCAGGATGAGATGGAAGACTCGGGCGGTGTCCAATCTGGCAAGCCTGCCTCTACGTCCCCAGCCCGCCAAGGTATGACCAGTGAAATGCTTTCAGCGGAGCCTGTTGTTAATATCTTCTAGGTTCTTCATCTTCGATACCTTCAAGACGACCTAACACGATGAACCTTGAGGCAAATAAGCGGCAGGCACCGAAGAAGGAACGCAAAGATCACACCAACGAGCCGGTACCCAGGATCGGACCCAACCTGCCAGCCACAGCTCCGCGTGTTTTCGAGTGGCTAGATTCCACTGAATCCAATTTTGCACTACTCTTCGACCATACCCAGGATGACAACAACAGCGAGTATAGTGGTGATGGCGACAACACCAACAACAATTACAGGTATCACAGCGGCCACATGGACGACGAAACCCACAGCCCACGCGCCGCAACACTGACACCCTCTCCCACTCTTCTGGCACATGATGCCTTCCAACCCGAATACAAGATGACGCACACCCTCCAGAACTGGCAAACAGAGGAACGGACTTTCAAGCGCACGCTCACGGCCTTTTCTTGCGATTCGAGCGGGAAAAAGCTGACCAAGTTCGTCTCGGGGACAGCCGGGAAAAGCCTCCAGCGGGTCCATATGCCGTTCTCGGCGTTCCGGTACGAAGTTCAGCGGTACTGCAGTAGGTATGTTGACGGCTACGATTTATCGAACGTGTTCACGAGATACCAGGCGCCTGCGCTGACGGTTGCTGCTGCTACTACCGCTGCTGCTCCTGCTGCTACTACCGCTGCTGCTCCTGCTGCTACTACCGCTGCTGCTCCTGCTGCTACTACCGCTGCTGCTCCTGCTGTTTCTGCTGCTCCTGATGATCATTCCCTTCATGATTCTTATAATGATGATGATGATCAAAGCTCGCCTGGTTCGTGTGGGTGTAGTGAAGGGCTGAGTTGTGCGCTGGCGGGCAGCAGTAGCCGCAAAGAAATATACAGAAAGAGGCGGAGGGCGTCAATAATTCCTACGCCAACACTGTCGCCGCTTGACGGCCCTACCGAGTTGGACAGCAACAGGGACGAGGCATGGAAACAGTGGATAATGACTCCGCCATTGACCCCCCTAAAGCGTCCCGAGTTGATGCCCCTGTGGACGCGATTGGTGCGGAGGTCACCGTCACCGGATAAGGGGAAGGGAAAGCGTCCCCAGGGATTATTACCACGGTCTGAGAACTACCAGTCCAAGACCACAGGAAATAATGCCAAGCTTGCCCCGGTGGCCGATTTACTTGCCGAGCAACAGGACGTGTTTCTATCACCTAGGGCAGTCAAGGAACAGAAGAAAGGCCTGAGCTGGTTCCACTTGCCAAACCTCGACCTCGACGGCTCCGGATTCGACCCATTCAACGACAAGCAGGAAGCCCCCCATCTCACAAGGTCATCATCATCAGCAACCGTCGACGAATACGTGCCTACAAAGTCATCCACAACTCCCCGAACACACACCTCGACAACGGCAAGTACCCCACAGTTGCGGCCGGCACAGCCCGTCCCGACTGTGACGATAGAACAAGAAGCCGTGATAGCGGAGGCGGTGCACATGGCTACGGTGGCGCTTCGTGAGTTGCGGTGTACATTGGAACTGGTCGGCAGAGGGTGCTGCGAATCTTGGGAAGAGAAAACCAAGCGAAAAGCGTGCATGCTTTCCGAGAGGTCGATGTCTAACCGTGACGACCTGATCACAGCCACCATCTCGGTGCTGGAGGAGCAGACTGCTGCGATCGCGGCAGTGCTTGATGGACGACCGGTTGTGGATCAGTGTGGCGCCAAGGAAATTTCTGATCATCATCATCATCGTCATCATGGTGGACATCATGGGAAGGGGAATCATGTGGATGGCAATGTAAATAAGAAAGGGTGGAGACTGAGTCGTTTGAGGTTGCCTGATACGATTGTTGGCATTTTTTCACGCTCGAACCCATTCATAAGCCAAAACTGAAGTCAGCCGATCTGTTCTGACTTGTAAGTGTCATGACAGGATGCTACAGGAAAATTTGGGTGTCATGGCCGAAGCTTATAGCGCATCACATACGTCGTGTCCAAACCTTACAGTGGCCAGCTTGTGACAGTACGTACCTACCTAGGTACGGTGGCCAGATTTAGGTCTATATCTAGACAGGCCCCCCCCCCCCCCCCCTCCTCTGGCAAACCATAGATTTTCCCTCAATCAAGCAAGCAGTTCATTGATCACCCTGACTCGTACCCTCAGTTCTCACCCTTATTTTCCTCCTTTCCTACAACAATGATATATGGCCAGAACGAGGCATTGGCCTCCCAGCGCGCGGTCATGGAGCGGGCCTTGCAGGCCATGTTTGCTGGTCTGAACGTTCGAGAAGAACAACAACGACAAACACAAGCCCGTCTGCCGCAGCACCCTCATCGGTATCAGAGCCCTGATCCGTATGATGCGGCTCCGGCTCCGGCTCCGGCTAGCACGTGGCCGGCTCCCGACGATGGTCAAGGCCGGAGCAAGCCTGCACTGCAACGTTTGCAAGATTATCAGATGCAGCTGATGCTTCTCGAGCAGCCGAATTGGAAGCGACTCATGCAGGATCCTCAACACCCAGACTATGTTTATGGCCAGGTCTGGGATGCACGATTGGATGAATATCAGAGGCTGTTGATGCAGCTCGAGCAGGAGAAAGAGGAGCTATCCCGGGAACTAGAGGAGCTAGAGCTGAGGGTTCAACAAGAACAAGCCCATCCGCAACACCATAGTCATTGTTTTTACGGTCCGGCTCTAGCTCCCGGCAATGGCCAAGGCCAGAGCAACCACCGTGCACTGCAAGAATGTCAGAGGCAGTTTACCCTGCTGACACAACTCTATCGACATGCACAAGACCAGCTGGGCAAGCTGTTACTGTGGAGGGCTCCTTGATCATATGCTTTATTTCCCCACCACTTCTTTATCGGGCTTGGTCTTGCTTTCAGTCGCTCGCTTGGACCATCATACTTTGCAACACACCTCTTTCATTTCAGATATTCTTTAGATCTTCTCTCTTCCTTTTCTTGCTAGAGTATGCTGTTCAAATATAATAGATGTTGAACTAGCGTCTGTTACACCCCTGCAGGGACACCAGTTACATAGCAGCCAGGAAACACACAACTGACAACAGGGTAGAAACGAGGAACGAAGGGATCAATGCGTATCTAATTATGCACAAGAAAATCATGTATATATAAGAGGGTCGGGACAAGCAAGCAGGCGTATGAGTCCGTATTCCACATGTAAGGCTGTTATGCTCCACGCGTCAAGATCTCGTAAACGGACCAATCAGATAGCCAATTAGTCATTGTTCGAACGGGATTCGCATTCAAAATTGACCCGCCCCGACGGGATTTAGCTCATCCCCTTTCCTCCGGTCGGCCGCCTTCCCAGTCCTCAGGATACGGCACAGCAAACAAGCTGTTTGAGATGGGACTTCATATGCCCACCTGTTCCTGAATTCGGATTTTTTTACGCATTTCTTTTCTCTTTGTACGGGATTTAGACACGGAACAGGGAATTCCAGTCGTTCTGCTAGCGCCATCTCGAACTGCTGAGCTACTAATTTCCGGATATCGATCAAACCTCTGACTCGAACCCCGAGCCGAGCCATGTCGGCCGTGTATCCAAGTGCAGTGAACGGAGCTGGAGTTGGCGCGACCTCGTATGGCCGGGCGTGTACCAACTGCGCCAAAGCTAAATGCAAGTGCATTCTTGGACCTACTGCCGGAAGCGTTTGTGAGAGGTCGGTTGGTCGATCCAAGACTTCTTATTATGTACACAACACATTCTCATTCTCACATATTACGATACTCTAGATGCATCCGGCTCAAGAAGGACTGTCAACCGGCGCCCAGTGTCCGCAGGAAGCCTGGCCGAAAGCCCGTGTCAAAGACGGCGCAACTCCAAGTCAAACTGGACGACCTCGTTGCCCTGCTCCGGTCGGCAGCCGCCACAAACGGCACTGGGAGCTCGGCCGATGCGCTACTTGAGCACGCCCAGTCGATATCCCAGGCTGCTTCGACTAGAGGCGGCCGCTCAGAGCAGTCCGTCTCACCATCCACAACCGGACATGTTCCTTGCCTTGGTGGAGTCGACGACGGTCTGACCGAGCCGTCTTCAGAGCCTACTACGAGCCCAGAGACTACCCACAGCCAGCACAATGGGCAGCCCGCTGCAACCATCTCTCAGTCTAATCACAACCATGCTGTGCCCATCTCCGCCACCCCACTCACCCACGACCCAGACCCGTACGACATGGTGTCCCACTATGAGGCCGAAGAGTGCCTTAACATGTTCCGCTCCCACAAAGTCAAGTACTTCCACTTTGTGCACATCCCCGAGTGCGTCACTGCCGCAGAGCTGCGGGAGGAGCAGCCGCTGCTATGGCTCAGCATCATGGCCTCCAACCTCAGGTCGACATCGCGCCAGAAGGCCCTTGGCAACCAACTGCGGGCCATCCTATCCGACAAGCTCCTCGTCCAGCACCAGCGCAGTTTGGACATCCTCCTGGCCCTCCTCAACTTCCTGGGATGGCTGACCTACCACCTCCGGCTCATCTCGAAGCCCTTCATCGGCATGTACAGTCACCTGGCGGCCGCCGTGATCCAGGACCTCGGCATCGACAAGTCGCCCCCGAAAGCAACCGACTCACCCCACCCTATGGCCTGTATGCGCTACCACGGGTTTGTGGTCAAGCACATGCCGTCAACGGTCCGGACGGTCGCGGAATGCCGGGCGCTGCTGGCGACCTGGCTCATCTCGGCCTCGATCGCGTCTTTCCTGCGGCGCCCGACCACGCTGTCATGGACACCTCACATGGATGACTGCCTGCGCGTGCTCGAGGAGCAGGCCGAGTCGCCGCTGGACGGCGTGCTGGTCCATCAAGTTATGCTGCAACGCATCGCAGACCAGGTGCCGGGTATGTCGGTGGCAGTGGATTCTTGTTCGACCATCAGCCAGATGAAGAATGCCTCGGAATTTCAGATCAGAGCGTTGTTGATCCAGTTGGACGAGGTTAAGCAGAAGCTACCGAGGGATTTACCTGATGATTGTAAGAACACTCGCACCTCCTCCTATTTACACCTCTCCTGGGACTTGGAGCAACGCTGACTTGAGGTAAGTGGCACTAATATGCCGTCTTCACGCCCTGCACAAGGAAGCCGAGATCCACGAACTGGCGCTCTACGCCTCCTCCTCGGCACAGCGATGCTGTGGCCACCCGCTCTCATGCAAAGACCCGCCCAATTTCACTCCCCAAAGTCCCCAGACTCCCCACGGCCCAGATCTGCAGAGAATCAACGCCCTCAACGCCTGCCTCAAGATCACGAAAACCTGGTTCGAGCTCATCCTCGCCCGGGAAGCGCGCAGTTTCCATCTGGTCTCTTTCACCATATCGGCGCAGATTTCTTATTTTATCGTCACCTTATACCGGCTGTCGACGCTCGATGATCCGTACTGGGACAAGGCTATGGTGCGGCAGATCATCGACCCGCTTGCGGTGCTCGACGCCTTCTGTGACAAGTTCTCGCTCGTTGCGGCCGAGGTCGGGATTGAGAACGAGAAGCCCGAGATGGACGTCTGGAGCGCTGGTGCTAGAGCACTGAAGAATCTTAAGTCTGTGTGGGAACCGGTCATACAGCGGGCGTTGCAGACGCAGCAGGAGCAGCAGCAGCAGCAGCGGCAGAAGCAGCAGCCTGGGGGCGGAGGAGGAGACTTTCTGTCTGCTTCTGGGGGAAATAGTAATGGTGATAGCTTTCAGCAAGGGAACGGGACGGCCACATCAACAGGAGAAGGATTACCGTCACAAATGACAGTAGATGCTACCATGGGGGATATTGGTGGTGCCGGTGGTGATGGGCTCTCCTGGGAGAACCTTGGGTTTGACACGATAACGGCGGATTCCTATGGGTGGATTGCCGAGATGTTTGCGCCACCTGGGTGGGATGCTGCTGCGCATTATCTGTACCAATAATGAGATGTGAGAGATTATTGTAATAGATAATTGGAGCAAAGGGGTTTCTAGGTTGGATAGGCAGGGATTCAAACTAATAAGGGATTGATTGATGGCTAGGCTTGGAAAGTAGAATGAAGAATTAGACTATAGATAGTAATGACTGCTGTGCCGCTTAGAATCGATGTTCGGTAACTGACCGACGCCTTTTTGTTTTGAATAAAGACAAGTAGTGTCCAATGGACTCTGAAGACACTTTCCAAAAAGAGCTCACAGCTGTTGATGCACAACTAACAAAACATAACCAGGCTTGAACTTCCAGCATGCAAATTCACTTGGAAGAAAGCAATGATTTACCAACTGTAAAAGAGAAATGAGGCTATTCCAGGACTTCCTCTTCAGAGTTGTTGTCCTCCTGCCAGTGAAGAGTGGTACTGGTGGGCGACAGCGACACTGAAACTCTCGGTGGGGGCCCTGCGCCGGCATCCCCTTTCAGCTCAAAAAAGGAGATGCCTGACTCCATATTTGACGAGCGGCACGGGACCGGCATTCGAACGGAATCCCGCTTCACAGAATTGCGGGTAGGCTCCGACGCGACCAGACAACAACCCATTTTATCGGTGATATTACCAACCAGATTTTGAACATTCTCGAAGTTCGGAGACTTTGGAATCATACTTAACTTAGGTAGGGATTTGAAAGGTGCGAGTGATGACACAAAAAGTCTTGGCCAGCCACCCGCCCATGCAGCCAGCCACGGTTTCGATCTCACAGCGTCAAGGCAGTATCGGTGTATCACCATCCCCTGAGTCAACATCAAACTTGACATCGACCACGCCTGCGGGCTAGCGCATTCGGGCTCCAACTTTCCGTTTTATTACACTTGAACTCCAACACAGCATAACTATTTCATTCCGACTTAGCAGCCTCTTATCTCCTGTTCAAACAAGACATTGTTGGATTGACCATGGCGCAAACACCGCCATTGGCTGCCGACCCGGAGACCATGAAGCCAGGATCAACAGCAGCTGATAGTAGCAACATGATTGCAAATGAGAAGACCATGACGACTTCAGAGGTCCATGCAGACACAGACACAGACGCAGCAGCACCCGAGAAGAAGAGGACCAGCGGCGATACTACCGACGTTGCCGAGGAAATCACCGCGGTCAACAACGACGACGAAAAGAAGGAAGGGAAATGGATCGAGGGCTGGGCGCTGTTCATGCTGCTGGGGTCCGTCACCATCGTCGTCTTTTTGATGCTGCTGGACATGACCATCGTCGGGACCGCCATCCCGCAGATCACCAACGACTTCCAGTCCCTCGCCGACGTGGGGTGGTACGGGTCCGCGTATAACCTCGCCAGGTACGTACATACTTAATGTCACGAAATGATGTTGACCGAACTGACATGATTAACTGAAACAGTGCCGCCCTCCAGCCCCTAAGCGGCAAGCTCTACACGCACTTCAAGACAAAATGGACCTTCATCGCCTTCGTCCTGATGTTCCTGCTTGGATCTTTATTGTGTGGCGTCGCCCAGTCCTCCAAGATGCTCATCGTCGGCCGCGCCGTCGCGGGCTTGGGAACCTCGGGCATCCAGAACGGCGGCATCACCATCATCTCGCAGGCGGTTCCGCTGCACAAACGTCCCACCATGATTGGTATCATCATGGGCTGCGGCCAGCTGGGCGTCGTTGTTGGCCCGCTTATCGGCGGTGCTATAACAGAGTACTCAACCTGGCGGTGGTGTTTCTACCTCAACCTGCCGGCCGGCGCGTTGGCCCTGGCGTTGCTGTGTCTCGTTACCGTGCCGGACAACTCGGCGAAACAAGAAGAAAAGAATACTGTGATGGGATATGTTTCGAAGCTGGATCTGGTGGGCTCGGTGATTTTCGCTCCCGCGGCCATCATGTTGCTCATGGCGCTCGAGTACGGCGGCCGGGATTATCCTTGGGGCTCGGCGACGGTTATCGGGCTTTTCGTCGGCGCGGCCGGCACGCTGCTTCTGTTTGGCTTGTGGGAGCACCGCAAGGGCGCCGACGCCATGATCCCGCTCAAGATGGCGGCGAAGCGGGAGGTCTGGACCAGCGCTGTGGTCGGCTTGCTCGTTATGGGCGGCTTGCTGCTTGTTCCGGGCTACTTCTTGCCCATCTTCTTCCAGAGCGTGGGCGGGCAGTCGCCGCTGATGAGCGGCGTGTTTGTGCTGCCGTCGATTCTGAGTAACTTGGTAATGGCCGTGCTGAGTGGTGTCCTGGTTGGTAAACTAGGCTACACTATCCCTTGGGTCCTCTTCTGCGGCATCGTCTCTGCCATCGGCAGCGGTATCCTTACAACGCTTCACCCAGACACGTCGCATGCCATGTGGGTTGGGTTCCTGATTGTGCTTGGCATCGGACGTGGTACTGCTCTGCAGATGCCGCTCATCTCGGTTCAGGCCATTCTCCCGGAGGACCAGATACCCACTAGCATGGCGCTCCTGATCTTCTCCCAGACCATCGGCGGCGCCATCTTCATCACCATCGCCAACACTATTTTCGCCAACAGCCTCGTCAAGAAGCTTGTCGAGTACGTGCCCGACATCGACGTCCCGCGCGTTCTCGCCGCCGGTGCGACTGGATTCACAAAAGTCGTCCCGGACGCACAGCTCCCCGGCGTGCTCAGGGCGTATGCTGATAGCATCGATTTGGTTTTCTACCTGCCCGTGGCGGCCGCCCTTCTCATCCTTGTGTTTGCCTGGGGCATGGGTTGGAATGATATCAGGGAGAAGAAAACGGCAGCGGAGAAGGAGAAGGCAGAGGTTGCTGCGGAAGGGGGGGTTGTGGGTGGTGGTGCGTCAGTTTGATAGTGGTGAGCGGTCATTAGTTTTTCTTCTTCTGATTTTGAAGACGTTTCTGGTTTATTCATGGTTAGGTTGGAGATCCTGGATATAGAAGATATAGCATGTCTGGCTGGATATTTACATTTGGGTAGCATAACTCGGTAGTCTTGCAAGGCCTTCCAGTGTGTATCATTACTAGTCAAACTGTTGATCATTTAGACTAACTTCATATCAAGATGAAGATGATCCCAGCCTTCATGTCGGAATTATTGTCAGTCCGTACACCGAGGTGCGGCAGGACTCGTCTGGTCTTAGCCTGTTAAAGGCGAAGACGCGGCAAGCAACAAATTAGGTAATTATATAACCGCGTTCCCGGAAAACGGCGTACCAACAAAGATGAAATCTGCCGCGGCCATTTCTTCCGGAACGGTTCCAGAGGCTTCCATACAAAGTTCCATCACCTACGCCGCTTTCCCCCTTCTCTCTTTTGCAGGTCGGCAATTAAGCCGCAAACAAAGCCCAGGCAAGCCCTTTATTGCAGGTGCGTATAGCCAGTCCGCCTACCCCATTTATATAGTAGAGGGGCTTGACTTCAATATGAGCTCCAAACCCGCACTTAATCTGGGTATTTATACGAACCACGTTTGCGGATTTCTGATAGGATAATTGATAGACTGTCAAGCGGGGGATTTTGGAGAATCCTACCTTGACCTTTCGTTTCTCCTCACGCCAGCCTGCTCGGCCCACGTGGAAATTGTGATTAAGGTACTTTTCTGCTGCGCAGGTACCAGGAACTCAGGAACGGGGGCAGGGGGGGGGCCAGTTATATAAGTTGGAGAGCTTCTAGAATTGATGTTGATGGTGGATTTGACCTCTCCTTGTTTGTGATTCCGTCTCTGTAGCTACTGCTACTAACCTCACGTTCGTGTGTGTGCTTGATTCGAACGCCACCATGGTCACCGCACGTATATCACTTCTGGCCGCCTCGGCAACAGTTCTTGCCACGGTTTCCGCACAAGGTCCGCCGGCAGCAGACCTAAGTTCTGGATGTACCTCGAAATCATTCACGATACCCAGTTGGTTGATCAACGGGGTCAAGGCGACAAGCAATGACGTCTTCTTCCAAATTGCCAACCGAGCGACCAACTACACTGCGGAACTGGCATGCAAATTGGGGAACTCAACTTGGAGTGACTGCTCGACCAAGAGTGAAGCCGGCTTGAAGGCATCCGTTCAAGTGACTGGCTCCAAGTTGCAGGTCCTAGTCAACCAGACATGGACCTGTGATGACCGGGCAACTCCGTGAGTTACCCTTCCCCGTGATTGTCTTTTAATATGGCCTAGCTATTGACATAGTTACCACAGCTTGACATTCACAGCCGTCGGAAACAACTCGCGCGCTCTAAACTCGACCTCCTCACTCCTCGTCAAGGGCTCCCTCCTGGCGCCCGTAGCCATCACGCCGTCCTACCTCGACGGCCCCACCGGGCACGACTCACCAGGATGCACCGCCATCTCGGAGAAACCGTCGTGGATCCTGTCCAACATCTTGTTCACCGATCAGACCGGAGACGGCAAAACCTCGCAGCCCTTCCAGATGTTCAACCTGCTGCTCACCAACCCGGCTAACGGGTACCAGGCGAGCTGCATGCCGGGCACCTCGTACGAGTACAGCAATGACCTTTCGACGCTTGTGTGCGCGGGTAACGAGTTCCAGGCCACAAACGTCGGTCAATTCCCCATCTCGACGACCGCGTGGTTTGACGTCAAGACCAAGACCTTCACCGTCAGACAGACGTGGTTCTGCGATGATACCGATCCGGGGAGACCGTAGGAACACCCATTTCTACTCAAAGCCAGTCCTCAAAATATTAGTCACGGATAACTAACAGACATCCTTTTGGTCAAACAGTCTCAACATAACCGCAACCGGCAGCGCCGTGATCCCGTTCGAATGCAGCACCGACGCCGTGCCCGACTCGCCGGACGACACCAAAACAACGTGCCAGACCAAGGACAACACCGACGTGACCGTCCACGGCAGACTAGGGCCTGTCGTGACCCTGCAGCCCTTCGTGATCGAGGACCCGGTCCCGTCGCGCGACGGCTGCACCCTGACCTCCATGTTCCATCCGGCCTGGGCCTTTAGCAGCTTTTCGGTGACGACGGCAAACGCGACCGGCGGTCTCCCCGAACTCTTCTTCAACCTCATCCTCGCGACCGACAGCCGCGGGTTCCAGTTCCCGATCCCCATCTACCAGGGAGACAAGGTTGCGGGCCAAGAAGGCTGGTATAAGTGTGTTGTTGGAACCGACGGCGAGAACGCGGCGCCGCTGTGGCCGTATGAGTGCTCGTTCAAGTATGTCGCGGAAAGGAAGGAGTTGACGCTCAAGGCGGACTGGGCGTGCCAGGAGTTTGATCCGGATCATCCGTAAGTTTCCCGGTCTTCTCACACGTAAATGAGGTGCTAACTATTGACATGACTTGACACGATATAGGATTCTCTTTAGCGGCGTCACCACCACGACTGTCAACACCCCCCTGGTGTGCGAGAATTTTATGGGAGAGACGCAATGTACGGCCGAAGACGGGGCCTATACGTGGACGGCTCCGATCTCGAATGTCACGTATAAGTCGTCCTCCAAGGAATGACCGGTCCGCGGAGTAGTAATGAGCATATTTAGGTACTTTGGGTACCTGGTAATGAGTTGACGGCTGTATCTTGTTCAAGAAACGTGTATAATTCATGGTATTTGCGGAAAGAAAACAATGAAATATTTTCGACTGGGATCTAAACCACTACTTTGCAATGATCAGTGCTTACTCTTGCTGTGCAAATTCAATACGGTAGTCAAGTTTTCTTAGAAACAACCCGGAAATATCTAGAATTCTTCGTCTTCTTCGAAACCCTGAATCCTGTCCTCAATCCAGAGGCCGCAACAATTTCGTGCCAAAGAATATCAACCCGGCGTGAAGATATGAGCGTGCTGTAGCTGGTACCGGCCGGGTCATGGGTATGCTCTTTCTTTGGTCATCTGCACCGTAGAACATGAGGTACGTACCAATACGAGAGAAGTTCCCTACGCCGCTCATACTGTGGCAGAGTTGAACCACGCATTTGTAGGCGATCTGTATACCTGACTACCTACTATAACCACAAGCAGCATAGTGCACTCGCACTTCGGCATACAAAATCTCTCCGTTGGCAGAATGCAGGGTTGAATAGCGATGGAACCTGAAGGCCAAACAATTTTATGCTCGTAAACTCGGAGTCCGACGAACCTGAGCTTCTCACCACCTTCTCCTTGTCGTCAACAGATTTTCCAGCTTTAAAATGAACCGCCTTTCTCTCCCTTTTTTCATCATGAAGTGACTACCAGCTCTCACCCATCCTCCTTACTCTTGCTTCCGCAGCTTTTCATCGTTGAACACCGCTCGTTATTACATAACTCTAGCCACAAGATGCGTTTGCCTGTGTGGATGCCCGTTTGTTTGCTCATCGTCTCGGCAGCAGCAAGCCCGCTGACGACCGGAGACGCGCCGGTTCCAGCTGCGCTCCAGAAGAAAGGGGTCTACTGCTGTGTCTACGGCGGCCTCTGCACAACCAAATGCGACTGCGCCATTTGCGTCGTCTCGAAGACCGCCGGTTGCATTTGCACGGTCACCTGTACAAACTTTGGCACGCCTTTCGATCCGAATCACGGCGGCGGCGGAAGCGCGGGGACGACGGTCAGCCAGTGCATCCCCGGACGATGCGATTGCGACAATACCTTTTAAGTGGTCTTTTAAGTCGTCGACCGACACAAGCAACCCAGGCAGGTCAGGAGATGACGATGAAGAGTAAAAGTAAGCCTGTCGAGTCGAGGCCGATGTACACTGGCAGCGTTAACATGTCTTGGACTCACTCAGTTTGCGTACAGTCGCCTACCTGCCATGCGAAGTAAAGGGGTTTCGTATCGACATGCTCAGGTTGTAGGGGTCACAAGAAGATGGATACATCGAAAGAGATAAATATGAGACAAGACAATGCGCAATAGCAGATGGTCAAGGGCCTCAACTTGGCTTGTTAGCTCTTTTGCTTAATTTCATGCTTCTGCTGCTTGTGGACCGCACCACTGTCCACTGAGACGATGCCTCATAATTCACTCAGATTGAACAGTCATTGTGAGCTGAGAAGAAAAAGAGAAGGATTTCCAAGGCCTGGGCTATGTGAATGTCACATGATCAGAATGGTTCCCCGTAGATAATGTCTTTGGCAGCTGAAGAGTCGGCATGATAAACTTGGACACGGCCACCGCCACTATCCAGTCTCAAACATCCCTGACAACAGGAGAAGTGCCTGCTTGAATCTCTTACCTCGAATGTTTACTCATACTCACCATTGTCAACCATACCCTCTCACTACGACCATGGCTGCAGAATCACTCTGTTCGTCCTGCCGAGAAGTGTTCTCTAACCCGATCGGAGAGTCCCGAAACAAACCTCTTATCTACACCTTCTATCAGCAGTCAGCATGTCCCATGTGTGTCGAGATCCAGCGTTTTCTCGACAGTAGCACCACCAGACGACCAGGAGTCAACGCAAGGCTGAAGAGTCTCCTTTCTCGACGAAAACAGAAGGACGAACCGGATAAGGTTGACATACACTTCTACCACGAAGATCACCGATTCGGCCACACGATAGCGAAGGCGGTTCGCGCATACACCCTGTCCGAGGAAACGATCTCATGGCTACATGGCCAGCCATATCATACTGTCAAAAGGCGGCTGGGCGCAGCTCCACATGTCCTGGCCAAGTGTTTTCGAGACCAAGAGCTTCGACCTGGCCGTCAAAAGACCCGAAGTGCCTGGCTCCTCGCGAGCAGCGTCTGCGGAGACTGAGGAGACCTCAGCCGCAGGGTTTATCCCAACAGTCCTGCTCCCTACCGATCTCGCCGCGACTTTCAGCATCATGCAGCAGTGGCTAACAACCTGTTCTACCAAGCACTTGGACTGCTGCAATCGGCCGGCCCCGGACCCCAAAAAAAACTCCCCAAGCGTCTCCTCGACATCTGGTCGCTCAGCCCGGATGTCCGTCTAGTAGAAACCTCTACCCTCACTAAGGAGATCAAATACATTGCCCTCAGCTACGTCTGGGGCCCCGACGCCTCCCGCCACCTCACCACAGCCTTGGCAACTCTAGCCGACCACAAGTGTCGCCTCCCGCTGAAGCGTCCCCCCCTCACCATCCGCGACGCCGTGATTCTCGCCCGCCAACTCCAGGTTATTCGCTACCTCTGGGTCGACTCCCTCTGCATCGTCCAAGACGGCGACCCTGCAGCCAAGCGCTCCGAGCTGGCGCACATAAGCGACATCTATTCCAACGCCTATTTGACCCTCGCCGTGGCCAGCGCAGCACATTGCGACGGCGGGTTTCTGTCTGACCGCGCGAAGCCTCTCGCCGTGGCCAGAGCCCAAAACGCGCAGTATAGTGTCTCTATCCCATCATATCGATACAAGGGCCGCGGGCCAGCGGCGGTGTACTTGCGCCCCTTTCCTCAGCCGTCAGTGGTGAAGAACATCAATTATGAGCAGGAGAAGCTGCACACGAGAGGTTGGACCTTCCAGGAGTTGATGCTCTCGTGGAGGGTGCTGATATACTCGTCGATTCAGCCATACTGGCGGTGTAGGCAGGCGAAATGGGACTGCGGGGCGCCGCCGGGGATCGATGAGTACCTGGATCGGACCGAGTTGGGGGATGTGCTAGGCGGCGTGGCGAGTGTGGTGGTTCCCGGGTCCCGGAGGGGGACCAGTCCAGCTGGGTTTGCGTGGGTTGACAGCACCAGCACAGGGCTGGGAAGGGCGGAGCAGATGGTTAAAGATTGGTGGCACCACCAGTAGTGTTGCCGGGAAAAGCTCTGCTAGTATTTTTGGAGTTGGGGGAGTTGGTGAACAGCGAGAAAGGGAAATGGGGAAGCAGGCGCTGGTGCATTGGAAGTGGCTGTGGGAGGTAGAGAATTACTCGCGCAGGCAGCTGACGAACGAAAAGGATAAGCTGGCAGCGCTTCACGAGCTCAGGACGAGGGAAGAGATCCGACTCAGGGCGTTGTTGGGCGGCTCCGGCTGGCACGGCGAAAACCACGCTGCTGGTGCCGGTGGAAACACTCTCGGTATGGAGGATCCGGGATACGCAGTTGGTATATTCAGGGCCACCGCACCAGTGGGTTTGCTTTGGAAGAGGGCGCAGAAAGCGATTCTGGCAGTTGAAAGACGTCAAACCAGGCTGCAAAGCTATCCAAGCTGGTCGTGGATGTCGTTTGATGGACCAGTTGAACATCCCATCACCAAGGCTCCTTGGCAGATGGTACGTCCGGCAGACAAGTTCGAGATTGTCTCGTGGCCGGAAACAGATGACTACGGCAGCATCTTGTCAGATTCTCCAACGAGCATAATGCTTAGAGGTGTCATCATGGATGTCATGATTCCGGAAACAGACGTCATAAACGCCGACCATGGGACACAGATGGTGTGTTATGACATAAAGGCGCCAATTCGGTCTCTTGCAATGGGTGGTGCGTTTGAGGATGAAGACTTGTACAAGATGGGAACTATCGTTTTTGACGAGCACCAGAGATGGGGAACGGACTACCGGGGCTTCAAATGCAAGACTAATACCAAACTGTCTGTCATATGGATCAGCCTTGCGGGCCACGAGGAGTAACTCAAGATCCGCAAGGGCTGGTGGAGGCGACCGAGAGAGGAAAATACTGTGGTTGGGGCCAAAGGGTTATACTGCGTTTGGACTGGTTCTGGTTCCGGAAGACTCAGTATCAACCGAGTCAGATAAGCAACATTATGAAGACGATGGTGGAAGTGAGCTTGTCAGACGGATTGTTCAACCGCAAATCAAAACCACCAAAGGGCAAAGAAGTGCCACCACCGTCCAAATCCCAATCAAGTAAAACCACCAGCTACCGCCGGATAGGGCTGTTCCACGGGAGTCCAACATCAAGTCGGTATTTCAATGATGGAACGGTCAAGGAGGTTGAGCTCTTCTGAAACTATTTATAAACAAGTCCAGTGTCACTACTGACGAGGGTCCATTGACGGCAAACTGCAAGACCAAGGAGGCGGAATTGTAATATAGACTGGTCCCGTGGAGGGTAGGTCACTACACGGTTTAAGACAAGCGCACCTAGGTACATGTAGGTAGGCTAGGCAATGGTTCGTATTGGGTTATGTGCAACCTAAAGAGATCGGTGCTAGACTAACTCGCGACGCCATAAGCTACAATAATGTATCGATAACTTTGTTAGGGTGCGGATAGATGTGTAGCTCTTGAATGACATGTAATATAGTTTCTTCAACCGGCATCACCAGCAGTGGCTGCAGTGCCCTTGGTATAGCCAACAAAACACCCTCACTACAACTTTCCGTTGAGTATCCCGACATTTGAGAGTTTTCCCCTAACTATAACAGGCCGAAGACATTGATGAGATATCTGCAGGTCCGACACCAGCTAAGATACCACATCAATGGGCCAGAACATGACTACTTATAGTTTCCGAAGGATTAGAAGAGGTAAGTAGTTAACCTCGGTTCAATATCCGAGGTTCCATTCTTCGACAATTTACACCCACATTGCTACAGCAAACGAATAATACAAGTGGAGGGGACCAATTAGCGGGCGTCCTTCCCTGAAGACAGCTCGTAATAGTCGGTACAACTTAGCACCGCGCAATGACAACATGAGTTGGAATTCATCGGAACTGCCTCGCCTTTACTGTGTGTGTTACCGCGTCTAGCCCAATGCCAGAGTAAGCAAGCGCCTATCAATCATTCCCGACCCGAGTTCATCGCTGTACAGTCGACTACAAACGACCCAGTTCAGACCTGATCCGCGATTATCCTTGTTTCGAGAATCATGTAAGATCATTATCCCCATCCTGACTCTTCAGTCTGGGCAGACTGCCCGTCAACGCCGCCCTCAACGGCCGCTGTTGCATGAACGGTATCCCAGGAGTCTGCGTCCACAAGAAGGACTGTTTCGCCAAAGGTGGCGGCTACGCACCGGGATTTTGCCCGTACGATCCCGACGATGTCATTTGTTGCACCCTGGGCGGGTGCGGGAGCCTGTCGAGCCAGTGCTCGTGGGCGGATCAGTGCAAGACTAAGAAATGGGTTAGCAGTACGTTACTCTCAGTTATCATCCTTGCACTTGCCTCTTTTATTCTATCTACCTTTTTCACCTCATGTGCTTACACAAAACGCAGATAAATGTCCCGGGCCAGATAACTTCAAGTGTTGCATGGATGTTGGGCCTTCTGGGCATGTGTGTTAGACCATCTACACGTTGCTTTCACACATGTCTAACGTTTAATGGGAGGTGCTGTCTATGGCGGCAACCGTTGTAGCTAGGGAGGGTGTTTCTGAAAAGATCATAGGTATTTACGGTTTGATTTGAATCTGAAAAACTATATACAATGTCTGAGTCTTGGTTGTAAAACGCCGATTTCCCTGCTAATGCTCCACCACCCACACTACCATGCTTCATCGTCTCATATCAGCTCCTTTCGTAATTAAGCAGAGAAGTCGCGGGCCTTCTTGGCGGTGCCCTTGTAGACCGGAGGGCCGGGGATGACATATGTCTGGGGGATCTTGCGATCGTTGATCGGGACCTGGAACATCAAACATTAGCAAATTAAATGTCTATAATTTTCGATTGAGGTTTCTCACCTTGATATTCGAATCGCTGGCCTTGCAATAGCCGGGAATGGCGGCCTTGTAGCTGGCGTCTGGCTGGGCGGTGCCGGAGCCGGTGACGACGAGCTGGGCGCACTCGGGGTAGAACTGGGGCGCGTTCGCCTGGTGCAGGGCGATCAGCTCATGGCGGATCAGGTAGTTGCCGGCGGCGAGGCCCTGGGGGATCTTGCTGGTCCAGCCCTTGTTGCCGCCGACGAGCTTGGCGATGTCCCAGCCCGAGGGCGTCTCGCTGTCGAGGAAGACCTTGACGCCGTCGCCGTGGAAGCCGGCCTCGTCGATCTTGAACCAGTTGGCGCCGGAGCCGTCGCAGGAGCTGAAGGCGCCCGCACACTTGTACATCCAGACCAGGATCGGGCCCTGGCTGTGCGTCCACTGGCTCCAGATGGCCTCGACCGAGTCACCCGGCGCGGCGGTGGCGTTGAGCGTTGCCGACGTGCCGCCGTTGCAGCGCAGCTTGGCGTCGCTGGCCGACGTGATGGGATTGTAGTCAGACCATTGGCGCTGGATGACGTTCTTGGAGTTGCCGGGGGAGAAGCCTTGGTATCCGTCGTATTTCTTGCCGGCGATCACGTAGCTCGTGACGGCGCCGTGGGCGGCAACCTCTGCCGCAAGCAGAGCAACTGCGCTAAAGGTCGCGGAGAAGAGCATGGCTGGTGTGTTTGTTTGTCTGTGGGTGGGAGCGTAACACCAAAAAAAAAAAAAAAAGAATGAACTTCAAAAGTGTTTGATTTTGGTTTGTGCAGACAAGAGAGGGATGAAGCCAAAAGGACAAACACTAACACCAGTGCCGACTGCCTCAGCACCTATATATCAACGAGTCCCTACCAAAGACCTACTCTAATTCACCGTTACACCTTCCTTGGCAGTTCTGGCTTGGTCTGCAGTGGTCTGGTGCGACGCACCGGTACGTGCAACGCCACATAGCCAGAATGGGGCCCCAGGTTTTCTTCCCCAGGTTTTCCACCCCAGGTGGTTCCGTGGATACGCCTATCAAATTTCTGGCGGCTAATATCAACACCACAGCACTTGCTGGGGTCGTTATATTGCGCCTTTTATACACATGATGCGCTGACAGGCCAGGTGACTGGTGGAAACCCCGATTCGGCATTCGGCAAGCGATTGCATTAATATATTCGAGAAGGATACTAGCCCGCATTTCATTTACAAGCCAAGCCGCGCGCCGCCACGTCCGTCTCTTGCTGTCTCTACATTTTCTACCCACCGTCACTGAAAAGAGCCAAGAAGAGAGAATTTCAACCTGCCGGCTTCCCATGCCGTTTTTCTATATTGCACTTGAGCCGTTGGGCTCGCATTTCTGCACAAGGTGCCGATGACGACGTTCACGCGGCAAGGCTTCTCCCTCACTTTCCCAATAACAAAGCATGGTGGTGGTAATTACTCGCGTGGGGCAGGTCACTCTGGCATCTTAGCTATCCGGATAACCAACGCCCTCACTCATCCTTCAAGATTGACCGCGACATACGCGAACCTTGGACAATAAATGAACCACCGAGCGAACCACCACCCACCCACATCCAACCCAATAGCGGATGATGATATGCCGAACCACACCTCGCACTTACTCACGGCAAGGCAATTAGTGCCTAGACTTCCGTGCTTAAACGATGGAATCGGTCCATTTGCGCGCTTGCAGCAGAACAGAGAGAGAGAAAGAGATTCGGGCACCTTCCATTTCATGTTCTCTTTAGATGGAGCCAGCCAGCCTTTCGGCTTGGGATTCCGGGACGGGCAAACCCGTACCACGCTTTGTCTTGTCGCGCGGCGCAGGTCTAGTGCAAGCCAGTGATTCGCATGAATCGTTTTGCATTTATTGTCTATCTGGAGGAGTCTGAAGTTCATTAAGGCCAGGTACTAACCGCCATAACTGATGATTGATGCCAACAAGCCAATATGCAGCTCAAAGGAATTTCCAGGGAATCAAGCCTCATTTTTAATCAGAGGACATCTCGACTGAGTGTGCCCATCCGTTTGGCATGTCTGCACGGCGGCCTGACTTAACCGTGATCGAACTGATGTCCACGTCGATAAACAACACGCCTTGGCACGCTGCTAATTAATTCCAAACCCACGTCTTCTCGGCCCTATGCCTAGACTACTGACATCGTTATTCCCGGTTTCGATACATCTTTCGCAAAAGACAGGTTAGTGGCCGAGCGCACGTGCATCAGGTTGTCTACCCACCCACTCTTGATCCGGAATGAGAACCCGGCTGGCTTTGATATGTCCACCTAGGGAGGTAGACTAGGTAAATATTCGTCATATGAGATAATTCTAACAATGTAACTCCTGAAAGACATCCCATCCCCTTCCAAATAATATGTTATTCATAGCATTGTGCTTGTCAAACGCCGCACAGTCATGTTGTTTATGACAGGCCGTAATAGACCCAAACTTGGAACAATACACCTAAAAATTCATCGCTAAATACCACCGTAATCATCATCGCCGTAATCCTCAAACAATGCAAGCCTCGACTCCAAGTCATCATCATCTGGCGGTCCTGGAAAATACTGACTCAACCCATCCAACAAACCCAGCGACTCAAAGTCAGCATCCCCGTAATCGGTCTCCTGGGACAGCGGTGCAGGCCTGGTGTTCTCCTTCCCGTTGCTGCTACATGTAATTGCTGGACCAGCGCAACACTGCTGCACCGAGGGTGCCCTGTTTGCACTGTTGCTGCTGCTGCTGCTGCTGCTGCTGCTGCGGATACTCCCAGGAGCCTGTTGGCTGCGTTTTTCCGCCTCCAGTCTCGCTCGCTGCCGCCTTTCTTGCTCAAGTCTCTCTCTCTCACACGCTTCCTGCTTTAACTTCTCTTGCTCAAGCTTCTCCTGCTCACGTCGTCTCCGCTGCTCTTCCTCGTACGTCTTCTTGCTCTGACCAAGAGCTATAAGGAGATTAACCCCATTTCCGCTAGACCCAAAGAACCGCGGCCTTTCTGGAGACGGTGGGCCCGGTACAGTAGGGGTTTCGGCATGGTTGTTGTCTGCCGAACCCCTAGGTGGCGGCGGACAAGGTGTTGACCTCCTTGACTGTGGTGGTGGCAGCACAGGCAGGGAAGGACTGCGCTCCGGAGCAGAAGCCTCCTCTCCTGATGATTGACGTGTATGTCTAGGGTTAAGGTTAGAGTGAACCGCATTCTCCTGTTCATGTATGACCCGCGGTGTAGTAGTCTCCTTCGTCTTTTGCGAGCGAGACGATCCATGTCGAGTAGTTTCTATCGACGCCGAGCGAAATCTCACGTGGTCTCGTCGAAGCTGTCCACCAGAAGACGACCCCGTAGGAGCACAGATCTGGCTGTGTAATATAACGCCGAAGCCTTGCCTTCGAAAAGAACGAGCCGTACCGCCACCACTCTTAACCTTAGTCGGCGTCTCAGTGGTCTCCTCCACGTCCCGAATGTCTTGCGAAGAAAGGACAAGATCCTGAGTAGAAAAGAACGGCAGCGACACGGGCTCGACTGCCGCTTTCATCGGTGCCACGCAGGGAGGGCTTGGGATTTTGCGAGGTGGCTGCCTCGCCGCCGGCGCCAGTGCTGACTTTGCGCTGAATGCGGGGACCGGCGGACGCTTGAATGTGGTTCTCGGTATGGTCACCAGAGCGACAGGTGGAAGCTTGGCTGCAGGACCTGGTGCCGTTGTGAGAGCTACGGGCGATCCGAAGTCTTCTTGCAGTTCTCGGTCAGCTTGAGATGGGGTAGGAAACAGATCATCGAGATGAGACATGACGAATAGCTGGGTGCTCGTTGGCGGTGCCATTTCATTGGACACAATGGCCGGTGATCGCTGCGCAGAAGCCGGATTGGGCGGGATTGGTCGAGGGGCTGGCGGCGGTGGATAGGACTGCCGTGGGAGAAATCTGGGTATTTGTATCCTCCCGGCTTGCGAGACAGGTGATTGCTTGAAGGTCGGAGTAGGTCTGAAAGGAGGAGGACCCGGGGGTCTTTCGCGAAACGAAGGCGCTTTTTGTGTCGATTGTTTCGGGTGTGGTGGTGCCATGGTCGGAGTCGAGATTTGGGCTTTGGACTGGTGGATTTGGCCTCGAAGCGCAACCGCGGGTTCTCGGGAACGTGTTTCACAACTTGACAATGATATCTCCGCAGGATATTTCGGTTGCGGTGGTGTCACTGTTGTTGATGCTGAGGTCTGGCCTTTGTGATGGGTTTGCCCTCCTGACTCGATGCGGGGTCGCATCGGAGGGTTCTCACAGAGAGATGACGTTACCGGCGTGGCAGTTTTGGGACGAGATGGATTCGTAGGTGGCAGTTGGTCTCTGTGACGGGGTTGACTTGACCGCTCCTTTGGCGGCGCCATCGATTGCTTGTCATTAGGAAATGCCACCTGTTCAGTAGAAGATGTCGGAGGAAGTGTATGCGTGGTTGGCGTCGAGACTTGTTCGTTGGTACGTCTTTGGCTCGGGATCTCGACCGGCGGTTCTGCTAGCGGCTTCTTCCGAGTTTCCCGGTGCTCTTGCTCTGACGCTGGCAGCGGTTCTGGCGGGATAGGTGCGATGGCAATTGCTGGAGTAGGCTTTCCATCACCCCTTTGACCTTTTAATCCAGGTGATGCCGATTTGCCTTGCTTAGGCTCTGTTGCCAGTGTGCTGTCGTTGCCGTGCCCGTCCAATACAGATTTCGCCTCGACTTCGTGTTGTATGGGATGTGTGACACGTTGGATGACGGTGGAAGAAGTTAGCATCGGCCGTGATGACCGGCTTATGGATTTTTGACGGTCACTTTGGCTCAATCGCACTCGCTTGTGCGGGCTTCCGCCGTGCGGGCTTGCGCCGTGCCCCGACGTGTTCTCCTTGTCGGATGCATCTCCTGTCGGTGCTCCATCTCTTCCATCGGACTCCTCGGCCAGGGCGTTGAGGTGCTGAATCTTGTCGCCAGCATTGTCGCGCTTCTTATTCGTACCGTTACCTCGAACGAACCGAGCGATGGTGTCCTGGCTCGGGCGAACATCGACGAGGGGGAGACCTTTGCGACGCTTCTCATGCAATGCCTGTTGCTCCTTAGCCTTCTTCTGTTCGCGAGCAGCACGGGCTTTGGCAGCCTGTTTGTCCTTGTCGAGCTCCTTCCGAATGCGCTCTTGTTCTTCTCGTTCGATTCGGCGTTGCTCGGCCTTGGACAGGCGGGGTTGTCGGGTTTGTTGTCGGTACAGCTTCTGGGCTTGTTTGGACGTCATCGGTGGCTTGCTTTCCGGTCGCGACATAAGTCCCTGCATGCCCAACGGGTTGGGCACCACCGTAAATGTATTTTGTCGGGGCGCCATGGTGACATTGTGTCGTCGTGTTCCACGCACTTTTGGCTGCAATTGTTGTCTGGGCAATGTTGATGACTGGATGCGGAACTTCGTAGTCAGTGCACGACCACACGATGGACGCGGCTTGCCAAAATGGTTCCGCCCCGTTGGCGCGAAAGCGGAGGGAGGTCACGGGATCTGCAGTGCATTGGCGTTATGGTAGTGGGGCACCGGGGAAGAAGGAGGGGGGGGGGGAGGGGTCCGGGACCATGGGGCTCTCAGAGTGGGTAGCAACTGTGTGGCACAGCCGGGTGGGGTCCAGTCAACGACATCCAAGTCTGGTGGCGTTAGGGGCTCCCATCCGTTTCAGGAAATATGTCAATAAGACGATACATTGAGGCAATCCGCTACTCTGCAAGAAATAAGTTGCTCAAAGTACCAAGTCAGTCGCTTCGCTTTTCTACAGCCGAGTTAAACATCAACTCTTAATTACGTGCAGCATTAACCTTGACTGGCTTCAGTCTTAAGAGCCAATTTTTCGACTTATACAGAGTAGTTTCTCTCATTACCTCAGCAACGCACCTAGTGTGATTATATAGCGGGCGTCTGCAACATATCGGGTTGGGTCTAGACTAGTCGAGATGATCTTGGAGGTCTGTTTCAGTCAAACCTGAGGTCTAGGATGATTGATTGGGGATGGTGGCACTGGAGATTGGAGAATCGTGCCATGAGTAAAGAAATTCTTGCTGAGAGGTCATTTTACTATTTGCTAACTTTCCTTCTGTTAATGTATAACGGAGAATCTAACTATGACTGGACTTTGTTGTTACAGCAAACTGGTTTGCCCACTTTGCAGCATATGGGTTTGGTAATGCTTTCGCAAGTGTTGCAAAGCAGTGCCCTGTCATAGACCTATGAGTAGCCCCGCTCGTGTGATTATATAAATGATGCTAGTACGCACCAGACTACTCAGGCACTTCATGCTTCCTTGTCCTTCATCATCATATTGCTTTTCTTCAAGTTCCTACGCCAATTCCCCAAACTCCTACCCCAGATCCTCCACATCGGATACCCATTCAGAGGACTCAACTGAGCCGACTCATTGGTTTGCCAAAAGAGATTTACGAAGTCTACGAGTTGCAACCAGACGGGGATCATGATTGCGAGGGGTTTGAGCAGTACGGCCCAGGCGGGTTTCACCGAGTCCACATTGGGGATTGTCTGGGGGAGGATCACGAGAAACGTTTCCGCGTCCTGGCCAAGCTTGGCTGGGGAGGCTACGGCACGGTCTGGCTTTGTTTTGACACCAAAGCCAAACACCTGCGAGTTGTAAAGATATTGACGGCCGATGAGTCAGGCAGCCCCGACTGCGCCGAGCTCAAGACCTTCGACTACTTCCAAGGATTTGACCAGCAGGAGCTTGAGGACAACCACATCGCCGTCCCATTAGAACATTTGTTGCTCAATGGGCCTAACGGGGCACTTCTATGCTTCGTTTCCAAATGGCTTGGACCCTCGCTCCACGGCGTGTACAAGTACCTCGGTCACTGCGCCAAGTTGATGAAGGATTTCTGCTTCCAGTTGGGGACATCATTGGAATATCTTCATAGCAAAGATATATGCCACGGGGATTATCGCGCGTCTAACGTTCTGTTCCGTCTGATTGACGGCGTTGATGGCATGTCCGAAGAAGCAGTAATGGAAAATATGGGCAAACACATACTGTTCCGGAAAGCGAGAGAGTCTGGCCCGTAGAACGTCCCCGTCAGTCGGAACGTTCCGAGATACTTCGTCAAGTCTTGGTCGATGAGCTTCGGTTGCGGCCTGGTTTCGGACCAGATTGCCGTCATTGATTTCGAGAGTCGCATATCCGGCATCGATGGCCCCTTCCATAGGCTCTGAGACCGGGATTCCCCCACGATACAAGGCGCCAGAAGATCTGTTTGCGAGAGGCAGACCTCTCGGTCCGGCTACTGATGTCTGGACCCTCGTGAACATGATTTGTGAGGTTCGATGCGGATTCCTGCCGTTTCCCCTGCTGGACGCAAGCAAAGTAGAGAACGTCAAGGATGCGCTTTACCATATGGAACTTGCCATGGGCCCAATCCCACCGGCCTTCAGACAGGCCTATTATGACGCACTGGTCGGCCTGGGGGATTCCAACATGGAAGGCCGTGACCCTGGGAGGGATTATCCTCTTACTTATGATGAGGACGAGGAGGAAATGCGGAGAGCAAAGAGGATCCTGGACTATGGCACAACACACAAACTGCACGTCCAAATATTGCAGGGAAGCCCGCCTTTACTGACCCCCAGAGAGGCCTGCGGCATTTCCGTTGAATGCATACAAGAATCAGCGGCGCAGGGAGGTATGTTGCTGGACTACCATGGTGTGACGTTGACATCACAGGTACGAGAACTGAAGCCGGAGGAGAGATTCCAGAACCAGATATCTTTAGAAGAGTCTATTCTGTTATGGAATATGTTCTTGAAGGTGTTCCAGCGGGGTGCGAATCAGCGGATCTCTTTGGCAGAACTGCTGGACCATCGGTGGTTTGAGGGTCGGAGTGATTGCCGACGACGACAGGCAGCCGCTGCACGAGCCCGCCGCAATCACCACCGGCACCGCCAGAGGCTCCAATGGTCCAGGGACCGGTAGACACAGTGTCGACAGATGGCAATCCCGGCAGCGGTCAAACAACGCCCAGATCCGAGAACAAGGGAAAGTTGCCGCTCAGTTCGGAAGGTCCGGCACAGTCAGTCAACGGAGTGGAAGAGCGTCCCGGGACACAAGAGGAGCCGACTGTGGAAGAGCGCTTCCTGCGAGCAAATCCATTCTTCCAGCAGAATGGAACTTAGCCAGCGTCCTTCTTCCAAGATAATTCATATGACGAGAAGGATCTCTATGGCGTCAGTGACGGGTCCCAGTCTTCCGACAGTGTCGCCGCAAGTATGGATGTGGAAGAGAGCCTCCTCCGTGCGAATCCGTTCTTCCAGACGAACGCAGCTCAGCCGCTCTCTTTTTGCCCAGAGGATCCAGATGACGAGGAGGACGTCTATAGTATCAGTGACGACGACAAGTCCTCCGACGGCGGTACCCCAAATCTGGATGTGGAAGAGAGCTTCATCCTAGCAAATCCATTTTTCTAGCAAGCTGGAGCCCAGCCATTGTCCTTCTCCCCCGAGGATTCAGATAACGAGGAGGACCTATACGGTGTCGGCGACGACGCCAAGTCTTCCGACGGTGGTGTCCCAATCAGGGATTTGGAAGAGATTCTCCTCCGTGCGAATCCGTTCTTCCAGCGAAACGCAGCTCAGTCACTCGCCTTTGCTCCGGGGAATCCAGATAACGAGGAGGACCTCTGCAGTGTCAGTGATGATGAGAGCTCTTCCGACGACGTTGTCCCGAATGCGGATCTGGAGGAATGCCAGTGCCCCTTTTGTGTACATCCCTTCTTCCGGCAAGATGCACCTCAACCGATCTCGGATTCGCCGCAGGATCAGGATGGCGAGGAGGACATCTATGGTGTCAGCCACGACGACAAGTCTTCCGACGGTGTTGCTCCAGATCTGGATGTGGATGATGACATCTTTGGCCTGAGCGAAGAGCAAGGAATTCTCGATGCGCTCATCATGGATTTAGAGCACTTCTCAAAGCTCCGAGGCTCAGAGGAACCAAGCTGAGATTATCGCGGCGGAGAATGTCCAAGATTCTGTCGAGCAGAGTGTCGAAATTTAGATCAGCCGGGGCGAGGAATATCCTGTTCATGCAAACATGGAGGAAGTCGGCGAGTTCGGCAATGATGTCGACGCTTTGGTGGAAACGCCCACGACCGACGACACACCCGAGGCTGGGGATCCATATGTGATCGACGTGGCACAAACGGCAATTGACGTGGCACTAGAGGCGATCGATTAACTACTACAAGAGGTAGTCGACGAGTCACACGAGACAGTCGATGAGCCAGACTTAGCAGGTGGAGTCGATATCAGCAGCGGAGAAGCTTGGGGTCAACTCTCGGAAGAGCAGCCGGTCGTCGATCTGAGTATTTCAGCTAGGACGAGAAATACCACCACAGTAATAATCTCGGAAGACGAGTACAATCTCAGTTATGAATTGCCCGAGCAAAGCGAGGCAGGTCCTAGCGACACATGGAGGCGGACTCGTCGTAGCCTCAGGGCTATATTTCGGACGGGACAAGATGAGAAGAAGAAAGGATTCTTCACTCGCAATTTTCGACGTTGGTTCGGCCTTAATCGTCTCAAAGAGGTCTTTCCGGACTGAGTCCATGCGGTGCTGAGATGAGGCGGACAGAGGTTACAAAGTTCTTGAGTTTACTTTGTAGAGGCCCAAAGGGGCACCTTTACAAGGACATGAGTTACGAAATTTCGCATGGGAATGATACCCGAGACAGGAGCGGTTCGTGTCATACAATAGTTACACAAATATCTTTCCTAGTACATCGATGTATGTCTAGATGACTATAGCTGCCGATCTATTAGGTTAACGGAAATGGACATGGATATATCATGCATCTTTTTTTCGCTTCTCTACACATTTTTTAAATTATACACCGAGTTATATATGTACTTTAAACATGATTCCGACTTAATGTTCACATGAAAAACGGAAACTGCTCAGCAACAGAAGGTGAGTTAGGGCAACTAGGCGAAAACAAAAAATTCGGGTTATTGTTCCTTTATAACTGGGTCTAACATACTAACTACGAGGGAAATATAGCTCTCTGCCGTAGAGAGTTTACCTGGAGATGGATTTCGTTCGACAGCCAATCTTTCTAGGGGTTATCCTTGTCATAACGTGGTCCACCCCCAAGCGGCGCACTTTTCGACCCGTTATACATCTCCATCTTCTGCACTGCATTTCTCCACAACTAACCATGGCAACCCTCTGTAAAGAGAGCCAGATCATCCTGGCAATTGAAGCTATTCAAAAAGACAAAAACCTCAGCCGCCGGAAAGCTGCAACAATCTACAACGTGCCCGAAGCTACTCTTCGCTACAGAATGAACGGACGAGTACCAAAGCCAGAGGTACGCCCTACAGCCCATCGATTGACAGTCACGGAAGACAAGGCAGTTGTCCAGTACATATTGGACCTGGATACGCGAGGATTCGCGCCCCGACACGCTGGCGTTGAAGATATGGCCAATTTGCTTCTCGCGCGACGCGACGGCGGACGCGTCGGCGTGCACTGGGCCGAGAAGTTCGTCAAGCGACAACCAGAACTCAAGACGCGTTTCAATCGCGCATACGACTTTCAGAGAGCCGTCTGCAAAGATCCAGAGCTTATTGGTGCGTGGTTTGAGCTTGTGCTGAAGGGTGGTGCCTCCCGCCGTTTCTCATTGTTCAAGGCTTATACCACCTCGCCAACTGGTATACCGAGGGCGGCCTTCCGCTCGACTGGGCTATCAAACCAACTTCCCAATGGGTGGACAGACAACGGAACTGGCCTTGAATGGATCAAACACTTCGATAAGCACACAAAATCACGTACGAAGGGTGTGTATCGGATGATTGTCCTCGATGGGCATGAGAGGCCGTCTCGCAATCTGAGTATATCAAAAATCGAATTGCCCGTCACCAGGGAAGCTCGCCAACACCAATTTTCACTGCTGTCGACCAGCTTGCGAAAGGGACACAGGCATTAGCGCATTCGGTCACCCTCATGGCAGCTGAGCTACGTGCCTTACAGAAGGCAAATGAGGCACTCAGCAAGTGCCGGAGGGCTAAAAAACACATGTACGTCTTGGAGGACCACTTACTGTAGGAGATGGACAAGATTTACTGGCTCAGAAGGAAGTGCAGGAACAAGTAGAGCGTGAAACATGTGAAAATAGTGGTCGGCGGATCAGAACGGAGACGGCTCCACGGCGTTGTGGCAAGTGTGGGAAGCCTGGGCACAATGCGCGCACGTGTCAGAAAGATGTGGAAATGTCTGATGTACATAATTCCGAGTAGTTTCAGCGAATTGCAGTTGTTGTGGTGGTGCAATTGATGTTTCTTGTTATATGTTGTGGAAAAGTGGGCCGCTTGGGGGTGTACCACGTTAAAAGAGTGGGAAATGTCAAAGAAGAAAAGGAGGAAAAGGAAGCCAAGAAGCAGCACAACAGAATTTATCATATAAAATCCAAGCCAAGGTTTTCTAGTTAGTTCTAGCAGCGAAATAACGCTAGGCACGGCCTCAGACTAAGAAAACATAAATTAACGATTTAACTTCACTTCCAGTCCCCAAACGACCCGGGGCTACACGTCGATTAGACCCCGCGCCGAGATAATGAACTGTCACTACACTATTCCACGGTAAATAGTAGCCATCGGGTACTTACAAGGGTTGCAGCTTATGACTTTTGGGTGCTCCTAGTAGCGGTGCTGGAAATACCTATTTAAGCAGCAAAAGATGCCTTGTAAATACCGTCTCAAGTCCTACCAGCCGATCGCATAAGATGTCACAGACAAGGATCTCACAGGGTTGTGCGAAGTACTCAATGGCTACTATTTACCGTGGAATGGTGTATTTCCTTCGACTTGCAAGTGCAGGAGAAACTCCACCGTCAGCAGAACCCTTGTCCAACCGAACTCGCTGCCGTATCGAATACGCAGCCAAGACGGAAATGCACTAGCGTGCCTAAGCGACTTTTCTTCTATATTGTACTTGTTAGGAAACGAGATCATTCATGATATCATGACTTCTTTTTTCGGCCTGAAGTTGTCTATCTATATACGGATAATATATCTCACAATTACGGAAACCATTATTTGAGCATAGCAGCTCAAGTTGGATACTGATTATCAAATGGCTATTATGGCTTACGTGAGATGCTGGACGGTGAGATCCTACTTTGGTGGTTATACGAATCTGATATATCCGAAGGATCAAGACTGGACCAACGGTACTCACGCAGGATTATTAATCCTTGGCGCTTTTACTTATTCTGTGCACCACATGGTCAACCCTCGGAGTTGTCCCTCTCTCGTTGCTCTTCTTCACTTCCCCCCTTCCGCTGATCACAGTCAAACGTTTTAACAACAATGGCCGACTTAACAGCAGACTACATCGTCGTAGGCGGCGGCCTCACCGGGTGCGTCATCGCATCGCGCCTGAGCAAGAGCGAGGAGAAACCCAAAGTCGTCTTGATCGAGGCGGGGACTGACCCTACAGGCAACCAAGCTGCCACCGGTTTCCTGACCGGGCTGTCTCTCGTCGGCGGCGAGTACGACTATGTGTACAAGAGCGAGCCTGATCCAAACACGGCCAACCGCGTCCATGACCTCCACGCCGGCAAGGTCCTCGGAGGAGGCAGCATAATTAACTTTGGCGGCTGGCTCCGCGCCGATGCTGGCGACTACGACGAATGGGCCAGGATGGTGGGCGACAACAGCTGGAGCCACAAGGAATTCAAGCCATGGCTGCAGAAAGTCGAGCATTTCCACGAAAGTGCCGACGGCGCACCCAAAAACGGAGATAATGGGTTCGACGGGCCGATGCACGTTTACCCTATCTCCGCCTCGACGTCGGGCGCGCGCAAGTACCTGCTCCGTGAGCCGGTCAAGCAAGCATGGACCGAACTGAGCGTGCCCCTGAACCTGCGCAAGACAAACGGTTCCATCGCAGGCTTGGCCGAGTTCTGCGAGAACGCCGACCCCGAGGGCATGCGCCAGCCGTCGTACAAGGTCTACCCGCTCGACGACGTGCAGGTCTTGACCAACACGGCCGTGTCCAAAGTCATATTTTCCGACGACGGCACCACCACCACCACGGGGGTGGAGATTGGCACTGAAAAAATCATCACGGCTCGTAAGGAGGTCATCCTTTGCGCCGGCGCGTACCGCACGCCGCAGCTGCTGATGCTGTCGGGCGTCGGGCCGGCCGCCACGCTCGCGGAGCACAAGATTCCCGTCGTGCACGACTCGCCGCACGTCGGCGGCAACCTGCACGATCACTTCGCCATCTACCTCGCTTTTCGGTTGCGCGACCCGGCCCAGGGTTACGCGCTCGGCAGCGCCCATCCGGTCTGGACGGAGAACCCGGCCTTGTTCAAGTACCTACCGTGGGACTGGATCGTCAGCGAACCGGCACCCGCGGACATCGTGGCGAAACATCCCGCCGACCTGGAAAATGATCCCAAGAGAGTCTTGTCGGAGATCATCCTGCTGTATGTGAACCCCGGAATCCCCGGCATCGCCAACGACGGCAGCCACATCGCCACATCTACTATGCTGTTACGTCCGACCTCGCGCGGGAGCGTCACCATCCGGTCCGCCAACCCGGCTGATCCCCCGCGCATCGTGCCCAACTATTTCTCGACTGCGCTGGACCGCGACGTGCTCGTCCACGCCACCCGCAGGACGCTAAAGGCGTTGCTGGCGACCGAGGCGCTGGCGCCCATCATCGAGACCGAAACCCCGCCGCAGCTTTCTGGGTTACCGGCGCTGGAACCCTTGACCGCCGATGCGAGCGATGCGGCAATTGAGGAACGGATCCGCGGAACGGGGACCCAGCACGCTCATTCTGGCGGGACCGCGGCCATGGGCACGGTTGTGGACAGCCAGGGGAGGGTGCTTGGGGTCAAGCGGTTGAGGGTGGCGGATGCCAGCATTATTCCCATTCCGCTGGGTGGGCACCCGCAGGCTACGTTGTATGCGATGGCGGAGAGGCTGGCTTCTTTGGTTCTTGGAGAGGACTCGTAGTTGTGTTGTAAACAGTTTACCTTGTCGCCCAAGTTTGCTGCAGTCAAACAAAGGCAAAAAGGCTTGGCAGACTCACCAAATAAAGCAAAGCCCCATTTCCCTGCGGCGGTTGTTCATGTTCGGGGTGATTACCTACTGAGCAGGTTGCATGTGACGACGCGCCACTTACGCTCCATTTGCTCCATGATGCAAGCCTAGTCCCCCTCTGTGTTTGACGCGTCCAATAGTTACGACGCGTCGTAGCGGTGAATGGGTGGTACGGAGTAGCGATACACGGATGGCGTTCACACCGCAATTGCTGCCTGATGTGGCTTGCCGGGATGAATAGAGAAGACAAGGGAGAGGGCATTTGTCTCACATTCGGCCTGACCTCAAAGGTTCAAATAGGTACATGTACGCTTGTTCGGTGCGCTGGATTTCTGTCTGGTTCTATCCAGTTTCACTTTCTTTGGTGCATCTGTCAAGAATCACTGTTGAGCACCCAAAACCACACAGGGGTCTTTATTTCGTGGAGACCCCTATTCCCTGATAAACAGAGACACGGCATGAGCCTCAACCGAATCACCACCTGTCTCTGGTTCGCCGACGGCCGAGCCGAGGAAGCGGCCACCTTTTACACCTCCGTCTTCAAGAGCTCGTCCATCAAGCACGTCTAGCGCTTCAGCGAGGCAGGCAAGGACAAGCACGGCCAGGAGCCTGGCAGCGTAATGGTGGTCGAATTCAAACTAAAACGGCCACCCGTTCGTAATCCTCAACGGCGGACCGGCGGGCTGGACCTTCAGCCCGGCTGTCTCGTTCATGATCGACTGCCACAGGTCGAGGATGATGGTGCTGTTGCGTTAGTGTCAGACAAATATATACTACAGTAAGTGCGAAACCTACTGGGCCCAACCGTTCCCACCGCACCTCGCCGTTTGTTGAAACTCATTTTCGTATTGCAACCCATCTTGTAACACTCCAAAACTAGCCTTAAAAGCGCATTTATCGTCTCCGTTGCAGTTAATCACGTTCTTTCGGAGAATATCCAGATACCATGAACGCAAAATTTCAAGAGCTGTTCTTGAAGGACTGTAAGAAGCGTCTTACCAAACTATAGCGTTATACATAACTATAACCCAAAACACACCTCTACTAGGATTTAAAACCTTAGGACGAGTACTTTACAAGTGTCACGGCCAGCGATTCAAGGGCGTGATAGCTGTTCAATTGACTCTACGGACGAAGATTCTAATCTAAGGGAAAGAAAAAAAAAGAAAAGAGGGAAAGGTACGTGTCTCCGACGCGACATGTGGACTACCGAGGAGACTTCCGGTAGTCTTATTCTTTTCCCGACTCGTCGGTCGAGCTTTCCTCAAAAGATTTCTCCACCTTAGCTTTCACAGCTTTAATCAAAGGGATCCTCTCGCGGTCAGAGCACTCGTTGCCCTTATGTCACGAATTTCCGCAGATAAAGCAGGTGTCGTTGTCCCAGTGTACTTTCTTCTCGTCCATAGTCAGTGCTCAGCCGACAGAGAGGACGGTAGCGGGCTTGTCGCCTCTGTTCTTCTTGTCGGTGGGGCGTACACTGCTGCCAGGACTTGGACCATTTCTGCAGCACAGGAATATGGGTTCGTATCGGATCGATAACGGGTCTTAATCAGGTCGTTGGCGTCTTTCTCGGTCAAATTGTAGATAACTATCATTCGACTACGCTCTGTCTTGAAGGTTTCATTGTCTTCAATAAACTTGTCGGCTAACTTCGTAATCCAGTGGTCGAATTCCTCCTTGTCACCGGTAAACCTACCAGGGTCGAGACCAGTAGACTTGACCGTTTTGTCGTAGGAGGGATTGGCAACCTTTTGGTTGGGGCCGTACGGTATAAAGGCTTCTTTGGCGGCGATACCTATGAGAACGAATGCGTTTCCTCCAAAGGCACTCTGGGCAGGAGTAGCGACCCGACTTCTGACTGGGTCGGGAGCGGTCGTTCTTGGGTCGTTGGCAGCAGATTGCAATTGCGCAGTCTTGGCCCTCAGTCGAGCAATTTCATCGGCAATATTCTGATCGCCAGTCATCTCGGCTGGTATGTCGGTAGTTCGCTTTCTTCTGCGGACTCGAACTCTATCTATCCACCCACCCCGCAGCAGAATCACGCCCTCATCAGCTTTCTCCTTGGGTCAGATACATGCTGCCCACTCACCATCCACGCAACTACTGAAAACCGATTCCCATGGGATCCCTTCAACTCCATGACCAAATACAACATTTCCCGAGACCGGTACGAGCAGAAGCCACCCAGATCATCCATAAAAGATGCCTGCCGCCAAAAAACCGCAGACTGGCTGGAGATTGGAGATGGAATGGTCTACGCTGTGAAGCAGTATCGCGAGGCACAGGGGGAAGAGCCTTTTGACCAAGCTGAGAAGGAACGGTTGGAAGAAAACATGAAGAAGATTACGCCGTCGTCGCCTTTGTGGCGGGGGAGATTGGATTGGTAGGAACAAAGAGAAGAATGAAAGATTGGTTCAAGGAATCCACGGTGCACTGATCGCGTGTTTCTGCATCTCCACCCTTATAAGTACAGCAGTTGAGCTGAGTCCATCACGGTACCTTGCCAAGTCCCCACGACATCACCCCCTCTGCGTCTGCGCCTGACCGGCATGGGCTCTCGGCCGGGGAGGTGGGGTGAGAATATCATCAACCTTTGCGAATATGACCGGAACCTGCCTACCTAACAGAACCCGGTATCTGCTCAGGAGGAAGAATTTCCTGTGTCCATGTCGGATACCCCCAAACCTTGACGGCCGCTTTCCAGAGGTCCTTGTTTATCTCATCTATCCCGTCAGCCTTCCACTGCTCCTCGATGCCGCGGGCACGAACAAACGCAACAAAGTTTCTGATACAGTTGCGGTTCGTAGCCAGGTCGCCTCGTCCGAACGTGATAGAAAATATCTCTTGCGGTCTGTAAAAATATGGCGTCAACTCGATCCGCCTATGCGTGATTCTCCATTTGATGGTCGAGTGGAATCGAGTAACCCAGCCGGCTGGTGAGTCAACAGTGTACTCTATTGACCTGCGAAGCTCACAATGCCGGCGGTCAGTTTTATCTTCGCACCAGTCTGCTCATCTATATCAGGAGGTTGCCTACCTGAACGCGCACACCAAGCTAATACGCTCAGCAGCTTGCCGGAGACAGATCTCGAGGGCCTTCCTCGGCGATATCGGATTGATTGACACCGTCTTCAACTTGTTGCGTCTTGCATCTCCACTCTTCTCCTGAAACTTTGAGTGTCCCCGGGGCGAGGCGACGTATTTCAGCCGTCCGCGAGAGCCGTTCTCGGGGGTCAGGTCCCAGCCTTCGTTCTCGGTCAAGTAGCGAGCACCGGTCACCGACTCCGAGTCAATCACAATACCAGTTATGTCGCAGCGCGCAATCCGATGCGCCCCGAGATCGTAATACCGAAAGCAAAACTGTTCGGGGTGGTCGTTCTCTAGGCGGCGGGCAACCTTGATGGCGAAGGACGTACATCTTCCCGTCCTGTAGGCCCAGGCCATATCATACGGCGATCGATCCAAGTTTGTGACTCCGTGTAGTAATTTCAACTTGCGTTTTTGGAGGAGGTCTGTGTATGAGATTCTCGAAAGGCTCCTCATCAACTCAATCATCGTGAATGATGTGTGCGGCCCTTCGTTGAATGCCTCCTTCCAGTATTCTGTGCACGACAGTCTGAGATCCTCTTGCTGCGCAGGACTCATGGCCATGATGCATGACCGAATAAAGCGCGGTGCCTAACGACTGGAGTGTCTGGTTCTTTAGTATGTCGAGCGGACGCAACTTAAATACCAGCGTGGTTGAGACTCGACGCTTCAAAATGCCACAAGGACTTTCTCAGTTGCTCGCTGACGCAGTGCGTAAAGGAGTGTCAGTTTTGTGATTTTTCGTTGGTTAGGCGGCAATACAACTTGGCAATGTCAGCCCAATGTCGGGGAAAATGCCAGGCTCCAGGTGTGAAATGCAGTTCCAGCCGTGTACATACCTTACCGAGCCTAGGCGCAGCAGCAGCGCCCTAGCACAGCCCATTGTGAGTAAGCCTACTTGCCTTGGCCCCAGCCGACAGTTGAGACCAATTCTCCCAATTGGCAGCTGGTAGCATTCGTTTCCCTGTTCAACACACAATCATCCTCTGGTACTCATCAGCACTCTCAGGCGCGACCTTGAATAGTATTCCGCCAACGATCAGTACTAAGATATCTTGACAAGGTACGTAACACTGCCGGCATTTGCACCCAAACACGGCCGAAATGAGCTCGTATTCCGCCAATCTCTATGGAGACGGGGCTTATTGGGGGGATGAGAATGCCCAAGCCCTGTCTTCAAACGAAGGCAATATAGCTCCCATCTTCTACACCAGCACCAGTCGTACGAAAACCACATCCAACCCCAACAAGTCTAAAAGTTACGAGCATCATACGCCTGAAAATGACAATCCTGCAGCCTACAATGGCCCGTATCTTGCTTCAGGGTCCGGGAGTGCTAGTTCACGGGGCAAAAATCGCACGGAAGTCGACGAAAGCCACCTCAATGATCTCGCACAGGACTTTGGCACTCTCGGTATTCGAGCTTTATCCTACTCGCACCCATATTATGCCAATCGAGAGGATGACAACCTGCCGCAAGCGCAGAATTTTCAAGGTGCCGAGGGCTGGGAACAGCAGAGTTATCACGTTGGTCTGGAAGAGCTGGATGCCACCCACACCGCAGAAACTTACACCGGAGAGGTGCCTGATGATGACGTCTATCCCTATAACTATACCGCCCCATACCGTACTACCCTTCCACATGGCCCGTCATTCCCGGGACATCTGGACACCGCCAATGCCGAGAATTACGACGCAGGAACCCACGATACCTCCGGTACGGGCATTCAGGGCAATCGTGCTAACTGCATGGGGACTCAATATACATCAGCCCCCTCTAACAACCACGTGGATATCGACTCCTTGATCGATGCCGAGTTTGACGAAGCGGAACAGACAGTCACCGCCGAAGGTAAGTACGATTCCAAATATACCTCACAAGGCCCCACACTACACACCGAGCATTTTTACTGACCAACAAAATAGATTGGGCATGGGTCGAAAGTGGTATCAGCTCCCCTCTCGTATCACACCACCTAGATAAAATCCGGATGCTCAGGCACTACAATTCGCTGGGGTTTGATGATATTGCACCGACCAGCACGGTGGAGAGCGAGGAGGAAGAGGAGGACGGATCACGACTCTCGTCATTTTACTGGAACACCGATGCTTATAATCAGTTTGATAGTGGCGGTGGTGGCAGCAGCAAGCAACCGTCTTCTTCATCGGTATCACGGACCAAATCCAAGGCACAAGAGAAGAAGCTTTCAAGGAAGGAGAAGACCAGTAAGCGAGGGTAATAAATGGTTCAAGAGGACGAGGAATGGGCGGTAAGCCTGTCCGGACTGAAACAAGGTCAGAATCAAGTTCGAGGATATGGAGTTGGCACTATCAGAAGGATCACGGTGGTTTCGAAGAAGATTACTGGTAGATAATGCAGATGGCCAAGGGGGGGGTCCTTGGGTGCCGTATTAGCAGTGATTCAAAATCCGTCCTAGTATTTTATTACTCCTTTGGGGTGTGGAATCTGACTCGACAATTTCGAACTTCTAGCCTTGAAGAATATGAGCACTTAGCAGGAGCAATATTGCATGGACTTAAAGAATATGTGATAAATAAATAACGTTACTCTAAATGAATGTACCTAAGCCAGGCTATGCTACAACCCCTTAGTTCCTCCACTATATGTTGCTATGTAAAATAGAGGGTACAACTAAATGAACATGGTCTGTCTGAAACCACTTACATCACCTCTGTCAAGTGATTGGCACACTATTATACGTACCTTACCTTGTATTAGTATATCCGTCGTGCTGCCCTGCCTGAACCACAAGTGTGTATATCTACAACCAACTAGAGCACACCATTAACACAACAGACAATTTGTCAGCCACTCACTCTTCTCATGTCAACCGCTCGCTCCAGACCGGAAAGCCTCCCCAGACCTGAATGGCTGCCTTCCAAAGCTCCTGGTTGAACTGGTTAATACCGTCGGCCCTCCATTGCTGCTCGATCCCACAGTCTCGTATGAACGCCACAAAGTTATTGATACACTGCCTGTTCGTCTCCCGACTGCCCCCGGGCCTGCCGAATGTGATACAGTAGAAACTGTCCCTCCTGTCGAGGTCGGGCGTCAGCTCGATGCGCCTCTCCGAGATGCGCCACCTCACGACTCCGTGGTACTGCGCGACCCAAGGTTGCGAGCCTTGTTCAAGGGGTCTGATGGATCTGTTGGTGTAGCGCGTGTGCACGTTTAGATGTGCGCACACACTCTGTGTTAGTGGAACGAACTTGTCTGGCCTCGATATCCCAACAATGATGCGAGCTCGAGCGGTGGTATATTTCAAAAGTGTAATCTAATAATCCGTAGGGTTTTCAACTGAGGCGTGGCACGCACCTGAACAGACAGACCAAAACGGCCATGTCGGTAATCTCTTTGAGACAGATGCCCAGGGCTTCCTCGCGCGTAATGGGGAGGATGTGCCTCAGCGTACCTGTCCCCCGCGGACCGCCGCTCCTCCGCTCCTCGAAGATGGACACGCCGTTGTGATAGCGCCACCATCCGCGGTGCTCGCCGGGGGTGTCGGTCCACTCGGCATTCTCGGGCAGCAGCCTCGGGCCGTACTTGGACTCGGAGTCGATAACGACCGTGGTCCTGTCGCAGCGCGCGACGCGGTGTCTGCCCAGGTTGTAGTACTTGAAATCAAAGACGCCGCGGTAGTCGGGATGTGACTCGAGCCCGTAGGCGACTTTAATGGCGAACGAGGTGCACCGGCCCGTGTCGTAGTCCCAGGTGCGGATCCACGGGTCGTCGAACACGTTTGTGACCCAGTCTCGCCAGTTATCGCTGAAGGGTTGGAGACAGGCCGGGTTGGCGAGGAGGTCGCCGTATGTGAGGTTCAGCTCCCCGAGAAGGACCTCGATTATCTTGAATGACGTGTGCGGGCCCTGGGCGAACACATCGAGCCACTGGTTCCGGCTCAGGGTCCAAGGGTCCGGGCCGATCTGCGGGTCGTCCTCTGGAGATCCGGGATCCATATGGCGTGGGTGAATAGCAACTTGGCACTCACTGATGCAGGCCTTATTGGGCTGAGACGTGTAATCTGGCGGGTGGTTAGCGGATAGGAGATGGGACGCTTTGCATTGGTTGCAATGTTGACTGTTAAACGAATTCCAATGAAAAATGACCGATCGACCGACTGACTGGAGAATATGGCAAGTTAAAGTGGTTATCTCGTCGCCTTGTATGTCGATGGTCGTTGCGATAAGATATGTGAGGACCCTGCTAGTTATCGGGGCTTGGAGGCAGGTGGGTGGCAGAAGTCGAGCGAGCATTCCCTCGTTCGGTTCGGTTGGCACTGGGCGTTTCTTCAGGCAAAATGGGGCGGGTAGGAAAAGCGCCGGCGAAATTGCCCTGGCTCCCAGTCCAGTCACTCGAGGGGACCTAATAATCCGAAAAGCCCAGAGCCCGGTTCTGGAGGACGGGCAAGCCACGTGCCCCCCGCAGCAATGTTGTGGTGAAACTGACAATGCGAAGCAAGTCGAATGGACAGAGCGAGTGCGTGTGCCGCAAAGTGGTGTGTCGACCCGCGGCATACCCACCCCTCCATTTCCACGCTTATCCTGCGGGAGCCTCATGGTCATTTTCCTGACATTTTCCCAACGTCTCAGCTGAAGTCGACAGAACATCACCAATCTCAACTGCACCCCAACTCTTCAGCCAGCAACGATACCATCACTATCTGAAGCGCCTATCTTGAACGAAACTCAGCAGACGAAAAAAAGCGATATTACAGTCAAGTATCGATATCTATGGATTCCATGTCGTCACCGCTCTGGGTCCAGCCAAGTGCATGGCCAGAGAGTGGCTATGGCCAAGAGGAATACACGCCAACTGAGCGGTCGAGCTACTACGAGGATGCCTACGTCCACCCGGGGCTCGCAGGCGACTACGCATCCGTGGACCCGTACGCATATTTGCCAGACCTCACCAACAGCCCCAGCATCTCGTCTTCAGATGCGAGCGTCTACAGCGGCCCAAACGGGAGGTATCATGGCGACACTGGTCCTTATCTCCAGAGTTCAGTCTCAAGGAGTCGGAGTCGAAGTCAGGTGGTCGATGACGGCAAGCTGGAGGACGTCAGAGGCGCCATTGCCAACATGAATCTTGATCATGATCCCAACTATCATGATTCAAGCATCGACCCACACGACAACGGCTCTATGCCACCACCCACATGGACCTCAAGAGACACCGCCTCGGGAAAAGCCAGTAGTAGTAAGAAGCGTACCAAGTCGAGCACCAAGGAAGCCAGACTGGCCAAAGACACCTATCAGGACGCAGCATACGCCGACGACTCTGCATATGAATCGAATCAAGTTGATGATACCTACGAGGTCGACCCCGGCGCGGATACCGACGCCATGTTTGCCGAGGCAGAGGAAAATGTTATGGAAGGAGGTAAATTCTGAGTGACTCACACATACTTCCCAGCTCAACCAAGTGCCATGGTTACCACATGGAGAGATCATACAGAACTGACGCACATATAAACTGAACAGACTGGCGCGGAATTAGACCCCACGCAACCAATCCAAACCGCAAATCGGTGGACGTGCTGCGCAGGTCAGAAGCTATCAATGAGAAGGCCGTGGCCGCGGCTCTCAAGGCAATCACCACCGCCACCAGAAGCCGCAGACCGGCGGCCTCGTCGAGGACCGGATCCAAGCATGTGTCGTCGTCGTCGTCGTCGTCGTCGAAGGCGCACAAGTCCTCATCATCTCACAGGAAGAGCTTTCTCTTCGGTTAACCTCCTACCAGTTTGTAGGTGGAAATATGTAGGTTTTTTTGGCAAGGTAACTAAACGCTGGGCATTCTGGTATTGCTGGATCAGAACATGCAACCAGGGTTGTAATTTGCTGTCATTGCAATGAAGCAGATCAACAGCAGGTTACGATTACCAATGTTAGTCCGGGAAAATCCACATCCACCTGTCAGCTGCTAGGTATTTCACCGAGGCGAGGGACCAGAAGGACTGTTCAGGCGCCGAACCAAGCAGGCTGACCGGGAAGGGATTACTATCTACTGTAAAAGTGTTCCGGGGGTGGGGGGGTTGGCCGTTGTGTCTTTACAAAGATGTAGCCACTGCGGTAGGATGGAGGAGGAAACTCTTCTTTATCGGAGGAGTCGCGGGCGCAAATGAAAGACGACGAGGATTCAATAGGATGAGTGCTGTGGATATGATGATCTCCAGGGCTATTTCACGATGTCTTATGGCATTCGATGATGTTGGAGGATACTTGTGTCTTTTACTCTTTTGGGGGAATCTCGGTTGTTATAACTTATATGCGCAGATGCTTTATCCAGTTTGACCTTGTTCAACCCCTTCTCTTATCCAGAAACTGTTTCTTGTTAGTTTTCTTAGGGTGGAGCTAGATGTATAATGGCGACATGTGGTCTTGTTTGGATACTCTGGTCTGGTTGTGTACTCTTCGCTTCTTAAGGTCAATGTCCAGCGTACTTTTGTTTCTTTTGCTGTTCTGTTACAGTAATCATTCTCCTGCTATTTCGTGCCGAATTTATGATGAATGAACCCTAAAACTATCTACCTTACCTATCAAGCCCTGTAAATGATTTGCTCTTAATAACTAAGGTACCACCTACCTTAGACGGCTCGCTACCGGTTTTCAATTTTCCTTTTCCGTGTCCCAAACGACGTCTGGATGATGCCGGGTGGATCGGGGCAAGATGATGGGGACTCAACTCAGGCTCTCAAAGTGTCGTGTTCCATCATTCCTCATCCACCCATAACCTAGCTCCTGCCTCCTGGCACCAATAATTTGGGGACCCTGATACGCAACGACCCGGAGTCCTTCGTTCTTTGTCATTGCTGCGCCGACATAGAACAGGGCGCCCCAACCAGGCTTCTCCAAAAGCTCTTGTCCACTGTTGCACAGAAAGTCAATTACCTTCTCGAGACGGGTTATTCCTAAGGCATATCGAATCCTTAAAATGTTACTTACTAGATATCGTGCAATGCTCTAGCATAGCTATCAACCACGTCCATGTTTGTCTTTCTCCGACGAGACGCGAAAAAGCGACGCAGTTTGGCAATCACTTCCAAGTCGTTTTTAACGAAATACCCCGGCGAAAAGTACATCTTTGCTGACGTAGGCTTGCCACGGCCACGTGTGAAATAGAAACCCGGTTTCGCACGGCCTGGGGCATCAGCAGGCACGACAGGGGACGGATTGCCCGGAAAGATTTTCCACAACTCCTTCAGATCTTGCACAGATTCCTTGTATTCTTCAAGGTCCGTCCGGCCACCGAGGGTGATGGCGTCCATGAGCCAGGCGAGCGTGGTGTTCGGCGGCGCGCGCACGTAGATCTTGATGCGCGTCCCGGCTTGAGATAGTGAATGCACACGATGCCCGTCTCCATCTCCCATTTTAGAGTGGCCTCGCGCAGGTATTCGAGCAACGGTTCGGTGTGGAGTGCCTCGAACTCGTCAGGCGGCAAGCTGCGGAGGGCGCGCTCCACCACGTCAAGGTTGGAGATGTCCAGCTCGAGAACGCGCAGGCCGGGGTACAAGTAAACATTTGACGACGGGACAACCGGATCTATCGACGTCCAGAGCCACGCCGGTGCCGCCCTTAGGGGTCGTCTCTTTGGTGATGGAGTCAGCTGTCTTGAGACGCTTCATATTGACCACCGGAAGCAGGTGCTTTGTAAAAGTGACGGTACCACGAAGCATCAAGGTTGGGGACAAGACCTTGCTGACAAACGCGGTGTATCCATTCGTCGGCAGCGAGGTCGTTAAGAGGGTCATGGGGTGTACCGGGGTGCCTTCCAATCGGCTCAAAGGTGTACCGTACCATGGAGCTCATGGCCCCGTCGCCGCCGACAACGCCAAAGTCCCAGCTGGACTCGACGGGTGTGCCACCTGGAGCCCAGTTGCTCGGCCAGACCCTGGGCTTACCGTCTGCCTCAGGGGCCAGGCCGAGTTCGGGAACGACCAAGAGGGCGTAGAAGACGAGTTCGCGGTATTACGCATCAGTGTTGTATCCGGCGGCTTGCAGAAGTCTTGCGAACAATGACCCGGTTGTATCCCACCAGAACTGTTGGTCCTTACTGCGGAAAGCCATTGTCGAGGTGATTATGTTGTATGGGCCGACTGGGGCTTGGTAGGTGGCCGGAGCCAATGAATTCGGTACTCCAGAACTCATGTTGTTTGCAGTTTCGGGAGCCAAGGTACGAATTCCAGGGGATGTTGGGAATATGCAGGGAGGAAGCCAGATACGACGGCCATAATTCAATTGCCATATATGTCGCGCTGCCACTTGGCTTGACGAGTTACCTAGGTACTTACAATGCATCATTGTATCAAACCAAGCGTGACGCACCACCATTGCAAGATCTGGTCCATGTCACTCGAACACCGAGAAGTCGGGATGGTCGAGGTGCGGATAGAAGTTTGATGAGAAGTGAAATTACATTCATTAAATTGATATCTCCATAGTCCCATGCTTCGACAACCTGGCGGTGGTGCAGCGCAGACCTGCGCTCCGATTCTAACCGCTTTGCAGACGGCATGAAAGGTCTGAGAATCTTGACCATCCCGCCCAACCTTGGTTACGGTCGGGAAGCCATCTCCTAGAAATTTGCAACATCACCATCCCAACTTCCAGTTGCTTTATCCAATGAACCTTCCTGCTTTCTTCCATGCAGCGTTGAGGCAGCAAATGCATCCTTGAGTCATGCTGCAATGCTGCCTAAACCGGTTGAGTTTTGGATAAACCAAACCTTGAAGGATGCTTGTGGGTGTTGGATCAAAATATTGAGAACATGTTAAGGCAAATATTGAGAACGCGTGAAGGAAAAAGGTCCAAGTAAATAATGCCAAGACTTTTGATACCCAATGGTCCAGTGTCCCATAGTCCATGCGTTTTAAACTAAAAGAAATCCCGGGGTATATAAACCATGTCTAGATTCTATGCTGTGCAAATAGATCGATCTGTCGCGTTATTGCGAATCGTATGTGTACCTATGTTGTTCATTTCCCCTTCAAGACCTCGTCGAGGTATTCGCCGGCGACACTCGGGGATACGCTGCCCTCTGTGGTTTGTTGACGAAGAGTCAGTGCATCAATTTTCCTGTCGAAGTCGACCATGTATAAATGCAAGACCTACTAGACCATGCAACTGGAGGGCCATTGTTTGGTTTCTGCCAGGCCTCCGCAAACATCCGGTCGACTGAGTCGTCCGACGCGGTATCGGGCCCTGCTTCATTGTCTGTTGTATTGAGTGGTGGATGTATGGACGTGGTGGATTTGGAGTCCGGGACTGCCGCGACAGTTTCGCGTTCTGGGTTGGGTTTCGAACTGCGGTCCTCTGTTGTTGCCGATGCGACGACGGGTAACGGTACCGGAACGGTGGCAGGGTCGGCGTCAGCTCCACGGAGCGCTGGAGGTGGAGGAGGTGGAGGTGGAGGTGGCGAAGCCGTTGAGGTTCTCGCTGCGTCGGTTGCTATCGGCCTTGGTGGGTCTTCCGAGTCGTGATGCCCTCCAAGTCTAAGTCTAAACAAACGTTCCGCTCGAGGTGAGCTAATGCAGTCACGGGAACGGCGCGGGCCGGAACTCACTGAAAAACACCTTGTACGACTGCAACTTCCAAAACCCTTTGCTTGGTTCCCCGTGCATTGCAAAAGACTGTGACACCAAAACCTTGGCCGATCTCCCGCTATTGCGGACGCGATCCAGAGTGCCCTGATTTCTCGCTCACATTGGCATTGGGGTTTGGTGTGTGAGCCTCGCAGAACCGCGAAAGATGCAGGACAGAATTCGGTGGGCAGACTGCAGGGGGAAACGTCCCTAAAGACCTGTGCTCCAGGCTAGAACCACCGGGAGAGTCAGGGCACCACGGCTAACGGCAGGTGTCACACAATCTGTGAAATGAAGGCACCCGGGGACACCGTGACAACACTGTGGAAATGCCGCGCTGGCATTTGTTGACTGGATTGCTGAAACAGATTACCCTCATAGCTGCGCCGTTCACTGCAGATTTCCTGCATCGATATGACGCCCGAGTGCCCAATCCTCTCTGCTGAGCACTTCACTGAATCATCAAACGCGCCCATCAAACACGCTTACCACCTCATCGATCCTCTCCAAGCCCGGCCGACACCCGAAATCACTCAACTGGTACGCCGTACTCGCCTTTCGATCACAAAGTACAACCGAGGAGAAGGAAACGGGCCATGCGTGGTTTTATAGTGTGTGTCAATCATGGTGTGTTTGTGGTGGCAGTATGTGTCAGAGCTCGAGAATGAAGTCTTTCGGATCAAGACGATAATGTGGCAGACGTGCCATCCTTAAATACGAACAAGGAAAATCGGTGATCAAAAAGGGAAAGTCCCAAATCGAGCGAAGCACGGGGATGGGTCCATCTTGAAAGGCTGCAGACGAGTGGGTTCATCCCGCGCCCGCCGGGCCGCCGTCGGGGTTGGGCTGGGCCTTCACTGAATCACTTCAGTTTCAACCAATCGCACAGCGACGACGTGAATAAAGCCCCGCATTATTGCAAAAGCGAGTTTACTGATCTTATGGGTACTTAGATGTACATACGGAGGAAGAAGAAAAAGAGTGACAGGGGGCGGCAAGGGGGGAAGGTCACCTTCGGCGACACGCCCACGCGCAATCGGTCAAACACGCCGCTGCTCGGGAGTGGCACAAAGCGCATCCCACTGACAGTGGTCAACACTGCTGCTGCTCGGGTGCGGCACAGAACGCCAGGCTCCCGGCTGGACGGGTTAATCCATAGTCACGTGGCCATAATTCTCCAATGACAGTGATCTGACCAGTTTCAACGGTGGCAGCGACGATGACACGTGGTTTCTGGATTGGAAATATACAGAAGCTGCCAAATTTTCCTCGACAAACATCTGCACTGGGAAAAGATGGGCACGAAAAAATTTGGAGGGTTGTTAAGAGTGGTAGTCGAGCGAAATTTGGGGAAATTTAAGCTTCACTAACAGCGGGACTGTTCCCACACGAAATTTGGAGAAATCGACGGAGCTTCACTTCCACCGTCGGAAAGCGCACCCTTAGGTACCTGGGTATCTTATGTTGTTTGCAGATTGCAATTAAACCGAGACCGCCGAGCGAAAGCGGTGCTCGGTGTCCCCTGGACCGGAGGAAATGCGGATCTCCGGAGCTTTGGCTCCAGAATACATCCGGCCGGGCTCCTACGCCGAGTAGTTCATTCGGATTGCCAGGACTGGCAGACGAGGCTCTGGCTTGACAAGTTGACATCCCCTGTGGTAGACTCTGGTCAGCCCACGACGGGTTCTTATCTCATCTGCAACTTGCAGCTCTCTGCAAAACTTATGCAGTGCTACACTTGTGGTGGAATCATCCATTGTCGACAGCCTTGATCTGATGCCGGCAACTTGGCAATGTGAACCCCCCCCCCCCCCCCCCCCCCCCCGCACTCCCAGTCTGGTTGTCTCAAGCCGGGCATGCAGGATTCATGCAGCTCTGAGTATGCCTTACCACCCTTCGTTATGTAATTTCTCTCGTGATGAGGCTCTCGTTCGAATACGCCTTGTCAGGCTGCCAGGCACGCCTACATCATCATTGATGACGCTTCGTTCAACCTCCTGGATATTTGGTAGCACACCGTGAGGTTCTGCCGTTATCCGCGCTGTGTGACCGAGCAGTACAGCGGCCGCCAGCGGCCGTCATCGACAACCTCAACCCCGAGACCCCGATGTGCCTTGCGTGTGGCCGTCTGGGATGAACCCCTGGGGAAGCAGGAAAACGGCGCCGGATGCTCCGCCGCCTGGTGCTTCGCCTCCATCGCGAACATCGTCGGGCACGTCGGAGCTTGACTCGGGCCTGCAACCAGTTTATCACGGGGAGGGATCCGCATCTGAGACTGTTGAGTATGTGCGGTCTATTTTCAACTCAGCAGAGTTTGGAATCATTTTCTGTTGCCCATGGGCGCCTTACCAACGTGTAAGCATTATTGCAGAAAGTGGGCAGTTGACTGACAGATCATCATGTATATAGCTTTGTAGCTGTTCACGGACTCAATGGCCACAGAGAGAAGACGTGGACGACCAAATCTGGGGTGAACTGGCTTCGCGATCTTCTTCCGGTCGACTTCCCCAACTCGAGGATTCTGTCGTATGGATATAACTCCCGGACCCACGGATCAGACCAACTCATCGAAAATTCTCTTTATGAGCACGCCATCTCTTTCCTCACGGAGTTGTGCAACTACAGGCGGAATACAAAGGTATGGCAAACCAACCAACCAACCCAACGGTGTTTTGAGTTGGCACTCGAATATCAAAGAACTTTTGCTGACGGAGATTGCAGACTGAAAGACGACCCATCATCCTTTTGGCACATAGCCTGGGCGGGATAGTAGTCAAAGCCGTATGTCAAAGCCGGGTTTCATGATACAAGGGACTCCAACTAATATCCACTGAAAGGCTCTCATCCACTCCAATCTTTGTAAAGCCGACCGGAAACTTGAAGCTAATATCAAACTCTCCACCCACGCGGTTGTCTTTTTCGGGACACCGCACTCTGGCAGCCACGCTGCTGCGGTGGGAACCCACGTCCTTACACTTGGATCCATATTCGTGAGGACCAACACAAGAATAATTCGGCAGTTAAGGGAAAACTCGGATTTTCTAGGAGTGCAACGGGATCAGTGGAAGGCCATCAGCTCTAACTTTGAGATCACCGAATTTTATGAGACGTACAGGACCATTGTCTTATTTGGAAGGGGATTGATGGTGAGTTGTTCATGCTTTTCTTCATGAGATATTCCTTGACAGTCCTAACAGTGTATTTGTACAACCTGGCAAAGGTTGTGCCATCGCAATCTGCTACTCAAGCTGGGAGCTCAACAGGCCAACCTCTTCATCGATGCCACAGAGAGTTGGTGCGGTTCGAAAGCCGACTTGACCCAGACTACATAACTATATCCAGCCAACTTAAAGACTTGGTCAGCAGATCGCACGACACCATTGCGGCAAATTGGGACATATCTGAGGGTGCAAACACCAGTCCAGGATTTGCGTCATCTTCCCGAGGTTGGTTGGCTTCTGATTCACTCCTCCCTGCTATTTTGCCTCCCAGTACAGCCAGCAGAGCAAGCAAGCCCAAATTGATCACTAACTGACAAAATCCGACAGTGAGCTCCTTCGCGTCAACCGTGGATCCTGCAACATCACCAACAACCCCGACAGCAAGGATGAGCACCACTCTCCGGTTCTCGTTGCCCGTGGAGCAAAACCCTGGTTTTGTCGGCAGGGCAGGTCACCTCAAGGAACTGCACAAATATCTGTGGACGGTCAACGAAAGCGGCTTCGGCGTGGGAGAGAGGAGTAGAATCGTAGTTCTGCATGGTCTTGGTGGCGCTGGTAAAACACAGCTAAGCATTGCCTATGCCCAGCACCACAAGAAGGACTTTAGTGCTGTTTTCTGGATCGACGCCTCTACCGAGAGGAACACCCTCCTTTCGTACCGAATAATTGCACAGCGCTTGCTAGAGACAACCACTGGGCATCCTGGCCATGAAGACGATGCTCGAAAATCACTTCTCTCCCGGCTCCCGATCGGAGAGTACGTCTCCTCGTCCGGCCAGCTCTCCCCAGACGACAAGGCCCTGCCGAAGATTGCAAAAGCCGCTGTTGACTTTCTGCAATCGGAGAATGAGTCTTTCAGTTGGCTGATGATTATGGACAACCTGGACTCTCTCGATGACTACCCCCTCTCCACATATCTCCCACAGAACAGTAAACGCGGAAAAGTCATTATAACCACCAGGCTGAGGGCCGCTGCCCAGCTCAAAAACATGCATCACATCGAAACGGACCAAATCGAAGAGGCGGATGGTGTGCAGATTCTCTTGAACGCCGCTCCGCTCCGGATCAAATCGGAAACGGATGACCAAGACGCCAAAGCCATTGCCAATGCCCTGGGGCTGCTTCCCTTGGCGCTGGAGCTGGCGGGTGCATACATCAACAAGGCCCAGATGCAACTCAGCAGGTATCTCGAGCTGTTTGAGCGACACCGCAACCAACTCGGCCGGTTCGGTGACCAAGCGGCCGTTTTCGCCACCTGGGAGGTCTCCTTTCAGAGACTGGCGGAGGACAGCGATGCGGCTGAGCTCTTGACATTGCTTGCGTTCCTGCACAACTCCACCTTTTGGGAGGGATTGTTGTTAATCCCTTTTGATGATGATGATGCTGTTGCTACGGAATCCTCTGCGCTTGGTTCCGCTTGGCTGAGGGAACTGTCTGCGGACGAGCTGAGGTTGATGAATGCCTTGATCAAGATCTTTTCCATTTCCCTGGCCAAACGCAACTCAGACGGGACAGTCTACCTTCATCCTCTGGTGCATTACTTTGGCCGCGAGCGTCTGAGCGGAGACAAGCGGAGAGAAAAGCTCATCCAAGCCGTTATCGTCGTCGGAAAAGCCCTCCAGCAGGCATATACCCGACCGATGACGAAAGAGGTGCGCAAGTTCATATCACGGATCGTCCCTCACGCGGACCACTGCATTTTTCTTGTCAACCAGGAAGGCGCCAAGGATATCTTCGCAACGATGTTGACCGACAAAGCAGCCGCCAAAGCCCTCTTCTACCTTGGTGTCCTGTTCCAGAACCTTAGCAGACTCAAAGAAGCTGAAACCATCTTCGCAGCCATTGCAACAACTACTCATCCAGACTCATGCTGCACGCCGCATATGGGGGCAAACTCAGAGCGCCGACTCGCCCAAGTTATGATTCTCTTCTCGCGCTACCAGGAAGCTGAGGTCCTCCTCCTGAACGCCATCCCTATCCTGACCGGACTGGTCGGTAAGAGACATGACGACGCTATCGCCGCCCAGCTCGCCCTAGGCATGGTCTACCATCGGCGCCACCAGTACTCCGACGCCGAACGACTCCTCCGCGAAGCCATCTCCAACGGCACCGACGAGTCCCCCAATCGCAGGCCGGTCATGGGCCGGCTGGCCCGCGAGGCCGCCTCCGTCCTCGGGCTGGTGTACCGGGACCAAGGCCGGCTGCAGGAGGCGCTCGACATTCTCAGCGAAGCGCTCAAACAAGCCTCCGAGATGGAAGAGGAAGAGGATGAGGACGACGCCGCACACCTGCCGACGGTGCGGTACCGGCACGCCATCATCTTGCAGGACCTCGGCCACTGGATCACCGCCATGCACACGTACGCCGAGATCTGGGGCCAGCTCAAGGTCATCCTCGGGCCGGGCAACCCGCTGACGCTGCGCACGGCCAACGCGCTGGGAAGGATGTACTGCTTTCTGGGGCGGTACCGCGAGGCGCGCGACATGCTCGACATCGCGTGGCGCGGCCAGGAGGCGCTCGGCTTCAGCCGCGACCAGGAGACAGCGCAGCTACGCACGCTGTTTAACATTGGCGTGCTCAACATGGAAGAGGGCCTGTACAGCGAGGCGGTCGAGTGTCTAAGCCGTGTGCAGCGGGCGTACACGAAGCTGTACGACAGCGACGCCATGCTGACGCACACCGCGTTTCTCGAGCTCGGCATCGTGCACTCGAGGCGTGGAAAGCCCGCCGAGGCGGTCACGCTTCTCGAAAGGCTGTTGGAAAGCCAGCTTGCGCACCACCCAGACAGTCGTATGGAACTCTGCCAGACGCGGATCGCGCTGGCCGAGGCTCTTACGCAGGTCCCGGGGTCGGTCGAACAGGCCAAGATGGTGCTGACGCCCGCGCTCGAGTTTGCTCGATCGTCACTTGAGCCTGATAACCCTGTTCGTTTGAAGGTCGAGCTTGCGCACGCGAATCGCGTTTTGGCCTGTGGACCACAGCAGCAGGACGAACCATTGGTGCTCGACGACCTCCGAGATGTGGTCGCGCGGTTGGAGAGGATATTTGGACTGCGTCATCAGACTACTGTACGCGGTAAAGTGCTACTTGCAATGGCGTACGAGCATGTCGCCGGGGAGGAAGTGGCAAAGGCAAGGGAGATGATGCAAGAGGCTGCCGAGACGCTCAAGGCAAGTCTCGGACCTGGACATCCCTTGTCGAAGGAAATTGCGAAAATGGCACGCAGCCGGGAGAAAGCTGCTGCTACTGAGTGTGATGTTGATGATGATGCTGTGAAAGGTGGGAATGGGAAAACCACGCCTGCCAAGTTTGATGTTAGGGTTAGTGTTCGCCAGCTGGGGGAGGCGATGCAGGAGCTCAGGTTTGGATCATGATAACGGCCTTTTCTTCACGTTTTTTATGCTTGTTGTTCTTTCGTCTTGGAATCTGAACTTCTCTCATGATAATGTCCTCTTTCATATAGCAATATTGATCAATAAATCTTCTTCGACACTTCATGTGTCCCAGCCATTGTGACATGTCGGTCGCGGGTTGTTGACAGCTGCCGTAGTGACAATGAACATACTCGCATAAATAATGGCACCATTTTATAGAAACAAGACACAAAAGTGCCAAGGTAATAGAATCAAATGTCATCAATCATCAAGAACAATGTTACAAAGAGCAGCAGAACTGCCAATCCTGCCTGCTCGATCCAAAGGGAATTCACTCCTCTAACAAACAACTCGCGGTGCCTGTGCATCCACTCCACCACCCTAACATCATGAAAAGCTCATAAAGAACCAGACGTACGTAGGGGGGAACATACCTCCGCAAAGACACGCCGAACCAAGACGAAAAAGGAGCGATAAAGGGAGCAATATAGTAGTTCGTAAACCTGCCTCGGTTTCTACTCCCACCAACACCCACCTCCTCAAACCCAGTTTCACCCCTATTTACGAACAAGTAAATCTCCTAGCCAGCAACCGTTCCGGCAGCGTCGGCGGCTCAAGATGCCACAGCGAATCCCTGCACCACGGCGAATCGGCATCGTATTTGAGATCAAGAATCGGCTTGATGGCGTCCGGCTTCGGCCACTGGAGCTCCTCGTTGCGCAACCAGAGCCGCAGCACGTGTCGTCGCTTGCTGTCATCGGACACGTCGTCCACGAACGTGTCGCGCGCATGCATGACCGCGAGGTTATTGACGACGATGATATCGCCTCGCCGAGCTTTGAGGGAGAGCTGGTTTTCCACGGCGGTGAAATGGACCATGTCGAGCGCCTCAGCCTGGCGCTCCGTCATCGGCGGGACGCCCGGCGTGTGCGGCGCAACCGGGGAGCCGGTTAAGGGGCGCCGGGAGTAGAAGAAGGATGGGCCGTGGGCCGGGCCGAAAGGGAGGAGGATTGGGCGGACTTCCCATGCCGGCGGGCCGTCTGATGAGAATCTAATACAGGGGTACACGTGTGAGAACGGTTAACTGCCAGGGGTGTCTGGAGGTGAAACTAACTTGTCAAATATCCATTCATCAGCGGCAAGGGTGTGGATGACATCGGGACGAGTCGCTGCGATGTCGTTGTAGATTTTTGCAGAAGACGCGAGCTTGAAATGACCGCCTTCCGCAGCGAGTTCCTGGACGTACATGACCAGGATGTCGCAGGCGTCTGTGTGGAACGGCTGTTGCACATTAGAGTAGGGCGCCTGGCGCATCTCTGCGCCCGGAAACGCCATGCCACGGTCTTTGATATGGACTTCTCGGTGAATCAGCGCCTTGGACAGTGTACGGCAGGTAATGAGGTGTGGAAAGGGGGGGGGGGTGGGGTGGCTCACTGAGTCTGCTGCCGCCAGCATCTTGACATGCTCGCGTCCTACCAATGTAGCTGGTAACGCCAACATACGCCAGCACTCTCTCCAGAGGCGGATAGCGGTGCGGATCAAGGCCCCGGATGACAAAGAAGCCCTGGCCCGTGTGGATCACGTGGGATACGTGAGTCAGTTTGCTTGCCAGGTTGGGAAGTGGAAAGGTCTCTGGGGTAATCAGCTCGGGGCTGGGGTAGCTTGCGAACTGCTCTGGAACTCTGTCTGTTAATAGCTGATAGGGGTAGGGTTAGCGTAAAGGATGATACGAGCCTTTGAATGCCTGTAATGCAGTGTCGATCTCGTCCAAGTCATCGGCAGACAGACTGTAGACGTAGGTGCAATCATCTTCAAAGTCAGCACCTTGCCATGTTCGAGCAGACTCGATGGTTGTTGGAAACCCGTCCGGAACGGCTTGTGGTAGGGACTCGCGAAGGCTAGCGAGCTTCTCGACGCGGCTAAGGTAGGTCTCAAGTGATGGATCCCATTCGATGTCTGGGAAAGCCGAAGCTGGTGTACTGGGTCTTTGGGATGCTGCGTAGCGTTTACTGCTAGTAGAAGCGCCGCTATTGGTAGAATGCCTGTCCTCGGCTCGTCTTGGTGAGATCCAACCAGATCTGGTCGATGTGACGACCCCGGGCGTGGAGAATCGTTTCCGCAGGTGCGGCAGTTGCTCAGCGGGGGCATGGTAGACGAGTGTTGGACCCATGATTGTTGTTCGAGTCTTGAGCTCAAGCAGGTGGTTTTCTGAGCGGTATGTATGATAAGTTCACGAAGGTGGGTACTCTTGATGTGAATGCACCAGCCAACCTCCGATCCCGCGAAAACAGCCGCTTTTCAAATACTCCATGCGGCTCTGCGGATAGGATCCCACTTGTCTTGGCTAGTGGCCATTGTTTGTCGTCGTTTACACCAGACTACCACTGCATATGTGGTAAAATTATGTGGGATCCCAGGAGCGGACGGGTCAAAGACATGTTTGTCATACATGCTGTTTCTATTGGTCATAGATAACCCACCTGCCGTGAAGATGGTGTGCTGGTGTTCCTTCGCGTCTTTTAACTGGGTGTCTCCTCCTGCCGTCTCTGCATAACCTTCTCGCCAAAGCACTGAGATGTGGGGGAGATGGTCTGGTATGGCACCATAGCTTGGTCTGATGACCTGGAAGCCAGCCGGCAGAGAATGTCACACACACACACGGGTGATGCGGCTCAACTACAGTGATATCCGGAGCTTGGCGAGTTGTTGGTGTATGATCAGTCGAGTCATTCTTCCTTTGGTGATCAGAAGTCCTGATTAAGTCAGCTAGTATCAGGTAGGTACTAATTAAGAGGTGGTCTTGCCAGACTGTAGCGCCATACACCTCTACTGGGATTTAAAACCTTATTGCGAATACTTTGCAAGGTCTGTCTGTATAAGAAATAAGCGTTGTGTCCGCTACATATCACTGTAGGTAGTTGTTTTACGACGTCAGTAATGGAAATCCCGATGCTTTGACAGCGGAACCTAGTATGTTACCAACAAGCTTAAAATATGCGTTTAGGTAGAATGAATATCATGTTTTCTTGTTCAAACGGGGCCATAGAAGGTATTACTTGCAACTCAGGTTTTAGATCCCGGCAAAGGAGTAGATACAGTCTGGTAAGATGTTTCCTGCAGTCCGGTTAGACTACCTCTTGATATAGCTACTAGTACACACTTTTCTAGTCACATCACTCCTACCAGAACTACCACTGCGACTCCTGCCACTTCCACCCACCCTTAAACCATTACTATCCACCTCCCGTTGAGAAGTCTCCAGCACGTTAACAGTAACAACAAACACGGGCTGCCCATCCAGAATTCCTCCAACCGTCCCTACCGTCAGCCAGTCAACCGTCTTACCCCACTTGTCTCGCTTCTGGAGCGTCTTGCCCGTGACCTGCGTCTGATCGGACCCTTGGTAGGTGAGAAACACATACGGCGCCTCAGGAGCCATCCAGGTACACTTTATAGTCAAAGACGAACCGCTGGGACGGAAGAATCTCAGAGACAACAAACGGTTCTGGCCGCCCTCCGTCAGAAACAGAGATCCGCTGGTGGTCCCAGTGCCCGTTCGACGCGACGTCCTTGACGTCGAACTGAAAATGCATTTTCTTGAGGGTGGCATTGCGTCCGAGAGATCGAAAGCGTGCCGGTGGCTGGAGCCCAGCGAGATGGACAGGATTGGAGAGACCTTCTTCCGAATGTAGAAGGCACTCGGGAGCGTCGTCGGGCGGCTGGGAATGGGCAGGCCTCGGTCGATCGACAGCGTGTCGGCGTTGGTCCGAACAAAAAATAGCCGAGCCCTGCTTCTGGAGGAATATGCCCACCTGTCTTTCCCCGTGCGGGACCCGTTGATAACAGCGCAAGTTGAGGATGTAGGTGCCCGATCCTTCCGGGCCGAGCGACAGGTCCCCGTCCTGGACGGGTGTGATGCGCAGGCCTTTGCTCGTCATGACGCACTCGTCGTTGTGGACGGGATCGTTGGCCAGCGTCACGTCAGCGCAGTGAGCGAACAGACTCGGCGAGTTGGCCAGGATGCCCCAGTACTTTTGCGACGAGTGGCCGGCCGCGGTTTTCCAGGCAAACAGGCTGAAGTCGTTGGTCTCCTTGATGATCTCCTCCTGCAGACGGGTGAAGGCTTTCTGCCCTTCGCCGTACAGCAGCGGCATCTGGACGTCGAAGATGCCGAGCAGGCAGTAGGCCATGTCCTCGAGGCGGGTGGTTTCGCGACTTGCGGCCCAGGCCATACGCTGCGCAACCGAAAGGGTCGACAGCAGGGTGCCGTTGACGAGAATCTTGCTGCTGACCTTGGTGATGGCCGCCAGTTCCTCGGCGAGCGTCTTCTTCTCGCCCTGGAATACCCAGTCGCTATCGTAGAAGCCCATTTTTGAGGGCGCGATCAGTTCCTGGATAAACCATATCTCCTTGGTTCAAAGGACGCCAAATTCGGTGGGTTGTGCTGCCAAAAATGGACATTTTTGAACCAAACCAAACGGGCAAGATGCTAGAATACAGATGGTACTCATGTTTTGGCCCTCTGTTATGAAACACCGTTCGCGAACAAAGGGTCAGATTTTCAGCCAACCCTCGAGCGGCGCGCTTAGCTATATTTAGTATCAGCAGAAGGCGACTTGGCGTGTCTCGTCTGCGTCATCTTGGTTGATAAGAGACCGTAGTGGGTTACGCCTCAAACACGCAAGTAGACGGTCGCTGGCAGTTTGCTGGGATTTAGGAATTTTCAGCCATAGCACTTTCCTGAATTCGATACGTCAAGCAATATGGAATTGTCGGTGATGCAGACCTTAAGTGAAAGTTTGAATGTTGGTTGCAAGATGCATTCGTCGTTGCACGGATGCAGATTGATTGGGCAATATCACAACGAACAAAACATGCGGCCCGCGATCTTTAGCGAATGGAGCGGCAAACATGTTGGGTGAGTCAAAGCTACCCCACTTTACAAGCATCTATGCTGGGCAATTATACCTCGACATGTCCAATTTTTGGCCAGCCCCACCCCGTCCGAATTTGCTTACACCTTAGCTGAGTGGCTCGTTGGCAAGGAACGCCTCAGTGCAGACCTTGAGTCTTTGGTGTTTCAGTCAAGCGATTCTTTGAGAAGTGGTGTCGTGACATCAGACACTGGGGGCATAAGGCAGCTAGTACGTAGCCAATCCTTGGGTCAAGCCCCGAGGCACCAACCAGTGAGGACCGGAGGGAACTGCGGGTCCCGGTGACGAGACGGACCTCGGGACTGGGGGAGGACGACTCGAAACTACGGGTCGCTGAGAGTAGGTAGATATACCTGGAAGGCTGAAATGTAGCCGCTGGAGCTGAAGAAGAAGCTGGACCAGCCGTCAAATGCAGACGGTTCAGCCAACTAGATACCATTGTACTAAATAACTATAAAGCAGGCTCTCTAGACCTACTAGAGAGACGGACTTGAAACCGAAGGTGAGAAGCTGCAAGCCCATGTGGACGCCATTTATTCGAGATTAAAGCTGCGCATCAGCGTCCGATTTGCCAATGCGGAATGACCCTTATGCAGGTCGCCTCGGCGCGGAGAATGCCTCGTACGACGTGACTTTTACTAGACCATACCAAATTTGTGTGTAAACAGGCCATTTGTGCATGCATTCATGTCTGTTTTGCTAGGCAGGCACTGTGTCACCCCAAAATGCCTATTTTCTGGCCCTCCACTGGTTGTCGCAAGGCGCGAGGCACCACAGGATGCCCAATACAGCCCCAACAGATGCCGCCCTACATTTTTAACTGGCTCACATAAACCATTAATGTTGGCAGTCAACGCAGCTGCAGATTTATATTAGCGCGATATACCTAATGCAGCAGTTTGACGACTGCCCGATCAAAGATTTCCGGATGTCTTCGGCTAGACTTCACCACATACAACCCACTAGCTCACCGCCATCTCCCAAGCACCACTTTTGGCACAAAGCAGCCAACGCAATTCACCTCTCTGCTATCGACTTCCTCCCAACCTCCATCAATTGCGCAAACAGCCATATGAGCTTTATCACTGCCCGCGACATGGATTTTACTCCGGAAACATCACACAAACGGCGGCGCAGCACGCATACATGCTCACCAGCTCCACAGAGAACACGCCGTAATGGCGCTCCAAATCACTCTCTGGAGGCAACTATCGATCGAATAAAACGCGAGCCAGTGGGCTCGGATCCCAAAGACGCCTTTACCAGCAATATATGGCCAAGCGTACGGAACGGATACGACAACATGAGGGAGGAACTGGAAAAGTTATGTAAAAATGCTCTCCAGAGCATGAATATCAAAAGCCAAGTACAGAGCAGAACCAAGGCCACGGAATCTATCAAAGCATCGCTTGATCGGCGCGAGAAGGTGTTGCCAAAGCACCAAAAGCAGTTCGAGAATTTCTCCGAAATATTCAATGCGATTCATGACCTTGTTGGGGTCAGAATCATACTGGAATACCCAGACGATATACAGAAAGCCATTCGGTTCATCGAAGAGACTTTCCAAAAGGAGACAGACCCGGTCGTCTTCCAATTTGACCGTGAGGTCGGCCAACACTGGAAAACATGGTTCGGAGCCTACCAGACTCTCAATTACCGACTCCGCCTGAAAAATGACAAATCCGAAACCCTTTCTCAGTTCCGCGGCGTCCTGTTCGAGATACAGCTTACAACAATTGCCGAGCATCTGTACAACAAATTTGCACATCCACTCTTGTACAAGGACTCCGGTGGCACTCTTAGTCGCCAAGATGAGATGGTGATCGACATGTCGCATGGTATATCTCTTTGCTATTCACTCTGCTTGATGTACATGAAGGAAAAACTAGGGAAGAGCTCAGGTAAAATCAAGCACAAGGATGATTTAGTGGCTACAACAACTCTATTTCATGAGAGCCTGACGAAAGGGGCAAGCTTCGACAATTTTGTCAAGCCTAAAGGTCCTACAACAGCACTTGATATTCCTCCCGGGGCATACAAGTCCGCTGCCGATCTCAGAGAATGGATAGACGGAAAAATAAAGTATGCAATCCCCTGACTTCTAACATAATGGGTTCTAACAATCAGTAGCGACATTCTTACCGAAGTACGCTCTACTTCGCAAACAATCCGTGAAGCAGTGCTCTCCAAGCTCCCTGTTGCTGAGAGCGCGGCTTTCGACTCACATGCCGAGGAGCACAACGCACGATGCCACCCCGACACCCGAACCGAGCTCCTCAGCCAAATTCAGAATTGGGCAAACAATCCTCAAGCCGAGAGCATATTCTGGCTAAACGGTATGGCAGGGACGGGGAAATCCACCATCTCCCGGACAGTGGCGGAGTCGTTCGCAGATAGCGGTCTACTTGGCGCGAGCTTCTTCTTCAAACGGGGGGAGGGCGACCGTGGTAAAGCCGCCTTGATTTTCCCTACAATTGCCAGCCAGCTTGTGTGCAAAATCCCTACCCTGGCGCCACGTGTCAGAAAGGCCATCGACACCGATCCGGCCGTTCCTACGAAGGCACTGAGAGATCAATTTGAGAAGCTCATTCGCCAACCTCTCAGCTGCATTCAGTACGCCACAGCAATTGTAATCGTCATCGACGCTCTCGACGAATGCGATAGAGCTAACGACGTACAGACTATCATCTCTATACTTGCCCAAGAAAACACGCAATCCTCAGTACGTTTGAGGGTTTTCATCACTAGCCGGCCTGAGCTACCCATTCGCCTTGGCTTTGAAGACGTCCAAGGAAGGTACGAGGGCCTAGTTCTGCACCAAATACCTGAGCCGATCGTCAAGCACGATATATCCGTATTCCTAGGCCATGAACTCGTGCGAATTAGGGACGCATACAATACCCAGGTTCCCAAGAGCTTAAAACTGCCACTAGGTTGGCCCGGCGAAGATGTCGTTCGGAGTCTGGCTCAGATGGCCGTCCCACTCTTCATTTTTGCTGCAACCGCATGCCGTTTTATTGCAGATCCGGCATGGTCAAATCCAGCTAACCAGCTGAAGAAAATCCTTCACTATCAGGCGAGAACCTCTGCTTACGAGCTCGATAAACTCGACGCGACATATCTCCCCATTCTCGACCAGCTTACTGTCGGACGTACCAACCTACAGAAGAGCCGCTTATTGGCTGAGTTTCGAGATGCCATTGGCCCTATCGTTCTCCTTACTCAGCCACTTTCAGTGCCATCGCTCGCACGGCTTCTCAATATCCCCCCTACAGCTATATACGGCAAGCTCAACTCTCTCCACTCCGTCCTAGATATTCCCTCGGAGGAAGATGCCCCAGTCAGACTCTTTCACCTGTCATTCCGCGACTTCCTCATTGATCCGACCAAGCGTACCACGAATGACTTTTGGATCAATGAGATAAAATATCACAAGACGCTTGCGGATCGATGTCTCCAAGTTATGAACCAACACCTCAAGAGAGATATCTGCAATTTACAGATGCCGGGAAAGCTACGGTCAGAAGTCAATCAGCGAACTATCGACGCCGCTCTGCCGCCTGAGGTCCAGTACTCCTGTCAGTACTGGGTCCACCACCTGAAGGAGAGTAAAGAAAGGGTACAGGATGGCGGCCCAGTCCACAGCTTCCTGACGAGCCATCTCCTTCATTGGCTTGAAGCGCTTGGCCTTATAGGTCGTATCTCGGAGAGTATCGGCATAGTAGACGATTTGTTAGCCCTTAGTGTATGTTGCGCCCTTGCCCACTGTCCCGAAACATACTAACATCGCTTTTCAGTCTGCAGACGCCGTTGAGATATCAGGATTTCTCCGCGATATAAGAAGGGTTATTCTAAGCAGTCGGTCAATCATCGATATAGCACCTCTTCAAGTATACGCTTCAGCACTTGTGTTCAGCCCGACCCGCAGTATAACCAGAGATCTATTCAAGCAAGAAGAACCAAAGTGGATTACTTCCGGGCCAATTGTAGAAGGTAATTGGAATGCGTGCCTACAGACGTTAGAAGGGCATGGCAGTTCCGTCAACTCCGTCGCGTTCTCTCCCGACTCGAACCTCGTTGTATCTGGGTCAGATGACAACACCGTCAAGATCTGGGATGTCGCGACGGGCGCTTGCACAAAGACGTTAGTAGGGCATAGCAGTTACGTCAACTCCGTCGCGTTCTCTCCCGACTCGAACCTCGTTGTATCCGGGTCAGATGACAGCACCGTCAAGATCTGGGATGTCGCGACGGGCGCTTGCACAAAGACGTTAGAAGGGCATAGCCGTGCCGTTATGTCCTCGAAGTTATCTACCTCCTGGTCCGAAGACGCGAAAACCCCTTATCGCTTAGAATATAGTATAGACTCGAACAATAGGTGGATTACAAGGGGCTTAGAAAACTGGCTGTGGCTGCCTCCGGGATGTCGACCGGGAACTTCGGCTGTAACAGCATCTACAATTGCTATTGGCTGTTTGTCGGGACGTGTTTTAATTATCACGGTCGCGACAGACAACTACAACTGATCTCTCTCTTTTTTTTCTATCATAGCGTGCCACAGGAGGGGTACGGGGGGCTCTCTTAATATTCTAGAATCTTCCATATCTTAATGTCATGCAGATCTGCATCCACCTACAGTTACCTAGAAGAAAAGACTAGTAGTGGCTGGAATGCACTAGAAAATGGGATTGTCAACTTCGCCACCAGGGTCGCCACCAGGGTCGCCACCCTTTACTACCATAAGAAATTGCAACGCCAAATGCGCTGTAGTTACAAGACAACACTGCTCACAACGTGTAATGGAAGAAGGAGGGTTTGGGTGTGTTAAGGTAATTTCATTGAAGCCATGTTCTTTCACTTCCGTGGGCAGGCCAAGCTCCCATCTTGTAGCCGACTCTTGGTTCCTGTCTGGCCACCTTGCCCAACTCTATTTAACTTCATGACGTATGATGCCCTCAGTTCTATGCATTCGTTACCGATGGCGCCTTGGTTTCACGCATCCGATGTCTTCATTGCCGATGACGCCCTCGTGGACTGCCGACATCTATGGGTCTCTACTAACAGTGAGTCTTTGTTGATTTTTTTATTCTTATTCTCTGATATACATGCGACTATTCTTCTCTGCAATTTGATAGTCTAACAGTATCTATGTTAATCCCTGTTTTAATAATAAGTTTTTTAGTTCATATTTACTCTCCCCTGAACTGGTGTGAGTGGGTCTATGTGGGGCGCCCCTTTCACTCCGCCGTATCAGAGCTAGTCTGACTTCCAATTGGTTGTTCTGCCATGGTTCCGATAGTGTTGGTTATCAGTGCCCACTTATCGGAGCTTGCAGCCAATTACCTGTTATGCACAATGCGGGATGGGGCTTGGCGGCCGGAAACGGGTATAACGGATAAGATTGGCTGGTGCTTCAAATCTGCAAGATCACATCCATCTCTGAACCACACCAGGACAGTTCCTGGAGTGTCCATCCACGTGTGAACCAGCGGCAGTGCGCGTATTTTTCCACTCGTTCGGCCAGCGGGGGTTCACTTGTGTTGCTTTGGGAGTTGTTGTCGTTGCTGTCCTCCTCCTTTGTCTTTCTGTTCGTGCCACTGCCGGTCGTCTTGAGGTCTGATAAATACGCGTAGCAGACGGCAGACTGCGAATACCATGCAAACATGGAGTTGATGGCCTCGGTCAGCTCGGCGCTGCTTGGTCTTGTCGATGCAACAGGTGTCGACCCATGCCCATTCGATCTTGGACGCCCGCGCAAGACGACAGGTGTGCTTAATCTTGGCGAATCCCTTTTTCTTGGAGACCTCGGCCCGTGGCAGCTGCGCGATATACTGGAAGCTGACCTCTTCCTCCTCCACGTGTGCGACAGGATGGCGTAGCGCGGGATCCTGCCCATAAACTCCTCGAGCTCGAACGTTTTGGTGTTGATTAGGCGCATCTTGGAACAAACTCCTAAGAATCAGGGGTAATCTACATGCAAGTCTCTGATGATCGGAGTATGAAGATACCAGCATGTTGTGAGATGATTTTCTTGCTGTTGTCTGGTCCGGGAGGAATAAGAGCTCAGCTGCAATCCGGTTGCATCGTTGCTCCGCCTTCATGCAATCGGGCAGTGCTATCCGTACTGGGGATCCCATTTACGTTTCAATTGCATCACTTGAGAACCAATCACTCGGTGGGGATCTTGAGTGTCATGTTCCACACGCTACACCATTTCACAACCACTCATAGAATACAAGTAAACAAAACTGCTTGGCACACGCGCGGCTTCTAGTGATCAGGTAGTCTCACTCTCATGCAGCCATTCACAACGAGGGTTTCACTTCACTTGATAGTCTTGTTATGACAGCTGTCTCCTATTTTAAGGTAACCTTTACTGTCAATCAGTCCATTTATCCGTACGGCATCCAACCATCATCATGGAAAATACCCCACAACCGCCGACGGATCAACAACGGCACGCGTCCTGCGCACCAGCTCGCACGTCTCCTCAAAGTCTGGCGGCGCAAGACCATCACCTCTGGCCGTACCGTCGGTGTCTGATGGTCGAATCCCCAACCGCTGGACAGAAGGCAGAATGCACGCGACATCGTAACCAGCACCACCGCCATCGTCCATCCCGTTCCTGAAGATGGGCACCGACGGCCATGGGTACGCGGCGTGCCTGCCGCTGGCGCGATACTCGAGCCGTTGCCGCGGCGCCACGATCCACACAGGCAGGGGATCATTGTCGCCACCATCAGCCTCGTCGCTCACGCCGATCACGACTTCGTAGTCGGTGACCTCGGTTCGCGGCTTTCCGTCCTGGAAATACTGCGGGTGGCGACCGACGCTGGTGACCAGGAGCATGCCCAGCGTCATGCCGAGCTTGGGAAATTCTTGAATCCTGTTATCGCTGCTAGCGGAAGAAGGCTCATAAGGGACCCGAGTCCGGAGGCGGAAGAGCGTGTCGCCGCAGCCGGCCACGCCGTCCTCGTCCCAGGGCGGTGGCTTGAAGCTGGGGCAGAAAATTTTGGGCAGCATCGTTCTGGGGAACGCGCAGCCGCCGAGGCCGGCTTCTACCTGGTAGATGCGGCCGTACGGGTCGGTGAAGAGCGGGATCAAACACTCGGGTTGGGAGCCGGGGTCGCTCAGAGCGTTGATCTGGGCGTCGGAGCGGACTTGGAGCAAATCCAGCAGGCCCATGGCATGCGAACCGTCGGGGTCTTGCTGTTGCCGCTGGTGGCGACCTCCACCGACTAAGGAGGCAAGCATGCACATCCACTCCCGGGTGGTAGTGTCGTTGTACAGCTCCGCGTTTGTGCGGCAGTCGCCGGGCTCGCGGACCGTGTCGGCCAGGAAGTCGACAAAGTACTCTTCCTCTTCAATGACGATGTGGTCTTGGTGGTCGTCATGCGGCAGATAGTTGATGGTTGGTCCGTAGTTGTCATCGTCATCGTAGTCGTCGTCCCGATTGCCTGGATCCGCTACGTCCAGCGCATCTGATGAAGTGTGGTTGGGTGGATCCATCGGATGTCTTCTTGACGAGCCAGCACTTAATGAATCCCGAAGAATGGAAAGACGACAAGTTTTTCGGAGGATGAGTCAATCACACTGTGTAGGTCCAGATTATTGTATCTTGAATAAAGAGAACACGCATGGATAGTATTCTTATGTATCGGAAGGACGAGGAGCGGAACTTGGAGATGATGGATGCGTGAAACTGAAAGAGGAATTCTGCCAGATGAGTGAATGTGTGGACTTAAATGCCGAGTTGTGAGTTGTTCAATGGATGCGGATGGGATACGGATCCATATCCACATTACGGAGGTTAACCTTCCTGATGACCTTAAAATAAAGGCCTACGCCACAGTGGGGCTGACACCACTGAGAGTCTGAGAATATGCGGAGGTGCCCTCTGGCAGGTCTCGAGGAGCGGACTCATTGGACTCTCCACTCCAACAGGAAGGAAACACACGCGTAAATCTGCCAAGAGTCATATCAAGCTAGGAGTGGACAAAACGCGCCAACTTCCAAGGAACCTGTACTACGGCGGCTCTATAGCCGCGGGCCCTGGCCATTTCCCGTGCCACAGCACTTCAGGAAGTTTAGGTTACCTTGACGGAACATGCAGCTCCACTAATCTCTAATAATACCACAAGACTATCTGGGACGATCTGGTGAATACTACAGAGCAATCGGTCCAATAAGCGCTCTGAATCTCTCCGGCTCTACCCAATGCCTTTGCATTGGAGATGCGGATACCCGGTATCAGACAGGTATAAGGTAAGTGAATCTCATGCTGGCTCCTGGTATGTAAGTCTAAAATCTAGCGACCTCATGGCTCATGGCCGTACTTCCGTAGACACTGCCACAAAGCCCAAATAAAGGCACATCGGCCTCACTGGCTTCGAGGTTCGCCTCGCCAGCTGCTACAGGATGGTAACACACATGGCTGGGGGCGACCTGGCCCCTGTAGGATTTAGCGCTTCAGGGCTGATCTCGATCTCGGCCCCTGGACAGACATAACGGATCGGGACTTGCTTCATGACATACGCTCAGTAAGGTAGGGCTTGCTCTTCACCCATGTTGATGTTGGGTATTATCGCCGAGCTCCCTCAGGTTCACGTCAGCAAATAGGATCGTCGCATCTGTTGCCCTTGACCGTTTACTTCCATGGCGAATGGTTCCTATTTCCACACTCCTCGCCCATAATCGCCTATATTTAATTATGTCCACCATGAGTAGAGCCAATCTCCGCGTATGGCACGACCAAGGATTGTTGCACCTTTTCCTCCTGGGTCTACGATCTGGCCATGTCGTCGTTTCGGCACCGCCTTCCTCGGGACGATCCCAGAGACCCTCAAGGTCACTCGGTGCGGAGCAGACCGGTATGAGGCCCTTCGTGTTGTCCGTCATGTTTCTATACATTTTTGGTAGCCCATGTGTTAGACCTTCCTCGTTTGACGTGAGTGAGTTCATATAAAGGTCGTCGGGGTGATTACTGGAACAAGTCTCCTTTTGCTCACATAATACAATACACACACACAAACACACACATACTTATCTCCAATAATCATCGACTGTTTTTTTTTTCTTTTTCTTTTTCTTTTTTTGGTTTTCGCTATCACTGATCTGCGGGAATTACTTACTACGACCGCACATTTCTACTTCACGTTATCTGGTGGTCAACTTACTGTTCCTGAAGCCACCCCTGATTTTTCTCTTTCAACAACTTCAAATCGCTTCCCTGACCATTAGGGCAGTCCTTCCACGCCCTCCTTGTATAGCAGATAATGGCGGACTCCTATCGCCCCGGCGGTGGTCGTGATCGTAGAGACGACGAGTACGACAGAGAGCGACGAAGACGAGACGAGAGAGATGCATATGAAAGAGAGCAACGAAGACGAGAAGAGAGGGATCCATATGAAAGAGAGCAACGAAGACGAGAAGAGAGGGATCCATATGAAGGAGATGATAGAAGAGACCGAGGTAGAGGGGGATGGGAAGACAGAGATCCAGGTAGGAGAGATCAATCAAGAGATACACTTTGGAGAGATCAATCCAGAGATCCAAGTAGGAGAGATCAATCCAGAGATCCAAGTAGGAGGGAGCCATTAAGGAACCCAGGTTGGAGAGATGACAATAGAAGCCAGGCCAGTAGTGCTAGTGGTCGAAACTCGGTTTACGACAACCGAAATCAGCAATCCGGAGGAATACGACAAGACCGGGTTCTGCAAGAACCCCCTCCTCGTCGTTACCCTCCTGCCGGTGGGTCCTCCCAACGTTCACGTTCCATGCGTCCTCCGCCTAGCCGTCCTGGTCCTCCCCAGCCACTCCAGCCTTACCCGCCTAGTGGGGCTGCTGGACCACCGAAGCCTCAACAGCCGGGTAGCTCCGATCATTTCTTCTCAGGGGTGAGACTCGACATGATTACTGTAGAGTCTCTGGCGGAGCTGGATGAAGCCGATCGCAACCTCCGGACGATCGCGAGAGTGGCATGGGGTATACGAAATGACAGTCTCCTCGTTCCATTTATCGTAGAGAACGATGACGAAGTCAAGGGAGCTTTCGAACCGGTCTATCGTCTTGTGAGAGATCTGGAGAATCTGTACAGATTCTATCGGGAGTACCTGTACAACAACGCTCGAGAACGAGTAGAGAGGAACAACCACGCTATAGAACGAGCACAGATGGACAACCGCGCTCCACCACCGAGGGACAATCACGCTCGAAGGCTGAGAGATGCGTTGAGAGCAATGCGGGATAGGGATCCGGCAAAGTTCCCGGACCGGACCGATGCGCAGACGGCCGAGGCTGAAAGAGAGCGCCTGAGAGCCGTCCTCGATGTCCAAAGCGGCCGGCACCAGAACCTCTGCCCCTTGACAGTCCTGCTGCAGACAGTCTCCGACCTTCTGTCGCGGGCTAGAATTACCCGACCACCACAAACCGAAGATTGGGAAGGACTGGAAATCCTCCAGCGTCTCTTCGTCTCCATCGTCTACGGCGAGCGCAATGACGGGCCGACCCAGGGCACCTCGGCACCCAGGGCCAGCAGAAGCATGACGGCGGCCCAGAGGCGCAACGACAGGTCGAGAAAAATCCAACAAGATGATCTCACGGCGGGACAAAAAGTCGAAGGACCTAGGCCGATCCCGCCCCTAGCGACAGTGCCGGTACAGGGCCAGTCGGATGTCACTCCCGGAATCGCAGGCTGCATTTTGTTCCACTACAATAGAACATACAAAGAATGGATCGTCACCTCGGCCACGCCGCAGTGGGGCGTTTTCAAGAACCTCAAGAACCTGGGCAAGGCCGTCAGAGACATGGCCATCTTGGAGTTAATCGCCAAGATGCCCGAAAACGCGCGAGAGGAAGTGCGTCTTTTTGACGCCTGGTCCAAGACTGTGCATGACAAGTTTGATAAGGACCAGAACTTCACCAGGAACTACGATCCCCTGTACAAGCTGAACGACGAGCAGTTGAGGCGGCTCGATGGTATCATGGCCACCTTCAGACCCGACGCCATGCCCCAGAGATGCTGCCTGACCGACTGGAACCGGCTCCTGGTTCCCTTTGCGCCCAAGTTTGCGAAAGAGCCGGCCGGCGCAAAGGCGTACCCCCCCTACGCGTGCGCAGAGTACCACTTCTTCATCGTCAACCTCTTCAATCAACTGAAGCGGGTGGTCAAGTCACGATCGCCTTCTCCTGAGCCTGAGTTTGACAACCGCGTTGGAAGGTCACCGGGCAAGGGCAAAGAACGGGCCTACGAAGGCGGAGGCGGTCCAAGCGGAGGCGGAGGAAGGAAACCGAAGGCCTTCACGCCCTCGCCGCCTCGGCCCCAGCCGGGTTACTACCCCGAGGACCTACAGGGCGGGCAATCGTTTAGCGGCTACGATTCGGCGCGCATAACGGGAGAGGGCCCCGTGAGTCGTCGGCTGGACCGCCCCGGACCCTCAGGGCGAGACATGACCGGCTCGGGCTATGCTTCGGGCCAGGGATTCGGTAGGGACCCGGTAGAGCGCCTTGCCGATAGGTTTAACAGAACGGGCTTCTATTAAGGATTATTGTCGTTACGACCGACCCAACTATCGGATCAAATGCGTTATCCACCTGCCCGGGTAGCTTTAATTACTTTCCAGGGGAGGGATAAGTAGAAACATAATAATAGGGAGGAAGCATCGTACAGAGACCCCGAGGCTTGGTGCACCACAGGATGAACCAAAGCGTTTGGGACGCGACGGCGTTTACTTTAGAGGATAGGTGTCGGGAGTTAGACGCCTTCATTGCTTTTCTAGATTGTGTATTTCTTTTGAGTTAGGTGCATCACTTTTGGCTTGAAAGGGGTTAACGTATTACATAGGTCTGCATGTTTAACATGGGTTTTTTGTGTTTTCAAACCACCAGCTAGGCATTGGGTTTTGTGGTTGGTAGTCATTAGTTTTATTGCATTTTGGTTAGTTAAGGGTAGGTACTTGAATTTAAACTCTGTTGTATTTTATGCAAAAGAACTTGAACAGGGGAGGCGAACCGGAGTTTATAAAGCTGTATTCAGTTCCGTGATTTTGTATTCGGTTCTTATTCTTTGGTCAAGGTCTTACCAGCTCTGCAACCTAGAAAGAAACTTACCTTAGGCATATGACCCAATGGTATCACTGGGTCAAAGAAACCACTGTAACCAGAAGTCTAGGTACCTAGTATGATCGCGATTCCACCCCGAGGGTCGGCGGGTGGGAGTCGGGGAACACAACCAATAATTCGACCCCAATGGTCGGCAGGTGACATACCTTGGTAATTAACTATAGCGTTGGATAACGGCTCCCACCCGGTTTAATGTGATTCTGGTCTGGTTGACAGTGGTTGTGAGGTGGTGGGATCTCCCCTACACTTCAGTCATTGATCTTGAAAGAGCCTCGCAGCCTGTCCGATTTGTGCCGGTTGTCCACACAGCATCTGCGGAGACATGTCGGCAAGCCTGGCAGGTGAGTGCATCGACTGGTGATCAAAGTTAATTGCCCTGGTCTGAACCTAGCCGACAGCTAGAAACTGGATCTGGCTCCGCCGCATCCGCCCGAGCGAGCCAGCGAGGCTCTGGGTCGAGCTAGAGCTAATTTACTGACACTATCGAAGGCTTTCCCATGTCGATCAGGTTTGTGTGACAATTCGGAGACCGAAGCTAGCGAAGCGGTCCTGATACCAGGTGATACCAGGCTCCTCAACAAATTGCCGATACATGATATCCGAACTCAATGGGCAGTCCAGCTGAACTGCACACTCGCTTTCCTCGTCCTATTAGGTTAGAACCCGCCTTTTCATCGCATGCACTGATGACCCGGCTGTCTATTATTTGCCTTCTACACTTTTGGGTCTCGGTGTTCCCAGAAAGGTTTAGCTTCTACCTTGCATGCGTTGATTGACAGAGAGGCTTTTTTGGAAGCTGGGATTTAGCCAATAGATTTACTTGGAGTGTTGATACGCTGAGGAGTCTCTGCCAAACAATGGTGGGGAAATCAAGTCAGACCGCCAAACAGAGAGAGAGCCAGCCTGATAGCGGATACCTCACTTATCGACAGCATGAGGCACACTGACATGGTGCGGAGGTGGAGATGCGTATTAGGCAGACTCTTGGCCTGGCGAACCACTGGTCACTCCTGCCTTAGCCATTAATGTTTTCGGAGAAGAGACGAAACCATTTCATCGCACCGACCGTCCCCGCTTCTGTCCCGACTCACATTGTTATCTTGTTGTCCAGCCCTTCAACGTCGTCCAACCCAACCGAGTCTCGGGAATCCAACCAACAACCAACACTCGGCAATCAACCAGCCCGCCTCCAACAGCCGCAGTCGAGGATTGATTCATATACTACCTCAAGGCCCTGAATGCAATCATCTTGAGGGAGGGGCCTAAAGGAGACTTTATTTCTCACCCTTCAAACGAGTCGGCGAACAACATGTCGGCATCTGGCATCGCCGGGGCTGGGGAGACGGACCCAGAGCTGCGCCCATCGGCGTTGTCAACCACAATCAGCAGCATGCCGCCGCCGGAGTACCGCCCTCCGACTGCCGGATCGACGACGACGTCATCCCGACGCTTCACCTTCCGCCGTGTTGCCGCAGCCATGAACCTGACCAGCTCCGGCTCGGGTTCCGACACTTCGGAGCACGCCCCGGACCCAGCCATGTTGAGCACCATCCAGGAGCGCCTCAGACTGCTGGAGCTGGAACGTGACGAGCTTCGTCTCGCTGCCGAGCGAGAGAGGGCAAAGGCGTTCGAGATGCAGCGCACCGCAGAGGAGGAGCGAGCCATCGCCGAGCGCATCAAGCGTGAGAGCGCCCGTGGTCCGTCTTCTGCCGAGGTGGAGCTCCGGCTCCTCCAGCTCAAGTACGACGCCCTGTTGGCCGGCGCCGCGGCACCCGCTCGATCCAATGCCAACCTGTTCAAGTCGGTGTGTTCCACCGATCTGCTCTTCCTCATGGACACTACCGGCTCTATGGGCGCCTATATCGAGTCGGCCAAGAAACAGGTCAAGAGCATCATGGAGGACATCACGGCCGCCTTCTTCGATGAAGCGACCGTGCGTATCGCCGTCGTCGGTTACAAGGACCACAAGGACAAGCCCAACATCCAGTTCCTCGATTTCACTCCCGACGTCGAGAAGGTGCGCAAGTTCCTCGATGAGTTCAAGGCTACGGGCGGCGACGACGAACCCGAAGACGTCCTGGGCGGCATCCGGCAGGCCCTCAACGCGACCTGGCAACAGCAGACGCGGTGCATCATCCACATCGCCGACGCCCCGCCCCACGGCCGCAACCTGCACGACGTCCTCGGCGCCGGCAGCATCGCGGCTGGCCGGGATGACTACATCGAGCCCGGGTCCGAGCCGCACAAGCTCTCCTACGAACCACTGATGAAGCAGATGGTCGGGCTGAACATCAACTACGCCCTGCTGCGCATCAACAAGTCGACCGATCGCATGGCTTACAGGTTCCTGCGGGCGTACGCCAGCAACGCCAATTCGCCCAGCTGCAAGCTGCTCCGCACTAATGTCTACTCCGACGAAGCGCGCAGATTCATATCGGATCAGTTGCGCGGCAGCAGCTCACGCCGCGGCTCCAGGGCTTCCGGCTTGCAGTTGGAAGAGGTTCAGCTGGGCACCACGTATAACGCGCTACGCCATCTGGTTGTCAAGAGCGTCACGTCTTCCGCGTCCCGGACGGCCGTCCGCGCGACCGAGGGCGGCGGCTTCGGCAAAGGAATAGACCCGGCGCTGGAAGCGATCAAGGAAGACGAGGATGACGGGTGGGACGTCAAGAAGCCCGCCGCCGCGCCTCTAGGGTGGGACGCGCACACCAACGGCGACAACACGCTCGTCAGGTCAGGTTCCTCGTCGTCAGCAGGCTCATCCAAACTCGAGACCGGCCCACTCAAGAAAGGAGGGTTGAAAAACAAGAACCGCGCCGATCGCGACTACTCGGAAAAGGACACCTATGTGGACGTTGACCCCTGCCCGCCGCGCTGGGACCGGCCGGAGTGGCTCGACGACACGCTCGTGGCGGAAGCTTTCTCGACCGACTTGGCTGTTGGGTATGTTGGCGGCACTCGCACGCTCGACGACATGATGGACTCGGACGACAACATGAACAGCCGCATCACCACGACCGAACTAACGATCCACAAGCGGTCGGTGCCGTTCGCGCAGGGCGCCATGCGGGTGGCGGCCTACGCCCGCACGGCCGCGTGCACCAACAAGCTGGTCGTCAAGACGTTCAAGAAGGGCGGCAAGCGCCTCGCGCATTTGGTGGAGGACATGTGGTGCCAGGCGTTGTGCAAAGCGTTCGCGCTCGAGTTCAATGCGCTGTTGTTTGGTAAAGACGAGGCGGCGCACGCGCTCGATTTTATTATGGTGACTTGTCTAAAACCGAAGTCTGCTGTGATGACAGGAAATATCCTGGATGCAGAATGCTTGACTCTCGAGCCGTACATCGAGGGCGAGTACGTCAAGTATAACTCCAACAGCGGGTACGTGAACGAGGACCTGGACCCGTCGCACGAGGAGATCAACAATGCCGCGCAGGCGTTCTCGCACTTCACCTTTGAGAGATCAAAGGGCCGGTTCCTGATCAGTGACCTGCAGGGCGTTGGTAGTCTGCTGACCGATCCTGCGATTCATGCAAAGGACCCGCAGCGCTTCAAGCTGGCCGACACGAACTTGGGCGAGGCCGGGTTCAAGTTCTTCTTTTCAACGCACACATGCAACGCCGTCTGTGAGAAGCTGGAGCTCAAGTCGACCGCCAAGATGATCATGACGGGCAACTACGAGTTCCGCGAGACCTGGCCGGGCGTGGTGGATGTCGCCAGTAACACGTTGACTTCGCTGACGCCGGTCTGCTGCTCCAATAAGTTGTGCAGCCGGATCGTGAAGGTCGCGACAGCGAACAAGATGCCCGAGTTTCCCGGGTATTATTGGTGCGATGCCTGCTGGCCGCAACTGACGGAAAGTAAAGTCAGGCTGATGTGTGTTGGCTCGGGCGCACACCATGATTTCGAGGTCAGTAAGTTCTTCTATGAGAGCCAGGGGCAGATGCTGCCGAGGATGTGTCCTGGTCATAGGGAGGATGTGGACTTTGTGCCCAAGAAGATGCTGGCAGGGTGGACGGGAGCGGAGGGGGAGAGCGGGAAAGAGAATGGAGGGGCGGAAGGAGGGTCGGGCAAGGGGTTTGTGAAGGCCATATTTGGTTGCATGGGACTGCTGGAACGGGGGAGAAGAAGGCGCGAAAGGGAGAAGAAAGTGGTGACTTTGCCTATCGTCCGAATCGAAATAGAGGACTAGGAAAAGGTTGCTAGTTGAGATGTTCTTTGTGGACCCCTGTGCGCTCAGGCTGGCTCCCAACTCGTTTTTTTCTCTCTTTTAGGATGATGTTTATTCTCGCGCTTTACATTGTATTGAGATTGTCTGATTGTCATTGGCTATCTGTTCTCAGCTGTCTCCTTTTGTCGTGCGAGGCGATCTGAGCAGACTAGTCACTCATTATACATAACTTGTATGTTAGCTGAAAGGAGGCAGACCGCGGTGGGTGTGAAGACGCAGTCGCAGGGAGAGGGCATCGGGATGAAGTGCCAGTGGACAAATGACTCGGCGGAATAGTCAACATGGAGCGTTTCATAATGAAATCATATCAAATTGTGTCTAGACTCTAGCGGTACCATGATTTGACGGACCCCCCAAGATTTCAATGTTTTGTGATGCATCATGTGACCCAAAGGGAAAATATGTCCAAGGTTCTCTAAGCCCGGCTGTTTCATCCATGCGCCTACTATGTTTACGTAATATAGCTACCTACTAATAAGACTGCCATCATGATAGCACTTACATTCTATTTTATGCTCTGAAAGGCGTTCAATGAGAGCAATAATGTGGACACCCACCAGCAGCTGTGGGTGATCGTAATAATCTGGTGCGTGTCCGCATTATTGATCTTCAATTATTCGGTGAAACGGATGTTGTTCATGCTCATTGCTCACACACTGCGCACATTTCTCGGCACTCGCTTCCAAGGCTCTTGACAACCCTAATATTCCGTTCCTCATGTTCCACGCTTCTGGTTGGCACGACTGCCAGTGACCCGACCCGCCACCCCGGGCTTCTGGCCGGGCCTCGCACCACTATCTCCTCGTTTTTGTCGCTCCCGTTTCGTAGCTACCTTAAATTTCATTGTTTTTCTCTCTCCACGTTGTGCTCTTTTGCGCTTTCTTTTCGGCCTCTCTGTCGCCTTCGACCCATCCCGCCGGCTACTCGCCAGGCACACTTCCAGTCAGATGCGGTTGTTAGCCCTGTCGGGTATGCCTGAAGTGCGAGATGTCACAATGATATTATCGCCTGTGTCCCCACTTGAACCTTAACTCTCTCCAGTCCCCATCTGGGTACTTATTGACTGCTCACCTTCCCTCGCTCTAAGATAACCTCACCGGGAATATCACCGCTCATCCTTTTGACATTGTTCTTCGACCATCTGAATGGAACAAATGGCTTCGATGAGCCCCGAGTCCATTGTCGCCGTCGTAACCCTTGTGGTTGGGCTCCCTTCGACCATTGTCGTGGTGATGAAATGTTATCGGCGGCGTCGGCGCAATCTTGACTGTCAGTATCCTCAGATCAGCGTCTCTTATTCCTTGTCCAGTATTCACTAAACAATCCCGATAATAGTGGAAGCATTACCTTGTCTTCAACCTCTCCAAGACTCAGATTACTCAACTGTAGCAAAATTCCACCGAGTCTCCAGTAATGGTCGTGTGGCTCTAGTGTTGGACATCCCGTTGAAGCTTCTTTGATATTTGCGTTCATGGTTCAAGCTGGGCCCAACTATTGGAAACAATATGTGGTGAAATAAGGTTCGTGAAGGACACATTGGTTATATCCCAACACATTCTTCCCTGGGCGGTCAATTTGGAGATGCTTGACTGTTGTAGACAGTAGTTCCTGTTTATTTTATTAATTTTGATCGTCCAACAAGAGAGGATGGCGTGGTTGGACAGAACTGTTCCCCCTTGAACGAACGTTGAGAATATTTGTCTTGTTCTTTTGTCTTGCGTGATGTGGCTGGTCAAGTTACCTTGAGCCTATTTTATTCCTCGGACTCTGGTCTCTCTTGTAATCTCTGTACACGGAAAGAACCCCCAAATCGACGCTGCACAGCGGCTATCCGAGTCTCAAGCGTTGTTGACCCATCTTGCCCAATTTTATCTGGCTTGGTGAGATTGATGGAAGAGCTTGAGAATATGGGGGGCAGAAGGCTTCCCTGTCTAAAACCACATGCAAGATCAGTACCTAGCCTCTACAGATCAGTAGCTCAGGACTGATGGTGGCCGCCGGCCACGCCTTTGGAGCAGAGGATCAATAATGAGGACAGATCACTGAATCGGTAGTGTCGTCCTGCGCCAAGTGGTCTGGGCGAGTGGGGGAAGATAGAGTCGAGGGGTTGCTGAAGTTGGTGACATGACGTGAACAAGTAATCATTATGGACTTGTGGGACAAAGGGGTGTTCAGCTCAATTCGGGTTCCAGTTGGATTCAATGTGTTTATGTAGGTGGTAGGTTAGTACATTAGTCGAGAATAGGAGCTTGCTGGATTCGGATGGAGCTGTGATTAAAACCCTCATACACCATTCCACGGTAAATAGTAGCCATCGAGTACTTTTCAATGCTCCTACCACGTAACTTTTCAGGGTTCCGGGTAGGCATCGTGGAAATACATATTTGATCTGCAAAAGATGCCCTGTAAATACCGTGTCAAGTCCTAGCAGCCGATTGCAAAAGATGTTAAGTTACAGACAAGGATCCTAAAAGGTTTTGTAAAGCACTCGATGGCTACTATTTACCGTGAAATGGTATACTGCCACCACCAGACCAAGCGAGCAAGTTTACATGAAACGACTAGTAAAAAAACCTTCTGCCGAAATGCAAATGCAAAGAAGAACCGCGATGACCTAATCAAATCCCCTAGGCCTTGCTTCCACTAATACGTCAAGGTCGTATCGATGGGCGGGATGTTCTAGGCCTTGGCTGCGTAGAGGTATGTGGTCCCCCCCATGGTGGCTGCTCGGAACCACTCTGCATGAGGAAGGTCGCAGACAAATACAAGGGCGATAAGATGTTATTTTGTGCCCAGCCCTGTGAATGGCACAACGCGCTTCCCGGTTCGGCAGTTGGAGATCGCCTTGGCGACTGTAAAAGCTTGGCAATACCACCACTTACATCCCCCACGACGCAGGGCGAACAGCTGCCGCATCGATAGTTCCTGCATAGAACAAGTCAACAGCCGTCCATGTCGTGATCTCTGCAGTAACACCTCCCACTTCTGTGCTCTTAGTCCGATTGTTGTTGGTTTGGTTGACTTGGGCACAAATGAGGTGATGGTTCAGCATGATGGGCGAATACGTTTGCGATGATGAGCTTATGGTCACAAGTATATAAGCTGGGCATGACGAGCGGGCTTTGAAAGATGGCACTGGCACTGGCACTGACTTGGGTCAACAATTCCTTCCTTCTCTTGTCAAGCAGCATCAACTTCCAGCTTGTCGAGATGAAGTTGTCCACGATATTCGTCCAGGCCCTCCTCGTGCCGCTGGCTTTGGCTGCCGCGGCACCCAAGCTCGAGAAAAAAGTCTCCTATGACGGCTACAAGGTCTTTCGAATCTCGACCCATCATGATGGTGCCATCATCAAGGAGAAGCTTGCCCCTTTCGCGGCTGTGCCCTTCAATCTCAACACGGAGGAGCATCTCGATGTCGCCATCCCTCCCCAAGACCTCGCTGCTTTCAAGGCTCTCAACCTGGAGACTGAAGTTCTGCACGAGAACCTCGGTGCCGATATTGCGGAGGAAGGCAAATTTGCTGCATACGACGGTTAGTCCACTGCCAGCAGTTTGAGCATAAGACATGTTCGACCAGTACAGGCGCTAACACATGGTTCCAGGACCCTCTGCGCAAGCTGTGCCCAGCTTAAACTGGTTCAATTCATACCATTCCTATGCGGATCATGTTACGTTCTTCAGCGACCTGCAGGGTGCGTTTCCGCAGAACTCGGAGCTCATCACCGCCGGCACATCCGTCCAGGGACGCTCCATCTTTGGTATCCATCTCTGGGGCAGCGGTGGCAAGGGCTCCAAGCCGGCTGTGTACTTTCACGGAACCGTTCACGCGAGGGAGTGGATCACGGCAAAGGTTTGTCTGCCGTTTTCTCGTTCAGACGACTATTAGAAAACAGGATGCTGACATTACTCGAACTGCTCCCATAACAACAGGTTGTCGAGTACATCGCCTACAACCTGCTCGTGCAGTACAGCACCAACGCTACAGTCAAGACCATCCTTGACAAATACGACTTTTACATTCTCCCCTTTGTGAATCCAGATGGTATATATCTCCCGCACTAATAGGCTATCAAGCACAGAAGTGCTAACTTCCCCTCACCAGGCTTCGTCTACACACAGACCAACGACCGGCTATGGCGCAAGAACAGACAGACACGCTCCGGCTCATCGTGCGTAGGCACAGATATCAACCGCAACTGGCCCTACAAATGGGAGCTGACCAACGGCGCCTCGACAAACCCGTGCGCGGAAACCTACAAGGGCGTGGCAGCAGGCGACACCCCCGAGAACAAAGGTCTTGTGGCCTTCACCAAGTCCCTAGCCGCCGGAAAGGGCATAAAGCTCTATATCGACTGGCACAGCTTCGGGCAGTATATTTTGCTGCCATACGGGTACGACTGCTCAGCCAGAGCAGCCAACCACGCGCGGCAGACCACGCTGGCGTCGGGAGTGGCGTCGCGCATCGCCCAGTCGTACGGTACGCGGTTTACCTATGGCCCATCGTGCTCAACGCTGTATGCCACGACTGGGTCCAGTGTCGACTATTTGACTGATGTGTCCAAGGCGGAGCTGGCGTGGACGATCGAACTGCGTCCCACCGGGTCGTCGAGCAGCGGGTTCATCTTGCCGGCTGCGCAGATCTTGCCGTCTGCTATTGAGCAATGGGAGGGGATGACGTATTTGCTTACGACGATGTAGATTACCGGGGTGTTGGGCCGACATTATGGCACAGGCGCGGATGTCGTTGAGATCTCTTTCCCATTCCACGGAAGAATAGATCACAATGTCCCATCTACATGTGCGCATAGCCCACCGTTTGTTGTTGTTGTTGTTGTTGTTGTTGTTGTTGTTATTGTTGTTTGTTATTGGTGGTTATCCGAGTTCACCTCCTCCAGTATTTGAACCCTTAGCGCAGTTACTTGCTATGTTATCATCTGGATAAGAAAACACCCCTGACTCTGCAACACGACCTCATCTTTATTTTACTGAGACGTATGTCTTGATATCCCTGGTAACTACGATAAACTTACTGTAATACGGTTGAAATGTCTGGCATAAGTACACGTTCAGGAGGGTGGAACTTTGCGTCCGCCCTGTTGTGGAGGGTTGGTTACCTTAGGTTGATAACGCGAGTTGGCAGGACGAGAGTTTGCGGGTTGGCTTTTGGTGGAGTAATGAAACCAGGTCAGTAGGAGGAATAGGTGAAATGCATTAAGGAGGGAACGACGGGGAGTGAGTTTTCAAGCATTTGAGACTGGCAGGATGACTCGTCAAAGGTCCTTAAACATAAACAGGTTTAGGTCTCCCCGGTCAGAACAAGAGTACATCATCTTGTCATACTCCAGCTCTGTTTTGAGTGCTTACCAAGGCGTGGTGGGCAAGTTCAATAAAGTTCAAGAAACTTGTGGCGGTGCGTCAAGAGGCGTAGTGTGTCCCCACTTGAGAAATGGTTTTGTTAAAAAGAAGAGCAAGGAAAGAGGGACAGGAAAAACGAAAAGGAAACTAGCTTTTCATGGCCTCATGGCAACATGAAAAATAAACTTTATTGTCGTCGACTAGATTTTCTCTGCAAAAAATGGTGGTATTTCTTCCACGAGTTCTTGCCATGTTCCAATCATCTTTCTTCCCTTTTCCTCCATCATTCTCTATCTTCCAATAAAGCCCGACTTGAAGCACACCGCTTCAAAACAGCTCCCAAGGCCTCACCATTAAAACATATACATCCCGGCCATTTACATAAACGCGGCAACCTCCATCATGAATTCCGCCTCACTTCGTGGGCAACAGACTCGGACCGCTCCCATCCGGCTCCAGGCCAGCTCGCCATCAACCCTCGCTGAACTCAGGATGCGACAGGCACGATGGGTCAACTGGACCCAGAGCACCGACGAGACGAACGGCAAAACGATCCACCCCAACTGACGCGTCGTCCCGATGGAGTAAGATGCTAACATACTTCTAGACTACTTCTCTGAAACACTGCTGGGCTTTCTACCGCCTCCGCACGACGGCCGGTACACCGCACGGTTCTTCTTGCGAGGCCGATATAACGTCCTCTTCTCCATCATGTAACGAAACGGAACAGTCGACACGGGCCCTTCTCCTGCGGATCAAGCTGCCGTCGGCGCCGTATTATGGCGTCGAAAAGCGAGGTGGCCACCACCATGTTTGCGCAACACGTACACGGAATTCCCGTCCCGACCATCCTCTGGTTCGACTCGGTGAACCATAGGAACCCGCTCGGGCTGGACTACATGGTTATGGAGCGAGTGGTAGGAGCGGTGAGGCTCAGAGAGGCGCTCGCGGGTTTTCGGTGGGGGTCCTACGAGCAGGTCGAACCGATACTCGGCCAGGTCCACGCCATCACCAGTTCGCTGTAGAACCATCCGTTTGACAAGATTGGGGCTCTTTTCTACGACTTTGACGATGCTGGTCACGTCGGTGTGCTACTAATCAATGAGCGAAAGTTTTTCGTCGGCCCAGCTTTGCACCTTGGCCTGTTTGGCCCGAGGTTGCGCGGCGATCCTCCATCCAGCCTCGGGCCTTTGACTCCTGGCAGAGCTATATGGATGCGCTTGTGATCGACGCTCGAATCGCTCGAGACTGGGACGCTTGTCACTCTTACTATTCCACAGGCGCAGACGAGATTATGTATCGTAACAGGCAGACCATTGCGAATGTCGTGCGCCAATGTGTGCGGGAACACCAGCAGCAGCACCGTGACCACCCAATTCTCCAGCCTTGAATGATACACAAGGACCTTCATAGTCGAAACATCCTCGTCAACACAGAGACCAAAGCCATCGAGGCCCTGATCCACTGGGAGTCGGCCGTTATCGAGCCTACCGCGCTGCTTACTCCCTACATTACTGAGCACCTTGTTCTATATGGCGACGGATCTTGCGATCTCGAGAAGCGATATGGACCTTCGGCGGAACATAGGTACATCTCCTTGGCGGCCGTGGCCGTGAGGTGGACTGATTTGGATTTGGACGATATTTGGGACTGAAAAGCTGAAGAGAGGGAGATGGATTTCGTCTCCTTAGTCCGGGTATGATAGATAGCCCGAGAAACATACAAACTTGAGGTTTGGTTGCTTGCTGTGCTTTTGATTTGTGGGCATAGCTAGCGAATGGCTCGGTTCCCCAGCGTCCTTTGACAATGGAGGTGGTCTCGGAAATCACCAGTGGCTTTTCGCATCTTCTTGGTGCTTTTTGTCTTCAAATACTGCGAGTGCACAGAATCTTGAGTTTATGTGCTTACGTTATTTTATCTCCCACCGGTCTATCCGTGTTCAAAATGAGTACTTTGGTGCAATTTACAGGAAGATATTGACGAAATGATTGGTATTAAGTAAGGACCCCGCCGGCCTTCATCCTCTTCAGACATATTCCTTACAAAGAGAAAACATAATGAGTGAATGCCTGTCAGGTTCGCAGGCTACAAGCCGATGTGTACTTACCTCTTGTCAGTTCCCAACATCCAGAACCCCAATCGAACAGAACAAGCCTAATCGCGATCGTAGAACGGCAGAGCCGCAGACTCGCCCATACGGTTCTCTTCATCCCCATCAACCCCTGAGAGTGGCGAGTAATGCGACCCACGTCCGCGCGAGCGTCGTTTCGGCCAAACATTCCCGATTCTCCCTCCACTAACATCCCCGCCAGGAGCAAGAGCACGCGGCCACTGAATCAAACGCCAAAGATACGCAAAGATATCCTCCGATCTCTCGGTGGCCGCATTCCAGTTCAACATGGCCAAAAAGAGCGCGGTGGTAAGGCCGGCCATTCCCGCGGAACCGGTCAGGTAGCGAGTGGGATTAGGTTTTACGACGATAATCTCCGGCACATTGGAGATAAGTGCCATTAGGGCGAATGGAAGGAAGGCCAGACCGGTTGTGACGAGGACGTTGGTCTTTTCTCCATTTTTGTTGTTGTCCAGGGTAAGGAACTAGATAGACATCTACATGTGAGAACGCGAGTGGATTTTGGTGATTGGGGTCTGTGGTGAACTGACCGTTGCTGTAAAGCTTTTTAAGATGTCCGTCTGCCGACTCAAGAACTCTCCCAGAATACGAAGCTCGCGAATGTCATTCTCGATGTTCTTCACCATCAATGCCGCCCGCAATCCTGTGCCGCTGCTTGCTGGATCATCTTCTAGCTCGAAATAAGAGAGGTCGCTCTCCTGGAATCTCTCCCAGGTCGTGACAGTGGCGGATAGGCCCTGGAGCAACTCGTCCAGAAGCTGAACAATCTGAGGGGAGTCTCTCCACACCGTCTTCCGGTTAGTACCTTTGACATTTCTTGTCTAGAGCCGGTTAGTCATTTGCCGCACTTGTGTAAACATGCGAGAACGTACAAAAGGTTTGATCTTCTTCGTCAAGTTGAGTACAGTATTGTGCCATTCATCCTTAACCTCACTGACACTTGACTCCAGGACGCGCAGGAAGTAATCTCTCGCTGTCCAGATCGGCGTGTCCGAAGCGTGGCGGCCTCCAGTTAAAGGGTCCATGTCAGGCTCTCCCTCAGTTGGTTCATATAAGTGGACGTCGTGTTTGACATTGTTACCACCGTCATGGTAGGTATCGAAAAATCCATAGGCTGTCCAGAACCGATCGGCTATACCAGTGACCACGCAAGAGATCTGGGCCTCGTATACAAATGTGTTGTGGCGTCCCGCAGGTTTCTCCAAGAAACTCAGGTCCTTGCGGCTTCGCAGTGGCCGCATATCGGTCCCGGGCCTTGTGTCAACTGAATCCCCAGCACCACTTCTCCAGGCAAAGAACGGTAGATGGAAAGAAAGCTCAAAAGACAGAGACCTGGAAGACTGTTTTTAAAGACGTTAGCTTGGGAAAGGTAGTGAGGGGTTTTGGGCTGGCATACTTGTATTCTTACGTCCATTCCAGGCTGGAAGGTGATATACTTGTAGACAAAGTCCCGCAAAGCGAACGCTTGGTTTTGTGAGGCTGTAGAGACAATTGCCAACAAGCTCATCGCGTCAGGGTTTGTGATGTGTCTGGTGTGAATATTGTGTTAGACTGTGTCTGGACAAGCATGATTTGGAGAGACTTGCATCAGTCGCCGTCTGACAGGTGAATATTCATCTTCAGCATCGGTCTGAGTCAATGACTCTGGGCGTTCCTGTGAGAAAAGTTAGTAATCGTGCAATGACAAAGTGGACATCATACGCACGGATTTCTTTGACAAGACATCATACAAGTTTTGCGGGCCAAGTATCCTCGCTCTGCCTGACGAAGTGGAATCTACGTCCAGCCACCTGTCGTCGACAATTGTGCTGGGCATAGAAAATGTCTGTTCTTGTTGCTCGAGCAGCAGTTCAAAGCTTGCTGTTGAACAGAATGAGTTGATCTCCTCGCAAATATACATCTTCGATGGGTCACCGACGTCTCCCGTGAAAGCTTTGATGATCTTCTCGGACTTGCTCGTTCTGGTGTCATATTGGTACTCGCTCAAGTCAAGACAATAAGATTGGTCTTCCATCATGTATACACGTTTGTGGGGGGAATCGAAACTTTCTGGCCACAGGTGCTGACCAGTTTGACAGACCCCGGGGTCCTTTCTAGGACGTGCGACGGTTGAAAGTCTACCAGGAGAAGATTCGACATCCCCTGCTGCAGATGGGTTCTTTTCCTGCACAGTATCCTCTTGCATCGAGAAGGTATCCAAGGCTGGTCCGAGGCGGCGCTTGAAGTCGGGAAGGTGGCTCTTTCCGGTGACGTAGCCCACAAATGAAATTGCAGGCGATGATGGCAGCATGTCCCAAACGACAAGAGGCAGTCTGAGAAGAAGTAAAGTGGAGAAGCTCGGGTATATATCTGTGATCCGAATGCCTTGAGCGCCTGGTGGTGCCCTCAGAAGCCATTCCTTCCACTGGTCGACATTCAAACGGTGGTCGCGCAGTCGACATGTCACCAGAATTTCGGGTCCAATAGGGTCCTTCTCTTTGGCTTGTTGTTGTAGCGGGTTCAAGAACACAAAGGGCTCGCCTGGTTCGCTCGATACTGGAGCTGGAAGAGGAGACAAGACGATGGTTCGTGGTTTCTTGGAGAGAAAGCAATAAATCGGCGTTCTCCTGCGAGGAAGTTCGAAGACAGGCTGCCCAGTATTGGCGTCAAGATGAACAACCGAGCGTGTATTGTCGGTGAAATAAACACTTGGCTGCCAGGTCTGCAAGCGATTGATGAGCCTCCTATGAAGTTCAACCACAGAAGGCCACTCTTTCGTATGGGCGGCGTAAGCAAGTTCCTGAACCAGCGAGGTCGTAAAAGAATGCCGGCCTACTTCAGGGGTAATTGACTCGAAACCGCATGCTGCAAGTGTTTCGATGACCCCTTTGCCGGTTGATGCCTCGCCAGCTTGGATTGCATGGCAACAGTCGGGAAGGAAGAGGACATCGCAGTCAATCTCGGCCAGAAGTGAATGAACAATAGACGATTGCACTGATGGTGAGCTTCGGCTCCGATTAGCCACCCACACCGGGGATCCACCAGCTTGTTCGTTTGGGCGAGCGTGTCCGCCGTAGTAAAAGATCAAAAGGTTTCCCTCCCGCCCGTAAGTGTCAATGAGGTCGGCAATCTTTCGTGATAGTTCGATTGCTGGCCGTCTGGAGGGAATTTTCCAGCTCTCGACGTCGTAGTTGTACAGCCCCTGAAAGATGGACGACAGCGCCTGCGTCTCGGACTCAACACCAAGGTCATCCTTTTCCCAGCTCATCAACAGCACCTTCACCCTCGTATAGGTTGCTGATGGTCTCTCTGGCCATGTCGCCTCCACTGCATCGTTGAGTTGTGAGACAAGATGGGAGAAAGTGGGGATGTGATAAGCCGCCGCGGAAGTGTCGTGCGTTGTCGTCGTTACTGTGGGATCCATTGTAGTCGGAATTGAAGGCTGTGGTAGATTAGTTTGTGTAGTTAGAAGTGCGATAAATATTATCAAGGTGAGAAGGATCATAGCTATTGCTGAAGCAGATAGTACGGCTTTCCGTTGTCGAATCTCCTTCAAAATCCGAACATTGGTATTCGGGGTTGCTGGTGTTTGTATTCATCGCCGGAGTCAGAGCCTGATTCTGCCAACGAAGCCTGGGAAGATGCTTCGTGATTGGTGCGGAGGAAATAAATCCATGATTGGACGTCGTTGACTCGAAATCTGCTGGCAGGAAGTGGAGTGAATGTTGGGCAATTGGGCTCCTGTCCTTAGGTGCCTGTCGAACTGTTGTTTGGACGTCAACATCTCTGCAGCCGGCAGGGAGTGGATGTGAAGCGCAACGGCCCAACGGCTTGAAGCTCGGCGGTCAATTCTTCAGGTGACCGAAGCGACTGGAGGCCTATGATCATGATGCGTCATGGTGCTTGCCGTTGTTTCGAGGCGTACCTGCATGTCTGGAGCAATGGAGCGGGTGTCTCTTGCCAGTTTAATCTTCTGAACAGATTCGGTTGGTCGAACCTGCAGCAACGAGGCGATCGCGTTGTGAGTAATCTCAGCTTGCCACGGAAGCAGCAATGGACTGACAGCCGGTACAGTCTACCGGGCCGCTCTCTGACTGGCTGCCCTGGAACAAGTTCCACTCTCATTCTACATCTGCTAATCCTCAGCAGTTGATCGGGCTCTTGCTCCTGAAGGTTCAATTCCGACCCAATGTTTTCCATTGTCTGCCTGCACGGCTCGACGATTCCATCTTAAACGGCGGTGTTCTCCTCGGACCGCACTGGCAAACAAGAGAGATGAGACGGCCTTCTCCCCACTGCAAGACAATTAGCTGGTCTGAGAAACGACGAATTTGACCGACTGGCTGACACCATTCGCGAGACGCTTAGTGAAAGTGCTGAAACTGCATGCGCCCTCTTTAAAGCGATGAGCTTCCTAGCAGTCAGGATCGCGCGTCTTCTTGGTCCCCCCACGCCAACGAGCCGGACAATCCCAGCACCAAAACATTATCACGATATAAAACAACTGAAAAAGAAGAGGAGGAAGGAGGGAGTTACCACGTTTACGTTATTTTATTTTGCTTTTAGCCTTCGACCAAATGGCCCCTGGGTCCGAGCGAACCGACACAAGCAGTGAGATGCACCTTGACGAGCCCTCTTCGGCGTCCAAACAGCCCGAAACACAGGCGGTAGCACGGCAAGCCTTGTCATCACCTACACCTCAAAAAGTCGCGCTGCCAGTGAGTTTTACCATTCTTTCACCTTGATGCATCCCGCCCCACGTTCCCACCACCATCCTCCGATCAGCCTCATATCGCCGCCTCACCTGCCCTATCCGCCTCAGCTTGTTGACAGGCAAGCTCTCAATCCAGCCAGCCCGACAAAAACCCCATAGACTGTGGACATGTTGCAAGTGCGGTCAGAACAAAATCGGACTCGCTATACAAAAATGTACATTCTGCCACATCCCGAGATGTGCGCACTGCCGGATCGACAAAATACCTGGCTCCTGCAACAACGCCGACACAGTACCTTAAGACAGCAGCTTGGATTTATTTTACGGTCGTTGACCGACAGCGTTTATATGTGAGTAACACCAAAGCCTCATATCAGTCGCATAGGTTGCTAATCAGACACCCATTAGAAAACACACATAATGCCGAGGCATGACTTCCTCCACGACAAAAAGGAGTCATGTGGACGTGTTTGCTCGCCGCGGCCAAACAGCCCAGGCATGAACTGTCCATATACGTTCTCCAGACTGCTCGGTACCTTCTTACTCGGATTCTACGAGCTTTCTGTCGCCAGCCGACCTTCCAAGATGGCTATGGCATGCCACCCGCGTTTTGGATGTCGCGGCAGCAATTTTCTTCGTGTTTGAGACCCAAACAACCACATGGGGGAGGTCTTTTCTTCTGTTCTTTCACATCTCTTGAATGTAAATATCACGCATCAAGTCAACCGGCTGATGAGCGTTATCGGCTGGATCTCGGGTATTAAGGAGGCGGAGACAGGAGTTGGCGCCAGGGTTGCACAATTCAGGTACCTACTTTTTGGCTCCTGATCTGATAATCACTATCATAACGAAAACCGCAATCGTCGTCGTGGTCGCAACTTGTGACGATGAGAACGAGCCATGCATGGCAGAGTGCTGAAAGTAGAACGAACAACTCGAAGGAGCCTAAGACGCTAGAAACCGTGCAAAAGTTGTCTTCCGTAGATACTCTGGCACCTATCCATGGGGGCAGTGTCCGAACACAGCCACCACCAGAGGGTTTGCCAGATGTGTGATGGAGGGTTTGGAAGTGCTTCTACCATGCAAGACGGGCAGTTCCGGTTGGCTTCTGCATGCTAAGGTGAAACGGCAAGGCACACTTCAGGTTCGAAATGCCCAGGCTGTAGTTTAAGCTTCACCGAGTCTTATCTTGATAAGTCTGTAAAGAGCATTCACGCAAGCTGTAACGACCTACAGCAACCCGACACCCCAACCTGACATTCTCCCGCAGCATTGCGCGCATTCTCTGGTGAAATGCAATAGTCCAATAGTCATGTCAGCAATACATATACATGTGAAATGAAATGGACCCGATATCGCTATCTCTGAGAATCGGGGGAATCCCCCCCCTCGTCGCCACCATTCTGCGCCACGCCAAAAAATATCACGACGACGTGAGAGGGGCGCGAGAATCGATCGCCCTTCTGATAACCGAACTAAACCTGTTGGAGACCGCTCTCTCAGGTCTACAACCATTCCTCTCCGATGGCAGCCGTAGCAGCAACAGCAATGAACAGCTCGCCGGGCTGCAGTTGGACCAGTCCTCTGCTCTGCTCACCTGCTCGGCCGCATGTTTAGCAAAACTCGACATCCTCGCCCGCAAGCTCCATATCGGCCAAGAAGCTGCAACTGGGGACGGACGCCGTGCGCGTGTCCGTCACCTGTTCTGGCCTCTAAGTGAGAGCGAGCACAAAAAGACGATGCAGGAACTGCGCGACTTCACCCTGTGGATCCAGTTTTCTCTTTCAGTGGGCGGGATCCGGTTGCTTTCGCAGTTCTCGGAGAGCATGATGCAGGTCATGCGCCAACAGTTTGATCAGTTAGACATGTTGCGCAGCGTCGGGGAGACGACGTCGCAAGTACACGCGGCTGTTCAGGACCAGGCACGCATCATGGAGAGCAAGAGAGAGGCTGAAGAGAGAGAAAAATCCTCGACTGGATTTCCACGACCATCAGCGACATGATGCCGTGAGGGCTTTGCGGGTGAACAACACCGGCGGATGGCTGTTGCGCAGCCACGAGTACCTGCGCTGGGGTACTGGAGGCACTGAAAATGACCAAGGAGCGAACGTGCTTTGGTGCTTTGGTGCTTTGGTGCTTTGGTGGTCCAGGTACAGGGAAAACAGTACTTGCGTATGTCGAGGCTCAATCCCTGCGCTGCTCTTGCTCCGCGATGCATTGCTTACCATCATTTCCGCTTTAGATCCGTTATTATTGATCACCTCCTAGACACCGGTTGTCCAGTTACGTTCGTCTACTTTGACTACCAGAACCAGACTTCGCAGGCGGCGCTAACCATGCTGTCTTCGGTCCTTCGACAAATCGTCAGCACGCTGGACAAGATTCCCGAGTGTGTTAAGAACATCTGTGGGACGCAGGACGGAGAAAAAGGCCGCCTAATATTGAAGAGGTCCAGCAGCTGATCTTGGCTATTGTTGAACCATCCAACCCTCTATACGCTGTGATCGATGCCATCGACGAATGCGCCCCGCCTCAGAGGAGGGCCTTCTCGATGCCATGGCAAGTTTGACACGTCTCGGGGCCCTCCGTGCTCTCTTAACCGGGCGTCCACACATTCAAGACGATATTACCAGGCACTTCCAGCAGTTCCTGCAGCTCGAGATTCGGGCCGGGGAGGACGACCTGCGCGAATACGTCTATCATGAACTCGACCGCTATGGCGTCTGTGATAACATCGACGACAGATTCACGCCGGAAAATTGCTGACAGACTCATCGCAAATTCACGAGGCATGTTTCTGCTTTCCGTTCTTCAGCTTCGCACTGTTGTCGACGCACCGACCATCGGAGAGATGCAGGAAATACTCGCAGCTCTCTATAACAGCCCGTCGCAAGCCTATCTCACCACACTGTCGCGTGTCCAGAATCTCCCGGGCAGCCGCTCCAAACTTGGAATGTCCATTCTTCAATGGGTGTGCTACTCCGAAAGGCCACTGGAATTCCAAGAACTGCGCGATATCCTCTCCATCCAGGATGGCCAGACGAAAAGAGACGACCGATACAAGCCCTCCTTGACGGTGATTTTAGAGTGTTACCAGGGGCTGGTCCTCGTGGACAAGGAATCGAAAACCGGCAGGCTAGCACATTACACGGTACAAGAGTACTTGATAGCCAACGAGAGCATCCTGTTCCGCGCAGACATTTGGATTTGGCACTGAAGTGTCTCGAGTATCTGAGCCTGGACGTATTCCAATTATCCGGTCCCCTGGATTCCTGGTGGGGAATCCAGAAACGCATCGACGATTATCCCTGCCTACCCTATGCGGCTTGTAACTGGCACGCCCACGTCAGGAAGTTGGACGCCGATCATCATTTGGAGGCGGAGGAAGTCATTATGCTTTTTCTGAGCTCGCAGACCCTCAGAGGCACCACGGAGCAGATCTCGTCGTGCTCCGAGGGTTACGGTTGGCAATACTGCCAGTCGGAGGAATGTCTTACCATAACAGGCCTGCATTTAGCTTGCTGGGGTGGCCTCGAAAAGATCGTGGCGAAGCTTTTGGCAGAGAACAGCTGCCCCTCTGTCGTGAACGCTCGCTCGTATATTGGTAGCACTCCCATTGCGTACGCAGCCGGCCCAGGTTACGAGAAGATCGTACAGATATTGCTCGCTCACGAATCTGATCCATACATTGAGAATACTTACGGTAACGCAATGCACTGCACCGCGGAGGCCGGACGAGTCGACGTTATACGCGTGCTTGTCCAACAGGCCGGCATGGCGCCCGGCTTGGACCAGCAATACAGCCGACTCCCAGTCGAGTGCACCCTCGACCACGACCACGCCGAAGCATTTCGGACCTTGATAGACCTTGGTGCTTCGGTGCACGAATCGTGGGAGAGGACTACCAACAGCGGTCTGAATGGCCACGGCGATGGTACGCACGAGCTAGGAATGACATTTCTGCACCTGGCTGCCCAAAACGGCGCGGCGAATGTCATCAATGTCATTATAGAAGAGAATTTGATGCCGGATGACATTGATGCGAGATGTGCGCATGGTACGACCGCGTTGCATCTCGCTGCGGGCCAGAGCCGTATTGAGGCCATGATTGCTCTTCTGGAGGCGGGTGCTGATGAGTGTGCTGATGACGACTGCGGTCGGACGCCGTTAGATTATTTGCCCAAATATTTCTTGGACTGGACGAGTTGGGGGGGAGTCTCTGTACGAGTAAGTACCTACTTTACCTACCTTTTCCGCCCCTTGTTCAAATGAAAATTGACCAACCCCGTCTCATTTTCCCAGCTCGCTTCATCCCCATTGAACTTGGTCAGGGAAAGACGTCCGATTAAGCTTTCAAGATTGTCAGGGTTCATGTGTTAGACGGGATTGTTCGTGTGGCTTGGCGGACATCGGCAATCCGGGTCATGTCTTTATCCAGATCGCGAGGGGTTGAAAATATATTGGACGATCCTTTGACCCTGCGTGCCGGTCAGTCGGTCTGTGACGATTCATAATACGTCCCCGGCCAACCCTGGCCAGTGTTTTTGTCCGTTTGAACCGAATCGCGCGTGCAATCCGAATGCGCCCCGGGTTTGACAAAGCGGGTTGATATTGTCGGGTGAAGTTACACACCGTGAGGTGCTTTCAAAGCATGAAATTTCCACAAAGTGGTACGACAAATCTGCAAGAGGTTCGCATTGTTGTTTTATTTTGTATACGTAAGCCAAACGGCATGCTGATGCTCCGTCGGTATGAGTCGTTGAGTCCCGTGAGCGATGGATTAGTCGAGATAAAGTCCGACGACGGTCTGTAGTTGGGGCTTGGTCATGCAACAACTATTCTATTGTCGGCCGACAGGTCCGGTAGGATCTTATCCTCGGCCCGTGAGATCTGACAAAGGGGTATGGAACGCTGCAAAGATGTTGTTGGTTCTTGGTGCCTAGCTAAAGACGGTGGTGTCGGTCAGTGATTATTTTCAGGTTCAGACACTATTACGGAGAGCACTCATGTATAATTCGGCGTCCAGCTGCAGTTCAGGCCCACGGTTTCCGCCAGCTGTCAGCCAACAGTTCTGAGACTGAACCTGAGGAGTCAGTGAGTCGAACACTGCGTCAGGCGTTTGCGGGTATGTTCCCAGCTCATGGCGAAAATGATTGCAGCAAAGGCCGGGGAGGCCGGGTACCTGACACCCAGCTGGGGACCGAGGTGAAAGAAGGTGGTCCGAAGGTGTCGCATATTGATCATTGCGGCAGGAACGGTTGTCAAAAATCTCCGGTGGGACAAGTCTCACCTGCCGGGTTGACGTGTGCATGCACGGTGCTGTCAAAACGGGTGGTTGTGGTCTTGTGGAACCTCGCACAAGCCTCTGTTAAGGATAAAGAGTTCAGGAGGCGACCTTGCTGGGCAAAACGCGAGTTCGACTAACAGCGAGTCTTGTCGATGCCCAAACGTCAATCCCCACACAAGACCCTCTTCGCGGTTTTGCTGCCTTCCATCTTGGCCAACACTAACAGCAACACAGGAAGGACCCCAAGACCCTCTTTCCAGTTTCCACACGAGAATGGTCGAGTGAGAACAGCACAAACAGAAGGCGCCTGCCCGCCAAGTAGTATAGAACTCATCTGTGCTTCTGTCTTTGGTTACCTAACTGCCTAATAAGGTCCAGTCGGTTAGCCTACAGAACGCGATCGGGATTCGGGAAACTCCTTCTCAGAAAGGGATAAAATGCACTTGGAGATCAAGGATCGACTGGTTGGCAGTATCTCCGTACCTCGATGATCCGGCGCCACAAGATGCACCACCACGGCAGCTTCCACCGAGCATCCCTGGCACCCCGGCCCCTTGCCCTGCATCACATCGTCCATTCAGGAAATGGAGCGACACTTTCATCGGCCTTCCCCAGAAAGCCGCATAGGCCCGGCCGCTCTGCATTTTGTATAATATGATGGTCTGCAGTGCATTGCCAAGCCGAGAACCAGTAGGGCCGAACACCTGGCACCGATTGCCAGCGAGCATGCTTGATCGTCACTGGCTAGCAATATCAAGAGATGCTGACCCGAAGCCCCGACGGGAAGTCAGGCCATCACCCATCGGCGTTCAATCCTCAGGGCATGTCTTGTACCTTACCCAGGGATATCGACGCAATGCACCACCAATGATCTCTCAGACAAGACCCGCGCCTGATGCAAACAGCTGTCTCAACCCCGACATCATCCCCCATCCTGCGGTTGTTTCCTTTAGTCCCGTATCGCGGGTTATAACGGATTGGGGTCCCACGTCTCAGTCAGTATCTGATCGTTGCTGCCAAGCTACTCCGGGTAGCGCTCCTTCAGCGGCTCCAAATATCCAGAACAACAAGCCGGTGAGACCGTGAGACTGAAAGATGGCTCAAGCAGTCCTCACAGATCACGCCTCGTCAACAGAACAGGGCAGTAGGGCCACAACTCCATCTCCGCCGCGACCACTATTCGAACAAATACACGAAATCAGCTTCATTTTCATACTATGTCTCGCCCAATTTCTCTCGCTGGCCGCAATGAATCAGACTGTCGCGCCTGTTCTGATTCTGGCCGACTACTTTGACATCCACGACTATGGCAACCTGAGCTGGTTCTCAGCAGCCTACAGCATGACTGTCGGGACCTTTATCCTCCCAGCCGGTAAGCCAGCCTTCTTTCCAGCTTCACCAACAACACAGTTGATGATTGACACGTAGCCCTCTCTCTGACTCAGGTCGACTTGGCGATATATACGGACACAAACGCATCTTCATGGTCGGGTGGGCTTGGTTCGCCATTTGGTCCCTCGTCTGTGGATTCTGCACCGAGTCACAGCTCATACTGTTCAGCACCTTTCGTGCATTCCAGGGAATAGGTCCTGCTCTGGTTATCCCCAACGCCATCGCCATCATCGGCCGGACATTTCCCGTTGGACTCAAGCGCAACATCATCTTTGCGTGCTTTGGTGCAGCAGGACCGACTGGGGCAGCGGCAGGCGCTGTACTCGCAGCGCTAGTTGCACAGTTGCTGTCGTGGCATTGGTGTTTCTGGCTGCTCGCAATCACCTGTTCGTGTTTGTTCGTCATATCGCATTTTGTTATTCCCAACCCGGAAGCCGACGGGGTGGCGCGGACGACACCAACAATAACGCCTTTACCCGGCCGTATACGGGGCTCAAAGTTGCAGACTAGCTCGGGTGCTGCCGATTCCCTTGCTTTCGACTGGCCCGGTGCCGTGACAGGTGTTGCTGGTCTGGTTCTTGTCAACTTCGCCCTCAACCAAGCACCCATTGTCGGCTGGAAAATGCCATATATCGCGACCTTGCTAGTGCTGGGATTCTTGTTCCTGATCGCCTTTGTATGGGTTGAGCTCCGTGTCGCAACGCAGCCTATAATTCCACTTCGGGGGTTGCAACGCAATGCTGCCTTCACGCTCGCTTGCGTCTTTGCTGGATGGAGCAGCCACGGGATATGGGTTTACTACCTCTACATTTTCCTAGAGCACTTACGCGGGCACAGTGCGCTGCGAGCATCAGCCGAAACAAGTCCCGTCGCGGTCACCGGGATTCTATTTGCCATGCTGACCGTCTGGCTTATGGGGCGAATAGCAGTTTCATGGGTGATGCTCTTCGCCATGTTCTTTTTCACACTGGGTAGTATTCTCATGGCCGTCACACCACTGAGCCAGACCTACTGGGCAAACACATTTGTCGCTATTGTCCTTATGCCTGGCGCTATGAACTTATCGTTCCCCGCCGCTACTATCTTGCTGTCGTCAGCCCTGCCCAAGGAAAAGCAAGGAATCGCCGCCAGCCTGGTAGCGACTGTCGTCAACTACAGCATCAGTTGTGGTCTCGGGCTTGCTGGAACCGTACACAAACACTCGCTGGGATCCGCAGGAGATCGCGTCGGCATACATGGTCCACCCCCAGCATTGTCAGTCATGAGTCCGCAATTGACCGCGATGCGGCTGTCTGGTCTTCGCAGTGCCTACTGGTTTGCTGTTGGGCTGGGCGGGTTGGGGATGCTGATTGCGGCGTTGTTTATACTGGTCCAAATCACCGAAGCTGGGCGGTCCAAAACAGAGAGTACCACCGACAGCCAAACCGTCGAACTCGAAGCACAAGGTGGACAGCGACCGAGCTTTGCCGATAGTGATGAGCCGACCTTTGGATGGAGCACGCCGCAATCACACGACTCGCCAACGATGGACGGCGATGTTGTCAACAAATTTTACCTTGGGGACAAAGTGATTCAAGTCACCGAGAAGCCAGCATCGTCGAAGTGAGTGTCAAGGTGGCGCAAAGGTTCGGAGAATTCGACATCAAGAGAAGGGGTGGGAGTTTTGTCTTGGCGTCTAGGCATTGGAAAGGATCGGTCACTGGTTGCGATTTTGGCAGGGAATTACCTAGATCTTGGGAATAGGCTGGCATGCTGGTTAGGAAGGCTTTATGATTCTCTGGAGTTTGGATAGATATTACAAAGTATACTTTTGTTCCTCGCTACCCCTGAATATTTGCTTCCACTATGGTGTTGCTTTGATGCCGGATTAGCCCCACTTGGTATCATTAGAAGCTTCCAGGGTGACACAAGATTTGTAAACCAACCTGGTTGTCAGGGGGGCACTTCCACGCACAGTACTTTGGAACCATTATGCTCATGCCCCAAACCAACAGCTTAGGATCGATATTGACAAATAAAGTCAATCCAGTTACTCACGATGAGGCGCATAACGTGGAGGCACCGCCGCGTGGAGAAACATGTTCTTTTTTGCATCATGTCCTGACGTCGTCTACGGCGAAGACCAGCCCCCAACTCAAATACATCAGCGCCGCGCAAGGAGCCACGGTTACGTCTGTAAAGGATCTGGGGCTCTGCTCTGCCTTTGGCTTGTGGCGGGCCGCTCTCAAAATCTCAGTTCTTACCCCATTGGGCCCAACCTGGCCTGGCATGCTCGGACTTGCAAGTCCGAGCAAGCCAGATGTGAGTGCGATCCGAATGATTGGGGCTTTCCGCATCCCGTACCGCAACCGCAAGCCATTGCCTGCTTTTGCATCGTTAGGCGCGCCAGCGACGACGGCGTGATTGGCTGTTCCGGTCCTGGAACCCGGCAGTTTATCTTGTTCTTGCCCAGGGTCTGCTGCTGGACTATGTCTTAGTGATCGCGCGGACAGCAAATAAGTAACAGATCATGCTTTCAGAGTCCGAAGTTCATCGAGTTTCAATGAGTCAACAAGGGCTGAGGAGGAGTTTTGCCAGCACATTGAGGTGGAGTAAATAGCCGAGCTGGACTGGACTGGTTGGGGCGGTTCGCATGGCCAACAGGCGGACTGGGTCTCATGGTTCGCGTACCCCTTGACTCCAGTTGGTGGATTTCCTTATTTGATATTTGGAAAGAGGGAAAGAGAGTTGAAATACCGATCTGTTGTCCTTTCTAGTTGGTTGTGGGTTTCTGGTATTCAGTGTTCGACGTGTCTTCCAACCGACTATGTTGGTCTGCTGCTGCTATTCACGAATCCGAGTTAGCTTCTTGCGTTGTTTGATGTGGGCATCCACCACGTACGTCCACATGCAACAGATCTTCTTAGCCCGATCGTTTTCGGCGGCCCCGCCTGTCTAAAGATCTGCCAATCTATCTACCAGGCACCACTCCTCCAAGACGAACTGAACCTCGGCGAAGTTTGTATAATCTTCGACATAGGTCTACATGATGGACTTGAAGGGCGATTCAAGCCGGTCAAAGACGCCGCCGGCTAAGGAAAGGTCAGTATACCTAAATACCTTGTGTGGAGAAACAGCACCATTTCACTGCCCAGCTCGGACTGCTGGGCCGCGCCAGTATGATGTGCTCCGTTACCGGGGAACACGTTACTAAGGTCCCACCACCCTGATACAGAAAGGAAAACAACGCTATGGTATTGTCGGACCAAATATCTCACGGCACACAAAGCAATAATCCTCCTCCGTCCGCGTCGTCGTCGACGGCAGCGAGTTATATGCCCGATAATATTCTTGCAAGGGTACAACAGCAGAAATCTACGACGGAGAAGGATACGTACCAAAGATATATGGTTCTTGTGGGTGATGTGAACAAACTGGTGTCCAAGATCCAGGGAGACGATGGCGGAGAGGGTTGAATGACGAAGACTGAGTGATGGTGTTCCTTGGCTAGGAGAAAAGAATGGGTAGTAGGTAATAGCATTGCATACGTGAGGCAAGAGAGGACTGGTGCATTTTTCATTGGGACTTTGAGACAAGCATGGGTCATTGTATACCTTAGGTACATAATTAATCCTACCCAGCTCGAGGAGAGGGATTGCGACTACCAAGAGTGAAGTGGTCATTCTATTGTGTTAACTTGCATACGTGTCTACTCTACAAAACTCCGTAGATTCCTTATCCGTGACATCTTTTACGATCGGCTGCTAGGCCCCGAAACGGTACTTACAAGGAATATTTGCTGCTTAAAATGAGTATTTCCAGGATGGCTACCAGGAGCCCCAAAAAGTTACGAACTGGGTCCTTTGTAAGTCCTAGATAGCTACCACTTACCGTGCAATGGTGTATAAGAATTTAGCAGATATAGGTGGGAGACGTAGTAGCAACTTGATCTAGAATCCGAGAATCGTGGTCCTCGTGATGACGCACTTACTCGCTTGGATACTTAAATGCCGAGCCTCCGTCTCAATTTGGCACTCTTTTGGGGATTGGGAACAAAGGATCGCCACCTCTTACAATAAGGGATGCTTTCATGATTACTGGCTGTTGTTGGTCACATCTGCATCAACTGCTAGTCGTGACATGTCTTTCACCACATTTCTTTGACCGTTACAACAAAGAATCCGAATAACCGCTAGGTTTCGTGGTCACGGACACGTTACAGGACGGGCACTGCCAAGTTTCCATCTGAATATAAGTTATGATTTAATAAGTATAATAGCCATCTCTTTCGACCGCATCATTGTGAAAGATAATTTTCTCGTGAACAACTGTAATACCCACTGCTTAGCCTAACAACGCTATTTCTTGATCGAGTCTACTACCTGCACCCATACCAACACATTCTCTTTACTTGCACCGTGACCCGCTGATTACGACAAAATGGAGCGCTATTATGAACCCAGAGACATGCCGGCCCTGAGGGCGGGCCACGAAGATCCTCATGCTCAAAAACGGAGGCTCAGCGCGCGAGGCCACGGCCAAATACCCACCTTATGTGCTGATCACGTTCCCCTTCCCGGAGAAGAACAGGGGGGTCAACATAAGAGTTTTGAGGCAAAATCTGGAGGAACTGTTTGAGCCTAGGAAGATTGTGGTTGATGTTAATGGATTTCTCTGCCTTGTGATACTACCGAATTGAGGAAGCTAGCTAACGTGTTCTTGTGCAGGCGCTTGGGTCGATTCTGTTTGCTAAAGTCTATACAAGGGAGCTGGAAGATGTGATGGGGAGTTATTAGGTTCATGGTTCTGGTCTGAACACGATAAAACGACATGGTATCTGATAGGCCTACACCATTCTACGGTAAATAGTAGCCATCGAGTACTTTACAAGGGTTCAGCTCGTGACCTTTCACGGCACCTGGTACTAGCCATCCTGGAAATACTTAGTTACGCAGCAAAATATCTTTTGTAAAAGACCATCTTAAGCCCTAGTAGCCGATTACCAAATATGTTACAGATAAGGAATCTTACAGGGTTTTGTAAGGTACCCGATGGCTACTATTTACCGTGGAATGGTGTATTATGTAGTTCCAACATGAACTCAGTTGAAGTCTTTCCCCTCCCCCCCCCCCTCCCCCCAAACCTCAACCCGTCGTAAAATCGCTCACAACAGCTCGATGATCACTCAAATACACCCCAGCCTCAAAAACATTCGGCACCACCGCATATCCCTCTACCTTCCACAGAGGTGACTCCTTATCTTCAACCGTCGGACCAACCCAAACAAAATCGATCCGGCCCTGCGGATCCTGTGTAGGCGTGAACCCCGAAAAGGTAACAATATCCCCGTATCGATCCACCTCCTCGACCTCGTCATGCACATCCTTTAACCACCCGTCCTGCTTCATGGCAAGATACGCCTCACCATTCGGCATCGAGTTAAAGTCGCCCGTCAGAAACACACCGTCACCCCCAGCCCAGTCGGCATGAACACGCTTCAGCGTCTTCAAGATCAAACTCACACTCTCAACCCGACTCCGCTGTCCAGCATTATCGAGATGCGTGTTCGCCACGACAACTTTTCGTAATGTTTGGCGGTGCTCAAACACACCCACAGTCAAGATCCGGATCGAGTCCGCGTCCCAGCCTTTGCTCGGCACGTCAGGCGTTTCGCTCAGCCAGACGGTTTCGTTGTGCAAGAGATTAAACTGTCTGACCGGATAGATGATGGGGCTGTATTCGCCTTTTGTCTTGCCGTCGTCGCGGCCGACGCCGACGTGTTCCCATGTTGGGCCTTTGGCTGGGTCAGTGTCGGCGGGGACATTATTCAGACCGGCTAGGATGTCGATCAGTTGCGTGTGCAGGACTTCTTGGAGGTTGATGAATGCTGATGAGAAGTAGTCTTGATAGTCCGAAGGTGAGAATGGTTGGGTGCCAGTGGGGACTTTCGTAGGAACGATGCCGCGGGTCTCGTGGCGGAGTTGATTGATCACGAGGGGGGCGCGTTCCGGCCAGGGCCGCTCGTTTGGGAAGAGGGATGTCGCGGCGTAGCGGATGTTGTGGGTGATGATCCGGAGGGAGGAGAGGCGCGATGCAGACGCGCCGAGGGACTGGAGACTCATGATGTCAGTCGTCTTTATTAGGCCAACAGCGGTTTTAGTGAGACACGGTTGTAAGCCGTGTGTTCATAAAGTTGCAGGCTCAAACTTGAAGTGATTTCGTCAAGTCTTCATCTCGATATCTTGAATGGGAGGTTTATTGGAATGAGCGGATAGCCGCATGCCTTACCCCTCAGGCCATGACGTCGCTACTTGACCCAATGGGAGGCAACGACATTACAAATTTAATTTCTATTTATTACCATTTGGCATGTGATCGAATAGCAGGGATCTTGTCCTGTTACTGTTGTCTTATAACCTCCACGACACAACACCCTACCTTCCAGAACTAATACTACCCGTATTTACTTCAACGACCCGGCAACACTCGGAAGTCTCAACAGCGGGTTATGGCGAATACGTCCTACTGCTTCTTCACCGCAGCCATAGTGATCCGCGTAAACCGCCCTCTTCTTCCTAATAATTGACAAAAGTAGGAGGGCCTCCTCAATACCACCCACCCACCCTTGTACATTAAATATTTTGCTGCCAGGCTAGAATGGCCCGCAAACGCGCGGAAAAGTGCTAACCCTGCGCCTAAAAATTATGGCCATTCGGAATGGCTGTCTACATATACGATGCACTTGAACATGCCGATCAGATCCGCGTCCTCGAACTGCAGCCATCTGACAACGGGAACGGACATCTCCACGCTGGGTTCTGCCTTCTCCGCCTCAGAGAAACTAGACAGTGGCGATGGATACGAGGCCTTATCACACACCTGGGGGGAGCCGGTCTTCCCTCGAACTCTGCACGTCGCGGGTGGGAAAAGCATCGCCATCACCGAGAACCTTTATACCGCAATTACGACATTTCTTTACGTAACGCGCCGTAGACGCCTCTGGATTGATGCTGTCTGCATCAACCAGAAGACGACGCGGAGAAGTCCGCCCAGGTCAAGCTGATGTCACGGATACACCGTTCGTCCGCGAGGGTCCATGCGTGGATCGGCGAGAGCACCGAGGAGTCAGAGGCGGCATTCTGTCTGTTCAAGCAATTAGCCGGGTATATCTCGGATCTCGGCATCAACAGCAGCATGGATCACTTTGTCACTTCCACCAAAACGAATTCGTCATGTATTGCTGTCATGGGTGCTGACGAGAGTTGCCAAGCCGCTCTGAACGAGACCGTCTGGGGCGAAAGGTTGGTTACCATTGGAGTTCATGACCTCCAGATCTTCCCGCTAGTCGAGCTACAGGAGAGGGCTCGCCGGGTCAAATTGAGCAGCAGAAACTTCATGGAAGCAGCCATGGACCCTGCATGCCTGTTTCTGTATAACAAGCCCTGGTTCTCCCGGGTGTGGATATGCCAGGAGGCGGTGCTAGCTCCGGTGCTTGTCCTCTGTTGTGGAAAATCACAACTGGAATGGGAAACATTCGCCTCAGCCGTCTTCATCACGTCACTGGCTGGACTCGAACCGGGGGGAGCTTTTAACTGGAGTTTCCGGTTGGCTTTGGATCTGGTCAATCTTCGGGGTCGAAGGCAGCTGCTTACCCCTATCGTTCCCCACGACGCCGCTCTCCCGGCAGAATTCAAACACACCGACCCTTCGATTTACGAACTGAGCCACCGTTCGGATACTGATGAAGCTGAAATATCCGCTACGAGCAAAGAAAGCTTGAAATATTGGTGGACAAATCTAGGGGTGTATAGGCATCAGCAAATGCTGAGCCAGCTGGCGGTCGCAACACAGCAAGTCTTTGAGCCAGACAGTTATGAGAGGATCCGACATGTTCACCGCTTGTTGCAACGACGGCAATGCAGTGATGACCGAGACCGGGTGGACGGCGTCTTTGGTCTGTATTCCAGGGAGGTCGGGTCCTCTTTTCAGCCAGATTATTCACTATCGGTGCGCGATATGTACATTGTCTGGAGCCATGAGATGCTGATGGCAGGGAAGGTAGATGTCCTCACTAATGCTGGGTACTAATGCTGGGTTATGGAATCGCTTCGAGGCGGATTGGAACCCTTCCCACAACGACGCTCTGCCATCGTGGGTTCCGGAGCATCGCCTTCGGAAGCTGAAAACCCGGGACTCGCTCTCCTGGTATCAGCCAACTTTCAGTTATATGTGGGAGTCTTTCAGCTCCCATATTCTACTTTCCACTGAGGCTTCCAAAAGAGGACGGCTCAGGATTACCGCTGTGGTAGTTGGGCAAGCCATTGCACTGGCTCATCTTGCACCAATACTGAACAGGCTGGACGACTTCCTAGCCGCTGGCCAGTACTTTGCGTCCAAAATGGCCGCGGCCGATATGCAAACAATGGACGATAGGCTATTTCCCCACAAGCTAGAGAGGGTGCGGTTGGCGTTTGGCCATCTGATGTGAGATGTGAGAACTGGCGGATGTGCGGTTTGGAGGCAAGACTTTTGGGGAAATAAGTGCGTTTGAGTCGTACGCCTTTTTTTTGGTCGGTTCGCGTCATATTGGCTTTTTGCCCTTCTGCCCCGATCCAGAGGGTGAATTACTTCTTGTGGCATTCCGAGGTCTCCCTGGACCGTTGTCTTGGGCAGAGCGGGCAAGTCTGCAGATTTCCGTCTAATGGGGCCGTGCTATGTGGAAGAGATGATGGGCCCAAGAGGTTATGACTTTCATGTAACGGGGGTTGAGAAGAGGTTTGATCTTGTCTGAGTATATACCATCGGGTTGGAGACTCAATAGCTCTATTTTTAACCCTGTCGCAGTAGTTTTTGGAGCACCGTACGGTGAGTCGTCTCATCTGACTAGGCGACCATGGTGATGGAGGCATATACCTGTGTGAATTTTGTTTTTACATACCTAAGGCACCGTAGATGGCCAGCAGGGACCGTCCCTTTCCATCTAACAGCCTCCAGCAGTCAGGTAATACACTACCTACGCTCTTCCACTACTTTTGCCCAACCGACCGAAACCGACCAACTACCAAACTGGTGGTTGCAAGCAAAAGAAAAGAAGAAAAGAAAAGACAAAGAAAAGACAAAGAAAAGACAAAGAAAAGACAAAGAAAAGACAAAGAAAAGACAAAGAAAAGACAAAGAAAAGACAAAGAAAAGACAAAGAAAAGAAAAGAAAAAGAAAAGAAAAGAAAAAGAAAAGAAAAAAAGGAGAACGTTTACTCGGATACCGGGAGTCGAACCCGGGGCTGTTGAGAGAGAGCAGTCACTCCTGAGAAGTGAGAGTCAACGATGTTACCGCTACACCATACCCGATTTGTGAGAGCCGGGATGGCTTCCGATGAGTTTGTTGAGAGAGCTTCTTACTTTTCGGGTATGTATATGGTAGGATGGGGTGGCAGTGGAGTGGTAAAAGGAAAGAAGAAGCCGAGTTGTGGAGATTTTACCATATAAAAAGAGATTGAAGTGGAATCTGAACTCTCCGGGTGAGTCATGGAACAACAAAAAGAAAAGGTCGTGCCCGGGTTCGAACCGGGGTTGCCGGAAGAAGATTGATGAGATGGCGTTTCTCTTCAAAATCCAAAGTGCTAACCACTACACTACACAACCTTGTTCGTATTGCTTAGAATTGCTGATGCGGCATGTGGACCTGGAGGTTTATATAGCATCACAGCCTCCATCTGCATAAACCCTGTTCGGTACCACCAACCCTTCAACAGCATTCACGGGAACAGATTCTGTCCCCTAGATACGCATAGCAGGTGAGTATCCAACTGAATGAAGGGCCAGTAGTTCAGGATCACTATGAGGATAGATCCGCCGTCTTCCACTCCCCCTTCTTGACCCTCTCACAAATCTCCAGCAACGTCCTCGCGCCCCACTCAATATCCGCCACCTCCAGATAAATGGTGGCGCTGAACCTCGTCCAAAAGTGCCTATTGTAAAAGAAGGTCTGCATGTACGTGTTGTAATCCTTTGCCGCTGTGATGTAGATAAATCGCGAAACAGCGACAACATCGGCTTCGGTGATGTCACCATCATCCTCCCGCATGCCAACAATAATCGGCAGCCTCACATTCGCGAACCCGCACCGTCTGATACTGCCGCTCTTGTTGTCCAAAACCTCAGTCCCGAGAATCTCGGCGGCGCGGTCCCCGCCTTCCATCGCAAGTCCAAAACAGTACTCGCGGATGGCCTCCTCGCCGCCGCAGACCTCGTTCCGGAACTTCAGCGCGGCCGGCACGCTCGTGTACGGACTTATGTCCACGGTCGCGACATCGAGAAACAGATCCGTAAAGTATTGGGCCGGCGGTTTGGCGTCCCGCAGCGCGCCGGGTGCGAGGTAGCCGTGCGAGGTGGGCAGACACGTGGTGATGAGATGCTGGCGGGCAAACGGGACGTAGAGCACGGCGCACCCGCGCGGCACAAAGAGCCATTTGTGGCAGTTGGTCACCAGGAAATCCGGTTTCACGGTTCCTGTATGCCGCATGTCGATGTGGCCAATGCCGTGGGCGCCGTCGATCATGCTCAGGATGCCCAGTTCGTGGCATGCCGCGACGAGCTGCTCCCACGGCACGCGCACACCGGGCCCGGAAACAATGGTATCGAAAATGGCCAGTCGGATCCTTTTTTGATCCTTTCTAAGGGCAGCGACGGTATCCCTGAACATTTGAATCAGCTCGTCGTCCTCAATGGGATACCGCACGTCGATGGCGTGTCCGCGGACCGGCGTCGACTCCTGCAGCGACTGGATCGTTTTGAGGCACGAATTGTAGATGGAGGTTGGGTAGACGATCACGTCGTCCTTTTCGTAGACGAGGTTGCGCAGGACCGTGTTGACGCCGGTCGTGGCGTTGGGCATGAGCACGACCTCGTCGGTGTCGGCCCCGAGCAAGGGGGCGACCAGGGCGCGCGACTCCCGCAGCAGACGAGGGTAGATGAAGACGTTGTAGATGCACTCGCGCGCCTCGAAATCGCGCTGCCGCTGCTCGCGGTACTCGAGCACGTACCGAGGAAAAGTGCCGTACGAGCCGTGGTTCAGGGGCGTGTAGCCGGGCGCGAAGTTGAAGAGGCGCCGCATTGCGCGCCCAAAGGAGACCCGGGGCGGGGTGGGTCCCAGAGGCCCGGAGATTGAGGAATCATCCGAGGAAGCATTTGCCTGAGCGGATTTATTGTGGATTGGAAGCTGCATTGTTTCTTTGTGGCGATATTAGCACTTGAGAGAAGGTTGGTTGATTGATAGAGGGATGAAAGTCGATAAGAATCGCTCGGGATCCGGAGTCCAAACATCCGTGGCGATTTGATGCATGCCCGCGGGTGCATATCCGCCGAGCGTATCCCGCCGGCCGGTTGCAGCTGGATGCTGAATTTCCCCACAACTACCAGGTACAATCCTACCACAACCGATTCATCCTCGTGGCTGCAATGCTTGATAAAGATGCACGCCTTTCTTCTTATCAAATACCAATTCATGTACTAACTCCAGAGAAAACGAATTATGTGTCGGGAGAAGCGGCTCTTATTAATACCGTCCTTATGACTGGCCAAGGAGCTGCGTGGCCCTGTGGCCCTGTGGCTATGGTGTTACGCGTCAGGGAGGGGTGTTCAGCCGCAAAGCGCACTTCCTCTTCCGATACAGGTAGTTTACGTTGCAACCATGTCCCTTGGTCGAGGCTCTTACGCCTCTTACAAACTTACCGCTAGAGCAGATATGTCCCAGGCCCGGAGCCGATTCACCCAGCAGCGTGTTAGATGTATTGAAAGACCACATTACATCTTGGTCCGACCATTTTGACTGCTGTGCAGTCTAGGACAATCAGTACAATTTAACGAGTCGTCTTTTGCACGACTTGGACGGAAAGCCCATGTGGCTTATTCTCGTCTGTGCGCTAGCTTACGGGGGGATAGACGGCGCCGCTTGGAACGATCCATTTGCGTCAGATGTCGAAAATGCTCTCTGGAGGACGTCCTGTGTCTGCGTCGCAACCTTCGGACCTTTAGCCTTCTTCTTCTGGGCCATGTTCTTCGATGGTGATGGGCCCATAGGGGATAGCGGTAACTTGGAGACAATTTTGTGCTTCATCCTTGGCCCCCTTGCCTCAATCTTCTATCTCATGACTAGGACCTACCTGGTTGTGGAGGCCTTTGTCAGTCTGCGAAGTCTTCCTGATGGAGCCTATAGCAGACCCGAGTGGACCCAGTTCTTCCCGCATTTTTAACTCAGCTACAAGCATTGTTTTCGGAATCGATTTCGTCAGGTACCTTCCAGGTAGTCAGCTGCGCATAAAGAAGATATTCATCGGGCCTCATCCTCAGAGTTCGTTTGACACTTTGACTTCCGTCTCACTCTCTGTCACTACACCGGGTCCTTTCCTCCCTCAACAAAGTTCAAGTTTTCCACCCTCGTCCACTTCCTATCCCACTCCCAATACGAAAACGACCCATCCGGTCCCTCTGTTACCATGTGCATCTTCTGACCAAAACTGCCCTGCACTAAACTCCAGACATGCCTTACCCCAGACACTTCAGCAGTTTGCTCAAACATTTCCCATTTCCCCTCTCCGACTCTCGAAGAGCCAAACGATGGCGGATTGAGATGGATATCGTCATTACTCCGCCGCCAGTGCTGCACAGATCCGTTGACTGCGACGACGAGCTGGAAATCGCCGATGCTGGACTCGTTGGACGTGTTGTAGAAGTCCTGGATCATCACGGGCGGCGTGTCGGGTGGGAAGATGTTGGAGCCAAATACTTCGCCGGGTGTCCAAACCGAGGATGATGCAGACCGCCAAAACAGCTGCATCGTGCCGTCTGTGCGGACGGCGACCACGTAGAGGTTGCCGCTGCTGGTACCTTGCGGGTCGTAGATGTCGAGTCCGATGTTGGATTGAACGAGCGAGCTGCCGCTTTGAGCGATCTGGACACCGGTATTGTTGTTAGTTGCGGTAATTGTTGATGCAAGGGTCCAACCTGTTGATGAGCGCGGAGATTGGTGCCACTGTTAGTAATATTGTCAGCTTGTTTTGTCATCATATTTCATTGTGAGCGGAATAATGAACGCAATGCCCTTCTCTGTAAATGCATACCTCTTTTAGCGTTCCATCAGAGTGCTTGACTACGATTACCAGACTCGAATCCTCCGCCTGGACCAGTCCGGGATATCCATCGATTCCTTCGTTGACAATGCCAGGAGCCTGGCTCCAAGACTTGATAGCAGCGCTGTTGTTTGCGCCTTCGCTATAAATCCAATGCTTCAAGTTCTTCTCGTCGTCGATAGCGACGGCATGGAAATCGCGGTTATTAAACGAAGTTCCTAAGATGGCGGGTTGGCCGATCAGTGCGGTTCCGGTTACGATCTTGGAAACAGTCTCCCACTTCAAGGTGCTGCCATCTCGTTTGAAGTGCGTAAATCCTTGAAGAGCACCACGACTAGCGGTGGTAGTTGTGTTAGATCTGAGAGATAACAGCAGCTCAAAGTTCCGATGCGTCTCGCCGTTGCCGCTCTGCATCATGTTCCCGCTTTGGTGCCGTTTCCGCGCCCAGGGGTCGGGGTTTACGTTCGTGATTCCGTACTTTGTCCAGCCGTCAATGTTCGCTTCGCCGTATCTATAAGTTGATGCATGCGGTTAGTCTTCTTGGGTCGTCTTATCGTAGCCAATGCCAGAACGTTCTTCACTTAGCAGGCAGCGAGAGAAGAAGACCTACCCAAAGTAAACAAACCCCCCTTCACCCCAACCCGCGCCCCACGAGTTCTTGATAATCCACGCCTGTTTCTCATCATTGTACCCAACAACCAGCGCAATATGATTTCCCGACGTAGTCGCGTTGCCATTCCATTTATACAAATTTCCACCACCAGTCGCATTACTATTCCCACCCTGCGCTGACGAAGAAGACCCCCACGTCTTCAAATCCGAATACAACACAAACGTCGCAACGATCGGACCATACTCATGTATCCAGCGCTTCTGCTCCTCTATCAGTCCCAAAGCCTGGTAAAACGGGATATGCGTCGCCCTGCCCGCTCGGTCCGCGCACGGAGTATACCCGTGCAGGGTCGCCTCGTACGGATCGCACGGCCAATCCGCTATTCCGTGCGGGAGTGCGTCTGGGTCGCTAATGTAGTCGGCGCCCTGGCCGGCGAGGAAGGCGAGCGTGTCCTGCGCGTTGCCTATGCTCTCGCACGCGGCGCCAGCGCCGTCGTGCACGTCCGCCTCGCTGCGCTTGCTCCAGATGCCGTGCTCGATGCGGGTCATGGACTCGACGAGGGCCGTGACCGCGAACGCCCAGCAGCTCTGGCAGACGCCTTGGTCTTGGGCGGTCGTGATGTAGTTTTTTCCGCTCCTGTTGCGCCAGTCGACTGTTGATGGGAGTACTGGTGTCTCGGCATCTGTGAGAGTTTTGGATGCGGCTGCGGTGAGGCTGTTTGTGAGCTTGACAGTTTTGGTATTGGCGATTGCTGGCTTGGGCCTAGATCTGGGTGGTGAATAGGGGGATGGGTGGATGGATGACCAGTTGACGGGTGGGATTGTGTCTGCTGGTATTGGAACTGGGGTTCCTTCTCCCCATGGTAATCGAAGACTCGGTTCCTTGATATGGGGCCTGATCGTGGAGGCGGAGCTGATAGGAGCTAGGAGGAGCCCAGCCGAACAGACAAGAAAAAATTGGGAAGAATGCGTCATAGTAAGTTTAGCATCACGATTACAGATAAAGTCTGTTGTCTGTGAACTCACTGCTAGTGTTAATCCAGAAGAAGAATGCAGCAATTGGAAGCAAGTTAAGTAGCGAATCCAGTTGAACAGCTCCTATATTGGATACAAAGAAAGATGCAATGTATTCCTTAGATACATATCAAAGACCATTCACCCGCCTGGACCCTTGTTGGGTTGTTCACCTGCTTTCACAAAGAAACGATACAAATGCCGCACACCAATATACTTGGTATATACGTAATTACGACTCGTCAACCGTTAGGTTCCGAGGTACCATCATTGTTACCCTGGTCCCGCCCCATTCATATTACCTTTGTTGCATTTGAGAACTGAATGGTCAGCCTGAAAAGGGCCGCCTCATAGGGACTGGAAATTACTACTACCTGACGATGACAAGACTCGATGGTGACGACTGGGATTAGACTAGCTAAGTTCTGTGTAGATCATGTTGTATCCATAGCAGTGCGCATCCAAATTACCCAAATCAGGTTCTATCATTAATCCAGGCGCTTCGTTCCGTTGTCGATCACTTCGAGCTGACCTGGAACTTGGGGTAAATTGGCGCGTTTATCTGTTAATTTTACGGTCGTCATCTCCTGCCGTCTATATAGCCGTGCCCGATTTCCCCGGTTTCCACTATCGTTCCTATTTCATTCAATATGAAACATTATATCTCTAAAAGACTCAAACGCCCATTTACCCGGCTTATATAATATGGGAATGCCGACGCAGACCAGCGTAAGATTAGACTTATCTTCCGAATAGGGAGGACCCGGTACTATGGTAGTGGTGGCAGCTTGTCTGCGAGTCTTGTTGGTGATGTGCTTGGCTCTATCCATGTATGTATTATGATCCTCATTCAGCTCAACATTCTTCTTCAGATTACGGTCCAAACTGAACTCTATCTTACCTCTTCTAAGCTTCTGTTTGCACTTCAGGGGTGGGCTGACTGGTCATGCGCTGCCCCCGCAGGCAATAAGGAGCATCATCAACTTTTCCCCACAATCATGGGGAATCGCTTGGAGTCTTGGGCTGCATCCTTACCTCGGTTTGACTAGATCTAGTCTAGTACGAGGTTGATCAAAACAAGTTGATCGGAAAAGGATACCCCGGACCTTTCCTACAGAGGATGGTTAGTGGTTTGCAACCTGGGCAAGCCTTCTATCACGAACAATGCCATCAATCACAATAGACTCTTCAACTTTGTTTCCGGCCATCAGCGAATATAAGATTTTATAGTTGATCTTCCTGCACGTCATTGTTTTACTTACACACCAGAAACACCGTCACCATGGCCTCCCACCGCGAAAACAGAGGTTTCCACATCGACACCCTTGCCCGTGTTGCGCGTAAAACACTCCTGAACGAGTACCTCGCCGTCCCTGTAGCAGCAGCAGCAGTCTGGCTCACCCTCGACTCTAAATCATCCGCGAACCATCTCACCAAGGTAGTCGAGCATGCCGCTTCGCTCGGCATCAAGCTCACATCCACCCATATCCGACAAGTCGCTCGTGCCGCCCTCTACCTAGGCGCAACAGGTGCTGCCATCTCACTGAACGACCTCCTGACCATCGGCTCCGCCAACAACTGGACTAGGGGCCGCCCAAAGGAGTGGCAAGACTTTGATCGCGAGATCGTCGTCATCACAGGCGGCAGCAGCGGCATCGGCGAGAACGTAGCGAAGGGCTTCCTCCGGCGCAACCCAAAAACAACACTCGTGATCGTCGACTTTGCACCGCTGTCGTGGACACCGCCCTCTGGCACGCTGGGCAAGAATGTGCACTACTACCAGGCCGACCTGAGCAAGCCGGACGTCATCCGCGACGTGTGCGCACGCATCCGCGCCGAAATTGGACACCCGACGGTGCTGATAAACAACGCCGGTGTGGCGCGCGGCTTTACGCTGCTGGAGGGCACCTACGCCGACGTCGAGGTCACGCTCAAGACAAACCTGCAGGCGCCGTTCCTGATGGTCAAGGAGTTCCTGCCGGAGATGGTTAGAACCGACCACGGCCACATCGTGCACACGTGCTCCATGAGCGCCATCGTGCCGCCGCCTGGTATTGTGGACTACGCGGCGACCAAGGCGGGCGTTCAGGCGCTGCACGAGGGACTGCAGATGGAGCTGAGGTATCGGTATAACGCGCTGCGGGTCAGGCTGACGAATGTTATTCCCAACTTTATTCGGACGCCGCTGCTCCAGGGCGAGCCGGCGCAGCCTAGGTTTCTGGCGCCGTTGCTGCATGTCGAGACTGTGAGCGAGGCGATTGTGGATTCGGTTTACAGTGGCTATGGAAAGGTGGTTTATCTCCCGGGGATAATGCGCTACATTACGATGCTGGTGAGTTGGCTGGCGTCCTGCACTTGGGTTGTGTTCAAATGACTGACGAAGGAATCAATACAGAGAGCGTCTCCTGAATGGATGTTCCGCAGCCTCATTCGTAATGGCACCGCCGAGTTGGCCGTCGGCTTCCAGGGACGCCAACACATCGACGAAGATGGTGGCTTGCAGGTCGCTCCTAATAAGTGAGCATACAACAAACTTGTGCTTTGAGACGGGGCTATGTGTAGGATAAGCATGGGTGATCAGAAAACATTAATGATGCGAGTTATCCGTCCTATTATTGCCGAGCTTTAATCTAATTTCGTGGTAACTTGTCCTCCGGCTTTATGTGTACCGATGTCATCCATCCCCTGAGTCTTATTCCCTCACGTAATTACGCCCACAGGCTTGGCCCCCATTCCTGGCAATGACCAACTTCGCCACCTCGTACACGGAACCAGCATTTAGGATATCCAGAACCGACAGCTTGACCTCGGCGACCTGGGCCAGCCAGCTGCGCAGATCTACAGCAGTAACCGAGTCCACGCCATACGCGGCCAACGGCTTGGCTAAATCGATTTCCTCGGCTTCCTGGATGCGAAGCAGATCCGCCAGGCGGGTTCGTAGAGCCAACGCCACGACCTGCTCCTGTTCTGCTGCTCCGTTTTTGCCGTTGTTGCTCGTCGTCATCTCGAGGGCTTGCGCGAGAAGAGCGGATGGGCCTGCTGGTACCGTTGTCCCGGGAGAAGATTGCAAGGCGGTGGTCACCCGTTTCAGCCGCCGCCGGATTCCCAGTCGGAGTGTTCCGAAGCGCCGGTCTCTCCACATGGGCTTGGGAGTATTATCTCCAGGTGCTAGAATCTTGCTGCTCAACGGCGGTAGGCCGGCAATGACTTGGACCTCTTCCGGGGTAGCGGGTGGACCACGCCGAATGGCGGCTTCCATCAGACTTCCAACATCATCAACTCCGAGTTGACTTACATCTGGGCCGAGGTTGATGCTGATGAAAGCCGTTTTCCCGCCGCCGGTTGCTGCACGGTTGCGGGCGAAGGCATCTTGAAAGGTGCTGCCGGCCGCGAAGTCAGTCTCCACAGGGTAGCCAACCACGCCAACCAAGGAAGACAGAAGAATGAAGAAGGACAAATTGGGTGGGAGATGGCTGTCTAGGTTGGTAATGACGGCAACTTTGTCGAGTACTGCGTGTTTCCACTGATCGAAACTCGTGCCTTCCAACACGCCGGTGACCTGCAGGTTTGGGAATACTGTATCAGCCGTCTGCTCACGGATAATGGGGTCAGTGGGTGCGCCTACATCGAGGGAAGTTGTGTTGGGGGCGACTACCACGCCACGGACTGGAGGAATGGACTCCACGTCCCCTTGACTGAGCATCCCGACGAGGCTCTTCTCCGTCGACACGTCACAATCCTGAATCTTGAGATTGACGGCCTTCTGTTCAGCCCTCTCCAGAAGAAACGCCTCAACTTCAGCAGCATCAGCAGCAACACCGGTCTCGTTATGATGACGAGAAACGAGGATGAGCAGATTCCGGGCTCCTTTAGCCATCAGCCAGAGCGCCACCTCTCGGCCTATCCTACCAAGACCGCCGGTACGACTGCCCACGATCAAAAAGGTGGCGTTCGGATCAGCGAGTTGGTCGAGCGGCTGCTGCTTGGGTTCGAGGGCCTCCTTGGGCTCGGTGTCATCAGGGACGACGGGAAGAATTCTAGGGACGTGCAGCATCGAGTCCTTGACGCCATACTCCCAGTCCACGTCTTGCACCTCAACACTCTGGTCCATGGTCTGCCGGACAACATGGACGATGTGACCAATATTCTCGTTTGTCCAGGCAGAATCAAGTGCTTGGCCGTGAACAGTCTGTCGGCGCTCAAAATCTAGATGGATGAGGCGCCTGCTCGCGTCTTTATGTTGTCTGAACGTGCGGAGCAATCCGTAGGTCTGAGCATATGCCGGATCTTGCTGTGCATCATCCACGACACCACCGTGACTCAGCCAAACGACATTGCGGCTGCTGACAAGGAATTGTCGGAGCTTATCGAACGAAGCTTGATCCACGATGCTCTCTACAAAAGGACGGCTGCCACTAGCCATGTCTCCGGTGAAGATGTACATCTTGTCATCACTGTCTTCGGGCGCAGGCTCGAAATCATCCCAGCGCTCTGCGATCACGGACGGAATGCCCGTCTTCTCCAGCAGTGCAACCGTGAGCTGCGCATGCCATGCCTCGGGCACCGACGCCGAGGTGTACACGACGCTGACGGCGGAGGGCAATGTTGGCGTCGCAGCAGCCGTCGAAATGATGAAGCTGGAGTTTTTGTACATGGGGTGTTCATTGTCGGGGAGTTCGAAGTCCACGCCCGTGAACCCCGTGTCTCGGAGCATCTCATCCCACGCCGCAATTGACAAGACTTCTCCTCCGGGACTCTTGATACCGTCCGACAGGGCGAGGGCCCTGAAGATGAGCTGTCCGTCAACCTTGGTATACTCGGTCGTTTCAACCAGAAAGAGCTTTCCACCGGGCTTGAGTAGCTTTCTTGCATGGAGAAGAGCGTTGTTTGTGTTTTGAGTGGCACCAAACACCATGGAGGCGACGATGAGATCAAAGGTCCCTAAAACAAAGGAATCCGACTCGGACTGGTGCAAAATGGTAGGGTCTTCACCAATGTCCAGCTGACGAAACTCGATCAGCCCGTTGTCGTCGTCGTTGTCCGTGGCCCAAGGTGACGACACTAGATTTCTACGCGTCGCTTCGAGAGAGTTGATGTCTGTGTCCGTGGCAACGTAGTGACCGAGAAGCGTACCCCCCGTGGCTGTGCCGCGAGAGCCAAAGGCATCAAGGACTACCCGAGTTGCTCCTCCTCTCGTGAGGCCCGCTCCGATCTCGAGCACCTTGGCCCCGGGGTTCTTGACGGCAAACAGCTCGGCCGCACAATACAAGTGCTTGTACGCGCGGGATCGGAGGCTGGGAACCTCTGCGTAGTACTTAGTCAGGAGGTCCCCTTCTTTCACGAGCTCTCCAGACGATGTGATTTGGCGCCGTACTATTTCGGCGAGCTTTTCACCCGCCCGTGCTATGAGCCGACCCGCAGCGCATGCGTCAGGCCCGTAGCTCAGCTCGTCGTAGAGCTCCTGCTTTATCCCCGGACTTGCCCGGGACCACAGAGCGCTCGATGGACCGAGGTCACCCCGTTTACCAGCTGCGAGGGTGGTCACCATCCATTCCAACATGTCCTTCTGCTGCGCTGTCCAGCCCTCTACACTGTCGCTTTGCAGCTGAGCCACGGCATCGGCCATGAAGTAATATGATGCCCGCACCAACGTCCTCTCCCTGTCTGCTTCGTCTTGGGTGAGTGTGATGCGCATCGAGTCCTTGATCGGTTTGGGAATGTCGTGCAAGATGTCGAGCTCCCATGTGCTTTTACTCAGCAGCACCTTCTCCTCCCCCGGCTGCTCCTCTGCTTTTGTCTCTGATGTAACTGCTTCTTCGTCAGCCCAACTGTGCGACCCAGCGCCCCAAGGATAAGCCGGCAAGTCTGACACGAACTTGCTGTGACCGGAACCGGGGTTGTTGACGCCACGGAGCGACACGGGATAGCCGAGACCGACGAGCTCACAAGCGAGATCCTGCATTGTGTGGACAGCATCTACAGGTCGCTTGAGGCACGTCACGTAGCCCAACTTCTTCAGTTGCATGTCATCCAGAATCTGGCGAATAGGTCCAGACAGCGTACTATGCGGCCCAACCTCCACCACGTCGTCGACGTGCTCAACGAAAGCGCGAAACGCGTCGTTAAATAGTACCGGCTTCGTCAGGTTGCGGACATAATACTCGGGCGTCAGCACGTCCTGAGGCGAGTCGACCACTGCGCCCGTAACTGGAGAAGCGTAGACGTCGACGACGCCTGTCCAGCTTGCCGCCAACTTGGGAGGGAGGAACTGGCGCAGCCGCTCGGTGTACTCGGCGGCCAAGGGCAGCATATGGTGTGGCGAATGATACGCCAGGGGCACTTTTAGCTTCCGCGCGAACACGCCGTCCTGATCGAGCCTGCGCACCACCTCGTCGACGTCGTCGCTGTCGCCGGACAGGGTGACGCTCTTGGGGCTGTTGATGCACGCCACCACTACGCTCCTGCCGCCACCAAGGTATTTCTCGACATCGGCCGCACTTGTGGCAGCAGCGGCCATGGCGCCAGGTGCCCGTCCAGACGGCCCATGGTAGTACTTGCGTCCGAGGTCGCCGAGATGGTAGACGATGCCGAGCGCCTGCGAGAATGACAGCGCGCCGACGGTGTAGGCGGCTGCGAACTCGCCGGTGGAATGGCTGACAACGGCCGAAGGATAGACGTTCCACGACCGTAGTAGGTTCACCAGCGCGAGCTGCAGCGCGACCGTGCTGGGCTGGCTGATGTGCACCGAGGACACACGCGTTGACTCGGCGTCGCGCAGCAGCTCCTCTGCGTGCCAGCGGTCAGTTCAGGTTATTTCAGTGAGCATGACAGGGACAAAAAAGTCAAACAAGAAAAGGAACTTACCTTGCAGCGACCAGTCTGCGCCAAAGCCGCGCAGCACGGCGTCGGCCTCCCTCACGGCGGACGCAAACACTGGATACGTGGCCAGCAGCTCGCGGCCCATGGCGTGCCACTGTGCGCCTTGGCCGTTGAACACGAAGCCAAGCCGCCGTTTCGTCTTCTTTTCATCACTAGCTGATACCGTTGCTGTGCTGTCATCTGTTGTGTGCATTCTCAGCTGGTGTGGGCGGTCAAGACAGGCGACCAGCTCGGACAGGCTGCTGGCCCGTACTGCGACTGTGCAGCTGAGGCGGGACCGGCGCTCTGCTAATGTGTATGCCACGTCAGTCGGCAAGAGGTTTGAATTCTTATTGCTTCTCAAGTAGGTCGCGAGGTTCTTGGCCATGGTGCGAGTGGTGTTGACGTCTTCGGCGCTGATGATGAAAACACGAGACAGGTTGTCTTGTTGATCTCCATTTCTAGTTTCTGCTTTGGGAATGAGGCTTGTGCCATTAATGCCATTGAGGCTGTTGATACCATCGATACCATTCCAAAGGCCACTGACGCCGTCGTGGTGGTTGATTTCCAGGTGGCCACTATTGGCACTGCCTTCGGTTTGGGCCACCATCTTTCTGATGGAGGTGGCTGGTAAAGTTTAGTGACTGGTTGAGGCTCGGTCACGACAGTGGTGCGTCGACGTCCATTACGCCTTGAAAGCAGCTCGGTAGTAACAGTAGAAGACCTAGTTGCTGTAAATATCAAGCGCCAAGAGGCTACTAAGCATCGGCGATCTGATCTGTGAGATTGACCAGACAGCAAGTCAACGCACTGCAATCCCCCGAGCGTCCAGTGATGTGTGACGTGCGTGTAAGTGAGATATTAGATAAGCTAAAAATTGTGCAGTATTCTGCATTGGCGACCAACGCCCTTGATTATCTGTCTGCCCTGCCGTGTGCGTGGGAAGGTGGTACCAGATGCAGGCCATGCAGTAAGAAGTAATAGGGGTAAATGTAATCCGTACATATATGACACATGCAGAGCTTACACCGTTACGATGCACGTTTACGGATTACATGATTAGATGAACTTAAACAAGGACTTACTTCGTGCCACTGACTAATAATTCTCATCACTATTACTCCGGTTATCGTCCATGTATTTCGGACCAGATCAGAATGAATGCGACTGAAAAGTTCGGCAGTTAACGGTCCGCAGGGTCTGGATAAAACGTCGTAATACATCATTCCTCCACCAAAGCCCGTTGATTGACGAAATGGACATGTGGAAGTACAGAAACAGGCCGAGAAATGATTGCATCAACGACACAACACCTCCGGCTCAACCCGCTGGACCATTTCCCCCCTAGCAATTACAACTTCTTTGTCAGCTATCTGCCCCTGAAGGACGGCGTGACGCCCCAGGAGGTGTTTGAAGTGCTGCACGAGTCGCTTGTCCGGCTTTTCAGAGAACTGCCCTGGCTCAGCGGCAAGGTATGGCCCGAGTCGCCGTCGACCCCGGGCTGGCGGCCAGGCCAGCTCGAGATCCGCTACACCACCAGCGACTTCGAAGACGAAGCCAACCTGCCCCTTCGCCACCTCGTGATGAACCATCTTCGGCCCGAAGAGCTGCGGGGGATGACCTTTGACGATCTTCGCGAGAAGGGGTTCCCGTTCGACGCCTTCGAGGACGAGCAGCTGATCAGACACGAGCTGCTTCCCCGATTTGAAGACGGCCCGGATGTGATGGCGGTGCAGGCCAATTTCATGCCGGGCGCCTGTCTACTCGTGAGCGGTGTGCAGCACGCCGTGTCGGATGGCACGAGTTACTTCGATGTGGCCAAGGTGTTCGCGGGCCATTGCGAGTCCCTCCAGAAGCCGGGGGCGCCGGTGGCCGAACCGATATCGGCCGAATGCTCGGACCGCCGAATTCTGGACGTCGTGTGGGAAAAGGAGGGCACGGGTACGCCCATGGACAAGATCGACTCGGTGTCGTGGGGCCTGCTGGACCTGCAGCGCCCGGGCTCTCCTACGCGGCCCGAGGCGGCCAAGTCGCTCAAGACGCTATCCAAGGACCAGATGCAGGCCGGCATGTTCTACGTCTCGCCCGACAAGTTTGTAGCGCTGAGGAAGCGCTGTGCTGCTGCTGCTGCTGCTGCTGCTGCTGCTACTTCCGGGAGTTCAACTTCATCACGGGTCTCGGGAAACGACGCCCTCACCGCGCTCATCTGGCGCGGCATGCTGAAAGCCAAGTACAAGGCCGCCCTCGCCGCCGGCCGCATCCGAGAAGACGACGAGCACCTGCCGGAAGCGCGGCTGTTCAGCACCGTCGACGGCCGGCCCAACATGTCCAAGTCTCAGGCCCTACCCATGGTCTACCTCGGCAACCTCTTCTTCATCCACCTGTGCAAGCTGCCCCTGCGCACGCTCGCCGCGCCCGACACGCGCCTCGGCGCCGTGGCCGAGGACATCCGCGCCGTGCTCCACAAGTCGACCCACGCGGTCCTGCAGGACGCCTACACGCTCGCCAGACAAGTCGACGACCTGAACAAGATCAGGTTCAACCGCGGCCACACGCCGGGCTCGTTCGACATTGTCATTTCGTCCTTCCTGATGTTTCCGTATGACGGAACCGCGTGGGGCACGAAGGTGTTTGCCAACGGGGGACGGCCGTACGCGGTGCGGCCGCTGATGCGCCGGTTCGCGCGCGCCTCGCAGTTCTGCTTTGTGCTGCCTCGCAAGCGAAACGGCGCCGTCGAGTTTGTTCTTACGCTGTACGAGGACGAGATGAAGATTTTACTGGAAGACGACGAGTTTGCTGAGTGGGCTTTGTATTATTCTTTCTGATCGGGAAACAGCTAGACTTGAGTATGGAACTCCGTAATATTAGCATCTCGAACACCCGACTCAACCCCATCACGGTCTCCTTTGCCTCCTGTTTTTCAGGTAGCATGTAATTAGTGACGCCGTGTAAGCAACTTGGTAATCTCATGGACTTGGGAAGTACGGTAGCCAGGAGTTTGAAGCAGACACAAGGAAAACGAGGAAGCAAAAGCACGGTGAATATCGGCCAGAGAATGGTTTGGTCAAAAGGGTTGATGGAGGACAATTGCATCCGCCAGCGGAAGCGTCTTTTTAAGAGTACAAAGAAAGAAAGAAGAAATACGACACAACACCCAGTCCATCTTGGCTACCTAGCTAATGCCTTGCCCTTCGCCGGGCGAAGCAAATAATCTTCCTGAGCAGGCCGCCTCTTTTCTTCACCGGCGGAGCGTCGTCGTCGTGGAACAGACCCCTCTGTTGGACCGCCCCCGGAGCGTCGAGCCCCCGTGTCTTCTGTCCGGACTTGGTCGTGGCTTTACCCCTGCGGCTGCTCTTGCCGACGCCGCCGCCTTTCACGGTCTTCTTGAGCTGATATCCCCTGCCTGACTTGGTCTTTTCGGCGTCCTTGGCCCGGACCTTGCGATTGGATTTGGTCTTGACCCCTAATGAATGAAGACGCACAGTATCATTAGTTGTCTGCGAGTTCATGTCGTATTTACCAGCGGGTTAAGTAATCTTACATCTCCGGTTGTGCTCAGCCTCGTCCCGGCGGTATAGTGCCACCAGAGCACCGTATTTGAAGCTGGAGGGGTCATTCGGCATATGGGACGTGAGAAGGTATTGGTCATGTTGGATCAGGCCTTGCCCTTCCTGCTTCGAGGCGCATAAGCCGCTGACCGGATCCAGGATCTTATGAGCGTGTGATGGTCCAGTGTTGTGGGGCGCTTGATAGACCTATATCAATATGTTGTTAGCGTCATGGTGAATTTGTGTCCAAACTTGCCGAGACTTGGGCTAATCACCTCAACGTCGTTGGCCTGGCGAGGGGTATTGAAGTCGATTCGATAAAACTTGCGTCTGTCAACTATAGACCGCTAAACGTTAGAGGTGAACTTTAAACAGGTTATCTTGGGTTGCTTACAGTCATCGTCTAACTGGTCCCACGACTGAGCATTGATACGTCCACGTTGCGTGTATGGGTCGTTCTGGTCCTCCCACGCCGGGTCATAGACCGCATATCCAAAGCAATTGTATGAATTATCATAAACGTAGGGCCCAATGATAGTATAAGGAGGAGCAGGCGCTTGGTTGATAGAATCAAAATACGCTCGCATAGTGTTATGAAACTGCTGTCGGTCTGCGAGCTCCTGCTGCGATAGATTGGCAGCCATGGTGACAAAGTTGGAAAAGAAATGAATGGAGGGTGGTGTTTGTGGACTGTGAATGGAAATGAGCGGACGTGAATTGCAGAGATGAGTTCTAGATTGAAATATATTATAAAGTAGTGATTTGCCCGGTATGGTAGCTTCATATATATAAAATATAACTTATATATATATATATATATATATATATATACCTTGAACGGCTGATAAACATCAAATAGATCGTAATAGGTCATAAAAACCCCATGTTTTGAATATGGCCTCGCTTACCAGAGACCTCAAAATTTGTGCTGGTGAGTTGGCTGAGTTATTGGTCGCGTCGTCTCAAAAGGAGTGGAAGGTACATGTAGACTCTGTGTCACTTGGTTATTAATACCTAAGCATACCAATATTAATAGTATATATCAATCTGTACACCCTGACGTTTTGTTCCGCACGGTGATGGCCGGTGCTTGAAGCTTGGCCCAACCGAAACGGACCCCAAATCTCGGAGTCGGATTCATCACAACGCCGGCGGCTCAAATGGTGTTATCAGTGTAATTGCTCTCTTAGTTAATCCCTATCCTGGTATACACCTTACAGGCCTTGGAGTGGTCGATAGTGCAGCATGACGGCGGCAGATGTGTTCCTAGGGGCCAACCAACCTACGCAGCCGGGCGGCGATATCAATGTCAGCCACCATGGGTTGGTTCCAGCCAATCTTGTGCGACCAAAGAAGGGTTTCAGGCTATTTTTAGCACGGCACATGACCGACCCATTCTGTGTGTCTATCTTAGCTTCTACCTCAACACTCACGACCTCCCTCGTCTCTCCCTGTCCAGGCCACAAACATCATCAATCCATCAACAAGACATCATTGTTGGCCATCTCCTAAAAAAAAAAACACCATGGGATTTTTCGAAAACTGTACGCTGGACCAGCGCTTCACCCTGAACAAATTCAGCTGGACGCCAAGGGGTCGATATGCACTCGTCTACGACTTTGACCAGCGACGCGCTATAAAATTGTACATGGCCGACGACGACAACTCCAAAGACGAAGACTTCGTGTTCGAGACCCTCGCAAGACATCTCGACAGAGGAGCCGTGCGCTCTGACTCGGTCTGGATCCAGGTCAGTCCTGACGGCAACCACCTCGTCGATCAAGGCTCTCAAGTCGAAGAAGACTACACCGTCATTCCCTGCTACTGGACCAGGGCCGACTTTGCCCCCAACTTACCCGTGGTCCGCCGCTCCGACCTCGTCGAGCTTGACCGTCTCGGCCTCCAAGTCGATCGTGCATCCTACGAAGTCACCCCAGGTCACGTCAAGGAAGTTGCCTTCAAGTACAATTTCTACGAAAACAACATCCAATTTTTCTGGGACGAAATCAACTGCGTCATCGGCATCCAATCCCGCGGACTACACCCACACATCGTACCCTTTGATCGGCTAGTCGTCGAGACGGTCAACGGCGTCGAAAAGGTCGTCGGCTTCACCACCGACTTCATCCCGGGCGACACCGTCGACGATGCCAAAACACGGCTGTTCAAGCTAAAGTACCTGCACCAGCTCATAGAGACGATCGACTATCTCAACCTCGAGCTGGGCGTCGTCCACGGCGACGTCCTGTCCTGGAACCTCTTGATCGACACCAGAACCGACAACCTCGTGCTCTTCGACTTCAACTCGGCGTTCCCGCTCGTCCACAAGCCGGAGGTTAGCGATGTGGACCTGGCTGTTGTCGCCATGTTTGACGTGATCACGCGCGACCTCGGCGCCGCCCTCGACGACGGCGAGACCAGCCCGCAAGAAGTGGATGGGTCCCAGCTGTTGGCCTTGGATGACGACGCGTGGGAGAAGGATCCCGAGGTAAGCCTCGACGCCGACGTGTCCGAGTTTCGCCGTGTTCTGCGCGAGTGGGTTGAGCGCCGCCGCCGTAACGAGGAGGACGAGTCGGCTCGCAACCCCATTGCCTGGCCGGATCCGCCTGATCTCCCGCTCGTCAACTGCTCGGGCGTCATGGAGCCTAGGGAGTCTCAGATGCGGCAGCGGATGATCATGGCCGGCGAGCCCTATATGACATGGCAGCGTCCGTCCTCTCGGGAACTACGTCTGCGTGATAACAGAGGGAAGAGGCTTCTCGCGACTGGGCAATTTGCGTGACTGGGGAACGGGAGAGGGGACTGTCTGATAGGGTGGTGTAGATTGAGGTATATTCCAGGTCACTGCAATATCATATCTGACCCACACCATTCAGCCCTTGGAGAACCTGGCGAGCAGTGGGCCCTTGAACTTGGGGAGGCGCCATTACGAGATGAGCGCCGAAGCGGTCAAGCACGTGAAGACGACAACCGAGAGCACCCTTGGACGTAGCAACGTGTTTACAAGGCGTAGAAGTTTTTCGAGACGAATCAAATGACAGTAATGCCATGGCGGATGCCACGGGGGATGCCATGGTGGGCTGATGCGTTCCGCCTTTCTGGCTGCTGCCAGTGACTAGACCTAGAGTCTATTTAGACCAACGTTGGTCTGGTACGAGATATTCAAAATCTGCACGTCACGATGGAAAAGGCGGTCAATGATTGTACTGAAATGACTGGAGTCTAGCAGCTCAATATTAGCAAGCATCCATGGATATGCGTATCCTCGGCACAGCCTGCATTGGCATTGACACGTCCGGATGGCCAGTAATTAACGATTGAGAAATGAGTTAAAGGACGTTACGTCGGCGGCAGAACTACAATCTTGCGGCCAAATATAAAGTGTAAATCTCACTCACGAGTCACGGTGCATGCTCAACCAGTCTGCACCATGACAGCGTGGGATTAGCAGAGGTGCAGATGCCGCGGTATGTTGCAGATGCAAAATGTCAGCAGATTACGGGGCGTTCGTGTTCCGTAGGCAAGATACCGATGCAGGTGGAATACTCGGTAATCAGCTCCAAACATTCACCCGAGCTGCAGTGGTTGGTTGCTGTCTTTGGCCGACCCGTCGCCTTTTTCTTGTGCCTTCGAAAAAATATATTCAAAACTCTTTCACAGATCCACTAGCAAAACCCTTGAAGGCAGTTTTACCTGATAGTTTCTCGATCTGCTCTTTCGATCATGTCGAGTGCATCTTCGTTGGTGTCTGGTCTGTGGGCCGTTCTTCAGGACGGCGTTGCGCGATGGGGTCTCCCTGTTGTTTACGCAACGCTAGTTGTGTTTCTCATTGTCTCCCTCTCCTCGGGTGTATACCAGGTGTTTTTCTCACCACTATCCAAAATCCCAGGTCCAAAGTTAGCCGGTAAACAGTTCCCCTGATGTTCAATAACTCTACGAAAGACAAATCAGGCTGACCAAGTGATTTTTCGAATAAATAGCTTGGACCTATCTGTACGAAGGCTACCATGAAATATGGCGAGGGGGTAAATATTTCCAGCGCGTGGCCGAGATGCACAAGCAGTACGGCCCGATCGTCAGAATCACGCCGAACGAGGTGCACTTTGCCGACCCCGAGTTTCTTGATGAGCTGTACCCTACCGGCGGTCGAAAGGTCAACAAGCCGACCTGGTTTGCCCTGTTGACCGGAAGTGAGTTTTGCCATAACTTGAATGTGATAGTAATAAATCGCTAATGGCCGAAAAAGCCCCGTACTCCATCGTCTCAACCGTCCCCCACGATCTGCACCGCCAGCGCCGCAACGCCATGAACTCGTTCTTCTCCACGGCCAGCATCCACAGGTTCGAGCACATCATGAAGGAGCACATGTCCAAGCTGCTCGCGCGTCTCAACGCATCCGGGCGCGCCGGCGAAGTCGTCAGGATCCACGACGTGTTCAAGGCGGCCGCCAGCGACATCATCACCATGTACGCGTTCGACAACGCGTTCCACTTCCTCGACATGCCCGACTATGGGGAATCCTACTTTGAAGCCACCCACAAGTTCTTCCTGCTGACCCACGTCTGCCTCTTCGTGCCCTGGCTGTACCCGCTGATCCAGAACTCGCCCGACTGGGTCCTGCGTCTGCTGTTTCCCGGGTTGAGTCCAGTCAGAGACAGACAGAACTGGTGGATGGACCAGGTCCACGCCATGCGCCGAGAGCCCAACTCGGAGGAGTCGAAGCAGACCATCTTCCGCGGAATCCTGACCAGCAAGTTACCAGACCAAGAGAAGACGGATGTCCGGCTGGCCAGCGAGGCGCAGCTCGTCGTGTTTGCCGGCGAGGGCACCACCGCGTGGGGGCTCAACGCGGCCCTGTACGAGCTGCTCGCCCACCCGGCCGACTTCCGCAGACTCAAAGACGAGCTGCTCGCTCACATCCCCGAGAAGCTGCGCGACTCCCCAGGCTCGGACTACGTGCCCTCCCTGTCGCAGGTCGAAGGCCTGCCGTTTCTCGGTGCAGTGATCCAGGAGGCCCTGCGCCTGCACCCGGGCGTGCTGACACGGCAGATGCGCGTGTCGCCCGACGAGCCCGTCATCTATGTCGACAAGACTGCTGCTGCTTCCGGACGGAGAGGAAAGACGTACGTGGTACCGCCCGGCACCGTCACGAGCATGTCACCGCACATTACCCACCGAGACGAGCACGCCTTTGAGAACGCGGCCGAATTCCTTCCGCAGAGGTGGATCGACAACCCCAAGCTTGCTGCCCGGTACTTTCATGGCTTTGCGCGCGGTTCGAGAAATTGTATTGGGTAGGTTTTTCTTCAATCACTCTCATCGTTCCATTGCTTGTGCTAACCAATCAATTCTCTTTTTCTTTGTTGGCAGGATGACACTCGCCAAACGCGAGATGGCACTCGTCTTGTCTGCCCTGATTATCAACTACGACATCTACAAGGGTCAGCCGGGCCCGACCATGGAGCTGTATGACACGCATCGGAAGAGGGACGTCGATGCTCACAGCGACTACATCATTCCGCTTCCTGCGGAGGGAAGTCAGGGCGTGCGGATCAGGTTCAGGGCTTGAAAAAGCTAAGGTAGTCAGAATCATGCGAAATGAAGGCTGGATATGTCGAGAGCGTTGTTGGGGGCTAAATATAAATTGCATATTGTATAATAATTTCGGTGTGCTCAAAATGACTTGATGCTGCCTGCAAATTTGCCCGAGGTGTCTATTCGTCTTTTTGTCCAGTTATAAGTGTTGTTTTGGCGAAGGAATAGGGGACCGTTGCGACTCACCGTTGCCGAGGCCCGCCAAGCGTTCTTATTAGATCTGGGGAAGCAAAAAGCTTAGGACTGCTAGCGCCTGGGCATTCGGCTCTTGTGACGCAATCCTTGTCCTCGTCGGGCGGGACATCAAACGTTGTGGACATCAACTTCATAGGTCCCTTCTTGGCGCGGTAGATAAGTGTCAGCGAGCGAGTTGGTGCCAATGACAACTATCTCCGATTCATTGCCGGCGGTAGTAGCCGCGCCATCCCTGCTGGGAATTAACGGAAGTGTTTTACGGATCGAGCTTGTGGTGGAAGTTTTATTTATTTAGTGCTTAGTTAGAGAGTAGGTAGAGAGTATCCCCGGAATTTTTGCAATCCCCATTCAGGCTTGCTGGCTTGCGTTGGTAGTGCCATGCATTCCCAAGTAATCCATAAGCCACGAGCTCATGAGTCCAGCATTAGTAAAATAAGGTAAGGCTGGTAAGCAGCTCACCACTCGAGCACCTTTCCAGTCCACTCGACAAGCCTGCCGCCGTGCTCAGCCTTGGTCGTCACGGCCAAGGCCTTCATCATGCCGTCACACGAGTCATCCACGCTGATCATGAGCTTGCCCCGCGTCTCCTCGTCAACCCCAAACACGTCAGCGCCGCCGTCGCCCAGGTCAGTGTGGACCCAGCCGGGGCACAGCGAGAACGAGTGCAGCCAGTCGTCCTCCATGTTGATCTTGATGCTGAACCAGGCCGAGGCCGCCTTGGACGGGCCGTAGCAGGCGTTTGGCCAGGGCAGCGGCGAGCTGTCTTGTCAGTATCGGTTTATCTCTCCAAGGTGAGATGATGTGGTAAACTTACTTGAGGCTGCCAGCTGTGGTGCCCATGATGGAGTAAATGGGCTCGGGTTGTCTCTTGGATTTTTGCAGCAGCGGGCGCACGGCCTGACTGCAATGCCAAAAGAAAGAAACAAGAATTAGTTATGACATGGTCGAAGTACAGTGTCGTCGAGAACGAGAGAGGGTACATACTACAAGGACACGACGCCGTACGCGTTGGCATCGACGTGGGCCTTCAGGTCCTTCTCCTGGACCTGGGCGACGGTCGGGTAGGTGTAGGCCACGCCGGCATTGGCGATGACGATGTCGATGTGGTCAATGCCGTGATTGGTGCCAAGTGCCTCGACGGCGTCGAAGGCGCTCTGCCAGACGGTCGCATCGATCTTGACGACAACCAGCTTGGAGCCCTCGGCGGTGGGCAGCTTGTAGAGGTCCTGTGAGGTCGGGTGGTCTGGGTTGCGGTTTGCGGCGATGACGGTGTGGTTGGGCAGGGCCAGATAGCGGAGGAGCAGGCCTTTGCCGATGCCCCTGTTGGCTCCGCTGATGAGGACGATGGTAGACATGATTGCTGGCTGACAGGGCAGTATGATGCAATTCGGGCTCGTGGTCGTTTTTGGACAACGGAAGTTTATGCTTGACCGGTAAGAGGAAGAGGGGGAGAGATAACCCAAGTCCTGCACGTAGTGGCGTGTAGTACCATTTGTTTGACTCCTTCCTGCTCGAGACTGGATGCCTTCCATCTCAACCTGGAACCTAAGGTAAACATGTTCCACATCAGCCCTTAGCCACGGTAAGCTGACAAATGGAAGGTGCGCTCGAGCGGCATGACAAATTCGGCACTGCCCATTGCGTGACTCCCTTTGTAGTTTGTACCACTCGCATTCGGGACCGAATGAGCCAACAGGGACAGCTGGGGTAACCTGTTATATTACCCGCGCGTTACACAGCATTGTTTTCCAGTACAGTAATCCGTACAACAGCTCGCAACAGTACAAAGACCGAGTACCGTAATAATTACTGCCGGTTCCGTTGTCGTTGCGGCATCATCCTTGCCGCCTCGCAAGTGCCTATGTGCGCATATCTCATACCCTAATGTGGCTGTCGTGTATCCGTAATCCGTACTTATCTGGAAGGTGCATTCGGAAGGTGAACCCGGAACCTGTGCCTTGTCTCTAGGTGGAGATAAAACACGGGTTGATGGCAGATCCACCGACAGTTTAAGCAGCTTATTCTCACGAGACAAAGTTTGGCAAACTCTACGGCAAACACCACCCGGCGTTAACGCTAGCTTTGACAGACAAAATACAACTCATCCCCACATTTTGACCCCCACGCTTGCACCGCGTAACTGCAGTTGTACGGATCCGTACGTCGTTGCTCATAACTCGCGGGTTAAACTTCACAGAAATCCGCATTCGCAACGTCTGCATATCATACGATGCAAGATTATAGATACCGCAGGAGCACTGGTTATAATACTGTCGGGAGCCGTTCCGCCAAGAATTGACTCGGATTCTTTGGCTACCTTACCTACCAGGTAGTACGGTGTTGTGCACTGCTCCTCTAGAATTAAAAGGCAGTGCTATCACACCACGCAACGCCAGGCTTGCGTGCTCCGGAGTACCCCCCCTTTCCTTCTCCCTTATTTGGGAACCGTCTCAGCTCCTGTTGGAGCAAAAGATATGATTCCATCGCTTAATTAAACATGTTAAGAGGTCCGAAAGTGTGCAGCGACGAAAAGACGGTCTACAAGACGCTCGACGAGATCGCGACAACCTCTTCGACCACTGGCCGCGTTCCGTCATATTCAGCTTATCCCCGACACTCGTAAGCATCACACCAGCGTTATATAACCATACTCAGATACTCTTCAACGGGAGAAGAGGGGGATACCCCAGCAGGTTCCACACACTGCACTGCCCTGTGCCACCTTACAGCGTAATACACGGCATAACGCTTGCCCGGAAAAAAAAACGTAGATGGACCGACAGGTTCCAAACTCGGAGCTGGATGGGGTTACATTGTAAAAAGAATGTCATGATCTGAGAGTCGAACGGGCGAAAAGCACCACTCAAGAAGTGGCGGCCTGGAACTTCTGTTTTCGACAGAGTACGACGCGACACGGTTTTGTCAGTGAGAAGCCGGCAAACGCAGAGTAGATTGTAGCCCGTTCGTCTATCGAATACGTGCTAGGCAGAGTACTTTGCCAACACTTTACACTGATTCTTTTCAAGGTTAGAGCGACTACTTGTACCCAAATCCCCTATACACGAACGGGTAGGTAGTTAGTTGGTTTAAGCTTTATATCATCAACACACTTTCCATTATTACACTGCTGCTACTCTGGTGTTCAGATGGAGCCAAACCGAGACGCAACCCTTGAACGACGTCGAGAACGGAACCGGTTGGCACAGCGTCGATTCCGTGGTATGTTTTTGGTGTCCATTTTCAACCCTAACCCCCATCACGGTTGTGGCGCTTGAAGCCCCCAAGTGTCGCTCTCTCTTTGCTTTTTCTATCTGTGGAGGTGTGCTGGAACTAGTGGGCATGCGGTATTCTGTAAAGAATGAAACTAACCCAACCCAAGAGAGGCACAACTCTCAGAATAAATCCGTGCCTCTGGAGTTCATCACCATTCCCAATGGACTCGCCGGCCTCGAAACGGAGACAACCTTGTTTGCGGGCATGGAACTTGGGGGAGGCAGTTTCGACCCTACCCTCGCCGACATTAATTTCGACCCATTTGAGGCTGCATCCACCACCTCAACAACAACAGCAGCAGCAGCAGCAGCAGCAGCAGCACGCGCAATATTACCACCACTACATCTACCACATCACCCGCCAGATGGCCCGGTAACCGGCGGTGCAACAGCAACAGCAGCAGGCGGAGGACATGGAAGCGGCCTGGCCACCCCTCCAAGCACGATTACAACCATTACTTCCCTGTGCAGCCCGTTGATGGGCAGCATCAGCAGCGAGTCGGAAAGGCATTCGTCTTCTGCGCATTCCGCCAGTGCGCACTCGTCCGAGCCGCCCCAGCAAGACCCGGGCTGGCTGACCCCTTTGCACATCGCCGCGCACAAGGGTCACGTCAAGATTGTGCAGCTGCTCGTGCAGCAGAACCCCGACGGCCGCAACGACAAGGACAGCGACGGCATGACCCCACTGATGCTTGCCGTGCTGGGCGGCCACGAGGACGTGGCGAGCGTGCTGCTGCTCAAGGGCGCACGCGTGCCCGACACCGACAGGCAGGGCCGGTCGTCGTTGCACCTGGCCGTCGAGCAGGGCCACGAGTCGATGCTGCGGCTGCTGCTGGATCACTGCCAGGGGGGGCTTAACGCGGCCGTGAACGCGTACGACGGCAACGGGCGGACACCGCTGCACATCGCTGCGACCGTGGGGTTCGAGGCCGGCGTGGAGATGCTGTTGAGGTTCGGGGCTAACCAGGGGCTGAAAACACCCAAACGACATGGGATATGAAAATGAACAGATAATCTTTTTTCCAAGTATATATATCCATAGCATAGAGCATAGCATAGATCGCATTTATCGTCATCGTCGTTAAATATCAACCAGGAGACCATAGATGAATAATGGACAGCATATAGATTTCTAAGGCAATTAACAGTATTTGCCAACTATTTCATAAGGACGAAAGGATGCGGTAAGAGAGAAAGGGTGTTCAATTCCAAGGTCTGAATAATCATGTGCTTTATGCGTGGAATGGAGGGAGAAGGAAAGGGGGCTTCCAAGTCCAAGGTCTGAACTTAAGAGAGTATATAAGTAGGTATAGGAACTAACCATGGCTACCTAGTCCTAGCCATGGGCAACCAAGGGAAAGAATGAAGAGAAAAACTAATGGTGACCTTGCACTCTACACAGACGCCCATCCGCAGCCTCAAACCACTCGTCCGCGCGCACGCCGGGCTTGACATAGAACTGGTAGTCAGGGTCATACTTCTTCTTGATGGTGCTCAGCCGGCCATAGTTGCTGCCAAAGAAGTCCTCCTTCCAGGTCGGGTCGTTGAACGTCGCCTCGTTGATGTAGGCGCCGCCGCCGGGCGTCAAATCCCGCAGCTGGGTCTGCCACGTGTTGATGGTGGCCAGATACGAGGCCTGGTCCGCCCAGGTGGCCTGAGGGTCGGTCCAAGTGACGAGGTTGATTAGGAAGAGGGACTCGCGCCACGCAGGGAAAATGGCGTTGGTCTGCGCCGTGACGCCGCCGGTGCGGGCGTAGCTGGCGTTGTAGCCCAGGTAGTAGACGGTCGTGTCCGGGTTGTTTTCGACGATGTTGCGGATCGTCGCCGTCAGGTTCGGGACCAGGGTTTCTTGTTGTACGAACGACCTGGGGATCAGGCGCCCGCCGATGGTCAGGTTGCGCGTAAAGATCTGGTCCGACCCAACGTACGCGTTGTAGTGCTCGACGTAGCTGTTCTGCACTGCCGTCTCATTTCTCGTCGGCGTGATGTTGAGCTGGCGGAGCGACTCGTAGAATGGTGTCAGCGCCTCAATCAGCTCGGCCTGCGTGGCACCCGGCCAGGTGGCCATGTCCAGCGCAAACACGTCCTTGGTGATGAAAATCTCGCTCGAGAATCTGGGCAGGCTGTTGAGCACCAAGAGGTGTTTTGTCCAAGCCGTGACGGCGGCCCAGAACTTCTCGTCGTGGGTGTTGTCGATGAAGAGAACGGAACCGGCGACAGGCCCGTCGGCGTGGGCCTTGACCGTCGAGGAGAGGACGACGGCCCAATTACCGGCGCCACCACCGTTCAGGGCCCAGAACAGGTCGGAGTTCTTGGTGGGAGAGACGGTCAGCAGCCTTCCGTCGGCCGTGACGACTTCCTGCTCCAGCGTCTGGTCTGCACCGAGCCCATAGGACGAGACCAACGGCCCGTGGCCCCCGCCCTGTCGCCAACCTCCATTGGCCCCCACAGAGGGACAGCTGCCGCCAACAACACGCAGTCCCCTGGCAGCAGCGGCCTTGTACAGCTCGACAAACTGCACACCGGCGCCGATCTTGACGGCAGGGCCCGTGTAGCCTGGGCTGCTGTACTTGGTTATGAAAGAGATGTTCTTGAGGTTGTGCGTCCACAGCGCCAGGGAGCCCAAGCCCTGGGAGCCACCCAGAAAGTCGTGGCCCGTGTTCTTGATGACGAGCCGGATCTTCTTGTTGCGGGCAAACTTCAGGCCTGCCGCGACTGTCGACGCGTCCGAGACATTGATTGCGTACCGCGCCAGATTACCAATCTGGCAGTCCGACAGGCTCTGCCCCAGCGTTACGAAGGGATCACATGTGTTGTTGTCCCAGTACGGGGGAACGACGGCCACGGGATTATCCAGGCTGTTTGTTACGGTTAATCAGTTCCTTGCACCCACATATGCATTGTGACAAAGAGCACATACAAGAAATTGACAACTCCCCAATCATGCTGCAGCTCGGCGCATCTCGTCGCATTTGCATCTGGACCGTAGCACACCGCGGCCACAGGGACGCCGCGGATCAGTCGGCCGCCGACGGTGCGGTTCAGGGCGTTCCATTCGGCCTCGTGGGGGTACTCGCGATCGCCGGGGATGTAAAGGCACGAGGTTTTGTTGTAGTTGCCCTTGTTACTGTCATCGGAAGAAGGGTCTGGCACCCCAGATTTGGCTACCACCACTGCCGATGACACGGATAAGGCAACGACGGCCAGCGAAATGAGGGACGGCATGCTTTTCCTTTCCCAAGTGTGTCTGTGTGTGTATGTGTTTGTGTGTGTGTGTGTGTGTGTGTGTGTAAGCTGGTCCGGTCTCCAAAAAACAAAAATCTGTGACCTACAACGCTCTGGGTGGTTCACCTAGGTAGGCAAGGTACTTAAGGTCGGTTCGATTATATGTGAGCACCCGGGACCTGAGTATTTATATAGTGCCATTCAATAACCAATATTAGGGACTTTTCCAACGCCTTTTCAGCTCTACGCAGCGTTTGTGTGCGCTGTCTCCATTGATTACAGACGTCTGTCTGCCTTAGACTGGACAAGGGTTCCCTTCTGAAGGGTAGTTTTGGTGGCGCAAAGTCCCGTGCAATGTCAGCCAGTCGGATCCATCATGGTCCATCCTTCGGGTGCAAACAAAAAAAGTCAGTCCATGTTACGGGGAAGCTAGTCCTTTCAGGGTGGTGAGCTAACGTCCCTTCGGCCTTCCGGGGCGTAAGCTGGGACGGGATGTGCGGCGTAGTGGCGCATACCAAGGACTCGATAAGAAAGTCGGTGTGGGGACAGCAAGCGAGAGACGGAGAATGAGAGCAAGCCAGTTCAGCTGGGGAACTCGGTTGAATTTAATATGAGTGAGCAAGCACGCAATGTGAAACATGGCTCGTTCAGTTGCTTTCTCTTTACGACTCTGAGTACTCGGGACCTGGCATGTAACGAGGTAGCGGAAAAGACTGGTCGGCAAACAATACACCGAACCTCGGTGATCGGCAAACTGCTGAATCGGGGCAGATAGGTTACTCTGTCTGACGCCTGTAAGATATACGCCTGCAGTTCTCCTACCGACGACCCCTTAGCTGACAGCGAGGTGGTATCCGTACGGGATCCGTACGGGTTACGTGTGGTCCAAGAGATGAGCCGCGTTAAACCCCGATTTCGACATTTTCTTCCAATTGGGCGGCGCCAAGGAGCTAGGGTCGGCCCGCCGGAAATGGAACTCAACAAAGCGCCAAACGGCCCCAAGATGGCGTCACTGCCCCCTGAGCCCGCTGTGCCGTGGCCTAGCGTTGAGCCGAGCTCTCCAAGAGCCAACACGTTGGGGGTCAGTGGGGGTGCGATCCGTGTAGTTCACATCAGTGTTCCCCGTTTGACACGTGGGGGTTTGAACCAGTCTCTCCCACCACCACGTTTTCCGATGTCTCTTCGGATTGTATCGAGTGTGCTATAAGGGGCGATGTGATTCTGCATATAACCCGTACCATGGTAGGGCTTTCTTTGCTACCGCGTATCTTATTCTTGGGGCCTAGATTCTCGTCCGTAAGGTCCCAAGTTGTGGGACCCCCTTTCTTCGGTAGGCCGGCTCGCAAGCCTTACCCTGTTTGATGGTAATAAAAACCTCCCAGGCCAGCATCTGCAAGGGAAAACCTCAAAAAAAGGCCCTTGTTTAGAGGAAGTTGCACACAACCTGCAATACCTGACAAGGGTTTTTCATTTGGTTCGCATGAGGGTGGGGTACTCATCGGTTGAGTTCCGCAAAACGGTGTTAACCGAATTATACCACCGTGATTCTGCTGCATAGTAATTACATGCATCAGCTGTCATCTTGCCTTGCCAAGACATCCTCCGAGTTTGGCAAGTGAGCGAGCGGCTGGGGCTGACGGGTCAAATTAAAGTTGCATTAGCGGGTGGTGATCATCTTGGCGTGAAATTGCGTGAGTGCTTGAAGTCGATGCTTCGGATTTCCCGCATAGAGATTCTGTGGAATCATTCCTTGGCTTCTACCCTGCAGTGTCACATATTATCTTCGGTACGAGAGCGCTCGGAGGGCTTCCTCCTGATCTTTCCACCCTCACGGTCCCCACCTAGATATCATGGAACGTGCATCTGCAGGCCTGGATTGACTGTTGGCTTACCAGGTACGTACATGTAGTTTCTTGATTTTACTCGACAAGTACCTACCCAGTGCCCACACGCTATGCTTGGAATGTCCAAGGTATTAACTGTCTTCTTTGTTGCGGCTGGTACGAAATTGGCAAAGCAGATATTGAAGTTAAGCCGCCTTAGCTTAACTGACTGCCCCGGTTCTCGCATCTGTCAAAGTGTTTGTTTGCATATGTTGACTCACATGTACAGTACATAATCATGAAGCTCAAACTTTACAGAGATCAGACATTCGACCGTCACGGCGCGCAAATAAAAATATCGACGCTGAAATAATTATTTCTTAAACACCTGGCTACTAATAAAAGCATCCGTGACCTTGACCAGCTCCAATCCCGCCTCTCCCGTCGCGACGCTCATGTGGCCTTTACCAACCGCCAGGTGCAGCTTGGAGCCGGGCGCCGTGATACGGGCAAACGCCGCCTTCTGCTCTTCGGGCTGCGAGATGAGGTCCAGCTCGGGCACGACCATCAACACGGGTGCCTTGATCATGTCGACATACTCGGCCGGTCGAAAGTAGGCCAGCTTGTGGTAGGTCTGCAGCGCCGTCTTGTCCCTAAAGCCGGCGGCGCCGTGCTCCTTGGCCAGCCGCATAAAGGCGTACGACTCGTGACCGCCGGGCCCACCGGACCCGGCCATGCCCAGGATGTTCTCGCCGCGGGCGTTGAACGGCACGATCTCATGCGGCGGGTTGCCGCGCAACTGGGACACGCGGTCTTTGATGATTTGTGCAAAAGCCGCGTCGCGCCTGTGCGGCTGGTCAAAGGTGAAGAGCGGGCACACCATGACGACTGCTTTGGGCCGGTGGTCGACTGCCGCGCAGCTGGCGCTGATGACGGCGCCGACCGACAGGCCCCAGAGAATCATCCTGGAGCTGTCAACCGACGGAAGGCGTGAGACGTATGTGTAGATGTCTGTGTCGCCACCGAGGTCAGCAGTCAGGCCTCGTCGTGCCAATGGTACGGGCTGCTACTCGCCAGATAGGTCCTCGGCCATCTGAAGCGGATCGATGAGGTTGCGTGGCTTGCCTGCACTGGCGCCCACACTCCGAGCGTCGTAGAAGAGCACGTTGTAGCCCAGGGAGTGGAAGGCCTCGGCCACCTCGGGGAGCGCCATCTCCTTGACGCAGTTGAACTATCCGGCAGCAAGCAGTACCATCCATCAGCATGGTGATATGTGCGGAGGGAGGATGAACTTACTCCGTGAGACATGATGATGGCGGGCGCGGGCCCGGGAGCCTCGTAAAACCATGCCGAAATGGTTGTTCCGTCGAGCGTCTTGCACTCGACTTCGCGATAGAGATGAGAGCCCGTCATGGCAAGCAGCTTTGACACCCACTCGGCAATTATTTTCCGCTTCACGTTCAATCAAAGCCACGACACTCACATACCGCTTCAGAGTCAATCTAAACAGGAACATCAAATATCAGTGTGATTATGAACCTTTCTTTAGGGACACGGGAATCGTGTATCTGCTTATTCGCTTGCTAGGCAGGACTGCCCAGTGGACTTTGTGCGAAGTCATGTGGGGCTTCATACTGTACCTGCAAAGCCGTGAGATTGACACGGGCTGCTCGGAGGATCTAGATACCCGGTCCCGAGTACCTTGATAGATGATAAACATCTCCGTAGAGAGTAATTACGCATGACCGGTCGCAGTCAGCTTGCGGCTTGCCTCGGTAAGAGTGGTATGTAAGTATGCATTACATGCACGCTCCGTGGCTGAAGGACGCAAGTACGTGTGTACTCTGAGTAACTAACGGTAAGGAAACGACACATTAAAGTAACACAAGGAGTAACATGTCGGTTGTCTATGTGTCAACCGCAGCACGCTTATGGTTTCAGTCAGTGACACCTTTGGCATGAAGGGATTCGGACTGAGGCTATGCAAACTGTCGCCAAAGCAATTAGACTAACCGGACGTACTGACAATCGCCAGAACCGATAAGGTGTTTGCCTCTTAAGTTTACTGTGCGATAACTGAAAGAAAAGGACTACGAAACGAAACGAAATTTCTTTGCAGGTATATTAGATACTTACCTTAGGTATATCAGCATGTGAAGCAGACAGAAATCTTGTCCCTGGCAGCTTCACCTCTCCTGCTCCTCCCCCCCCCCTCCCCCCCCCCCCCCCACACACACACACTTAGACCACTTAGACCAAACACGACACACACAATGGCTCAACCACGTCGGGTCCAACAGGAGCCTATCGCCATCGTAGGGTTTGCCTGCCGGCTCCCTGGCGGCAACAACTCGCCGTCCAAGCTCTGGTCCTTTCTCGAGGCCGGCGGCATCGCGCCCAACACGGTCCCGCAGTCACGGTTCAACTTCAAAGGCCACTGGGATGGCTCGCACAAGCCGGGAACAATGCGGCCACCGGGCGGCATGTTCCTGTCGGACGACGTCGACCTGGAGCGATTTGACACGGGCTTCTTCGAGGTGTCGGGGGCCGACGCGACGGCCATGGACCCAAACCAGCGGCAGATGCTCGAGGTGGTGTACGAGGGGCTCGAGAACGCGGGGATCCCGCTCGAGAAGCTGGACGGCGAGCCGGTGGCGTGCTACGCCGGCTCGTACTCGACCGACTACCTGGACATGCTGCAGCGCGACGCCGAGGACCGGGCGCCGGGGTTCCTGATCGGCACGGGGCGCGCCATCATGGCCAACCGCATCAGCTGGTTCCTCAACCTCAAAGGTCCCAGTGTCACGCTCGACACGGCCTGCTCCAGTAGTCTTGTCGGGTTGGACCTGGCCTGCCAGTCGCTGCAGTCCGGCGAGGTCAAGATGGCCATCGTGGCCGCCAGCAACCTGTACCTCAACCCGGACCACGTCATGGACATGGGCAGCGTGGGGGCTGCGCACTCGCCCACGGCGCTGTGCCACTCGTTCGACGCTGACGCTGACGGCTACTGCAAGGCCGAGGCGGTGGGCGCGCTGATAGTCAAGAGACTGTCGGACGCTGTCCGGGACAAGGACCCGATCCGGGCCATCATCCGGGGTACCGCATCCAACAGCAACGGGCGCACGCGGGGGACGGGCGGCATCGCTCAGCCCAGCGGGGAGATGCAGGCGGCGGCCATAAGAGCTGCCTACGCCAACGCCGGCATCACGAGCTTCAACGACACGGCCTTTCTCGAGTGCCACGGCACCGGAACACCGGCCGGCGACCCCGAGGAGGTGCACGGTGCCGGGACTGTGTTTTCGCCCACGCGAGACGCTGACCGTCCGCTTATTATTGGCTCTGTACGTTCTTACTGGGTTGGAGATCTAGGTAGTGATGTATTGACTGACCAAATCATCAGATCAAAAGCAATCTCGGGCACTCTGAGCCGGCAGCAGGTATCTCGGGGCTGATCAAGATCATTCTCGCAATGGAGAAGGGTGTCATCCCTGGCAACCCTACCTTCCTAAAGCCGAATCCCAGGAGTAAGTGGGAACCCCTGAGTCAAATCCTAGCAGACCACAAACTAATTCGAACTGATTAGTCGACTGGGCCGGCGACAAAGTGGTCGCCACGCGCGCAGCCATTCCCTGGCCCGACGAGGGCTTTTCCGTGCGGCGAGCAAGCATAAACTGCTTTGGCTTCGGCGGGTCCAACGCGCACGCCGTGGTCGACCACCCGGACAAGGCCACGCGCGTCAACTATTTATCTTCGTACCTCGGCGACGACGAGCCTCTACCAGATGACGAGGACAGCCTAGGCTCGGAATCGACGCGCCCATACCTTCTCGTGCTGTCGGCCAACGACGCCACCGCTCTGGGGGCCAACGTGTCGGCTCTCTGCAACCACGTGGCCAAGCTCGACGTCCGGGCACCCCTCGCCGATTTGGCTTACACGCTCGCCGAGCGCCGCAGCCACTTCTGGCACCGCGCATTTGTTACGACAGCCGGGACGTCGGGCAGCCTCGAGGAGAGCGACTTCTCACTGGGCAAGAAGCTGGCCGGGCGCACGCCGAAGGTCAGCTTCGTGTTCACGGGGCAGGGCGCGCAGTGGCCGCAGATGGGTCAGGCCCTGCTGGCTACGTTCCCGGCGGTGGTCCATCCGGTTCTCCGCGAGCTCGATGCCGTGCTGCAGGCGCAGCCAGACCCGCCTGCGTGGTCGCTCGAAGAAGAGCTGAGCCAGCCGCGGTCGGCTGAGCACCTGCGCCAGCCAGAGTTCTCGCAGCCGCTCGTCACAGCGCTGCAGCTGTCCCTACTCGCGGTGCTGGACACATGGGGCGTCAGGCCCGACGGTGTAGTCGGCCACTCGTCGGGTGAGATCGCCGCCGCGTACGCAGCTGGTCTCCTCGACCGCGCCAGTGCCATCAAGGCCGCCTTCTACCGCGGCCGCGCCGCCGTGAACCGAAAGGCGGCCGCAGAGGCCGGGGAGAATGCCGACGTGGGCATGTTGGCGGTTGGCCTCGGCGCCGAGCAAGCCCAGCCATTCCTCGACAAGTATGGGAGCGGCGACGTGTGGATTGCATGCTTCAACAGTCCCGGCAGCGTGACTGTATCGGGCCACCGGGCGTCGCTGCAGACGGTCGAGAAGGCGCTCAAGGAGGCAGGTCACTTTGCGCGGCTGCTGCAGGTCGACCTGGCATACCACTCGCCGCTGATGGGCGGCATCGGAGAGGAGTACGGCAAGCTGCTACGTAAGGACAGCAAGTTTGCGCCCGCAGAGTACGACGCGGACGCCCAGGGTCAAGCGACCATGTACTCGTCCGTCACGGCATCCAAGAAAACCACGTCGGCAGACGCCGAGTACTGGACCGCCAACATGGTCTCGGCTGTCCGCTTCTCCGACGCGCTCCAAGACCTTGTGACAACCGAGACACCCGACGTGCTCATCGAGATTGGGCCCTCGGGCGCACTGGCCGGCCCCGTGGCGCAGGTCCTCAAGACGCTCAAGGATGCGGTGCCTACATATCACGCGGCCTGGGCGCGCGGCGCAACCGCCGTCAAGTCTCTGCTGAATCTCGCGGGCAACCTCTATGTCGCCGGCGTGCCGATCAACCTGGCGGCGGTTAACGGCACCGCTGACACCAGCGTCAAGACGCCGCGGACGATCGTCGACTTGCCCAACTACCAGTGGAACCACTCAGCGCGGTACTGGCACGAGAACGCGGCGTCGATCGACTGGCGCACCAAGCGCTTCATCACGCACGACCTTTTGGGAAGCAAGATCCCCGGCACGTCGTGGAAGGCGCCGACGTGGCGCAAGAAGCTCGACCTGGCCGACGTGCCGTGGCTGAAAGATCACAAGATGGGCACTGACGTTCTGGTACCCGGCATGGCGTTCGCCGCCATGGCGCTTGAAGCCATGTACCAGAAGCACGTCAGCCTACACCCGGAGGAGACCAAGGACGTTGCGGGACCGGGCGACCTGGCGTACCGCTTCCGCAACGTCAAGTTTGACCGTGCCGTGGTCGTCGAGGAGGGAAAGCCGACGCACATGCTGCTGACGCTCGCCTCGGTGCCGGGCAGCAAGGACTGGCACGAGTTCCGGGTGCGCACGACGGGCAGCGAGGCGAGCCAGGACGTCATCTACGAGCACTGCGCCGGCCTTATACGCGTGCAGGAGCCGTTGGCCGGGCCAGAGCACGAGCTTGCGGGTACCGACCTTGCACCGCTGCGCCACCCGCAGTCGTCGGCGCCGTGGTACAAGCTGCAGCGCGAGATGGGCAGCCACTTTGGCCCGTCGTTCCGCCAGATCAAGCAGTGGGAGACGACGAGCGGCCAGCGGACATGCCGCGCCACGCTGAACCTGGCGCCGCCGCCGAGCAAGTGGGATCCGCAGTCGAGCTACCCCATCCACCCGGCCGTACTCGACGTGTGCCAGCAGTCGGCGACGGCGGCCTTTCTGGCGGGAGAGCGCAGTGAGCTCAAGGACGTCATCATCCTGTCGCAGATCGACGACATGGTCATCAACCGCACCGGTAGCCACAGCAGCCTACTAGACGGTCTATCTGTCTCGGAGGCCGTCTGGACGGGCCGTGGCCGCAAAGAGCACGTGCAGAGCTGGTCGACCAACGTGGCGGTCCACGATCCGGCCAGCGGCGCGCTGTACGTGCGCTTCCGCGGCCTGCGGTACGTGCGACTCGACGTCGAGGCCGCGCCGGACCCGCACGTCTTCCATGCTACCCACTGGCGGCCCGATGTGGCCGACATCACGCAGGACCAGCTGCTGTACCTGGGGTTAGAGGCCGCGGCAACCACCAGGACTACTACCAGCAGTACGACAGCTACTAAGAGCGAGGAACGAGCGCGACTGCACGAGATTTTAGATCTTGTTGCGTTCAAAACCCCCCGACTGAGCGTCTTGGAGATCAGTCTTGTTGATGGTGATCATCACGGCGACAGCGGGAGCAGTCTCTGGCTTCAGGGCACTGCCGATAGCTCGGGAGCCACCAGGACGTTGCGCAAGGCGGCCTCGCACTTCACCTTTGCGTCGACCAACGCAAAGGCCCTGGTGGCGGTTGAGACAGCGGCCAGCACTGAAGGCAGTACTACTACCAGTGGCAGCACCAAGTTCCATTTGCTGGCGCCTAACCAGGACGCACTGGGTTTGGGACCATCGCCGAGTTATGATCTGGTGATTGTTCAGGCGCCGGCGGGTGCTGAGGCCGCCGATGATCTGCAGCCTCTGCTCACGAAGCTCAAGACCCTGATCAAGCCAGGTGCCACGACCATCGTTGCGGTTTCTCGGAACTACCCCACCACCGCTCTCGTAGTTCTACCATCTGGCAACGGTGGCTTCAGCTCTGAAGATATTGCCGCAGCAGACACGGGGAGCGACAGCGAGGGTAGCAACAACGAGCCTGCTCCCGCAAGTTCCGAGTCAACGACATCGACGCCGGCCAGCTCGACCGTCGAAACACCGCCAGACATCAAGTTCCCCGGCGTCGTCGTCGGCGGCGGCAACGACGCTTTCCAGAGCCTGATGGACGGCGTGTGGGAGTCAGTCGACGTGGTCCAGATCCCCGGCAAGCCGCAGGCGTATCTGTACAGAAACTCCTCCACTCTAACAGAAACAGGTGGACAGATTGTCGTCGCGCGCTTCGCCGACGACACGCCTCCCATCTCGCCAGGTCTAGTAGCCCTAATCGAGCGGTCATGCCCAGGACACACAGTCACCCAGAAGAGCATCCAAGAGCTGGTTGAGCCGACGCGACGGGCACATGGACCAGGAGCAGCGCTGTCGCTGGATTCCGTCTCGGCGGTCCTCGTACTGGACGAGCTCGCGCAGTCGGTGCTGACGCGTATCTCGGAGCCGCGCTGGGAGCTCCTGAAGAAACTCGTCGGCTCCGGAAAGCCCGTCCTCTGGGTCACCAAAGGCGCGCAGACCGACCGCGTCAGCGACCCCGACAAGGCCATGGTGCAGGGCCTCTTCCGCGTGGCGCGCCGCGAGGACCCCGGCGCGCGCCTGACGACGCTCGACGTGCAGAGCCCGTCCAGCCCGGCCACGCACTGGGCCGTCGACCGCGTGCTGCGCAAGATGCTGTCGTCTTCTAATGCGAGGCTGGACGAGGAGTACGCCGAGCGCGACGGTCTGCTGCTCGTGTCGCGCGTCATCCCCGACGAGAGCCTTAACGAGTTCAAAACCGCCTGCGTGACCACGGGCGCGCTCCAGCCCGTCCTCAAGCCCTTCCACGGCAACGCGGCGCAGGTGCGGCTCCGAGCTGACAAAAAGGGCTCGCTCGAGAGCCTGCAGTGGGCCGAGACGGGCGCGGCAGACCGCCAGGTGCCCGTGGAGCTGGGCAAGGTCGACATCCAGGTCATGGCCATGGGCGTCAACTTCAAGGACGTAGCCACGACGATGGGGATCGTGCCCGAGAACGAGCACATGATTGGGTGCGAGTGCGCCGGCTACGTGCGCCGCGTCGGTCCGGGGGTGACCGGCCTAAAGGTGGGCGACCGCGTGGTGGCGCAGACCGACGGCACCTATGTGAATCACCTGCAGGTCGTGACCGATCGGGTGCATCGCATCCCGGACACGATGAGTTTCGAGGACGCGGCGACGATCCCGCTTGTTTACCTGACTGCTATTTATTCACTGTACCATGTTGGGGGACTGCAGCAGGGCCAGGTGAGTTTCCCGTTGAGTTTCCTATTGCTCTTCTTTTAGACATATAACTGACTGACGATGTCTCCAGACGGTCTTGATCCATTCCGCTGCGGGTGGTGTAGGAATGGCTGCGATCCAGCTAGCCCAGTACAAGAAATGTGATGTAAGTGGCAACCAACCCTAACGCGCCATCATTAACCCCTCAGGGAAGTCAACAAAGGATCCATTCGTTGATGCAAGATAAACACAGATCTTCGTGACGGTCAGCACCCAAGAAAAGCGCGACCTGCTGGCGTCACAGTTCGGCATCCCCGCCAACCGCATGTTTTCCTCGCGCGACACCCGCTTCGCCGAGCAGATCCGGCGCACGACGGGCGGCCGCGGCATCGACGTGATCCTGAACTCCCTGGTCGGCGAGCTGCTGGACGAGTCGTGGCGGCTGACTGCTGACGGCGGCGTCATGGTCGAAATCGGCAAGCGCGACATTGTTGATCGCAACACACTGTCGATGGAGCCGTTTGACCGGAACTGCTCCTTCCGGGCTGTGGATCTGTCGTACGTGAGGCAGATCAGCCACAGCTTGACCGGGAGGTTGCTGAAGGAAGTGTTTGAGCTGGTGGAAGCCGGTCACGTCAGGCCCATCCACCCCGTCACCGTGTTCCCGGTCGACCAGGTCCTCTCGGCGCTGTCGGTCATCCGCCGCGGCCAGCACGTCGGCAAGATCGTCATATCCAGCGCCGACCAGGACCTGCAGCTGCCCATCCGGCCCGCCCTCCGCCAGCTGGCGCTCAAGCCAGACGTGGCCTACCTGATCGTCGGCGGCCTCAAGGGCCTCTGTGGGAGCCTGGCCGTGCATATGGCGCGCCACGGCGCGCGGCACATCATCGCCATGAGCCGCAGCGGCATCGACGACGAAGCCTCCCAACGCGTTGTCGAGAACTGCGCCTCGCACGGCTGCAAGGTAAGCGCGGCAAGGGGCGACGTGACGGACGAATCGTTTGTCAGAAACGTGTTCAGGTCGCCGCCGGTGCACGAGCAGCCTGAGTTCTCAGACAAGACGATCCAGATCGCCGGCGTCATCCAGGCCGCCATGGTCCTGCGCGACAAGCCGTACGAGACCATGACCCACGACGACTACCACACCGCCATCAAGGCCAAGGTGGCCGGCACGTGGAACCTGCACCTCGCCGCCCAGCAGGAGCAGCCCCAAACGCCGCTCGACTTCTTCACCCTGCTGTCCAGCATCTCGGGCGTCGTCGGCAACAAGGGCCAAGCCAACTACGCGGCCGCCAACGCCTTCCTGGACGCTTTCGCTTTTTACCGCCAGAACCTGGGCCTGCGTGCGCACACCGTCGACCTGGGTCTGATCGAGGACGTGGGCTACGTGGCCGAGGTGGGCGGCGCCGCGCTCGAGGCGCGCTTCGACAAGCGCGAGTGGACGCCCATCAACGAGGGCATGCTCCGCCGGATCCTCGGATTCTCCATCCTGCAGCAGGAGCAGAGCAACGGGGGGCCGATCAGCGCCGCGAGCGCAGCCCAGATGATCACGGGTGTCGCGTACCCGCTGCCGGCCGACCAGTCCGATCTGGTCGACAACGCGCGGTTCGGCTACCTTTTCACCAGCACGTCGTCGGCCACCAGCGAGGGTGGTGTATCTGGCGGCGGCGACCAGACTGACCAGGCGATCCGGGCGTTCCGGCTGATGCGCGAGGCGGATGCTGGTCCGGCGGCACTGGCCAAGGCGGCGGTCGAGCTGCTGCAGAAGCAAATCTCCAAGCTGCTGCGGCTAGAGAACGAGGTTGAGCCGGGCCGGCCGCTGATGGCGTACGGGCTCGACTCGCTGTCGGCGGTGGAGCTGCGCGGCTGGGTGCGCCAGAAGCTCGGTGGCGAGCTCAGCACACTCGATATTACTAATGCGAGCTCGCTTTTGGCGCTCTGTGATCGGTTGGTTGCCAAGCTGCCTAAGCTGGACGCGGTTGCTGCTGCTGCTGCTGCTGCTGCTGCTGCTGCTGCTAAGTAAATGGCCTGTTCGTTTGTTTTGTTTGGTGTGGCTGCATTTTGTTTTCTTCGATCTAGACTAGACTAGACTTGTTCGTGTTAGCCGTCTGCGAATGTGTTCTCATTGACGCTGTTTCATAATGCTAGCTTTATGTCGTTGCCTTGGTATTGATTGGTGTGATGGTATTATTAACCTACGCAGTCCCGTATTTTTCTAGGATGGACTAGAGATATCCGACACTCTGAACACAATTCCAGCCGGCGCTAGTGGTGGGCTTTCATCACATCTCTAGCGTCTCGGGAATGATATTAATCAGATAAGGTACGCAGTTAGTCTCTGTGTAGGTTGGTCGTCAATAAAACTCAGGTAAGTACATGTATATCACGCTCTAATCAATGGCGAAATTGGGTCGTCTTCACAATGGCAACCACCTCATCTGTTTTTAGACAATTTCAGAAGTATCTTACCCCGTCTGATAAACCATAGACAGTTAACTTGGTCTCAACCAATTCTTGAGCCATACGAATAAGCCCTGCTAGTCCGTCACTGTCATAGGAGGGGAGCAGCATCACGGTCTTTGACGGCGGAGATGACAACAAAATCACAAAAAGACTCTTTTATTCTTCTTCAATCCCAGAGTCGCAGGTGAACTTTGCATACAATATGACGAACGTGTGACTAATACGTGAGAATTCAAAACCGTGCAACTTTGACCTAAGCCCAATGTGTACCCCAGACGCGCCAAGTGCGTATAGGTCTGACACTTCCACGAAGTGCAACCACCGAACGGTAAACGTAATGGAATCAAATCAAAGCCCTATGTGTACTCTTGTTCCAAATCCTAATGACACCTGGCGTGAAGGATCTATCTCATTTAAGCGAACCCCCGAACATAGCATAGTAGTCGAGTTCAAGCGGCTTCAAGACATCGCTTGCCTTGGGTGTTGGCATGAAATTTGTCTTGGTTCCCTCATACAATCTCATGACCTGTGTGAGCGCTTTGTCACTGAACAAAGATGAGGGGGAGTTTGTGAAGAGCCCTTTCTGGGTATCGGTTTGGTTCCAAAACGCGACGTTCACTCCCGTGGCGATGGGGCTAGTTGAACCCTCACCGCCATAATACCACTTGGGGCTCAATTGTCCTTTGTCACCGCCAGAGATGCCAGCTAGAAACCTCGTCAGTGATCTGGATTATGGGTCTATTGAGATTTCAAGCCAGTGCGGCTCTAATGCTAACCGTAGTTCGGCATCCCCATTTTCCATTGGCCAAGGTTACCCGCAGCGGCGAACACTTCATAGTATGGCAAGTTACCGACGCTATTACTGTAAAACGCGAGGACTGAGGCCCTTGTGTCGGTGACCCTCACCCAAGGGTCATACGCAACCATCCATCTCTCAATTTCGTCGGAAAACTTCCGGTAGAGGAAGGAAAAGGCTCCCGCAAGTTTCGAAGTATTCGTAATCGTCGGTGGTGTCGTCCCACGGGTATAAGTCGTCGACATGGACGTAGTTGCGGTTTGTCATCGTGAGGATATCTTGGAAGAGGATTCAGGCATAGCGGGCACGATCGATGCACCTTCGACTGAGTCGACGGATTCTGTGGGCTGGAAGTCGTTGCGTGGCGTGGCCGTGACGATGTCTTCGGAGACTGGATCGGGGACGGCGGCCTCAGCCATTTTCCCGACAATTGTAAGCAAAGTCACAGGCCTTGGGGGTGGAGGGTTGCGTGGTTCAAGTTGAACTCGGCAACTGAACTTGAGGACTTTACTATATAATACCTGCCGAAGACACCTTGAATCAGTGGTCAAAGTGCATTGTACAAAGGCAATAGGTGTATCAGCCAGCCACGGCGTGCAAGCGTGAACATTCGGCAGGTGATATTTCGGAAGAGGCGTAATATATCCAGCGCAGAACGATGCATCCAACTATAACGAAACCTGGCCAGCCCAGCCTTTTGCTGTCTTATCCGGATTATTTCACCTATTTAGGTACACAGATGCTACATGCTCTTCTGGATTGGCTGTAATGTCACAATCTCGAGGCAAAACTTTAGGTAAAGATTGAGATGCTTGAAGCATGGAGGTTGGGACACGGACTACAACTGCAGCTATAAGACGGATTTGCTCTCTTCATCATTGTTACACCAACCGAAATTGACCATGTGCTTGCCAGTCCACTACACACACCTGTCAAAGTCTAGACCTTGATTACCCTGCCCAATTTTGTGATATAGTAAGCCAGAGTTTCCGCTCAGCCAGCCAAAAGCGCCCTCAGTCAGCCACAACCACGAGAAAGCTGCGGAACATTCTGCTTTTCTTTGCCTGTCGCTATTTATGGCGCCAGAGCAAAAAGAAGACGTCTTCATTGATTGGTTATCTCGCCGAGCAGGCGAGGGGCTTATCTACCTAGACAGGGTGCATATATCAAGGCAAGTTCAACCGTATGGGGAAGCAATACCCACACATAGTCCCAAGTTCTCGAGCCGCATAATATCTCGCGACCTTGATGAGTGTTCAGACACATTGGCGTGTGTATGTATGCCGCAGCCCTGCTATGCGGCCTACGCGGCAGAGATTGCGTTATTCAGCCATCCTCCTTGCAAGAAGTGGGCGTTCTGGGACAGTGGCTCCATAAGTCTCGGCAGTTACTATCTTCATCCTTTGATGACGGATGCTTCTGGGCCAGGCGACGTGGTTGCACAGAGACTGGCCTGAGTGGCAATCATTTCTGATTTCTTGGGCTGGTTAACATGTGAGTAGGTAAGGTATGCAATTTCTCGCAGCATCTGTCACGGTCGTGCTTCTAGAATTTTCCGATGAATGGCGATAGCAACTCCATACAAGGGAAGGGCCGGAAAGCTCGCTCTAGCCGCCTTGGTTCCAGGTGGCACACGCTTGCCATCTTAAGGGCCAATTCCGCAACGTCTCCCATGACATGCCGGACACGTTGCGCTGTTTGACCGAGATCGTTGGCCTGATTTGTCCAACCGGCTGGATAAACGAGCTGTTGGAGATCCCGGTCATGACAAAGAGGTCGGTCAGGTTATCAAGGGGGTGATTATCAGTGTCAGCAAGTGAACTACCAACAGTCTTACATACAGGATAGTATAGATATAAAGTAAAGAACGACCATGAGTCCATTTTGGTGTGATGAACCCAACATATTTCACGGACAAGAGACCCATCCTCCCTCGTCAGAGTCACGATCCAGTCCTCTTTCCTCTTCCCAACATTCTCAAGACCGCCCAGACTTTCCCCAAACTCACCATGCCCAACACAGCTAGCTACTCCCACCGTACCTGACATGGTCAACGCCGATCTGTGTTGGATCGCCTTGGCGTCTCCGCTTCTCCACGATCTCCTCATTTGCGCCCCCAGGGTTCAATCCCCAATGCCTCGGTACGGGACGACTTGTCACGGACACGCCCTGAATCGGTAGGCGGTTCGGTTCTCGTGGTGTTGTTTTGAGTCTGAACCTACAAGCTTCACACAACCTGTGGCTCGTCGTACACAGCAAGACAAGACACACATACCCAATCTATTGCAATATTGCTTTACACACATCATCATAGCACACACCATGGCTACCAAACACCAAGACCGTGACAACGACCCCCCGTTTACCCAATTCGCCTGCATCGGCTCCGGCTTCTCCGCCATCGCGCTCGGCGCGACCCTCAAGCGCTGGTACGGCATCACATCGATCCGCTTCTTCGAGAAGGAGGCCGATTTAGGGGGAACATGGTTCGTCAACAAGTACCCCGGCTGCGCGTGCGACATTCCCTCGGCGCTATACTCGTTCTCCTTCGAGCGCAACCCGGACTGGAGCCGCTTTCTTCCTCCCGCCGACGAGCTGCACGCTTATCTGCGGAGAGTCGCGAACAAGTATGACTTGATCGACAAGATGAGCTTTGGGAAGGAGGTGACCAGAGCAGAGTGGGTGGAGGACAGGGCGAGGTGGCGGCTGACGGTGCGGGATGGGACCACCAGGGAAGAAGAAGTGGTCGAATGTCAGTTTCTGTTTAGTGGCGCCGGGCAGTTTACGCAGCCGAGGGAGCTGGACGACCACATAAAAGGAAAGGAGACGTTTGAAGGCGTCATGGTGCATTCCGCGAGGTGGCCGAAGGGGGACGACGACCGCATCAGCTTTTTGCGCGACAAGAGCGTCGTGGTCATCGGGAACGGGTGCACCGCCGCGCAGATCGTGCCGAGCATCGTCGGAGAGGTGAAGCAGCTGACGCAGGTCGCACGCTCGAAGCATTGGATCTATCCGCCTGTTGACGACAAGGTCGCGAGCTGGGAAAAGTGGTTGCTGCGGCATTCGCCGGGGCTGACGGCGCTGCAGCGCTTCATGTCGTACTCGGTCGCCGAGAAGGACTGGAAGGGGTTCCGGATGGATAGGACGGGGGAAAGGTTTCGGCGCAGCAAGCGGCGGATGGTCGAGGCGTATATGCGGAGCAAGGCGCCCGAGAAGTATCACGATTTGCTGGTGCCCGACTTTGAGATTGGTTGCAAGAGGCGGATTTTCGACTCGGGATATCTGGCGAGTCTGCATGCGAAGAACCTGACGTTGACAAACAAGCAAGTGGTGGAGATTCTTCCACGCGGCGTGCGTTTGGAGAGCGGCGAGGTGGTGGAGGCCGATGCTATTATCTTGGCAACTGGGTTCGCCACTAATAACTCGTATATTGGCGGTATCGAGATCGTTGGCCGTGGTGGTGAGACCGTGAGGGATCATTTCGACTCTTTCGGCGGGCCAGAGGCCTATAACCTCACGGCCTTGAGCGGATTTCCTAACTTTTTCCTGCTCCTGGGTACGTTGTGAACCACCCGTCCTTTGAATCGCCGCACGATGGAATGGCTAACTCCAGGTGTGATTGGTTAGGGCCCAACACAGCAACCGGTCACACATCGACTGTTATGATCATCGAGAACGCTGTCAACTATGCGTTGCGTGTCATTAAACCAGTCCTGCAAGGACAGGCTAGTGTTGCCGAGATTAAGCGTCCTGCAGAGGAAGTCTACGTCGACCAACTGCAAAAGGCCCTAGCGAAAACTGTCTGGGCAACTGGTTGCAGCAGTTGGTATGTCCGGGGCGAGGCTGGAAAGACCTGGAACGGCATGTCCTACCCATGGAGCCAGGCATGGTATTGGTGGAGCTGCCTTCTTCCAGTCTGGGACCACTGGCAGTTCAGGGTAAGTTTCTTTCTTGTCATGTATTCAATCCTTCTTCTTTGTTGAACTGCCGACTGACACGGCTGTCAACATGAAAGGGTTCGACAAGTACTCCCACAATCGTGAAATGTCGGCATCTGGGCCTTTGGCTTGCGACGTTCATGGCATTCACAGCCGGGAGTCTACTTGGCTGGACGAAAAGATATCCCAACTCTGCTCTTGGTTCCCTAGTTTTGAGGAAGCTGCCAGGCCTTCAGTACTTGACTGCCAGGATCGGATACTAGGCAGAATTAGATGGAACGTGGCATTGTAAGAACTTGTCAGGATCGTCCACGTGTATTTGTGCTGTCTTGTAGTGTTTGAGCATACTGATACAAACAAGCAGCAGCTAGCCGAGGGTTGAAATACGAAAGCTGCACCGAGTACATCTTGCCCAGGAAGGATAAATGCACAGCCACTCGATAGTTCGTGCCCTTGGGGGCCCAGGCAACGCAACCAACCAGATGTGCCGAGAATCCCCATCGATCGAGTCCCACAGTTCGCGGAAGCAGTTTGGACGGCTGTGTCATTGGACGAGCTGTGCTCGATAAATCGGGAGGCTTGTCTTTTTCCCACAGCTCCTTCTCGATTTCCGAAGTCTGGCTTGGAGAGCCACGGAAGGCAATTGAGTATCAATCTGGCTGATGACTGAAATCTGAAAGTCCTGCCGCTGGGGAAGTTCGCCTCGTTCAAACTTTGTCCACTGTGGCCTGCTGTTGCAGAAGCATGCCGTAGATCACCCGACTGAGCCGTCTGAGGGGGCAGATATTTTACGATCAACAATCTGGGATAGCTGACTGACGAAACAAGCCACCACTTCTCACTTACAACTGTTCCATTGACACAATCCCCTGCAGCGTGCCCTCGACCGACTGGAGTCGCTCCTGAAGCTGTTGCACGAGTTTCTTATCTCTCATCGCCCACCTTGCCTTGCGTTCCCATCTTGCGTTCCCATGTGGATAGCTCCGCACGCAAAGTGAAGGCTGCTTCGATGTCGGCTAGCAGACGGCAAGCAATTGACACTGCCTCGTCAATAGCAGATTCGTCCATGGTCAGATCGATGGCAGGTTTGTATTCGCCGTTGTCTTTCCTCTTAGTCTTGGCACAGCCCGGTCGTTTCCCGGACTGCTGCTGCGACTTGAGCGCTTCAATTTCATTCCTGAGCAAAAGCACATGTTCCAGAGCAGCGTTCCATTCCTCATCGGCTTGCTTGTAATCCTGTCTCAACCTGTGGATGAAGCTTCCCAGCTTGGAAACCGTATCCAGTAGGCCTACCACGCCGGCTGTCGCCGAGAGGGGAATCCATTGCAGAGTGGGCTGACAGCCTGACAAGTGTCAAGCAGCTCGTAGTCTGGGCGGTGGGGCGTCGGGGGATTTTGTGCTTGTTATAGGAGTTATAGGAGGAAGACCGAGTCCCGGGGGCGCGAGCCGTCATGTGCCCGTGATTGCGAGTTCCCAACGAGACAGGCGAATGGCTGCGCCAGTTGGGATGATTGATTGAGAATGTCGGATAGGGTTATGCGCGTGTTAGCACACGTTTGAAGATTTGCACATCCCATTTTGGGATCCACGTGGGTAGCTACCTACCTATCATGAGGGATGACAGTGAGGGGGGAGGGGCGCCGTCAAGCCACTGCGAGGAGGTCAGTCATGCTGTGGTACCCGATAAGTAAACCGCGGCGCCTGCATCGTCCCTCTTGTTAGTTCGGTTCTATTCCTAGGCGGTATCAGTCCTTTGCGCTAGAAAACAGCGTTTTGGTGGGCAAGGCTGTAGTCGTGTCGGGTAGTGGTAGATGTGTGGGGTAGCTAGAGAAGTGTCGGGTACATGTAGCTTTCCCAGAATAAAGTCGCCCGTTAGGTCAGCGCGATATCATTCATTGCAAAGCTCGTGGAACTGGAAGCCAAGCCAAGCGGAATGGAACCCCGCCCCGCTCTTGCATTTGGGGCTGGCAGCTAGCACGGACAACTGCCCCGCGCAAACAAAAAGCACAGAAATAAGTAGCGCTCACTTCGGTTCCCGCCGGCTGTATCACTTGCTTCGTCGGCTTGCCTGCCCGCGCAGACACGGAAAAGTCTCCGCCCGAGGCGCTCATCAGGCAGAATTCCACGTCAAGGTGATAAACAAGCTAGAATAAAAGTTCAATCAAGCCCGAAGCTCAAACACGAGACAGCAGCACCCACCATTCATTAACCCCCACAGGAAACCTTCGTTCTCAGAATCCAGACTCAACAGCACGTTGAACCCGAGTTCGCGATCCCACTTGAGTCATGGCTGCCTGGCGCAGAATGACAGTAGATGACATTCCCGACCTCCTGCGGGTTGCGGACGCGGTGCACCCAGACCTACCGGAGAGTGACTACGTCTTCACAGAGCGCGTACAGCTCTTCCCCGACGGCTGTTTTATGCTCTCTGGCAGGGACAAGATATACGGCTACGCCATCTCCCATCTCCCATCCAATGCATGCTTCTTGACGTTGCCAGCCGCTTCCTCACAACAAGTCTTGTGTCGGTCTACGGCACGGGGCAATTCTGGCAGCGGTTCGGTTTCGAGCCACAGACGGTTGATGAGGTTCTGAGCGAGAAGTTCCGCAACTACGGCGATGACGCTGTCTGTCTACATGTGTCGCAAGAATCTTTCTGCTTCATAGAAAGACCAAGCCAGTTACCAATTTACCAAGGATCAGAGGACGACGTGGCAGGGTGGTGATGATGATTGTATGACGATGAACAAGACAATGCCAAGAATGTTTATGGTGATCGGATTGTGATGAATGACAACCATCAAGGTTCTTTTTTGAGTTACAGCTCCGACAGTTAGAATGATGTAGTAATACCCGTAAAAGATTGAAAGACTTCAACCGCAGTCCGCAAGTCATGATACGACAAATGTCGCAGCTAGACCATCCGCCAAGTACCGGCAGTCAATGTTAGTTCGGATGGCAATAACTCAAAGCAATGTCCTCGACCAGCCCATAAATGTCTAGCCATGAAAACACATTAACATTGCTCATGCCATGATTAGGCGAAGTGCTGAGGCCATTATTTGGTCTGAACTTGGTGCCCGATCTTGAGACTGCTTTGGCCCATGACCATCATTTCTAGCCGACCTTCCCATCATCGCCCTGGAAAAAAGTCAATATGTGTCGTCCCAAGAGATTCACGGATGCTCGGAGTATCATATGCTGGTTGCTTGGCAGAAACGACAGCCGGTCGATTACAAGTATAAATACCCACCGGATTCTTGCTCCCTTCGTTTTCTTTTCTCCCTGATCATCAAGGAACAACGCTCTCATCAAGCAAACTGAAGCGACTTCCTCTCACCTCCAGAGAACATCTGCCATCAACTTGCGAACCAAAACAACCACGATCTACCACCACCAAGGCTCCACAATGCCCGTCCACGTCGCGCTTGACCACCTGAGCCAGGGGTTTCCCGAGGCACAGTTCAGGTCCACTGGTGGTATGTTCAAGTTGTCCTCCCATATGCTCCTTGACCTCAAATGCGCACTTATTGACGCCGAAATACTCAATAGACCCGGACGCCCCGGAGCCGATTCCTCTCAAGCATCCGGTCAAGAAGGATCCCATGACCCCGTCGTCAGAGCCGACTCCTGTCGAGTCTCCCTTTCAGTACGACATTCTCCTCACAGAAGAAGAGGAGCAACACGCTGGCGTGCCTGGCAAATGGATGGGACCGCTGAAGCCAAATAAATCCCTATCCCTCTGACCCGTCCCCGCCTTCGTCACCCGAACCCGAGCCTGCGAAACCCGCGCCTCCGAAGCCAGACCCTGCGAAGCCCTGATCCCGCGAAACCCGATCTTGAGAAACCTGCTCCGGCAGCTTAAGGTTCTTGTTGGATCTGGGCCCCCATTATGCGGCACAAGCGTACATTTCAACATGTCTTGGTCAACAACGCTGACGCCTCTCCGGTCTACTACTTCCGGGAGCCATTGGGACTACTGAGAACAGAACAATCCTACCCATTACAACCTTTGTTTCAGGTCTACAAGTAGTCACTTGCAGGAAAGTCGGACACTCAGAGTCTGACACTCAGAGTCTTCGTGGTGGCACTACATGAACTGTAGACATACTTCTTACAGTCTATTCTCTAAAACGAATTATGAAGATCTATGTCTACACTCCACGTTTGCCAAAATAATTCCTAACCCACCGCAGGTAGCTCGTACAACCTAATCTCTTTCCAAAATCTTCAAATAGTCAAGGTGAGGTTTGGTCTCAGACAAACTAGACAGCCACAAACACTTCCCTGTTCAGCAACAGCCCCGACACAACCACAAAGAAAGTCCCAGCGATGAGCGTCGCACCGGTGAACATGGACAGTGCGAGATAGCCATGGTTGCTTACCAAACTGCCGCCAATGGGCGAGCCTACCAGAGATCTCTTTGGTGTCAGTCGGTCGTCTCGGCCATCGCCATTATGTGGAACTACTTACGTGACAGACAATGCTCCCATGAGTATACCCATAGCCGTCCCTTGCGTCTGATGCGTAGCGATTTTCCCAGCACAGGCAGACTGCAAAGTCAGAATAGCCTAGTTGGGTCAGGTAGTCGTCACCTGTCAGCACTTATCACAACGATAAAAGTTCCACTGGAATTGGATTTACATACCCCAGAAGCAAACCCATACGCCAATGACCAAACGATCAACCCCGCCAGACTCGTCGCAGCAGTCCAGCAGAATCCGGTGATGGCCGACGTGGCCAGCGCAAACAATATCATGTTGAAATAGCCCCATCGGTCAGCAAAATGGCCCGGAATCGTTCGCCCGAAAAGAGAGGCGCCGTTCATGATGGCGATGAGGTAGAACGAGAGCTGCGCGTCGATTCCCCGTGAGATGGCGTACGACGAGACGTAGAAGAAAGGGATGAAGAGACCGAAATAGGCGAGCGCCAGACCGAGACACAGACACAAGAAGACTTGATTCTTGATGATGGAGATGTCCCATGCTTTTGTTTTTGGTTCCTTGACAGCAGCCGCTATTTTGGTCGAGTTCGAGTTCCTGCTGTTCTCGGAGGAGTCCTCTAGAGACTGTGCAACTGCCGGAGGAAGCTGTTGGGGTGATGATGATAGCGGCTCACGAACAGTGGCGCATGCAAACGCGAGCAATGGGAGCATCGTGAAGCCGACGATGCGCATCACCCAGCCGAAACCGAGGTCTGTTGTCGAGAGAAGACGCTCTAGCATGATTGGCCAGACCACGCCACCGATGGACGAGCCACCTACCACCAGACCGACGGCCAGACCGCGGTGTTTGGGGAGGCAGCGCGAGACGACTGATATTGGGGGGAGGGTGAGAAAGGCCATGCTTGCGCCGAGTAAAACTGCTTGCGCGAGGAAGAATTGGTAATATTTCGTGCAGAGAGAGGTGGTGAATACTGCGACCAGAAGACCGAGACTTCCAGAGGCAAGGAGGGTCTAACCATCGATCGTCAGCAAAAGAAGGATGATGGCGAACAAGGGGCTGTGGTGAGCTTGCTTACCGTTGGACCAAATCTATCAACAACAATTCCAGCCACCGGGGAGAGGATATAAATGAGAAATATGGACACGGATCCGATCCATGATATGTCGGACTCTGACTTGTCTTGCAGCATGTTCTGCTTGTAGTATTCTTGGAAGACACCGAACGCGTTGACGAAGCCCACACTGCAGAAGACAGCAAGGGATCCGCCTAGGACGGTGAGACATGATCGAAAGCTGTTGTCAAAATTCTCCTATTTAGCCCATAGTTGGTACTTTAGGCAGGTAAACAAACTCACTTTACTTCGCTCGTGTTGCCTATTGGCTTTTGTTGTGCTCTGGTGACAGTGGCGTCGCTTTCAAAGCCCGGAGCTGGCTCATGCAATGCTTTTTCCGTATCTGAAAACTCCATCTTGTATATTCGTACAATATTAACTGGACAGAATATTGGAATGTATTGGAATCCGCATCAAATTCATTATTACAGTTGTTTTTGGGAGAGTCAGAGCCCATATATACGGTTCCGTATGGCTGTCTCGGACTGGATTTTGCGCATCTCGCGAAGCTGCTTTCATGTCAGCACAAAGCTCCAAGCGATGACAAATACTCCGTACGCCCCTGGATAATCCGGAATTCCGGGGGCAGTTCTTTTGACTCCCCCCAAAACTGAACACTTTCCCACTTCCCACAACACTCGTGTACTCCTGGATCCACGGATCCTCCGGGTCGAACAGGTCCATTAATCTCTTTTCTAAAGCGAAAGACGCATACATGAAGCGCAAGATATCGCCTGTCAGGGCAGGTGATGCCGGTCTTTCGGACTCGGGCTACACCCTGGACCAAGACCTGGGGTCCATCCATGGCCATCGGAAAAGACAGCCACAAACGTCCTGTGACTTCTGTCGACAAAAGAAGCTCAAGTGCGACAGGTTGCGACCCTGTTCCAGTTGTACGGCGCGAAGCAGACCTTGCCATGGTCCGCCAGGCGCCCAGCAGTCCCCCATTGGCACCGCGTCGACAGTCCACAGTCCTCATGCAGACGCCACTGGACATGAAATTTTGGAGCGGCTCCGAAAACTTGAGGAAGCAGTGTTTGGGAACTCCCCTGGAAGTCGTGGTGTCGACGGCTCTCCAAGCTGTCCAGAGCCGGGCGAGCCTCAGTCCACCACAGGCTTGGGTGGACAGGTTCTGGTTGCTAATAGCGAGCTCGACAACACTGATGCCTGCGGGTCGTTGGCATTGGTAAGTTAACACCCGTGCTTGAATACCCTCACCCTTTCGAGTGTAATCACGCTTCAGCGGTTGCTAAGAAAACGACATCATCGAACCAGGCAGGGGACCACTGCGATGCCATAACCTACCGCATCGCACGCCCAGACCCTGTCTTGCCCACGACTTCCAAGACGGGCTTGCGCGACGTCTTCCCTGCTCAGACCATGCATCCAACCAAGCGTATATGGCTACCAAGTCAAGAAGGCAGTCTCGCGCTACTCGAAGACTTCCTCCGCGGCCAACATCTTTTCCTCGGCATCATCGATCCACACGCCACGCGCATGTTCATCAATAACGTCTACGCTTGTCTCCAGTCACCCGACAATCCAAAGGTCCGCACCGCTCGAGTCGCCCTTATCCTCGCCATTTCGGCGACAACGGCCTTCTTCTGGGACAAGAATGACCATGGGCTGACGTACCAGTTCAACTCGGAGGCCGACGCCGCCAGACGATCCATAATATGGCGCAAGAGCGTGTTGGATCTGCTCGACCAGGCGCGACGCGAGATGCTGCCGTGTCTCGAGGAGGTACAAGCGACGGTTATTCTCTCTGCGCTGGTGTCCCAGATGGAGGGCTGTCCGTCACGGTACCGCCGCCTGCAAGCCAGCGCTCTGGTGACGGCGCGCGAGCTCTGCATGCATCTGGTAGACGCTCCCGTCTCGAGTCCGCCGTGGGAAAATCTACCCGAGGATGTGCTGAAAGAAAGGGGTTACGAGGTGGAGGAGGACTCAGAAGCCATCCGGGAAGTCAAAAGGAGGGTCTGGTGGTATCTCGCCGGCACGGACTGGTAATTACCTACCTTACCTACATGTAAGGCACTTGTGCTCTGTTTGTAACTGACCGAACTTGCATGACAGGCTTCTCTCCGTTATGGGCGGACCGCTCAACAGGACATACACGGTGAATCCGCGACATATGAACGTCCGATACCCACGCAACATCAACGACGCCGACCTCGCCTCCATCGGCCCGCCACCACCGGACGGAACCGCCAGTACACCCAACACCAGCTCGGATCCTCCAACACAGTACACCCTCCATCTCCTCCGTATCCGCCTAGCCGAGATCTGCTACAAGATTGTCGACGCCCTGCAGCCGCTCAACAGCAGCCCTGCCACCCTCGGCATCGGAAACGGAAACGGAGGCGGGAACATTGAGCACCTCCCCTACGAACAAGTTCTCTACCTCAGCAATCTCTTCGACGACGCATTCGCCTCCTTCCCGCCGTCATTCAAGCAGGATGCGTCGGTGCCAGTACCAGCGTCCGTCTCGCTGGATGCGCGGTCGATGGCAAACATCGATATACAACGCCGTGCGATCCTGCTCTTCTTTCACGCGCGCCGTGCCCGCCTGTTCCGGCCGTTTTTACACTATTACTCCACTCCTACCAATGGCATTAGCCGAGATCAGCGCTTCGACAAGTTCGCGTCAATTTGTCGGGTCTCGGCGCGGACGGTGCTGGGTCTTGCGTCGTCACTGCTCGGAGAGGATGATGGTTATATCATGAAGGGGACACTAAACAGTAATGCTACCAATGAGAATCGGAGAAGACATGGAGCACACCTTGTCCATCGGAGCGGTGTTATCATCCTACACCTGTTCATGGCATGCGTCATTCTCGCGACCGATCCCACCTTTTTAGCTGGTGGAGGAGACAAGATGGATGCGGAAGCTCGGCGCGCTGAACTGGCCAACGCTTGTCATTTACTTCAAATTGCCGGTGAGAGGTCGGCTATGGCGCTGAGTCTGATGGAGAACTTGCTCGCTGTTCTTCAACGACACAAGGTACGCGTTGGCCACGGAATGCAGGCGCAGACGGCGGCCGCAAGGCGAACGAAGCTGGCCGATTTTGGAATCCACATTGCGGACGACAGTACCATATCACGACAGGCGCCGCCCATTGCGGACACGAGCATAGAAATGATGGGCACGGAGCCGCCCGGCTTTGGGCAGTTCAATGGTACAGATACAAATACTATGAACTGGGACTCGATGGAAGTTCAGATGCAGGAGACACAACAACAGCAACAGCCACTTGTTGAAGGAAACTGGCAACCGGGACAGCAGCTCACTGATGAGCCACCGCTGCTGACAGGTCAGCCGCTAGACGGACTGTGGAAGGATCTCGTCGACACGGCTGCCGCGGCGGCGGGTGATAGGATTTCTGACGGCGTGTGGGATCAGATGTTTGCCGACTTGGATTACTTGATTGGGCCATCTTAAGGGATCAGGTTCTTCAGTTGTTCAGTAGTGTTAGATAAAAGTTTGGATTATTCAGAAGTTTAGGAGTACGAAACCGACAGTAAATTCTAATTCCAAGTCTATATTGATAGCTTCCCATTCCGATACTTCTATCTTATATATGGAAGGTACTTACATGTATTCACACCCTAGTCCAATTCCCTTTTACCCATAGAAGAGCTCACTCCTCAGTCTCGACACTCTTTCCGGCAGAAGCCCAGACATAAGCCGGTTCAACATCGCGCTTGTCTTCCACACTTTTCCCAGCAGAAGCCCAGACATAAGCCGGTTCAACATCGCGCTTGTCTTCCACACTTTTCCCAGCAGAAGCCCAGACGTACGCAGGTTCAACATCACGCTTCCTCTCATCCGTCTCGACATTCTTAGCAGCCGAGGCCCAGACATACGCCGGTTCGACATCGCGCTTGTCCTCCACACTCTTACCGGCCGAGGCCCAGACGTACGCTGGCTCAACGACGTCACGCTTCTTGGCGTCAGCCTTGACGTTCTTGGCAGCGGAAGCCCAGACGTAGGCAGGCTCGACATCACGCTTCTCGTCGGCCTCGATATTCTTCGCAGCCGAAGCCCACACATAAGCGGGCTCAACGTCACGCTTCTTGGTGTCCTCCTCGACGCTCTTGCCAGCGGATGCCCACACGTATGCGGGCTCGACGTCACGCTTCTGGCTGCCCTTCTTGCCAGCGGAAGCCCAAACATAGGCTGGTGCGGCGGCGGCGTCATCAGGCTGGGCGATTGCGGCGGCTGAGACGAGGAGGGGAAGGAGGAGGGCACCGAGGGTGATGGTTGCGGTGATGGTCTTCATTTTGGTGGTTGGTTGGTTGGTTGGTTGGTGGTTGGTGTGGTTGATAGTAGGTGGATAAAAAGGTAAGAAGAGAAGAAGTGGTGCTGCGTTGAGTGTGTGTGGTACTCGATCGCCAAAGAGACTTTAAGGAGAGTGAAGATTGGTTTGGAGTCTCGTATTGATGATGGTTTCTGTGCGTGTGCAGACTGAATCTTCGAGACAATGACACAGAGGTCGACAAAGGCTTTATAAGTTGGCAATGGTTAGGCCGTGCTTCATGTCAACGGCCCCATCACGTTCTATGATTAACGGCACGGACAGCCAAGCTGTCGTTGAGTTCGGGACTTGTTAGGGCCAGACCGCATGGAAATTGGAAAAAGCATAATGAAAAAGCATAATCCCATCTCAATGGCGCAGTATCAACAGCCTTCTGGGCCACATATCGCATGGACAGACCAGGGCAGGTGGCTGCTGCTATACTGGCCCTGGTCGCTTTAACTTACACCATTCCACGGTAAATAGTATCCATCGAGTACTTTACAAGGATCCTCGTCCGTGATCTCTCAGGCTCCTGGTAAACATCCTGGAAATGCCCCATTTAAGCACCCAAAAGATGCCCTGTAAATGCCGTTTCAAGCCCTAGCAGCCGTTTGCAGAAGAAGTTACAGACAAAGGTTTCACAGGGCTTTGAGAAGTACACGATGGCTAGTATTTACCGTGGAATGGTGTACAATAGGCTCAAGTAAGCCCTTATTACCAAGCATCTGTCAAAACCAGTAGGCTACAGCTCACGAGCATAGCTTAGAGCGGTGCGCCGCATCAGGCCTGCTGCTCCGTGAATTATGTAGGTGGGGCGGTGAGTCCCTAATTTCCGAATCGATGCTCATACTGCCCCCTGAGATCCCGTATGAAGTGCCCTTCCGTGTTTACCAACATGAAGCAAACCTATATCTGTTCAACGGCCATATTGTAACAGGTAGAAGGCGATCATGGAGGATTCGTTGTTACAGAGAATTAAGTCAATGACCGGGGGCCCTTGGATACCCACCGCACCGGGTTTGCAAATGAATGGTGTGTTGGGATACAAGAAACTCACATGGGTAAAGTCCAAGCTGTTTATTATCGGTCTCGGTTATCCCGCCGGCTTCAAAAACCAGGATGTATATCCAGGCCCTAATCTAAGAAATAGGTGGGCTTTTGCGGCGAAGTGTGACGTATTAAGGATCTTAAACTCGATCAGAACACTGGCTTGCGGCGTGGCGTGTGAGATGGGCCTCGTGAACCAGTAGAGTCAGCTTTTAATGATTTGTGTGGTTACTTGTGCGTCTTGGTAAGCTGCATGTGGACGTAGTAAGGGATAAAGGTTGTGTGGTTTTGAGGCGCCGTTGCTTGTGATAGAGGTTAACTCTACGACACTACGAGACGTGTGGCTGAAGATGAAAATTCGGTCCGACCAGTCAAGTCCTAGTCGACACTGATACTACCTTGCCTCGTCCCATGTCCGGTGGCTACCTCCTGAAGGCTGACTTGATGAGGAATCATGTAGCGGGCGCCTCTAGATCTGATGGAGCCCGGCATCCTGCATATACAAAGTTTCCAAGTACCACTAGTGTAATCCCGTATGGGATAACTCAATATCTCAAGCTCTGGCTCGTCTCGGTCAACTTGCCGCCGGGTTGGTTTATACCACGTGTCGAACCCCCGGCACGAACCAATCCGCCAAATGAGCGGTCGAGAGGCACAGGTTGACAAGTTGGGGGCGGTGTTCACAGCGTTCAGGGGTGAGGGAGCTTTCCTGGCACAGTAAACATTAAACTGTTCAGCCTCGATTGAGGCACAGCGCATCAGAGATCGCTGTAAGGGAAGCCCTGGTTAACCCCTATTACCAAGTTTGTTCTAGACCTGGATGAATCGAAGAAGTCAGGATAGGGTCGGTAGATTTGTCATTAGGGCAAGTGCTGTAGTTATGGGGTTTGTTGGTCAATCATTAACACAAGTGGGATTCGAACTCGTGGGCTTGAAAGCGACACGGTGTTATAATCAAAGATTTAACAAGAAGAAAAACCAAAGAATCGATCATCGACCCTGCTACTATAGTAACTCCTATAGGACTTAGCTCGTAAGGGTCTCCTAATTTTTCATCTTAACCGACCACAGATGGGACTCGAACGCATAGGCTCAAGAGCCATCGCATCTATGGCGGAGGATAAGCGACCGCTACTTGTTACGAACCCTGATTGGATGACCAGGTGAGGGCAATCCCGAGCCTATCATAGGAAGTACTCTGAGGGGCACAAAAGTCTTGGCACAGAGCAGTCGTGCTCTGTGCGCTCTGTGGCTTCATGACAGATAGAACAGAGCAGCTATGTTCTGTGTGCTCCGCTGCTCTGTTACAGAGCCAACAGAGCAGCGCTTCTCATTGGTCGTAGTAATTCTATATAGTCGCGAGAGTCTGGCGCTCTCTGGAGAGGATTTATTACGGCAGTAATCAATACAAGTACTTTGGCAATGGTTGTTGTGTCAACTGCGCATCTTGTGTGTTCTTTGGAACCGATACTCTTGTGATTACCCCCTACCTAAGACCTAACCCCTTTGTGGCTCTGTGGGGCAACAGACACTCTTGTGGTTCTTGTGTTGTCAAGGACACCCATAGACAGGTTTGTTACAGTACAGGATAGAAGGGTGCGTACTGGTTTAACGTAGCGACTAATACAACCTTATGTAACTTTTAACGTATCGTTAAGCTAATCTAGGTCTAGCTTAGTGGTTTTAAACCATTATGGAATTCTTAACCGTTATAAAACTGTCTAACCGTTAGAAATATTACAACATACTTTAACTAAGCAACGGTTATAAGTCCCTAGGCACCCCTATAATGTATATGTATGCGTGACATCATAATGAGGCGATATCAACCATAAAATAAGACAACAGGAACTTCTACTTAACGAGGGTCTCTTTTCCCAAGTACATATTATCACACCTACTCTACTCATCTAGATACCATTCGGTCGTTTATTATCTCACAAGTCAAGCCAGGCAGATTACTTCTGCTCAGGAACCCATGCGTCCCGTCTCGTAAAGATGTTCAGTCCAACCTTGCGTCCCTTCTTGACCGGCATCCCAGCATGCCAGACTCCGGGATGGCCCGTCCCATTGGGATACAGGTTCTCCCAGAAGACAGCGTTTCCCACAATGGGCTTGAATGCCACACCGCCCACACCACTGTCGTCCTCGCAGTCGATGAACTCGCACCATTTCTGCGGGAACATGCCCTCGTAGTGCGGGAACTGCGTGGCTCCGCCCTGGCACTCAGTCTTGCCTCCTAGCTCGCCATCGTCACAGGCGAGATAGACAAAGAATGTGGACAGGCGCGGGTTCGCCATGCCGGCAAACCAGTCAAAGTGCGGGCGGAAGTGGTCGCCGACGGCGTACTTGACCACCTGGATGTCCTCGAGCCGGTTGCGCGGCAGGTAGCCCTGAAAGTCGACGGAGCGCTGCTCGATGCACTGCACCACCGGATCGTCGGGCAGCACGGCCGACATGCTCGACCGGATCTCGGTGTCGTACGCCTCGAGGGTGTAGCCCTTGGAGACGGGCGACCTTCTGTAGTACGGCACGGCCAGGTGCAGCAGGTAGCTGATTTCCTCGGAGGTGAGGTAGTTCTCCACGTAGATGATCAGGGGATCAGTCGAGAAGATGTGTGTTTTTGGTGCGTGGTCGGGGCAGCCTGCTGCGTATCTGGTGGCTATCTGCTCAGGGTCCGTCGCAGGCGGTTTTGCTGATGTTGCGGTTCCATTGTTGTGTGTGTTTGTGATCGTTTGGGAGGTGTAGAAAGAGTTGAATGAATCCAATATGAAGTCGATGAGATCCTGTCGCTGGAAATAGCATGCGGATAATAGCAATGGAAGGAGGAGAAGCAACGAAAGCGAGGAGGATATGGACGGCTGCTTCTGAGGCGCTGCTTTGGGAGGGTTTGATCTGGCCATTGGAATCGGGTGGTTGTTTTGGCGGTGACAGCGAAATCGAGGTAATTTACCAATTGAGGAGAGAGATGGACTGAATGGTTTGCCGTCGGTGCATAGACGAATGTCTTCTCGAATCAGGGCAGGAGAAGAACTGACATGATTTATGTTTGACTGTCTGGTCTCTGAAGGTCGCGCCCCGATTGTGCAATGCGTTTCCCCGACATGACAACTGCGCAGATATTCAACATGATATAAGCTCAATCACAACCAGGTTTCAGGTTTTGCGGTTGGATGGCGTGGGGCTGGGCACGAAAAACTTTGGGAAAAGAAGTACGGAGTACGGCGCAGTTCTCTCCTACGGATCGGGTACATGTGCCACGAACCACCTCCTTGTTTAGTTTTCGGCATCATATTTACATACTCCCTCGTTTTAGTGGCTTACACTTGGAACTTCTCAGATAGTTAGGGACGGTTGAAACAACTGCAGTGGCGAGGGCCCTTGTCCATAACACAATAAAGCACTGGCTGTTGAGTTCCCACTAGCTTTGCTATTCGGTTATGACCGAACCGAACTGGCATCCCCGTAACATCCACCTGCGCCTCCTGGTTATAGATATGTTACTGCAGAAATACAGGCCCAGGCGCATTCCAAGCAATTACGGTTGGTAAAGCGCGAGAAAGCCAGAGGTTTCCCAGACGCAGGATAGAAGATAGAACAAGCTGCACGCGTGCTGAAGCAGTTGATCTGAAGTCCTCCTCTACCCACTCACAGAGTCTGTTCTTCATTTCACTTCCATCACACATCACGTATCTTAACCTCGATGAGTTCTTCAAGTGGCTCGCATTCACCCTCATCGTCCCGGTTTTCTACAGCAATGGACGAGGATAAACAGTACCTCCTTAGGGACGGCATGTCGTCTAACAGTAACTTGTTTTCGAGACCATCCAAACGCAACCAGTTCTTCAACTGGAATGTCACCTTGCTCCTTGCCAACATTTTGATCCTTCTCGCCGGGTTGGCTGTATGGGTTCGTGTCAACGACCTTCTTAACGGCTTAAAATGTGATCCCAGAGAAGACGTGTTTGAGCCCGATCGTGAGTACCTTGGTCATCTTGTTGTCAATCCCTTCGGAAGCACTGCTTTGCTTACCATACCATACCATACCATATCTCCAGTCTTTTTCGATACGCCCGTTACATTCCAACCACACTCATATCTCGGCGGGAAACCCAACGAAGAGACCAACGAAGCATGGGAGAGGCTTCAACCCCCCGGCGACGGCATTGTCGAGATCCCAAACCACCTGACCGGTAACCTCCCCGCCAGTCTCCCAGCGCCGAACAACCCCGACGAGGCAAAGGTCTACGGCGTTTCCATGTTCCACCAACTGCACTGCCTGAACTTCCTCCGCTACGCCTACTATCCAGACACGGTCGTCGACTTTCCTCCCGATGAGGTCGAGTTCCACCGCGATCACTGCCTCGACTATATCCGCCAAGCTCTCATGTGCGCCGGCGACTTCACCCTGGAGCCCCTGACCGAAGTGGGCATCAACGGAATGGGCGCAACGCACAAGTGCCGCAACTACGAGAGGATGTTCAGCTGGGCGTATGAGCACCGCTCTGACAAGGTCAAGGGTTCGGGATACACGGGCGGCCGAGTTACGCACACTCCCGGCCATCGAAATGACTTTTCGGAGGAGGGCAAAGATAGCAGCAGCATCGTGCATGCGCATTCGCATGGTGGCCAAGGCCACTAGTTAATAATTCTCGTTGTCTGTATTGGTACCTTGGTTGCTTTCTTTACATGGATGCCGGTTGTGGACCGCTGCATCTTGCCATCATGTTTCTATTCCAGTCCCGGCAAAACTTCCATATCAATACCATATACTGTTTTCTCCTGTATCTCTGAACCAACGGCATATCGAATGGAAAAGAGAACCCCAATTTTAGTGTGTTTTGATATTAGCCTGTTCCAATTCCCGGGGCACTGGGGGCTGGCGTGCCCGGAATAGGGAGGTACCGTGCCTGTTTTCTGCACATGCAATCATGCACCGCCACTCTGGGCAGGGTTCACTCTTCTGCTCGCCTGAATGCTTGCATGGCTCTTACCGCTATCCTTCCTACTGTAGCTTTGTGGTCCAGATAAGGCCTCTGCCAAGTAGGGTAGGTAGGTATGTCTTGTATAAACATCCAAGCTTCTTCCTTCCATTGCTCAGTGTTTCGTTCCCTAGACAATAGACACTTCAGAGCATATCAACCTCCAATCTGTCCGGCAAACCCAATAATCGACCATACCATCACCAGCTCACAAACATCAGAAACAACGCCCACCTCTCTTCTGCAAATATGACGGACCAAAACTTTTATATCGAGACCCCTCGTCTCTACATCTCCCACCTCATCCCCGAAAACGATGCCCACTGCGACTTCATCGTCACATTGTACAACACGCCGGAGTTCATCACCTCGATCGGCGGCACCCCTACCAGCATCACCACGCGCAAATCCGCGCGGGCCATGCTGGCCGGCCACGTCCGCGACACACATGCCCGCCTCGGCTATGGAACCTACCTCGTCAGCCTGAAGGACCCTGCGTCTCCGGGCCTGACTTCGTCAACCCCCATTGGTACTGTTGGGCTCATGCGCGGCGAGGAGCCCAACTGCTACACTGCGCCAGACCTTGGATTCGCCATCCTGACCGAGCACATGCGTAAAGGCTACACCAAGGAGGCCTCGCAGGCGTTGATTGACTATGTCGACAGTGAGCTTGGGATCAAAGATGTGTTGGGTCTGCATAACCCCGAGAATACGGCGTCGTCGGCCGTGTTCAGGAGCCTGGGGTTTGAGGACCGCGGGTTGCGGTCGCTCAAGGTATTTGGCGGTGTTTTGGGGCAAGTTTGGACGAAGCCTGGGATGGAAAGTGATTTGAGTGTGTACGGGTTGCCGTCGGAGACGGCGGCTTGATGGATATGAGTACCTACCTACCCTTAGTTTGTAGAAGGGGAATGTTTAACAGCTTCTCGGCACGGAAGCATTCTGTTTGAAGTCGATAGATGTTGATATATACCCTACCCAGACAATCAAGTTACACCAGTATTCTAGATGACATACCAACAAGCACAACATTTAAACCACCGGCCAGTACTATTTGAACTCATCCACTCCGCCATGTTTCGTTATACTTTGCCTCCTGGTCAATCTGAAACTTTCTCAGCAAGTCAAAGTCGATACAGTCATGCTCGACGCCCCAACCCGTCACCGATGTTGCATGGCCAGCGCCGACCTTGATCGGGCTGTTGCCTTCAATGATGAGGTCACCGCCGCATGAGATTCCCTGCCTCAAGTACTCGAAGCAGTGCTCCACGTGGACTCGCCACTTGAACGTCTCTTCTGCGTCAGCCGGTGTGTCGTTGACTCGGTTCTTCGCTTGGTAGTACTGGTAGCGAACCATATTCTATCGATATCCACAGTTGATTAGTTGTCCGTCGAACGGAACCGAACCTCTGCGACCATTCTTCGTGGTACTTACGAGGCAATGAAGCTGATGGAGAATCGAAATGACGTAAAAGTCCTGCGGTTTAGGGACTGGCGTGTTGGGGTGGTCGTACGGAGCCACGATGCCTTGAGGCAGCCCCCATTTGGACGGATTCTCAATCCATACCGCGTCGTGGCCAGCAACAAGCGCATCCCAATGACGATTAGCCTGGTGGTCGCCACCCACGTAACGCTCGTCTGGCTCAAACACCTTCTTCACAGACAGAAACACTTCTTTCGGGATAGGGGTGTTCTGGTAGACGTGAAGGGGTCCATTATCGAGAGAGATTCCAGATGCTGTCTTGTACCAGCCGATCAAGGTCGCCGCCCATCCTAGACTGAGAAACGCCACGGCGGCGAGAAGGATACGAGCTGTGCGTGCGTGGCTTTCCAATACCATCGTTGGTGCCGTCGTGTTCTTTTGGGTTTGGCCGTCCTTCTCCTCATCGTCCTCGTCGTGAAGGACCGGGCCGTAACGTTTGGGTCGGAATATCGGATCCATGATTGACTGAATTGAGAAGCCCATGATGTTGACCTCTTGGAGGAAAGTCTGCGTTGCTTGGTAGCGTCTAGTTCTAAGTGAGAGGTCCAAAATGGAGTACAAACGTCTATCAGCATTGGCTTCACCAAAAACCTTGAGGCTACTAGAGACGAAGGGCAGAAAGGTCCTTCCATCAAACCCAGGTCTGTACGAGTCGCTAGCTAGCCGGCGTTTGAGCTACAGCCATCTGCAGACAGCACATAGTTAGGGAGGCGAAGTCATTGACAGGGATGGACGAATTGGGAAAGAAACCCTGGTTCAGGAAGGTCTACTGTGCCGTCCAGACAACGCCTGTCATTACCATCATATGGGTAGCTCGGGACGACAGCTTCAATGGCAACGGCGGGTGCGGCGTGTTGTTTCCATTGACATGGTCGGTGCTTCTTCTTTCTTCCCCTGTCAGTAAGGCATCTCACCGGCCTACTCCGTGAATCTTAGCACCTGGTATGTTGTGTTACACAATGATGCATTGAACCCTGTCCCTGTTACTCCTGCTCCTAAAGAACAGAGCGCAAAACACCATGATCAGCTGCTTATGCATCTAAGCCATATAAAAACCCATGTCAAACGGCTTCAACTTGAACCTTGAAAGGTCTTTAACCACCACGCCAATTTTACATGAGTTCCTCGACTTTGGGTTATCTCGGAGTTGGAAAACTTTGCCGCAGTCAGCATGCACAAGGGGGCTGATATAAAACAGGCGATTACCTTGGATAGCCCCCCACGTCTATACTTGATACCCAAGTTTGTTGTAGAATTTCGAGAAGTGCCCTACCAGGATAGGCAGATTCTTTCAAAATGTTCATGGCAGGAAAAGCCAATGTTGTAACAAGCTTAGCAACACCAGGGGAAACGCTTGGCTGCGGCCGCGTCGTTTATGCTGTCTGGTATCATGTTCGATAAAGCAGAACTGCGCCATAACTGAAGGGTTGCAGGGCTTTCTCACCTCGGGGCGTGGTGCGTGTCCTAGCCACTGCTGTCGATGCAGGAGTTTTGGAGAGAATGCTTGCTTATGCAATTGACATTGGTTCTCGACCTAAAGTCCCACTGCATTCTAGCCACTTACCGCGATACACCTTCCATGTTCACTACGACGCTAGGTGGAAAGCACCAGACATGGCTGGGTCGTTCAACCATCACCATCATCACTCACGATAGACATAGTCACAGGTCGTAATTATTCGGCTGGCCAAACCTGAGTCGAACTGTGGTAAGCTCGTTAACAATGTACCACGTATCAGAACAAACCACCAGGAAGCAAGGAGACGACGGTCAAGGTCTCCTCGCAGCAGAACAAGACGCAGATGAAAACACTATTCGCTTCGAGTATGACGACTCTCTCGACTTTTCTCGCACGACTGACGCCAGACGACACGGCCAGTCCCGGCTCCGGGAGCGCGTAATCCGCGGTATCATCGCTGTTGTTTCACTCGCTGTCGGCGCTGGCTTCGGATACTGGTACGGGTCCCCGAGCAGCAGTCCCTATCTGGCATCATCATTCGGCATAAACACCAATACGCCAATCCCTCGCGAGATCTTCACTGACCGGCACGACGTGGCTTTTGTCCCGCACCCTGAATTCATGGGCCATTCGAACGAGGCGGACGACAACTGGGCGGACCTTACAATGGGTGAGTCCCCTTTCTCCATAATCAATGATCAGAGAACAAGCAACATCCGAACTAATACAATCAACGTGTCCCGTCAGGCTCCGATACGATCTACATCGACGACCCGTCCCTTTACGGCCAAAAAGACGCAGGCATCCGTGCCCCCTTCTTCACCTTTACATCACCACCGGCCGCCGCACAGGAACTTCCCAACCTAAACAACTTCTACGTGCTGAAAAACCTACACCAGCTGCACTGCGTGCACATGGCCCGCAAGCGGTATAACCAGCTTGTTTATGGCGGAAACAAAGTTGACCCGTTGTCCGGCTCGCCCATCGACGAGGACTGGCTGACCCACCTGGAGCACTGCTTCGAGTACCTCCGCCTGAGCGTCATGTGCGCCGACTACATGACTCTCGAGAGTGATTCCCCCGCCGGCTCGCCCGAGGAGTACACCAAGGACGGGCTGGGCTGGGGCGTGGTGCACTCGTGTATCGACTGGCAGGGGTTGATGGAGTTTCAGAGGAATCAGATGGCTGTGTATAACAGGACCTGGAAGGAGAGGGCTTGAACAGTGGGCAGGAGAGCGATGTAATGAGTGATATTAAACGGCGATTGATTTGTATGTACTATTCTCAGTGTCTTGGGGGGTTTTTTTTTTTCGGCTTTTTTTTTTTTTTATAAAAAAAAAAAAAAAAAAAAAAAAAAAAAACCTGCGCCAGAGCATCTTCCTATTATAGCATACACACGTAGGCTCAAGAGTAGACAGGCTCATTATTTACCAGGCTCGAGCCACGGAAACGCGCTCGGAGGTCGGCCATCCCATGTGTCGGGGCTGTATCCCGACGACGGCATCGGCTGCCAGGTGATGTCGGCCAGCGACGCAATCTCCATGCTCGCCCCCTTTGTCGGATCCACTTGCCAGCCACATCTCATCGAGTTGCGGTACGACTCAGGGTAGTAGTCTTTCCACGAGCAGTCCATGGCTGGAACAACGAAACTCGCCGTGACACTAACCAGATATCTATTTTCACACACATTGAGTCAGCTAACTATCTACCCTCCCATCAATCGGGATGAAGATATAGGGGTTAGGAGCACAGCTTACGGGTGCTGCTTGTCAATATCATTGCACTGCGTCAGCCTCGTCAGCGTGAATAGTCCCGATACCGAGTCGAACCGGAACCGGCACGGGTAGATGGTGCTCTCGGATGGCAGGAAGCAGTTGACCCAGATGCTGCCGTCCGTGTCGTTGGTGCCGGGCAGCAAGGGAACCGGTATCTGGTTGTCGTTTCCCGCCCGCAGTTGGTTGCTTGCCCAGAAGCCGACCCCTGCTGTCGTGGGAGGGTTACCGTCTTTGGTGGTAAAGTTGATCGTCTTGCTCATCAGCTCAATGCCCCAGCCCGTGGTGCGGAGATGCCGGAGGAGACAGGTGCCCGCGTAGGGATCCCTGGATGGCTCTTCTAGCGCGAAGGGAGGCAGTTCGGTGGCAGAGAGGGCCGAGGCGGAGAGGGTGGTGTCGTTTCCTGTGCACTGGGTTTCGTGCCAAGAGAATTTTGCGCCGAAGAAGTCTATGGTGCCGCTGTCGTTTGTGCAGGCCAGAGGCACAGAGGTGAATCCCCGAGCTGTTACTTCCAAGCTATCGAGAGGACTGTTAGTTTGTCTCCGTCATAAAGGCAAGCGAGTGGGTGACCTACGGTTTGTCGGCACCATCTTGGTCGCAATACCACGTCTGGTTTATCTCCAGTCGTGATGTGTCCCGATGAAGATACACGTTGGTACGATAAAGATAGTTCCTATCCGGCAACACCCACCCTTCGCATACTAGCGGTACGTTCCCTTTGCACCCAACCGTGTAGTTGAGCGCCGTGTTTCCAAGTTGGAGCTCCACTCCGACGCCGTTCGGGCGGATAACGCTGCAACCACCGGGGCCAGGGCCGCCGAATGAGAGACAGGGGTAGTCTCTATCCCACCAGTTGATCCTCTTAACTTCCCACATTCCTGCCTGGGGTGGCGTTTGACAGTTCTCCATTCCTTGGCCGAGAAGACTCCACTGGTAGCGCGGCGTACCTGCGACTGGGGCAACGAGAGTTCCCCGGATGAGTGATGCATGTGGAGCGACGCAGCCCGTGTTGTTGCAAGTTGTTGACATGGTTATATTGCCGGTCGCAGTGAAGTTCAATCTGGAGATAATATTAGAGCGAGTGAGCTGCGAGACGCTGGCCACAAGGATCTGATATACCTGACAATGTCATTTTTCCACCTCTTGTCGTCGCAGATCCATGTATGGTTGATCTTGACGTGTACCGACTGCTGGCCGAAAGCAGCGGTGATGTTGATGTCATTGTCCTTGTTCTCTGGCTGACATTCGCCATCGACCTTGCAGGCAACTGTAGTAGAGAAGTTGTTGGCTCTACTGGCAATCCGAAAGGATCCAATGCCGACGTCGGTGTCGTAGCGAAGGTCATCAACATTCCAAGCGGGGGTCCTGAAGGAGTCTTCTGTGCAGTTGGTCGTGACAGCGCCACTCCCTCCAAAGAGGGACGCAAGAGTCGCAAACAAGACAACCGCTACTCGCTGTGATCGAGGCATTGTGTCCTGGTTTCTGTTTTGCTATGAAGACCACGGTACTACTGATTCGAGTCCATAATACCCCTTACCCGTCCGTTATTATATCTCTTGCTTCTCAACGCCGCAACCTAGAATTCATACGTTGTATTGCAACTATCCGGTCCCGGATAAACAGCAACCATACTACGCTGCAATCCTTCCGGTCGAACCCCATATAGGCTGTAATTGCCCCCACGGATAAAGCATGGTGACTGTGGTCATAGATGTCTTTGGTGTCATGATACAATGTGCACAGCAAGGTAGATCCCAGGCTTGCAGACTGAATACGCGGAAAACATGCATGACCTATAAAGACAAGAATTCCTTCATCAAATGCATGTAGTGTATACCGGGGCTTGGTTACGCGTATTACCATCAGGTTGGTACCCAATCATCCTCTGCGAGCGCCTCACATGGCCAGTCTGAGCTGGAATCCTGATCGTGGATTGGTAGCCTTGCAATGAGTTATAGGAGATATGCCGAAAGGAGGAGTTAAGTTTGTCTGGCCAAATCCGTAGCAGCTATGACGACAGAATGCTATTTTCCCGAAATTCTAATTCACAAGAATAAGTGATTCCGAGCTTCACCTTTGAACCTTGGTAGTCGAAAATAAGTACGATTAACCGATCCAACCCCTTTAACTTGACATCTCTGGTATATGCCGTACTGAATATATGCCGTACTGAATATATGCCGTACTGAGTATATGCCGTACTGAGTATATGCCGTACTGAGTATATGCCGTACTGAGTATATGCCGTACTGACTGTTTAAAACCCTTGCTGTGCCTTCCACTTCTCCTGCCAGCCCTGAAAAAAGGGGCTCTCGTCCAGCGTCCCGACCTCCCAGTCCGGCGGCACCACCCCATTATCAACCTGCTCTTTCGCCCACCCCTCGAGCGCCTCCATCGCCACCCTCCTAACATTCGGATCGCACTTGTACGTAATCAGGTTCTCCTTGCCGCCGTCCAGGATCCTGTGCAGCAGCGCAGGGATATACGGCTCGTCTCTCAGGTCCTCAAACTTGGTGATGATGACCTTGAAGTTGAACACCACGGCCCCGCTAATCGGCAGCCGCCGCAGCGTCTGCGAGTCGCACCGCAGCCGGAGATCCTTCACCGTCAACTTCTCGGGATGCTTCGCAAACGCGCTCCGCGTCCAGCCGGGCTCGACGTCAGGCGACGTAAACATGACCTCCCAGTCCTCGAGCGACCACGAGCAGCGCGTGATGGGCTGGTCGACGGGCATCTTGCTGAAGTAGCGGTCCATGCTCATGGCCATTTTGTCGCGGTCAGGCACGTGCTCGTGGATGTCGCGCAGGACCTTGTCGCGGTGCTGGCCGATGTTCCACCCGACGGAAGAACAGGTCGCCGCCGCGCGAAGATAATAAAACCCGTCGTCTTCGTTGCGGAGCATGAGCGCGTAGTCCTCGGGCACGTTGTCGAAGATGGCTTTGAGGGATGGCGTGGTGAGCAGGTCGGTCGTGGTCTCGAGCAGGCGGTTGTGGAATACCGTGTTGTCGGCCGACAGCGAGAAGTGCTGCGGGTAGCGCTTGACCATGAACTGGAGCAGCATCTCCATGAGCTCGCGGGTCGCGAGGTCGGCGGCCGGACCATGGAAGAAGATTTGCGAGGGGTACTTGTTCAGGAGCTCGAAGCGCTGCGCCATGGTGGACTTGTAGTTTTGCTCCAGCTCGATCCACCAGTCTGGTTCATATTTCATGAGGGCTGAACCACACTCGCCAGTTAGCCGATATACTCAGGTATTGTTGGTATGGGCGGATGACTGACCCATGTGCTGGTGATATCCCCAGCGGAACGGGCGGAACGGGCGAAACACGGCCTTGTTGATGTCCCACTCCGGACCCGTTGGGTTGGGATCCCGTACGCCGCTGAGGACGGCATAGTCGGGAAACCGGCCGAGCTTTCGGATGTCCTGAGTTGAAAAGCCTGTTGGGGTGTACAGATTATCCTCGCTCAAGTCCGGTTTCTTGGTTGTTGTGAGAGCTCGGGACTTGAGCATCTCGGCCGACACTTCTTTTAGCTCATGGGCTGATTTCTCGAACCCGGGGAGACTGGCAAGCGCATGGCGTCGAGATGGGGGGAATTGGAGGATGTGCGGGAAGGATTTTGTGTCGATCGGGGCGTTTTTGTGTTTGCTGCTGTTGTTGAGGATCAAGCGATGTGCCACGAAGCTGACAAGAAGGACGGTAAGACCAAGTGAGGCAATTATGGCACTGTTGGTACCGAAACCAAGGTTGATATCTGGGAGGACAAAGTTGGGTGCCATGGTGGCATTATATATGATTACAGCTACGCTCACATCAACTCCCTCGGATTGATGAGATATAGAGGTCGGTTGACTGTTTGGAGTCAAAGAGAGCTGCCGTCGCCAACTTTTATCTATGCAAGTCTGTCGTTCGCCACAACATGCCCTGAGTGCGGGGGAGGTGTGATACGTGACAGGTCCTGTCTGTATATCCATGCCGGGCTCTGGTTGGTATCAACTGATACAATCGGGATGGGCAAGCACACCCCCAAGGTCAGCTAGACCGGGTTGGGCATGGCAGTGCGGTGGATCTAGACTTTTATTGGGCTAAATGTCCCCGGCTTGGCTGTTGGCTCTGCCGTTGGGATTACCCCACGGGAACTGATAAGCACACATGGGGCCCGCTGGCTTTACTAAGAACAAAACTTTGAGCTGGATTGCACGGTGTGGTTTGTAGGTCAATGCTTGGCTCGAATCAGAGCTGGAGAACCACCAGCGTTGCCCTAGAAATTGTCTTCAGATTCCTTCCATGTCTATCGGATAGGTCCGTCTCTCGAGATACTCGGTGTTTTCTCGGTGGGGTAGCATCAAAATGTCTCCAAGGTCAAACTGTTTGTCTGGTAGTTTAGGTAATAGCAGTTGATTGGGACTTTTGTTTATCATATAGACCATGCCGTGGTAGTCCCTGATATCGAACGCCTTGTTACAAACAAAGCAGGATACCGAGACACTTGACAGTGCTCAACGTACCTAGTCGTATCAGACGTGAGACTGGTGTAACAAACGTGGAGCGCCGGCTGCATAAGGCAGGTACCGTAGGATATGTGTGCGAGTCCCCGCATTTTCGTTGTTTTATGTATGTCCAGCGAGTTTTTTACTGTTTCTCCCAAGAGCAGTGATATCTACCTCATGTCGACAAGGCGTTATTGTGGCACTGCCGGCTGTTGTGTAACACAACATGCCAATCAAGTTGAAGAACGATATCGTGACCAACGTACCTAGGATGCCTAGTACAGATCGGTACACAAGTTGCATGCAGGCAACACTGCCCCTCCTTTCGGATCAAATGGTGTTCCCAGATCTCATTATTTTCCTTCCTCTTCCTGCTCCGGCACTTTTCGGCCTCCCATCTGGATATAATTCATTACCGTAATACTATCCCATTTCTGCTAAAATGAGGCTCCTCAACACAACGACACTTCGGCTGGAAGAGTTCATTCACATTGGAAACTTTTATTCGCCCGGACTGAAATACGCCATCCTCTCTCACACCTGGGAACAAGAGGAGGTCAAATTCTCCGACATTGCCGACCTCTCCCACACCCGTAAGCTAGCTGGTCTCTCCAAAGTTGAGGGTGCTTGCGCTTTGGCGGCCAACCAAGGATTCGATTGGATCTGGATCGATACATGTTTGCATTGACAAGTCCAGCAGCGCTGAACTGACCGAGTCAATCAACTCCATGTATCGGTGGTATCAAGGTCGACTTTTATGCCCAGGACTGGTCTCTGCTTGGAAAGAAGAGCGACAGGCCGTTCCTCTCCGTGCTTTCCGAGGCCACCAACATCGAGCAGGCAGTTCTAAGCGGCAAGACTCATATAAGCTCTGCCTGCGTGGCCAGAAAGATGTTTTGGGCATCCAAGCGGGAGACCACCCGACCCGAAGACGAAGCGTATTGTCTCATGGGCCTTTTCGCCGTCAACATGCCTCTGATTTATGGAGAAGGTACCAGAGCGTTCCAACGCCTGCAGGAAGCCATCATTAATCAGAATGGCAATGACCAGTCAATCCTCGCATGGTATCAAATGGAAGATAGATTTGATTGGGGCAGATACGACATCCTCGCACCAAGACCCTCATGTTTTGCCCTTTTCGGGCGACTTACTAGCCTACTCCTATTCGCCGCACGATCGTCATCGGAGACATTGCTGGGGAAACGGAATGATTCTGAGCGGCAGTACCCTCGAGCTGCCTGCCCTTATGTTTGACCACATGGCCGGGGATGGAGAAGGGAGCCAACAGTGCGGCATCCAGCATTTAGGTGCTGGGCCAGAGCTCAGTAAGAGGTTCCTCGACTCAGGCGAGAGTTGGGAAACCACCATTGTGGTTCTTGACTGCCAGCTGGGCCCGATCCCAGGAACCTCGCCACTATTAATTCTGGTGCCAAACGATGCCAACTTCTCCAGCGACATTTCTGACCCCGAGGACTTATATCCGCGGGATATCCTAACGAGCCAGTCCTAAAATATAGCGCCCACGACCCGATATTGATTGCGCCAAGGCAATCTTCCCTCGGCACAGATCTCCGTCAGTCGAACTTGACGGTACCGAGAGATCAGCGGGATTCGCGAGGTATTGCGTCCCAGCTTGGTAGAAATGGCTATCGAATTTACTAGCAGAAGTTACTAATACTACCAGGAAACTCCTGTTCTAATCACCTGAGCGGTAAAACGATTTGTCTCACAAGGTCTCTCGACATGCCTGATCCTGCGGATGAGACCCATCCACTTGTTTTAGACAGCACAGTTTCTGGCTAGTTCCTTCGCCATCTAAGACTACTGATTTCAACATCGCGGTGTCTGCCCTTTTTCCACCGGAGGAGTGGGATGATAAATCCCTCCGAATACAAATACTCGTTCTTATCTTTAAAACCGCTCATCGGTCCCCGCAGTCACATATCAGCGCGGTCACAGGCATTAAACTCGGCAATGGTGCTGAGGCAAGATTGCGGGTACGAAACGCGGTTCTGGTATTTGGGGTCATATCAGCAAGTCACGAGTATGAGTTATGGTGTCACCTGGTCGAGGACGATGGGATCTTGCCGTCGGATCTCAGTCGGTTCGACGACATGAGTGCAGCGGATTATGAACCACTGCTCCCAGAGTCGTCTCTTCAGGTCGACACCGGTGTAGTACTCAAAGCTACTGTCCTGTGGACCACTGTGTTGAATATCGGGTACGAACTCGTCAAGATTTGGATCGAGACGGATGCAGACAAGATGCTAAGCTTGGAACAATTGGTGGTGTGATTCAACCAGAAGCTGAAATCCATGATAGTATAGCCTACCTTGCCCATGTTGAAGCAATGCAAACTTGGATCGGTTCGCATGAGTATAATGACATAGGCTTGGCAGTCGAAAGACGAACAATACCCACGATATCCATCTACGTAAGAACTTTATATTGCAGCTTACGCTCTCTCACAGTCATTAATTGGGTATTCGTCTACCTGAAGCTTGGGTCGGAACCACAACCCACGTTCCCGGCCAGGCAAGCCCAAAACGGATAGGGATATTGATTACACCATCACTTTGCCTGTTGGCCAGACTCGACCATCATCACGCCAGGGCTCGCTCGCATCAAGCAATTAATGTTCACGACATGAATCAGTCAGATACGGACCCAGATACCAAGGTAGCGCCGAGCTTTGTGACGTACTTGGGACGCGTACGCTTTTTGTGGGCCCAACGGGTTGTTATTGTTTCTCCTCGAGTCCTCCATGTCGATTTGGATCTCGTCATTAATGCCAAGCTGACCTAGTGCGCAGAAGATTCTCGAGACCCGGGGAAGCGAATCTCTGGTCCCTCTCCGAATCTCCTCCCCCCTCTCAAATACCAAGTTTCGGTACGCCCATCTCCACCCGCCGCGGTAGATGAGATGCGTCGTCCCGATAGTAGCCTATATCAAACCCACGCACCGAGGATCGAATCGATAAATTGACAGGTCCGTGGGCCCTTATTTCACGTTTCATGCGGGGGCAAAGGAGTCTTTATTAGGCGATGTATTCTGCCGGCTATTGAAGATTACAGTGCCACTATATTCGACGTCTACTATTAGCCGCAACCCCATGCCACTGTCGGATGTTACCCCGGATTCCAGAAACCCAGCTACCACGTTATCCTCACCAATGTGATAAGAGGATAGTACATACATGTGGGTTCTCTGACGCAGCCTTACTTGGTGCTGCGTAGCTGCTACTCCACCTACCCGACCCTTAAGCGTATTACAACCAAGTGTACCTGGATTAGTTCGAGTTAGGAAGGAGGAAGTGCCGTAGACAAAGTCTTGGAAAGCTTGATTTCTAGCACCACGGTAGAGAGATGATACTTCACCTGGGCAATACCTAGGCATCTGTCTTTGACCACATCTCCAGTTCTGCCAGATCTTCAACTCGCCCCTTACTTAATACCAAATCTCTAAATCGCTTGGCTACATGTAACGACCGGTATATCACTATCGTCGTCACGATGTCTATTTTGGGGAACGCGGGGCCAACTCGGCGGCTCGCTTCCCATCTTTGCATTGAATGGAGTCTCGTCCCGCAGATAAAGCAGACCGCTATATGAGGATATCATTCATCCGCCAATGGGCCCAGCTTTGTGCAAGAGCACATCATCTCGCTTGCTACATAACAATCTCATCTATGATCGAGTATGACACGTTCCTCAACATCACTTGCGGCAAAATTGATGCGCTGCCGGGTCTGTTGTGACAACTCGGCTACACCATGCCCCAGGTGCTATTACAAGCGGAACTGAATTAACAATAAACATGAGATAACTAGGTCGCTACCATGCAAACCCCTGCCCCTTGTTCCCATCAAGACCGATCTGACCCCACATCCCGGTCAACCCCTACCTATTCTGGAAGCAGTGTTCAAGATGCATCACCACGGAAGGTCCAGTTCCAAGCCCGAGAGCTCCATTTCTTCCATATTGAGCATCCAATACACGTCTCTTGCGCGGCTCCTTTCCCGGTTCCCACACCCACCACTACCCTTCGTTCCCCGCACATGCGCGGCTGACAACTACACACACCTCTTTTATGGACATGAAGATTCATGATGACTGGTTGCCAAGAGATAGAGGCGGTAGTGAGCTATGATATGACCTAGAGGTGCCGGACCGGGGGTCCAGTCCACTCACTGCCAAGATTTGGCTACCAGGAATCAGTCGAGGCTGGCCGTCCCGTACTCGAAATCATGCAGTCCATTATCGTAGACTCGTCTATATAAGTCTAGACCTTTGCCGCCCGAGCATCTGATATTCTTTTTTTTTTTTTTTTTTTTTTTCCCGTGCGTCTTCACTGTTTCGAGTCTTGCATCAACTACCTGTCCGCTTCAGCTCCAACAGCCTTACAGCTTACGTGCAACTTCAAGGTGGATAAAGACCTCCCACCCCTCAAGTTCAACAAGGTCAGACCGAAACTAAACTAAACCCACCCAAAGCTCACCCAACCTCAACCACACTCTTCAAGATGCTTCCCAAGGTCTTCCTCACCGCTCTCCTCGTGGTCCCCTACGTGGCCGGTGCCGCCGTGCCCCAGCAGGACTCGGTCAACCTCGCCATCCGTGACGACGCCCCCAAGACCGACGCGACTCCTCTTGGAGTTGAACCCGACAAGGAGGGCAAGGGCAAGGGCAAGGGCAAGGCTACCGGTAGTGCCATCCCGTACCCAACTGGCGCCAAGCCTACCGCCAGCGGTGTCCCCAAGCCTACCGGGAAGGCCAAGGGTACGGGAAAGGCCAAGGGCACCGGAGTCAGGCCCACCGGAGCCCGTCCAACACCGACTGGAGCTCGCCCGACCGGAAAGGCCAAGCCGACGGCTGTCCCGAAGCCTACGCTACTTACCATCGTCGTTCCTCGCGACGAGGTCCCCCAGTCCGCGGCACCGGCTGGTGTCGAGCCCGACAAGAAGGGCAAGGGCAAGGGTAAGGGCAAGGCTACCGGTACTGCTCTCCCGTACCCAACCGGAGCCAAGCCTACTGCTGGCGGCGGCGCGAAGCCGACCGGCAAGGCCAAGGGTACTGGAAAGGCCAAGGGCACCGGAACCAGGCCTACCGGGGCTAGGCCCACCGGAGCTCGCCCAACGCCGACCGGCGCTCGCCCGACCGGCGCTCGTCCCACTGGAGCCCGCCCGACCGGCGCTCCTAGGCCCACCGGCGCCACCATCGTCCCTGCGATTCCCTCGCCTGCTACCATTGTCGTCCCCAAGTAGAGGACTGGGCTGACTTACTGGGTGAAGGACGGGAAAACCATGGAGGTGAAGGTTGAAGATGTCATTTCGAGGGATCTGACGACGGATGGGGTCTGTTCTTAGGGACCATGTATTTTACTTCAAACTGCAGCTTTGAATTTGAACGAGAGGCCGAAAGCGGTGAACTGAACCGAGCTACTACTCGGGTCAACTATCAGATTCAACTTAGTGCATAGTGTCATCTTTCTTCAAGCTCTTCTTTTCTACATAGGATTAACCACCGCCCCGTTTTCCACAAGAACTAGTTCGTCCACTCTGCCCGTGGCATATTCGACCCGCTTCCAAGTCTTCAAGGTCCCAGTACTCGTATCGAGTTCCCAAATCCGCGCTCGGCGGTGAAATCGCTTTCCGCCGTACGAACAATAGCCGCCGAAACCACTGCCACCTCCATAGCATAACCAAACTTGATGCGATTTGTCGCCTTCATCCTGCTGTTGCGTCTGTTGCGGCGGCGGCGGCGGCGGCGGTGGCGGTGGCAGCAGAGCGCAAAAGTCATTTACGTGATCGTGCCCGCAGCCCAACGCTGATACGCCCTCTTCAACCAAAGCGTCGTAGAAGTGGGAGTTAAAGCTGGGAGTTTCGGAAGGTTCCCCCCGGTGGCCGTTACGTATATCAAGACGGGGGTCACGGAACTCAGGAAGGGGGATGTGCAGAAAGGCTAGAGACAGATGAAAGCCGTCGTCCTTCTCACGCGCTTTTCGTAGTGCTTGGGAAGCTTCCTTGAACCAATCAATTTGGGTTTGCTTGATGGGATCATAGTCGGGATTGCGGATCTCGCTGGGTATTTGACCGTGTGAGTCCAGGAAATATAACGTTGATAATGGGCGCTGTGACGGTTCCGGAGCCAGGACCTGAAGGTAGAAGTTGCCTATGCCGTCAACATGCTCTGGGCCTGGCCCACAGAGACTAAAAGGCAGATTCTGAAGGATTGCCATCTGTGCCGTGCCTGTAAGGTACCTAGTCAGCAAGAATGAACGGCTATCATTCCCCAAACCCGGCATTAGGGAGTTGCATAAGTATACTGAGGAGCAAAGAAGTTACCCACGTGATAGTGCGTGAATGCCCTCACTGTCGTGATTGCCGAATACAGCCGTAAATGGGATTGAACGCTCGATGATGGGAGCAACGACCTTGAACAGCGAAGTTTGGCTGTCGGGGATGTCGTGGTGCAACTGATCTCCAGTGAGAACCACAAGGTCCGGCTTCTCGACATCCAAGACCCTCCCAATGAAGTCAACTGTAAGTGGGTCGGCCGCGCTTTCTGGCAGATATTTCCCATGGGCATCGATAGCATCTTTACATACCCCGGAACCAACGACCATGTGCGTGTCGGAGATCTGCACAATCTTGAATTTGCCATCATCCCTGACTCTAAAAGCTGGCCGAGCATCTGGTCTCGGCTTGACCCTGCCCTGGAGGACGCTAAGTCTGGGAACGGGTACCTCTGGCCGACCGTCAAGTTGGAGCCATCTTGGCATGAGAGTCCATTGCGGCCGTGGGTCAACGGCATCCACACCAAACAGAACGTCCAACTCTGTCACGGCCTGTTTGATCATGCCGCAGAACTTGCTTCTTATCACCCAGATTCCGCCAGGTCGACCCTCCCATGGAAGTCCTGTGTTGAGGTTGAGAGGTGGAAGGCCGCCGACTTTGATACCCATAACCACCATGTCATCGGGTGCAAGGTTTTCCTCATTCGCTAGCGCCACATATAACCATGCACTCTGCTGAGATGTGTAGAGGAAGAGATCTTTTTCTATGCGGTGCCATATTCGCGGGTCCAGTCCGCAGGTCAAGGGTGAAACTGTCGGAGGGAATATGCATACTGTCAGATCTGTAACAACTGAATGCGAATCATGAGAACCAGCGGCCATGGTATGGGGAGTTGACGATGGCGTCGATACTTTCCCGGGGGAAAGAACAGGGCAGGAGGGGGTTGTTCTGGCAGCGAAAGTAAGGCACAGTTACCCAGGTGACGTCAGGCAAGGCATTCTCTACTCCGATACGAAACGAACATTATTGGACGTGAAGGCTGCTGCGGGGGTGCTGCGCAGTATCTGCGCTGCGGGAGAAGAAACTTGAAGCAGGTTGTATGCAATGCCACGTCAAAAACATCACCATCAGTCTATATTTCTAGTTTACACACAACCGCGTCCAAACCTCAATGTTGGAGCTGTTTTAATTGGTCTTTGATGGACCTACGGAATTATTAGTGGGGAATCAAATGCCTGTGTATTACTAACTCGGCCAGCTTTCACCCCCTTGGGCCCCTTGCACCCTCATCAACCAGAACTCCTGCATGTGGTCCTCCGGACTCACTTCTCAACACTTGTTTTGTTCGCATGCCACAATGGCAGAACAAGCCAGAGTCGCCGTCATAGAACTTGCCCATAACGACGCGCAGCGGCAGCCCCAGCCTCCGGCTGCCAACCTCGTCATCCACGAGTCGTCCTCCCCAACAGACCTCGAGACCTATCTCGCCGCGTCATCGTCATCACCCAATCTACAACGCATAATTCTCGTCGAATGGGCCGCAACCCTCGGCGATGCTGCTGCGGCAGCACCACCACCACCGCAGCCGAGGAGACACAGTATCCGCGGCGTCCTCGAGACCAAACTCGGCATCCCTGTCGAGGTGTTCCAGGAGCACGCCAGCCATGGCCTCGGCTTCGAGCCGCGCGAGAACCAGATTATCAAATCTTATCTCCCCACGGCCCGCCCGGCTGAAGAGAGCTGGTGCATCACGCTGTACACTCTGCTCGAGTACACCGGTACCGCCAAGGACCTGCAGTTCCCTTGTCCTCTGACGCGGAGGATTCTGTGCCCTGGCGATGCTGGACTGACGCTGGTCTGTGATGCCACTGAGAGACAGCTGCAGTTGCACAAATGGAGGGCACGGGAACAGCGTTGGCTCATTATCGCGCCGAGGAAGTGCTCATATTGGTCCAAGAGGAATGACAATGGGGTTGGTTGGACGGGTAAGTAATTACTACTTTACCTATCAACACTGGACTGTGCCTTTTGGGGTTGAGCCGGCTTCATGGACCATTCCACTCTACACCTCGATGCGTTAGTGACAAGCAGTTTCTGACTATGGACTACAGTGGTTATTATCGTTGACCCCACGCCCAAAGCTGCCGCCGTCCTTTGGGATAAGGGTCCCGACAGAAAGTCAGATCCGGTTTCCTTGAAGCAGCAGAGCCCCTTCTTGGGTGGCTATCACGAATTCGTCCCCCGCGAAATAGCTGTGGATGGCGGGCTGTCGGACGTAACTAGGGAAACACTACGGACACCGGATCAGCCTACATTGACCCCTCCTCCAGGGGAACAGGTTCAAGCGCAGATTGCCATGCAACGAGTGTCCGGAAGTATACAGAGGCAACATGACTATAATATACCACTCGAACGAATCACCACACCCAGCTCCGAAGAGGAGGACGAAACCGAAGACCAGAGGAAAGCCCGCATCCTCGCCGACCTCGAAAAACCCGTCTCCCCTCGAACGTCCCTCCTCGACGACCTACGGTACTACTTCACTCGCCATTCCCAGCTTCTTCTCCCAGACCATCACCACCCCCGGACACGATCTATCGAGCCCTGCATGACAACTCTCTTCCCGCTCAAGCTCATCGCAAGTCACTACTGCTTGCTGCACTCGTTCGTGGCGTTCCAGACCGCCATGATGCGCAGCACCGGCTGGTCGGTGAAGCGCGAGACGCCGCAGCAGGACGCCGAGGCGGCGCAGGTCGAGACCGCCTGGAGCCGGTTCCGGTGCAGCGAGTATCTGGAAGCGATCGAGGCGCTCATGGACACGTTGGGGATTCCGTATCATTCCGCCGAGATGGACTCGACTTTTCTGGTATCGAGTAATCCATATAACCTTACCAGTGCAGTTCTGTGCCCTAGGGTATGTTGTAGCAGTACTAACGATGCAACCGAGGGAGGAGAATCATCTGGTATTGAAGCAAGGGGAGGAGGAGGAGCATGGAAATCAGCGGCGGCCGACTTCTCGTATCTACATCGACAATTCTCCATCCGCAGGCAAGACTACGGACGAATCACGACGTCTATAGCTGCGCTGGCGGGGATCATTACAGGACGGGTCGCTCTGAGCGAAGCCAAGACTGCAAAATCTTTGACATACGTCGCGATGCTGTTCGCTCCGTTGGCGTGGGTGGCAGCGTTGTATTCCCTGCCACAGGCCGCGCCGTACCAGACGTACTGGGCGACTGCGATCCCGGTTACGGCGCTGGTGTGGGCGTTGCTTCTGGGCTGGCATAACAGACATCGAGTTGTGAGGATCGTGAGGGGTGTGAGGGTTCGTTTGCGCCTGAGAAAGAGGAGGCGAAAGAGTGCTGGGGATATGGTATGATTGGAAGTGGAGAGGAGTATTGTACAAACCATGGACCGAGCTTGAAAGGAACATAGACTATAGATAGATTTTTTTTAGTACCAAATTTCCAAGGAAGATAGAAACGTGCAAACGGTGTAGTGCGATTAAGCTTGACATAGAAGAGACTACTACGATTTTAGTGGCGCGATTTCCAAGGCACGGGGAAAACCCACGATGCAGCTAACCTGCATCACATCATCCTGCGTCCTAACGTCCTCTCCATCAATCCAAATTCGAAATATCATGAGTCATGAATTGGCTGTCAAAACGGTTCGGGGGGGGAAGGGGGGCGGGGGGGGGGGGGGGGGGGGGGGTAACATCAAACCATGACAAACCAAAGCGTGGGCAGCGGGCCGCAGGCGGACATCTCGCGGCCTCCGAAGGACCAGACTCCAAGGAGGGCTCCATTCCCAAGTGCCTTTTTGGAGTGCTGAATCATGGTTTTTTGACAAGGACTAGTGCTACCACGAGCGGCAGGGTGGGGATGATCGACAGTCGTATTTCCCCAAGCTGTCAAACGATCGCCCCGACGGTAATCTGCCATTGGCCTTTAGACCTGAAGCTAATCGAGATACAACGGGCCTTATGCAGATGCGGGCTAGGGTACAACCGTGCGGGTGGGGATGGAAGCCTTTCTTCGGGTTTCCAGTTCACGATGATGGCAGGGAGGGCACTTTTGGGGATAGCGACACCGGACCCGCACCAAGAAGGGTAAGATTGCGAGTGGCAGAATCGCTAGCCTTGGAAGGGCATGTCTGCGGTTTCGTTTCACGAACTTCAGGTTTTTTGTGGTTCCTTGGCCGTATTCGTACCCATATCAAAGAAAGATGTGCTACCAGTTTATATAAATAGCTGTGCAGGAGACATGGTCGTGATCATATCTTGAACTTGTGCTCTGTAGGTCAACTGGGTGTTGTTGTTTTGTTCCAGACTGCCGATTCCTTTCTCCCTGGGTTTCTCGTCAAGGGTCCGTCATGGCTCGGTTTTTCCTCCTTCAAGCTCTGCTGGCTGCTCTGCCTTTGGTTTCTGCCACCATCAAGAAGAGTGATGCGACTGTAATATGCGAAGATATCGACAGCAAGATCTCTTCGGCCAGCGATGTCATCTTCCCAAGTAAGCTGGACTACCTCCATCTCATACAAGGCGTCTAGACATGCATAAGACTTACATCCTCAACAGTCCAGGCTTTGTCCTTCGCAAGCGCAACAAACCACTGGTATTTCTCGTCGAGCCAGACACCAGCATGCGTGCTCCAGGTCGGGTCCGTCGCCGACCTGTCGACCGCCATGAAAGTGATTGGCGCTTCTCGGACCCCATTTGCCATCATGTCGGGCGGCCACGCCTCAAACCCGGGCTTCTCGAGCACAACAGGGGTGCATATCTCTCTCAGCCGCATGGACCAGGTTGTGCTGTCGCCCGATAACAAGATTGCAGAGATCGGCGTTGGAAATGTTTGTTGATCCCCCTGAATGACTCGTTATCCGTCTTGGCGTTGCGGCACACCTCGTGAAGTCTGACTGACAGTCGTGTTTCGAAACAAATTAGCATTGGTCTGATGTCTTCAAGAAGCTTGAGGGAACGGGATACAATGTTGTCGGTGGAAGAACCCTCGGGCCTGGCGTGGGCGGGTTTACCCTCGGCGGTGGCTACTCATGGTCAGTCTTGATTTTTGCCATGTGTATTGTACGCAAATTGGTTACTAATAAAGTGTCGCTGTATCCAGGAAGACAAATCAGTTTGGTCTGACATGCGACACGGTCAAGAGCTTTAACCTCGTGCTTCCGGCAAGCCCACCATTACTCAAGTTCCTTTTTTTTTTTTTTTCGTTTGGTTCTAACACGGCCTTTTTACTGTAGAATGGAACGTTCACAAAGGTCTCGGCGACACAGAATCCGGATCTGTTCTTTGCCTTGAAGGGAGGCATGAACCGTTTCGGCGTGGTGACCTCGGTTGAGCTCTACACACATGAGCAGTCACCACAGGTCTACGTAAAAAAACCCCCCCTTCTACCCTCTATTATATCTTACCTCTGGTCCAGTAGTAGCTAACATTGCCGACAGGGAGGCATCGCCATCTACCCCGGCTCGTCCGTCAACGCCCTGATCAACGCCACGTCGCGGTTCTTCTACGAAAACACAGACCCGAGAGCGGCCGTCATCACCACTCTCGAGGCTGGCGTGGCGGGCACGACCGCTCTCGCCCTCTTCTTCTACGACGGCCCAGAGAAGCCGGCCAGCTTCAAGCTGTTTGACGGAATCACCCCCATCCTCAACAGCGCCCGGAAGCAGACCTTTTCCGATTTCGTCGCCGGGATCCCGGCACCCCTGAGCCAGCTCCGGAATCCCAGGGGTACCTTTATCACCTTGTCGACGTCGGAACTGACCCAGCGGTTCGTCGAGGCGGTGAAAGCCGAGACGGATGCCATCAGCGAAGTCATGGCCCTGCATAGCGGAACCGTCGCCAGCTACGACATCGAGCCGTTCACCCCCTACGGCCAATATGCCACTGACAGCGCCTACCCGCACGAGAGCTCGCCTCTTCCTGTAAGCAAACGCCTTGACCTCTGGTTTGCGAGCATCATGCAATGGTTTTAGAGACTGACAAATCACCATAGTTGAACCTCTACTTTGCGTGGGTACTTGAGTCCGAGGACGAGTGGTGGCACAACAAAATGCGCGAGTCAATCGCTACTCTCCGGCAAGTTGCCATTGAGGAGGGCATCTACACCGACTCGACTCACTTTCCCTCGTACCCCAACTACGCCATCACGGGCACGCCGGCCGAGGAGCTGTATGGTCCTAGGAACGCGGCACGTCTCAGGGTGATCAGGGACAGGGTCGATCCGGACAGGATCATGGAGCTTGCTGGGGGATTTGAGATTTGAGTTGTAATAATGTTTTTTTTTTTTTGTAAGTATCTGGGGTTGTTATCATAGGTAGGTAGGCAAGAGCGGCGGCGGCGGCGGCGGCGCTATATGGCGGATGTATGTTTGCTAGGGGTCGGGTCATGACTTTCATTAAGACAAATTGTTAATTAGCCCTTCCCGGCGCCAAAAATAATCAAAGGTTTGGATCATCTCACCTCGCCGGCGGCGAATACATGCTCTTTCAACCAAGCAACAGAATCGTCAATCCCATCGGGCGACTGGATCCAGTGGCCCCCTCGAGGGTATTCCCTCCACGTCACCGGCGCGCCGAAACGCTGCAGCGTATCTCTCGTTTGCCGGCCGATTTCAACTCTGACGAGAGGGTCGTTGGTACAGTGCTGTATCATCACCGGGGTGTTCCGCACCACTTGGTCATGTTCTGGAACGTCGTCCAACCCCAAGACGGCTCTCGTCTCGGCAAGCGTGCGTCCGGGAAAGGGGAACCTGCACGAAAAGCCCAACAAGCCGCCCAATCTGGTATGACCAGAAGGCAGGTTGAGATTGAGCAGCGTGTGGACAGCGGTGGCACCGCCCTGGCTGATCCCGGCTAGGATGAGGCGATCCCACCGTCCACCGAGGTGCCGGGCGACTTCCTGCTCGGCGATGGCGCGGATGCTGGCCACGCTCTTCTTGAGCCCCGGCTGCTGCAGCTCCTCGCGGTCGGCGAGGTTGCAAATGTCCCACGTGTCGAACCATTGCGAGATGCTCTCCACGGGCCATCGGGCCAAGACGCGAAGCTGGCTCGACGGAAAGACCCATCGCACCGAGGGCAAGTTGTCTTGCAGGGTGCGGCCGTGCGAGTCGGTCGAGTCGTTGATGGTCTCGGAGAAGTTGTCGGCAGTGTCGCCGCGCCCGTGCAAGAAGATGACTGTGTGCGTGTGCATCTGCCCGTCCCGCGGGTGTGTTATGCGGCAATGGAGCATTTGGGGTGACATGGTTGATGAGGATGTGGATGAAAGGTGAGAAAGTTGAACGAGTGTAATGGGAATCGTCTCGCTCTGTTGGTCCAAGCAAGAGTCATGCCGGACGGTGGGGAACATCCGAGTTGAAACCAACCAATGAACTGACGGAACGGAACCAACCACTACGGTGGATGGCTGCCTGGAAGTATTGTACACGACAGTCTTGTGTCTACCTACCTAGCTACCTACCTAGCTACCTACCTAGCTATTCGGAGACCTAGGATACAGGAAGCCTAAACGACGACTACTGGAAGAAAGGTAAACTGAAAAAGGCCCCGGTGAGACGTTGTTGCCTTCTCAGCCCTCAAGGTATGGGTTCGTGATGTTTTCAAAGATGCTATCCTCCAAAGACGTCCATCCATTCCTGTTTGGTTTGTCGGACCACTTCTTCAGAAGCTCGATAACTTCTGTTTGGTCGAGTGATACCTTCAGGTACTGCGGATCAGGGTAGTCATCCACAAACTTCTTGTGCGGGCAAAGCTTGCGCAGTATAGCGAGTATGTCATTCCAATGAGCACCGTGCCCCCAAGATTGGATTCGTGCGTTCTTGACCTCGGGATCCAGGACGGCTGCCACGTGAATCAATGCCACATCTTTTACGTCCCCGTAAAATGCTATTTTGGAAGAAGTCAGATCGCGGGTCCGCTGCAGGCTGCACTGTGGGGAGGTAGCAGGAAGGGGAGCAGTCCTTACAAGCTGGCATTGGGTCCATTGCTGCTTTGTTGCCCCTGTAGGCGTGGACCACCCAATTGGCCGGCCCTTCAATATGTTTCTCGCTGAGAGGCTCTCCGATGATCCCCGCGGGAGACACGACATTGACTTTGAAGTGGAGGTTATTGTCCTCGACAAACTTCCAGACCTCCTTCTCGGCGGCTACCTTACTGGCAGGGTAGTTGGCCATGGCATGAGACAGGCCATATGGAGGTGCCGCCCACGCGGCTTCAAGCACAGCATCATTCCAAGAGTCTCGCCCGATGATGCCATTGTCGATACCACAGACAAGCGGCGAGGCGGCAGTGGCGCTGCTGGTAAACACCACCACCTTAACCGAGTGCTCTCGGACGGCCGCGTTCATAATCGACCGGACACCGGCTACCATTGGGGTGACGACGTCGTTTGGATCGGGCACAATGTTCGTAACGTAGGCAGTGTGGATGATAGCAGCAACGTCTTTGACTGCTTCGTCGTAGGCGCCATCAGTGCCTAGTGGAGGGACGGAGACAAGCTCGATGGCCCCAATGTCTGCATACGGCTGGAAGCGACCCCTCAAGAGCCACGAGGATTGAGTTGGTTCACGAACCGCACCTCGAACCTTGAAACCCCTTTCCAGGAACTGGAAGGAAATGTGGGATGCGAGGAAGCCGCTAGCACCGGTCACTAGGATCCAGGAGCCGGCAGGGATAGATGTGGTCAAGGAAGACATGGTACTGGAGGAGGAACTGATGTTTGGGGCAGTTTGATGGACGGGAAGTGGAGAGTAGAGCACCGAGAGAAGATTGCAGCTGTTCCAAAGCCTCGAAGGAGGTCCTTATATAGGTATACTGTCTGGCGAGTCCTTGAACACTGGCAGTTCATGATGGTTTCGTCATGGCCATCTGGACTATATGTAGCCTCATCGCAATCAAGATATCCTTAGTCTTGGCAGGAACCGACGTCTGACAAATCTCGCCAGGTTTTTTTTTTTTTTTTTTTTTTTTTACCTCGTGAGAAGGGTGGCACTCAGTTCATGATGGCTCCCAGTCGATATGGCCAAGATCTAATGATGTCTTTGCTGCATCCCGATCGGGTAATCCTTAGTCTTGGCAGACCCCGCGATGTCTGACAAATACACTTGGGGAGTCCGAACGTTTTCTTTTTCGCTTCCACTTCCCCCGTAACGCAGTATCGCCTCACTAACACCGAGTGACTGCCGTATTGACCTCTCCTCCATCGAGCTTCGAACATGGCCCGCCAGTTCCAGTTTGTTACCGTCTCAAATCCCACCGAGGCGCCTTCCGCCAATTCCAAAAAGTTGGCCTTTTCACACGCCTTTCGCCAGGCACACGCCCAGAGAAGACGCGAGCGAACGGAGAAATACAGAAAGGAGGTAGCCAGTGTCGCGGTTAACAAGGTTCTCACTGCGTCCGACGAAGCTGTCTCCATCCCTCCGATCCAAGCACTCGGCAGTCGCAAAGACCCGTTCTCATCCTTGGCAAGACCGCTCTCTCCGGTTGAATATTTCCTGTTGAATCACTGTATGTCCTCCTCCTCAATGAACTAACACAACAACCTTTTCCTTTCGATCCTTTGCTGATATGGTTCTGGTGCACAGATGCTCACGTGATTGTGCCATTTACTATCGGCCACTGCGGCCTATTCGACCATCCGGGAGACCACAAGACGCAGCTGCTGCAAGAATGGGTTGGTCTTGCCATTACAGATGACGCGCTCATGATCGCCGCTATTCTCCTGAGTACATGCCGCTACATTCTGCAGTTCCAGCCAGGCAACCTCGGCATCGCAAAATTGGCTCTGCAGTATAAGCAGATATGCCTTCAGACGCTACGGCAAGAAATGAGCAACATTTCTGCCCCTGTCAGCATCATGACGGTTGCTAAAGCACTTGCCCTTGCGGTGGACGAGGTAATGTCATTCAGGAGTCTATGGCACGGGCCCGAAACAGACGGCTGATTATTAGTTTTGCAAATCCACAGGCTACGGCGGGTGAGCACGATATTGCTCGGAAGCATCTGAGAGGAGTACTTGCCATGGTCGATTCCAGCGGTGGTGCACGGAAGCTCGGCTTGACAGGTCTTTTAGAACGGATGTACCGGAGGTTTATGGTTGTATTCAAGTTTGAGGACCCAGAGACATACCGCTTATGTAGCAAGACACTAACGGAAGGATGAGATGCGACTTAAATAAGGTTGGGCTCAACCGTGGACCTGTATTCTTCCTCATCTGGATTTGCCATATCGCTCAGGCGGGCATCGCGCGGAATCATGCTCGGTGCAGCTCAGTACTACATGTATGCGGATTAGCCTTTGCAGAAAGTATCATTCTGAATCTCACCTTCCAGGGTCACCGTATCTTGACCACGTGGACTCACGAGTCGTCAAGGATGGCTGTTCTGTGCTAATATATCGCTATCTCAGGTACGTATAACTCGAACGACTGTGGTGCTTGACTGCACATGCCTGATCCGTCCAGAAAGATCCCAAAAAAAAATGAGGCCACCAAGAAACTAGGAACCAGTGCGTCTCCGGTTGAGCAGGACTTGTTCTTGTTGCGCCAGTTACACCTCTGAGTGTCTCTCTCACCTCCTTCGCATCTCACCCGACTCCTGCCTCATATCTCCCTAGGCAGAGTCTCGTACTAGTTGCCGACGCCGAGACAAATAGGGACCAGGGCGCTTACACACCCGTCGTATTCAGTCAGAGAGGACAGTCTCGTTTGAGCCTGTAAAACTCTTCCGTGGTGGGATCATAATGTTTTTCTGCAGCCCTCCCAAGTCTTTGTGTAGTCCCACCAGCCCTGCTCCTCCGTAAAGTTCCGCCGATTGCGGTACAGTTCCATCTTGGACCTGATTTCCCCCTTCAGGGTCTGACAGTACTGCCTGGCATCATTCTTAGTGCTCTGTTGCGAATGAGTTGGTACCGCTCATCGACCATCTCAAGCTTTCTATACTGGTTGTTCGGCTTTCGGTCCAGCAACGAAACCGGACTAACCCTCTCCCTGATCGCGCGTCTGATCGGTCCAACGATGATAATTTGGAAAGTCGGCTCTGACACGGTGTTGGAGATATACGTGGATCTTGACCTCGATGGTCTCAATGGTGGCGGGTTTTCAGATTCTTCAGGAAATTTGCCCTGGCAACGCGCTTGTCATCAAGTTCCGTGTTCATGGTTGCGGATGGTTGTGATGGCAAGGCCTCCTTAGGGTCTTTTGGTCTTCAGGGCTGTGGATGCTGGTGGTGGCAAGGCCAGTCTTAGTGGTTGGGCGTTGATGGTTGCGGATGGTTGTAATGGCAAGGCCTCTTTGGGTGCTCTGGTGTTTGTGGTTGTGTGTTCTTCATTGGCATAATGGTGTCCCTCTGACTCGGAGTCCTATGGCGGTGGGTTGGTGGGTTGGTTGGTTGCTTGAGAAGGTGGGAAAATCATGTCTCGTTCCATGGGAGGTATCGATGCTATATATAAGCAAGGTAATTCTCAGGTGAGCACTATGGAAGCAGGGGGAGGGGGTGACTCAAGGGACGCTGCTCCCATCGACCTTGGTCACAGCACATCTCAGCAGGCCGCTTTGGGCCGCCCTTGCGGTCTGGACATGATTTCAAAAATACCTTTAGTTTTTCCTCCGTAACCCGATCTTTATTGGACTAAGACGCATATTTTTAATCTTAATAACATAACTATGGGTAAACAAGGTATTTAACCTTAGATAGCTGCTCAAAAAGAAGGGGGATAACTTTGGGACGCCACCCCTATTAACCTTAGAACACTTACAGACTTTGGTAATAACATATCTCAATAGACCGCCTTACGGTTTAGACAGCATTTTGAAAATACCTTTAGGTTTTGCTACGTAACCTGATATTTACAAGACTAAAACGTATATTTATCCTGTATTTCTAATGCAACCTTTTAAGTAGGCATAGGAAATTCCTACTAAGTTATATAACAGATAGAATAAGCAGTCTTCCAATTCTATTCAAAGCCCTCGTCGAAGAAAAGGGATCGACCTTAATAGGTGCGTCGCCATTGAAGTTCATTTCGAAACAGACTAAAAAGGCCGGGACCAGCAGGGCGCCGCCGGGGGGCTGCTGGGCATCTAGTTCTGGATCTATTCTAGTGAGATGACATTACCTAAGGTACCTATCTCTTCCAGCCCACCTTTTAAGTTCCAGTACCTACTTTCACGGCGGACAAGGGAGGCTTGAAGGCAAGCACAACTTTACCTTTTTTGATCTGTCGTACTTTCTCCTAAGTCCCAAATCACCCATGCCATCGACCAAATTTAAACATTTCGGATTCTTCTTTCCTCAAAAATTAGAAACCATTCAATCTCCTTCCTTCCCCCTATGGTCACTTGGCTTCCGTCTGTTATCCAACCCCCCCCCCCCGGTGAAAAATAAAGCTGGCAAAAGAATTCATGATGTCACATCCCCCATCCCATAATCGCCCTCTCAAAGATCTGCACAAACTTCCAGACATCCTCGAACCCACAATACATTGGTACAGGCGCTATCCGTATCACGTCCGGCTTTCGCACATCGCACACAACACCGTTCTCCGCCAATGACGCACTCACCGAATCTAACAACCCAGGCCTCAACATGACACTCAGCTGCGATCCTCTCTCAAGCGGATTCCTAGGCGTGATAATTTGGAACAAAGCCTGCCGTCTTTCTTTACCCTCCTCCGTCGGCAGTCGTCGAAGCAACCCGTCCAGCAGATGCTCCGTATACGCCGTCAGAACCAGCGCCTTGGATCTCAACGCCGCCATGCTGGTCATGCCGAAAACCGACAACGCCGCCGACAGCGAAGCAAGATCCACACCAGACGGGTTGGACACCTGAAACCCAGCAGCGCCGGGCGTCGGCTGAAACTCCTTCTGCATGTTGAACCGCACGCTCTTGTCGCATCCGTACCACCCTGAAAGACGTGGGCGGAAAACTGGTGACATGTCATTGAACTCAACCGTGCCATGCCGTTCGTGAACAAATGCACCGGCGATCGAGCCTGGTCCGGCGTTGAGGTACTTGTAGGTGCACCAGACGGCAAAATCGACGTTCCAGTCGTGGAGACAAAGCTCGACGTTGCCGACGGCGTGGGCGAGGTCCCAGCCGACCACGATGCTGCGGCCTTGCGCGTGGCGCGTGATGCGTGGGATGTCGAACAGCTGCCCGGTGTAGTACTGGATGCCGGGCAGGAGCAGAAGCGCCGTCTCGTCGGCATGTTGGTCGATGATGGACAGGATGCGGTCTGTGGAGATGTAAAATCCTTCCTGGGGAGAGTCCGGTTGGATCTCGATCATGGAAGTGGATGGGTCGAAGCCGTGCCAGGTGATCTGTGATTGGATTGCATGCTGGAAAACGGTGTCAGGAAAGGCGACTAAAATTGGATGGAATGAACTTACCAAGTCACTAGGAAAGGGCTTCCACTCGAGCATGATCTTGTGTTTCTTTTCTGTCGGGCGGTAGAAGCTGGCCATCATCAAGTGGAGGTTTGCG